>CM054179.1:82897543-83585043 GCA_028829895.1 Sinotaia quadrata | reverse complement strand
GCTTTAATACTTGAAAAACAAAAATGTTTCAAATCTTTAATGTATGGAGGCTCGTACAAATTCTCGGGTGTCTGATCACGACCTAGCTATCTAAACAACAATTTATTAAGGAGCCATTCAGAATTCTCGGGTGTCTGATCACGACCTAGTTATCTAAACAACAATTTATTAAGGAGCCATTCAGAATTCTCGGGTGTCTGATCACGACCTAGCTATCTAAACAAAACACTTTATTAATGAGCCATTCAGAGAATGTTTCATATGGACATTGTCTTACCTTAAATATTTTTCGTCTGTGTAGGGTAAATAATGTACCATCTTACCATTGGGATTTACATTCTGTTCAAAATTAATTCCAACATGGCGACCATAAAAATGCCAGTGAACTTTATACTTATGACATAATCATTACGTGAATGGGTTTGTGTGGGCTTCAGTAAAAACAAAGTACTGGAGAGATTTTGATGTTTTATACCTTAATGCCCTAGAACCATGACAGGCTGTGTAATACCATGCTACGATATTTCATGGTTGTGAACATTGGTCTCAGAATCTAGACAGTTTTTTTCGGAGGATAAAGGAACTTTCCCAAAAAGCTACTTTTAGCAATGGGGCAAGTCTGGTCTTTCTTGGACGTTTACACAAGTAACTCTCAAGCTCAGATATAATTCTCCTCATCGATCCTCATACTTCTGGTACTACTTCTTTTCTCGTGTTACTTAGTGCTAAATTTCTAAATTGATATCCTCCTAAGGTTTATCCTGCTTATTTTTTTATATTTCTGTCATCATGTACAGCAATATTGATTATTGCTGTTTTCTGGTTGAACTTGTTCACAAATACAAGACTCAGAGCAGGGATTGTGCGATCAGCTTTTATTTGTCTATGTTCCACAGTATATTAACTTCTCTTGCAGTTATTCCATCGTGTTGGTTCATTCATAATATTTCTGGTGTTTGATTCCATATTATTATTATCATTGGTAGGAGTATTGTTACCTGTCTGTAGATTATACAATAAGGGTTGGTACTTTCCATTTAAAGTTGTTTACATGTTGTTACAACAGGGATAACTAACGTCTGACCAAACTATGTCTGAAATCATGTGACAAAATTGAGATAATAAATTTTTTCTAAGTTCTTCGCATTCTCTTAACATGGGAATACTAAATTCTGGCTAAATTCATTTTCTTTTATTTGTGTTTACGATGTATATAACTAATCTTTGACTAAATTCTATCTGATTTAAAGATGAAAGATAGGTAGAACATTTAGAGTGAAAACCATGGTACAGTTCCTAATGCATGTACTTTGTCCTTTTTCAAAATACACTTATTGGACTAGGCCCTTGATGTCAAGGCTACAATTGTTTCCATAACGGGACAAGGATAGACCCTTTGACTGAAGAAATGTACAAATAGTTTTGTATTTGTTTGTGTGAATAATTAGGATTTTATATTATAAATATGAAGTTACATTATTATTAATATGACATATTAATTATTTGTTTACAGAGATCCAGATTTAAATAAAGTACACGTTTGTAGATAAATTGTCGTGTGATTAGGATCCGTGATTAATTATGTGTCAAACGACTTGTTTACTTCTTTCAACATTTTGCTATTTTATGCGTGACGTTCAGAAATCGTGACGATAAGAAGAGATTGCTGACATTTCTGTGTGCACCAGTATTATTGCAATGACGTCACAACGCTTTCCCCAGAGAGGTGGATAGAAATACTTGATGCAAAACGAAAGGAACATATGAAAGTATTATTTAATGGACGTGTGAAGACACTGGAAAATATGAAAGTATTATTTAATGGACCTGTGAAGACACTGGAAAATATGAAAGTATTATTTAATAGACGTGTGAAGACACTGGAATATATGAAAGTATTATTTAATGGACGTGTGAAGACACTGGAACATATGAAAGTATTATTTAATGGACGTATGAAGACACTGGAATATATAAAAGTATTATTTAATGGAGAAAATCTGGAGTGGTGTGTAAGGTGTGTAATGTAAAAATTTCAAAAGGTTTTGGTGGTATTTTTTTTAAAACTCGAAACTCAGTCGTTGCAATATCTCATGAAGCAGTCAACGCCAAATGATCAAAACACAGTGAGAACACCGTTAAATAAGTAGTTCCGGTTTTATTCAGGCAGTGATGACTTTCGTAAACAAGTTCCAGCAGAACAATAAAAATAAAAATAAAGCACGAACTAGCAGTCAGGTAGTATAAGTGTCAGGGACAGGATGCGAAAATAACAAATGGCAAAACGTGATTTTTATATAATCAGAGGAGATCAGACAAGCAATCAGATAGATAGTGTGACAGAGGAGATCAGACAAGCAATCAGATAGATAGATAGTGTGACAGAGGAGATCAGACAAGCAATCAGATAGATAGATAGTGTGACAGAGTAAATTTGCCTCTTCCTATTTTTACATTTAAAACCACCTCGAAACTAGTCCTGACGTGTATAAGCACCCAAACTAGTAGCACCTCAAGTCTAGTCCTGACGGCTAAATGTGTCTAGGGTGTAATTTTCAATGGCGACTAGATCTTATGGTGATCTATTTCTCTGGCTGTTTTATATTGGCTTTTTTGGGCTGGCCGGCCCATGTTTGGTTCATTGGATTGTTCCATTTCCCTCTGGGTGATGGAGGTGTAGGAATTGGCCATTGTGGATTATTTGTGCTTAGTTTATTAAACTGTTTGCAATAACTGTAGTTTAAACTATTAAACTTCGAATAATACTCATCTAGTCTGATTTTCGTCATCTCTGTTCTTTTATTTTTAAATTTCTCTTAAGTTCTACACAATAAACCACACGTTAACTCTACATCAATAAACCACACCCCAACTCTACATCAATAAATCACACCCCAACTCTACATCAATAAATCACACCCCAACTCTACATCAATAAACCACACCCCAACTCTACATCAATAAACCACACCCCAACTCTACATCAATAAATCACACCCCAACTCTACAGCAATAAACCATACCCCAACTCTACAGCAATAAAACACACCCCAAGTCTAGAGCAATAAATCACACCACACTTCAGCTCTCCTCAATATATCATACCCCCTCACAGCTCTAAGCAATAAACCACACCATACTACACCACAAATATACTTAATGAATCGTACCCCATCACAGGACTAAAAATTAAACCACATCATAGCTCTACACTCTCATCGCTCTACACACCACAGCACAACATAATTCTACTACGACACATAATAAAGTAAACTATATATTTTTATTTCATATACAAAATCTAGAACTCAACAGTGCGAAATAAAACTGAATTTTCTTGTAACAATAGAAATTAGAAGCAAAACTACCTACATGTAATATATTAATTTATCTTTAGCAAAATAATATTCAGTTTTTACCATGATGTAAATATAAATTTAAAACACAAAATGCGTAATGAAATAGAAATGTACACTGCTTAATTTATTTTATCATATCAGGGCAAGAAACAAAATAATCAAGATGTGTATAGTGTTACGTTTCCAGTATTTATTTAAAGACCCTGCTTAGAATAATTAAAAGACTTTAAATATAATTAATTCTTCCTCTCATATTCTACGCAGACTGGTTGCTCAATTTATTATCTGACTAATTAAAAGTGCGTCTTGTAGTTCAGACGACAAATTTACAGACTAATAAACTGCGAACTTTTAGCTAGATTTGAAAACAGTTAAATCCCTCTAAATTAATATGCACTCGTCATCAATCTTTCTGCTCATCCGCCCCCATTCAAATCTAAGAATTAATCTAATTGGTCTATTGTGCATAGAAATCAACTACTAAGAGGTATTAACAAAGAAAATAAGATTTAATAAAGTTTAACAAATTAACAATAAATCGAATGCAACGCGAATAGTCTTCACTCTGTCTTTACGCGCCTATGCCTGATTTTTGTCAATCTAAATTGCCAGAAAAGTGTTCCTTTGAGATCTGTACACTTGATTTTGCACTTAGCTCTATTCTTGTATCCTTGGTCTCAACACTCAGTCATGCTGATTCGTTCCCTCAGTCCCCCTTTAACGACACACGTGGTGCATAAGGAATGATGTCCCTTTGTTAGTGGCTAGGAACTGGAATTTTTGCAGCATGGCCCTCAGAGTGGATTTCGACACGCTTACACCAATAAGCTAATGCAGGTGAGGCATGGTGAAACATGAACCATGAGCCGACCTTTGAGAGAAGTCGAAGGGTACCTTGATTCTCTATGGCGCCGGCTGCCTCTCACGACCCGAGTAAGCTGATGGAATTAGCTAAAATGTGCTCGAAGTGAGGGAGCGGAAGCGTGTGTGTACATATATAGAAAGGTATATTGCGTATCACGTGACTGTTCGCAAAGCATGTGGTTGGTTCGAGAACTGGACAATGGTCCTAAAGTTACATAACATCTTGACCTGTTCTAGAAGCACCTAGAAAAAGGAAGCTTTGAACAAAGGGCCAAGGGTTTCAAATATTCGAATTTGAAGTAAACAAGGCAAGTGGGTCACGAAGTCGGACAATTTTATCAGACTGTGACACCCCCTTGCTTTTGAGGCGTTTATCTTGCCAAAGATAAAATGCCTCCTACAAATTATGTATGATAAAATGTAGAAGTCCACAATGAAGAAAAATTTACACAAAAAAAATTTCGACATTCCTAGAAATAAAGTGTGCAACTATATTTCATATTTACAGGAAGGAATCCGTAGGGTTCAGTTAATTGATTAAACAACATTCTATCAGTACCGGCACTTGATGGCATCAAGCACGACTCATGTAATCTGCGCCAACATTCAAAGACCCTTTGATGTAATGAATATTTGCGTCATACTGTGTCAGAAACAAAGACCAACGCATTAAACGGCTGTTCGTAAATTGCGCCTGTCCGAGAAAGGCCAACGGCTGGTGATCGCACTCAATGACAAAGGTTTTTCCGTACAAATAGTTTTCGAACTTTTTTATGGCCCAAACTATTGCAAGACATTCCTTTTCACTGGTGGAATATTTCTGTTCAGTAGTTGTGAGTTTACGGCTTGCATATGCAACTGGGTGTTTGGTGTCATTGTGTTCTTGTAATAACACTGCTCCTAATCCTGTGTTGCTAGCATCAGTCCTTAACAAGAATGGTTTTGTCAGATCTGGCAGTTTAACAACTAAATCTGAAGTCAGTCTAGATTTCAGTGTGTCAAAAGCGTTTTGGCATGCATCAGTCCACACTACTTTTGTAGGCATATTCTTACGTGTCAAGTCAGTCAGAGGACATGCAATGGCACTAAAATCTGGTACGAATTTTCTGTAGTAGTTAGCAAGACCAAGAAAACTTCTAACTTGTGTTTTTGTTGGCGGTTGTGAAGTGTCCTTAAGTTGTGCTATCTTAGCTTCACTTGGCGACATAGTTCCATGACTCAACTTGTGTCCCAAGAAGTCTAAGGAGAATTGTGCTATTTCACACTTCGTAGGGCGGGCAGTGAGGTTGGCTTGTTTTAATCTGGCTAGCACATCTCGTAAGAGTGTTAAGTGCTCCTCCCATGTCTGGGTGCCTAGAATTAAATCATCCATGAAGTTCTCAACTCCACGTCCGTACAGTGGTTCTAACAATGACCGCATCATTTTAGAAAAAATGCTTGGAGCGTTTGAAACTCCGAAAGGCATAACTTTCCATGTGTAGTTTCCTACTGGTGTAGTGAAAGCTAGTATGTGTCGATCAGTGTCCTTGACCTTGATTTGCCAAAAACCGCGTGACAAATCTATTTTGGTATAGTAATGAGCGTTAGCTAGCTTAGTGAAGATGAGATCCGGATCAGGAAGAGGTTCGGCACAAAACTCTGTCACTTGATTGAGTTTGCGGTAGTCTACGCAAAAACGGAACGAGTTATCACGTTTTTTAATCAACACGATGGGTGATCCGTAGGCACTGTCAGTCTTCTCTATGACCCCTAGATCTAGCATAGTCTTAATCTCACGTCTAACGTCATCTATCTTAGCGTGTGGCAACGGATACGGCTTCAAACGTATCGGTTTGTTGTCAGTCAGCTTCAGTGAAAATTCTATTAAGTCTGTCAACCCTGGTTTGTCTGTCAGAGTAGATGAGAACTCATTAAGCAATTCATTCACTTCTTTTTTCTGTCTTTCTGTCAAGGCTTCATTTACCCTAACGTCTTTGACAGTTTCGTCCGTCTGTAGAGGACAGTTTGGTAAAGTACCAGTGACGCAATCAGTATCCCCCTCGTCTTCTGTAACTATCGTCGCTACGACAAAATCAGCTTGAGTGGTTTGATCCTCACGGCTTATGTACTTTTTGAGTAGGTTAACATGAAAGATTTTCTCTCTCTTTCCTGTCTGCACCTTATAGTTCAGTCCCCCTAGCTTGGCGGTAACTACAAAGGGCCCCTTCCATTTCATCTGAAGTTTGTTATGTGCTTCAGGAAGCAACAGTAACACTTTGTCATTAACTTCAAATTCTCTAGGTTTGGTGTGCTTATTGTAATATTCTGCCTGTCTAGACTGAGCTATCGTCAAGTTTTCCCGTGCTATCTTGCCTATAGTTTCAAGACGGTTTCTTAAGTCAGTGACGTATGTATAAGTTGTCTTAACTTCGTCATCTGTCTTTTCATCAGTCCAAAGTGCCTTCAAAATCATCATCGGTCCGCGTACAGTACGTCCGTAAAGTAGCTCAAATGGTGAAAACCCGGTGGAAGATTGTGGCACCTCCCTATATGCAAATAGTAGGGCAGGGATGTATCTGTCCCAGTCTTTCGGTTTATCAGTGGCGAGCTTTTTAAGTGCTGTTTTTAATGTCCCATTGTATTTTTCAATCAGACCATTTGCCTGGGGGTGGTATGGTGTGCAAGTAAGATGTTTGATGGAAAGTAAACGATTTACTTCCTTCATTACGTTGCCTATGAATTGACTCCCCTGATCCGTCAAAATTTCAGTAGGAATTCCAACACGACTCCATAGACCGAAAAGGGCTTCGGCGACAGTTTCAGTATCAATATTTTTCAATGGTACTGCGTCGGCGAATCTTGTTGCGTAATCAATAGTGGTCAGCACGTATCGATTACCTCTCGTTGATGTGGGTATTATAGGCCCAATCAAATCCAATGCTACGCGCTTGTAGGGTTCACTGATCAGTTCAGGCTCTCCTAACGGTGCGGGTCTGATTGAATTTTTAGACTGTGTTCTCTGGCATGTGTCGCAACTTAACACGAATCTACGGATATCGGCAGTGATGTCCGGCCAATAAAACTCACTTGTAATACGACTAGTTGTTTTTTGTACACCCATGTGTGCACCAAAAAGACTCTCATGACCTAATCGTAATACGTCATTTCGTTTGGTTTGTGGAACGACTAATTGTTTCCGAAATTCGTCTCCCACTTTCGAATAGCGGTACAATAAACCCTTTTTCAGAATAATGCACGCTTTCTTATTCGAATCGTCAGTGTTGACGTCACTAACAAGTACAGCTTGTCTGCGTAACTTGTCTAGTGTTTCGTCCTCAGCTTGTAATATTTTAATCTCGCTAACTGTTGCTTTATCTACGGCTGGTGCGGCAGACATCGGTGCAGTTACAGATTTGTCTTTACTACTCGCTGCTCTGGTTACAGCGTTAACCAGTGGTGGTTCAGTTGAAGTTTGTTTTTTGCACGGCAAAACATACTTGCAACCAAGGATCACGTCATGCGGTGAGTTTTCCATAACTGCCGCTTTGACTGTTCCTTCTACAAAGTCTGAAACAATCGAGACTTCAGCTACTGGTAAAATGTCTTGTTCGCCGTTTGCAAAGGTGACAGAGATTGTCTCCCCTGTGTAGTCGGTACGGTTAACTAATGATGCATTTACTATAGCGTCCAGCTCACACCCTGTATCAAGCAAAGCGATTGTGTCGTGACCGTTTGCTTGTACTGGTGTTCGATTCGACTTTTCCGTTTTAGGTGTATGACTTTCTACTGCATAAACTTTAGCTGTTTTCTTTTCAGGACATGTTCGTGAAAAATGGCCACTATCACCACAAGTGTAACATGCAAGATTCTTTTTATCTTTCTGTTTGTCGGACTTGTTTTTAGTGTCGGGTTTAGGTGTTTTATCATCACGCTCATTAGGTGCCTTCCCGTCATTTTTCTTATCCTTTCGAGTCTGCGGTTCGTTCGGTCGAGACTTGTTGTTCGCGTGTGCGTTCGAGAATCGAGAATGTGCGTCATCAAAGCGATCGGCGGCGTTGCCTATCTCCTCTAGCGTAGATTTTTCCCTTATTGCTAAGTGAATCAGTAGATCTGATTTGTATGACCCGAGAATATGGTCTTTTACCATTTCATCCCTAAGACCTGCGTACGTCTGTGGAGTTTCGGCTAGATCTATCCATCTTTGGAACAAGTCAGCTACGCGTCGTATGTACTGTGCGTGCGTCTCTGAACTGGCTTTAGTGGCCTGTTTAAACTTACGTCGGTATGTATCTGCTGTGAGTTTGTAACGTTTCAATAATGCGGCCTTGACTGTGTCGTAATTATCTGACTCAGAATCGCTAAGCTTATTGAACTCGTTTTTCGCACTGCCCTGCAATAACCCCGATAAATTTATCGCCCAATGTTCCGCTGGAATGTTTGTTGCTCTGGCTAACTTTTCAAACGTTTTTAAATACGCGTCTATTTGATCTTTGTTCTCATCAAATGGGACCATATTTATCTTTGGAATGATATTTTCAATTCTACTGTGATTATTTCCATCGCTAGAACGCGAATCACCACTGCTTCTGCGGTCACGGTTTGGATTGGTAACTTCTAGTTTCTTCACTTCCCATTCTAACCGTTTTATTTCCGCGTCTGCTGCGATGCGTTTAGCTTCTGTGTCCGCTGCGATACGTTTTGTTTCGATGTCGGCTAATCTTTCAGCTTCTAACCTTTTAGCTTCTGCGTCAGCTGCGATGCGTTTAGCTTCAGTTTCGGCTAGTTTTTCAGCTTCTAACTTCTTCAGTTCGCGATTAGCAATACGTTCTTCTCTTTCTATCTCTTGCCTTTCTTTGTCCGCTTTTTCTACTCTCTCCTTTTCTGCTTTTTCCGCTTTCTCTAGCTCAGTTTTGATGTAGCTAGTCAGTTCGTCACCCTGGTATCCTATCATGATACCGGCTTCTTTCAGGTCTTCGATAACCTGTTTGCGATCCATTTTACTGTCTTAGCGCGCTGGCTACAATAAGAATGTATCTCGTGAATTGTGTGTTTTAACCGTCGGCGATAACTCCGCTTATCCCGAAAATAACTTTTAGGCTACAACCTTACAAAAATTATTTAATTTACTCAGAACACCTTCCGAAATAAATTACGCGTTAACTCTTTACACGTTTCACCTGCTTGTCACAGTGTCCGCTGTTCCAAGACTTCCGTAATGTCACGGCTCCTACCATACAACATTACACATTATATCTAGCACCCTAAATATAATAGTCCGAAGTCTGTTACTACCGATAACTCTCCTAGCTGGCGGTATAACCTTCGACTCCTCACAATGAAGTACTCAGTAACACAATACTAAATAAATCATTCAATAGCTAACATGACATATTTAACTACGCTTAAATATATCAACATTAACTAACATGCACGCTACTCTGCAAAAGAATACATGCACATGTCACAACAAAAGCAAAGAAAATCAGTGATACAAAAATCAAAAGAACAATTGGCAATTCTGTTCGTTCGTTCGTTTCTAGGTTATGATGCGCCCTATGTATAAAAATGTTACAATTTACAATTTAATACATATCAATCCCGCGACGACCCACACTTGTTACGTTTCCAGTATTTATTTAAAGACCCTGCTTAGAATAATTAAAAGACTTTAAATATAATTAATTCTTCCTCTCATATTCTACGCAGACTGGTTGCTCAATTTATTATCTGACTAATTAAAAGTGCGTCTTGTAGTTCAGACGACAAATTTACAGACTAATAAACTGCGAACTTTTAGCTAGATTTGAAAACAGTTAAATCCCTCTAAATTAATATGCACTCGTCATCAATCTTTCTGCTCATCCGCCCCCATTCAAATCTAAGAATTAATCTAATTGGTCTATTGTGCATAGAAATCAACTACTAAGAGGTATTAACAAAGAAAATAAGATTTAATAAAGTTTAACAAATTAACAATAAATCGAATGCAACGCGAATAGTCTTCACTCTGTCTTTACGCGCCTATGCCTGATTTTTGTCAATCTAAATTGCCAGAAAAGTGTTCCTTTGAGATCTGTACACTTGATTTTGCACTTAGCTCTATTCTTGTATCCTTGGTCTCAACACTCAGTCATGCTGATTCGTTCCCTCAGTCCCCCTTTAACGACACACGTGGTGCATAAGGAATGATGTCCCTTTGTTAGTGGCTAGGAACTGGAATTTTTGCAGCATGGCCCTCAGAGTGGATTTCGACACGCTTACACCAATAAGCTAATGCAGGTGAGGCATGGTGAAACATGAACCATGAGCCGACCTTTGAGAGAAGTCGAAGGGTACCTTGATTCTCTATGGCGCCGGCTGCCTCTCACGACCCGAGTAAGCTGATGGAATTAGCTAAAATGTGCTCGAAGTGAGGGAGCGGAAGCGTGTGTGTACATATATAGAAAGGTATATTGCGTATCACGTGACTGTTCGCAAAGCATGTGGTTGGTTCGAGAACTGGACAATGGTCCTAAAGTTACATAACATCTTGACCTGTTCTAGAAGCACCTAGAAAAAGGAAGCTTTGAACAAAGGGCCAAGGGTTTCAAATATTCGAATTTGAAGTAAACAAGGCAAGTGGGTCACGAAGTCGGACAATTTTATCAGACTGTGACATATAGCAAACACACTTCATAGTGCAATTAAAGTGAATAAATTCAAATTGATTTTAAACATGTATGAACAATACAGTGGAGAAATGGTTTACATATATGAAAAATACAGTGCGAAAGGCGTTTGACTATCAATAATATAGTGAAGAAAGGCATTTTAATGTGAATAATACATTGTAAGAAAGGCATTTGAATATGAACAATACAGTAAGAAAGGTATTTGAATGTGAACATTCTAGTACAAAAGGCGTTTAAATGTGAACAATGCAGTAAAGGAAGCGTTTGTGAACAGTACGGTAAGAATGTATTTGAGTTTAAACAATATAATGAAGATAAAAGCATTGGAATATGAACAGTACAATGAAGAGAGGCGCTGAATGTGAACAGTACACTGAAGAGAGGCGTTTGAATGTGAACAGTGCACTAAGGAGATGTGTTTGAATGTGAACAGTACAATGAAGACAAAACATTGGAATATGAACATTCTGCAGACAGAAAACACCTGATAGACCTACATTCTGCAGAGAGAAAACACAAGATGGATCTACATTCTGAAAGACAAGCACTTGATAGAACTTTATTCTGCAGACAGAAGTAACTTGACTGATGTATCCTGCAGTCAAAAAGTACTTAGGTTTATATTCTGCAGTCAGAGGCGCGAGATCGCCTATATTTATCGGACACAAGCAGTTGATAGTCCTAAAACACGTGCCGATATAAATATGTACCCAGAGCAAAATCTGATGAATAATACATCGCATCTACATCAAACGCTCATCTAATATCTGCTATCTACCGATGTTCTTCCAATTTATATTATAATTTGTTTACAAAGTATATGAGACTCATATTAATGTACCACAGTTTACCATTTTTTGTTTGAAATCTTATTAGATTAAACATAAATTATACCTCAATTTCCCTAAAATGTTTTTAAAGTGTATTTTAATTATACATCAAATGAACCTTTATTTATATTAAAGCTGTTTAAATCTTATTTAATTAAATTCAAATTTAAATAATTTTAAAGAAATCTTTTAAAATTATTCAATACAAAATATACCTTGAAATGATTTTAAATGAAATTCGCGTGATGTCATGATAATAAAGAGAAATACTATTTTATAATGTAATAGAATAATATGTTTTCTTACAACGATGTGATGAATGAGAGTTACACGTTTTTACAATGATATTATGGATTAGAGTTACATGTTCTTTTATAACTATGATAATTAGAGTTACATGTTCTTTAACAATGGAACAAAGTTACATGTTCCTGTATACCGTATTTTTGAAGTAAGAGCATTTGACATGATTTTCCAGGGAAAAAAGATGGATTAGAGTTAAATGTTACTTTACAACGATGTGGTGGATTAGTTACATGATTTTTATAATGGAATAGAGTTACATATTCCTTTACAATGAATATTAGATTGAAGAGCGTTTGACAGATTTGTACATAGAGTATCATGGATTAGAGTTTTACAGAGTTTAGCGAATTGAATACTTCTAATGTGTAGTCCTGCTTGACAGGTCATGACTTACTGTTTACATATAGTTTTGGCAGACGAGTATTATTATGTATGACTTACTGTTTACATATAGTTTTGGCAGACGAGTATTATTATGTATGACTTACTGTTTACATATAGTTTTGGCAGACGAGTATTATTCTGTATGACTTACTGTTTACATATAGTTTTGGCAGACGAGTATTATTATGTATGACTTACTGTTTACGTATAGCTTCAGCTGACGAGTGTTGCTGTGTATGACTACTGTTCATAACTTTGGCTAAAGACTGTTGTAATGAATGATACCGCTCGTGACTTTGGATGACGAGCATTGCTGTGTGTGACAACTGCTTATAATTTGGCTAAGGAGTGATGTTTGAATGTATTGAATGACTACTGTGTTAACTTTGGCTGAAGAATATTTGAGTGAATGTTTGGCTGAAGACTATTATAGTGAATTACTACTGTGTTAACTTTGGCTGAAGAATATTGGAGTGAATGTTTGGCTGAAGACTATTATAGTGAATGACAACTGTGTTAACTTTGGCTGAAGACTATTGTAGTAAATAACTACTGTGTTAACTTTGGCTGAAGAATATTTGAGTGAATGTTTGGCTGAAGACTATTATAGTGAATGACTACAGTGTTAACTTTAGCTGAAGACTATTGTAGTGAATGACAACTGTGTCATCTTTGGCTGGTGACTACTGTAGTGAATAACTACTGTTTATACTTTGGCTGATGAGTGCTTTAGTGAATGACTACTGCTCATAACTTTGGTTGGCGGATGATATAGTAAGTGGCTATTGCTAAAGTAACATGTCTGTTCAATGCATCTACAATTAATCTTACTTTTTCTCATGTCATGTACATAATGTATTTCCTTGAATAAAATAAAGTAAAACAAAACCACCATCATTATAAAGGAAACCTACACATTTTTATAAAGGAAATTATTATGAAAAACCCACACGCAACTGTATAAAGAAAACTTACGCAAACCATTTTAAAGCAAACGAACACTCTTTATTAATATGGACACACACTCAGTTTTGCTTAGATAGGTGCTTTGCTAAAAAAAAGGCTATAAATAGAAATGGCTAAAAATAACCTCGAACATAGTAGAAAAAATGAAGAAAACGTTAACGGAAATAAATTTCTTGTAATAAATATTTTTATCACGCCCAAACAATGATGAATGTTGTCAACATGATGATCACGTTCTCTAAGGAGAATATCGTTAGCAGGTGACCACTATCAGTGGCAGGGCCGTGGATCTTGACCTCTGTGTCGGCTATGTTTCTACACTGGGTGAATCGATTGCAACGGTATTTTCGGTTTTTATCAATCCACTCCCCAAACCAAGAAACTCGGGTAAACACCGTCGGACAACCAGGCTCTGCACAGGCACCTCCGACACGTGACACGATACCCGAGAACGTTTGTCGCCCTCCACACGAGCACACTAAAGGCCCCCAGGAATGTCCCTGGAATTCGAAGTTTAAGAAATTGAAAATATATAAATAGAAAATAAGTCATTCATAAATTTGTCATTTAACAAAAATGTTTCTGCTGGACAAAATTCTAAAAAAATAAAATTCTGATGACGCTTAGGTAGAAACGATGGGTACTGACAGTCAGTCACGGGGGGAGGGGTCTGACAAGCGCATTGGGTACCTACAAACAGTCACGGAGGGGGGTCTGACAAGCATTTTGGGTACTGACAGTCACGGGCAGGGGGTCTGACAAGCACATTGGATACTGACAGTCAGTCACGATGGGGGTGGAGGTTCTGACAAGCACCGGGGGTAATGATATACACAGGAGTTACAGACAAGCACAATGTGTGTGATTGTGGGGAGGGGGGTATTGATAAGCACAGGAAACTGACATGTACGGTTCCGGCTCTCATTAAAATAACTGAGGAAATAGTACAATTGGTAGATAATGATTATGTTAAAGAAACGATTATTCGATGAAATATTTTAATTTGAAGCTAATTCTGAATCATTCTCAAAACAGAAGCTCTTCCTATGCAGACTATTTGTTTTCTCTGCAGCTAGAGTAATGGCAACGCCTTCTATATCATTCTCCCTGAGAAATATTACAATTTTCGCCCAGTCCAATTTCTATAAATATTAAAAATAATACAATGAATTGATTTTAAAGACTTTTGGGAAAGGGAGTTAAAATGCTGTATGCACATTTGACTTTGTGACACCTACGCCACACTCTAATGGTTATGATTATTATTCTTAATTAATCGCACAGAACTAATTACAAGTGAAAGGAATCTTAATTTAGGTTATTAATAATTCTCCAGAAGATACAACTCGGCGGATATGCGGGCGCTTTAAACGTTTCTCTCTTCCACAACATTAAAAACAAACATTTTACCGTGACGCAAATATTTCCACAGGTGGAAAACTTCTTACTAAAGGAGAAGATAAATCTTTTAATCTATATTTAATGAGCCCCCATATGGTAATCAATACGTGTAAGAAGGTCAATAAATTTATTAAGTCAACAATCAAATATACAAAATATGAATAAAACCAAAAGAGCATTAACATTTAAATCACTTCACAAGAATGTTCACTTAACAGTGGACAATCGTTCAGTTTTTCCTAGCATACACATAAGAAGTCAGTCAACATAATGTATAATAGAGTTCATTGATATCATCACGGAGATGAAGGTACTCCTTTGCTTTGCGTATTCATCTTAGTTCCTGTGCACTGTTGTTTTAAGAAAACTTACTTTTATTGTTATATATTTTTTTGGTGTACATTTTTGTTGTAATATCAGGAAGTAAATAGTTTACATTTACGTGATGCTATTGTAGTTGTGTACTTTGTGATTTGTGTGTATGAGAGTGCTTTTCTTATAGCCTGACAACACAGATTCCGTTTCAAGTCTAAGGGCCTACATTATACATTAGTGAAGAGGAATGTTTTAAAGCATAAATGTCTAGCTCTATAATTAGTAAAATCGTCACATAACTCTTAAGCATTTATCAGCAACTGATACTTTAAAGCAAGTAAGAAAACACTAAAAAAAAGGCATTTATCTGTAATTGATATTTGAAAACAAGTAAGAAAACACTATAAAGGCATTTATCAGTAATTGATATTTGAAAGCAAATAAGAAAACACAGAAAAAATCAATTAGCACAAATTTTACTTAACATTATCTAATCCATGTTGCATGCAGGAGCTTACTCTGCTATTACTCTTACTGAATACTCTTACTATTCAGTATATAATACCAGAAAGAAAGAAAAGTCACTGAGAAACAACACACACGATATAAATATATATACTTCAGCTTCAATCCACCACACAAATACTACCACACTCAAAACGGACATCACAAAAAAGACACACTTCTACCACCCAGCATACTCCTCATGCAAACATATCCCATCTCCTCTTAAACCCAAGAAAAAGACAAAAACAAAAATCTACAAATTAATATAGTAAACACAATAATAAAATAAATTAAAAACTAAATAAATAAAATTTATTTTAAAAAATAGAGGACCTACAACAGTCACAGCAAGATGCAAACACGAAGAACCAAAAGAGCCAACATCACGCCTCTCTACCTTCACTGAATGCAAGAAAAAGGAAGAAGGTTCCAAGGACAAAAGACGATACGACAAAATGAGACTGAGACAGGAGTTTGGAGAACAAGATTCTGCATGGCAGTCTTTCTTTTATTCCTGTTTTTGTTTGTGATGCCATTTTAGATACCCACCATGGTGGTGATGGTAAAGCAACTAAGGTATTTTAATGCAGTGAAGTTAAGTAGGGAGAGTTTGTCCAACTATCTCAGCAGAATTAATTAATTATTTAATGAGCCATTATGGTACATTGGCAAAACAGTCCCATGGTGAAACACCAATAGTAAACAACAACGTTGTAGTGGATAAAAGGTCATAGCATAATCTCGTTGTAACTTGCATAGTTTGTCTCTTTCTCTCTTTAACTTCATTTTGCTTCTATTTACTAAATAGACTTTTCTTCCCCCATTCTATCTGTTCTCTCTTTCGGTCTCGTCTTCAGTTAATCTCTGTTGTTCTTGTTTTCCTTGTTTAGTTTCAGCTACTAATATTTGCTGTTCTAACTCCAACTCTTACTGTTTCACTTTTACTAATTTATCCCAGCAGTTTATTTTCTTCATTTTTTTCAGTTCTGTGTCTTTCAGCTCTTTCTCTTTTCTTTGATTTAATTTTTCATTCTCTCGATCTTCCTCTGTTTAATATCATTAACCGTTTACGTTTATTTGTGAGTTCTGTACAGATTTTATATTCAGGTCACACGTAACTATATTCCATTAGTTTGTAGCTTGAAATAACAGTAAGTATGTGTTACAGAAATAACAGGAAATGTTACAGACAAACACACTGTTACAGTTGAAATACATTTGCGCACTACTGAACAGTATATTTTCAACGTGAATTAAACTTTACAAAAGTATAAACGATAAAATGCAATAAATGCAAACACGACAAAGAAATAGTAATAAAGATATTTTTTTTTAACTTGTGATTTCAACCCTCAGTTACAATGGGATATTCTATTCATGGAATTTAGAAAGAATCAATTTATTACAAAGTAACTATTGAAATAAGAGTTCAGACTAAACATACTATAAGGAGAGAGTGCCTAACACACTATATAGGAAAGAATACATAACACATTATATAGAAGAGAGTGCCTAACACACTATATAGGAGAGATTGCCTAACACTATATAGGAGAGAGTGCCTAACACATTATTGTCACAGTCTGATAAAATTGTCCGACTTCGTGACCCATTTGCCTTGTTTACTTCAAATTCGAATATTTGAAACCCTTGACCCCTTTGTTCAAAGCTTCCTTTTTCTAGGTGCTTCTAGAACAGGTCAAGATGTTATGTAACTTTAGGACCATTGTCCAGTTCTCGAACCAACCACATGCTTTGCGAACAGTCACGTGATACGCAATATACCTTTCTATATATGTACCCACACGCTTCCGCTCCCTCACTTCGAGCACATTTTAGCTAATTCCATCAGCTTACTCGGGTCGTGAGAGGCAGCCGGCGCCATAGAGAATCAAGGTACCCTTCGACTTCTCTCAAAGGTATCATTTTATTTAATAGTATTTGCCTATGTATTGTTAAGTATGTATTTGTGCTATGTATTATATGATTTCCATATACACTTGAGCATGGTTCAGAGAAATAGCTGAAAACCTATATGTTACGGAATATAAATTTATTGTAACCATTTTTCCATTTCTGTACTTTAATTTATATTGTTTTAATTCACTAAGAGCCAGAATGCTGCGCTCGATATGAATTCTTCATGTAATTCAATTATTGCGTGTAATTTTAATTGTAAATTGTGAAGCGCTCTGTCGGTTTGAATTACCTCTTGTATGAACATTAATTTAACGTTGTATCTATTTTATTGCTTCATACGTCATGACTGTTAAATGGAACACATGTGAGACGATTATATTTTTTCTAAAATTTAATTGTAAGCGACGCGAGGTCGAAACTCTTTGTTCAGCGCATTTAATTGAGCCATGCCTAGGTAGGACCTGTTAGGTTGAGAATTATATCCAAACACGTTGCATCCACAGGTCGGCTCATGGTTCATGTTTCACCATGCCTCACCTGCATTAGCTTATTGGTGTAAGCGTGTCGAAATCCACTCTGAGGGCCATGCTGCAAAAATTCCAGTTCCTAGCCACTAACAAAGGGACATCATTCCTTATGCACCACGTGTGTCGTTAAAGGGGGACTGAGGGAACGAATCAGCATGACTGAGTGTTGAGACCAAGGATACAAGAATAGAGCTAAGTGCAAGATCAAGTGTACAGATCTCAAAGGAACACTTTTCTGGCAATTTAGATTGACAAAAATCAGGCATAGGCGCGTAAAGACAGAGTGAAGACTATTCGCGTTGCATTCGATTTATTGTTAATTTGTTAAACTTTATTAAATCTTATTTTCTTTGTTAATACCTCTTAGTAGTTGATTTCTATGCACAATAGACCAATTAGATTAATTCTTAGATTTGAATGGGGGCGGATGAGCAGAAAGATTGATGACGAGTGCATATTAATTTAGAGGGATTTAACTGTTTTCAAATCTAGCTAAAAGTTCGCAGTTTATTAGTCTGTAAATTTGTCGTCTGAACTACAAGACGCACTTTTAATTAGTCAGATAATAAATTGAGCAACCAGTCTGCGTAGAATATGAGAGGAAGAATTAATTATATTTAAAGTCTTTTAATTATTCTAAGCAGGGTCTTTAAATAAATACTGGAAACGTAACAAGTGTGGGTCGTCGCGGGATTGATATGTATTAAATTGTAAATTGTAACATTTTTATACATAGGGCGCATCATAACCTAGAAACGAACGAACGAACAGAATTGCCAATTGTTCTTTTGATTTTTGTATCACTGATTTTCTTTGCTTTTGTTGTGACATGTGCATGTATTCTTTTGCAGAGTAGCGTGCATGTTTAATCAATGTTAATATGTTTAAGCGTAGTTAAGTGTTTAATATTGATTAAGTGAATGATTTATTTAGTATTGTGTTACTGAGTACTTCATTGTGAGGAGTCGAAGGTTATACCGCCAGCTAGGAGAGTTATCGGTAGTAACAGACTTCGGACTATTATATTTAGGGTGCTAGATATAATGTGTAATGTTGTATGGTAGGAGCCGTGACATTACGGAAGTCTTGGAACAGCGGACACTGTGACAAGCAGGTGAAACGTGTAAAGAGTTAACGCGTAATTTATTTCGGAAGGTGTTCTGAGTAAATTAAATAATTTTTGTAAGGTTGTAGCCTAAAAGTTATTTTCGGGATAAGCGGAGTTATCGCCGACGGTTAAAACACACAATTCACGAGATACATTCTTATTGTAGCCAGCGCGCTAAGACAGTAAAATGGATCGCAAACAGGTTATCGAAGACCTGAAAGAAACCGGTATCATGATAGGATACCAGGGTGACGAACTGACTAGCTACATTAAAACTGAGCTAGAGAAAGCGGAAAAAGCGGAAAAAGAGAGACAAGAGATAGAAAGGGAAGAACGGTTAGCTGCCCGCGAAGCAAAAAAATTAGAGGCTGAAAGACTAGCCGACATCGAAACAAAACGTATCGCAGCGGACACAGAAGCCAAACGCATCGCCGCAGACGCGGAAATAAAACGGTTAGAATGGGAAGTAAAGAAACTAGAAGTTACCAATCCAAACCGTGATCGCAGAAGCAGTGGTGATTCGCGTTCTAGCGATGGAAATAATCACAGTAGAATTGAAAACATCATTCCAAAGATAAATATGGTCCCATTTGATGAGAACAAAGATCAAATAGACGCGTATTTAAAAACGTTTGAAAAGTTAGCCAGAGCAACAAGCATTCCAGCGGAACATTGGGCGATAAATTTATCGGGATTATTGCAGGGCAGTGCGAAAAACGAGTTCAATAAGCTTAGCGATTCTGAGTCAGATAATTACGACACAGTCAAGGCCGCATTATTGAAACGTTACAAACTCACAGCAGATACATACCGACGTAAGTTTAAACAGGCCACTAAAGCCAGTTCAGAGACGCACGCACAGTACATACGACGCGTAGCTGACTTGTTCCAAAGATGGATAGATCTAGCCGAAACTCCACAGACGTACGCAGGTCTTAGGGATGAAATGGTAAAAGACCATATTCTCGGGTCATACAAATCAGATCTACTGATTCACTTAGCAATAAGGGAAAAATCTACGCTAGAGGAGATAGGCAACGCCGCCGATCGCTTTGATGACGCACATTCTCAATTCTCGAACGCACACGCGAACAACAAGTCTCGACCGAACGAACCGCAGACTCGAAAGGATAAGAAAAATGACGGGAAGGCACCTAATGAGCGTGATGATAAAACATCTAAACCCGACACTAAAAACAAGTCCGACAAACAGAAAGATAAAAAGAATCTTGCATGTTACACTTGTGGTGATAGTGGCCATTTTTCACGAACATGTCCTGAAAAGAAAACAGCTAAAGTTTACGCAGTAGAAAGTCATACACCTAAAACAGAAAAGTCGAATCGAACACCAGTACAGGCAAACGGTCACGATACAATCGCTTTGCTTGATACAGGGTGTGAGCTAGACGCTATTGTAAATGCATCATTAGTTAACCGTACCGACTACACAGGGGAGACAATCTCTGTCACCTTTGCAAACGGCGAACAAGACATTTTACCAGTAGCTGAAGTCTCGATTGTTTCAGACTTTGTAGAAGGAACAGTCAAAGCGGCAGTTATGGAAAACTCACCGCATGACGTGATCCTTGGTTGCAAGTATGTTTTGCCGTGCAAAAAACAAACTTCAACTGAACCACCACTGGTTAACGCTGTAACCAGAGCAGCGAGTAGTAAAGACAAATCTGTAACTGCACCGATGTCTGCCGCACCAGCCGTAGATAAAGCAACAGTTAGCGAGATTAAAATATTACAAGCTGAGGACGAAACACTATACAAGTTACGCAAGCAAGCTGTACTTGTTAGTGACGTCAACACTGACGATTCGAATAAGAAAGCGTGCATTATTCTGAAAAAGGGTTTATTGTACCGCTATTCGAAAGTGGGAGACGAATTTCGGAAACAATTAGTCGTTCCACAAACCAAACGAAATGACGTATTACGATTAGGTCATGAGAGTCTTTTTGGTGCACACATGGGTGTACAAAAAACAACTAGTCGTATTACAAGTGAGTTTTATTGGCCGGACATCATTGCCGATATCCGTAGATTCGTGTTAAGTTGCGACACATGCCAGAGAACACAGTCTAAAAATTCAATCAGACCCGCACCGTTAGGAGAGCCTGAACTGATCAGTGAACCCTACAAGCGCGTAGCATTGGATTTGATTGGGCCTATAATACCCACATCAACGAGAGGTAATCGATACGTGCTGACCACTATTGATTACGCAACAAGATTCGCCGACGCAGTACCATTGAAAAATATTGATACTGAAACTGTCGCCGAAGCCCTTTTCGGTCTTTGGAGTCGTGTTGGAATTCCTACTGAAATTTTGACGGATCAGGGGAGTCAATTCATAGGCAACGTAATGAAGGAAGTAAATCGTTTACTTTCCATCAAACATCTTACTTGCACACCATACCACCCCCAGGCAAATGGTCTGATTGAAAAATACAATGGGACATTAAAAACAGCACTTAAAAAGCTCGCCACAGATAAACCGAAAGACTGGGACAGATACATCCCTGCCCTACTATTTGCATATAGGGAGGTGCCACAATCTTCCACCGGGTTTTCACCATTTGAGCTACTTTACGGACGTACTGTACGCGGACCGATGATGATTTTGAAGGCACTTTGGACTGATGAAAAGACAGATGACGAAGTTAAGACAACTTATACATACGTCACTGACTTAAGAAACCGTCTTGAAACTATAGGCAAGATAGCACGGGAAAACTTGACGATAGCTCAGTCTAGACAGGCAGAATATTACAATAAGCACACCAAACCTAGAGAATTTGAAGTTAATGACAAAGTGTTACTGTTGCTTCCTGAAGCACATAACAAACTTCAGATGAAATGGAAGGGGCCCTTTGTAGTTACCGCCAAGCTAGGGGGACTGAACTATAAGGTGCAGACAGGAAAGAGAGAGAAAATCTTTCATGTTAACCTACTCAAAAAGTACATAAGCCGTGAGGATCAAACCACTCAAGCTGATTTTGTCGTAGCGACGATAGTTACAGAAGACGAGGGGGATACTGATTGCGTCACTGGTACTTTACCAAACTGTCCTCTACAGACGGACGAAACTGTCAAAGACGTTAGGGTAAATGAAGCCTTGACAGAAAGACAGAAAAAAGAAGTGAATGAATTGCTTAATGAGTTCTCATCTACTCTGACAGACAAACCAGGGTTGACAGACTTAATAGAATTTTCACTGAAGCTGACTGACAACAAACCGATACGTTTGAAGCCGTATCCGTTGCCACACGCTAAGATAGATGACGTTAGACGTGAGATTAAGACTATGCTAGATCTAGGGGTCATAGAGAAGACTGACAGTGCCTACGGATCACCCATCGTGTTGATTAAAAAACGTGATAACTCGTTCCGTTTTTGCGTAGACTACCGCAAACTCAATCAAGTGACAGAGTTTTGCGCCGAACCTCTTCCTGATCCGGATCTCATCTTCACTAAGCTAGCTAACGCTCATTACTATACCAAAATAGATTTGTCACGCGGTTTTTGGCAAATCAAGGTCAAGGACACTGATCGACACATACTAGCTTTCACTACACCAGTAGGAAACTACACATGGAAAGTTATGCCTTTCGGAGTTTCAAACGCTCCAAGCATTTTTTCTAAAATGATGCGGTCATTGTTAGAACCACTGTACGGACGTGGAGTTGAGAACTTCATGGATGATTTAATTCTAGGCACCCAGACATGGGAGGAGCACTTAACACTCTTACGAGATGTGCTAGCCAGATTAAAACAAGCCAACCTCACTGCCCGCCCTACGAAGTGTGAAATAGCACAATTCTCCTTAGACTTCTTGGGACACAAGTTGAGTCATGGAACTATGTCGCCAAGTGAAGCTAAGATAGCACAACTTAAGGACACTTCACAACCGCTAACAAAAACACAAGTTAGAAGTTTTCTTGGTCTTGCTAACTACTACAGAAAATTCGTACCAGATTTTAGTGCCATTGCATGTCCTCTGACTGACTTGACACGTAAGAATATGCCTACAAAAGTAGTGTGGACTGATGCATGCCAAAACGCTTTTGACACACTGAAATCTAGACTGACTTCAGATTTAGTTGTTAAACTGCCAGATTTGACAAAACCATTCTTGTTAAGGACTGATGCTAGCAACTCAGGATTAGGAGCAGTGTTATTACAAGAACACAATGACACCAAACACCCAGTTGCATATGCAAGCCGTAAACTCACAACTACTGAACAGAAATATTCCACCAGTGAAAAGGAATGTCTTGCAATAGTTTGGGCCATAAAAAAGTTCGAAAACTATTTGTACGGAAAAACCTTTGTCATTGAGTGCGATCACCAGCCGTTGGCCTTTCTCGGACAGGCGCAATTTACGAACAGCCGTTTAATGCGTTGGTCTTTGTTTCTGACACAGTATGACGCAAATATTCATTACATCAAAGGGTCTTTGAATGTTGGCGCAGATTACATGAGTCGTGCTTGATGCCATCAAGTGCCGGTACTGATAGAATGTCGTTTAATCAATTAACTGAACCCTACGGATTCCTTCCTGTAAATATGAAATATAGTTGCACACTTTATTTCTAGGAATGTCGAAATTTTTTTTGTGTAAATTTTTCTTCATTGTGGACTTCTACATTTTATCATACATAATTTGTAGGAGGCATTTTATCTTTGGCAAGATAAACGCCTCAAAAGCAAGGGGGTGTCACAGTCTGATAAAATTGTCCGACTTCGTGACCCATTTGCCTTGTTTACTTCAAATTCGAATATTTGAAACCCTTGACCCCTTTGTTCAAAGCTTCCTTTTTCTAGGTGCTTCTAGAACAGGTCAAGATGTTATGTAACTTTAGGACCATTGTCCAGTTCTCGAACCAACCACATGCTTTGCGAACAGTCACGTGATACGCAATATACCTTTCTATATATGTACCCACACGCTTCCGCTCCCTCACTTCGAGCACATTTTAGCTAATTCCATCAGCTTACTCGGGTCGTGAGAGGCAGCCGGCGCCATAGAGAATCAAGGTACCCTTCGACTTCTCTCAAAGGTATCATTTTATTTAATAGTATTTGCCTATGTATTGTTAAGTATGTATTTGTGCTATGTATTATATGATTTCCATATACACTTGAGCATGGTTCAGAGAAATAGCTGAAAACCTATATGTTACGGAATATAAATTTATTGTAACCATTTTTCCATTTCTGTACTTTAATTTATATTGTTTTAATTCACTAAGAGCCAGAATGCTGCGCTCGATATGAATTCTTCATGTAATTCAATTATTGCGTGTAATTTTAATTGTAAATTGTGAAGCGCTCTGTCGGTTTGAATTACCTCTTGTATGAACATTAATTTAACGTTGTATCTATTTTATTGCTTCATACGTCATGACTGTTAAATGGAACACATGTGAGACGATTATATTTTTTCTAAAATTTAATTGTAAGCGACGCGAGGTCGAAACTCTTTGTTCAGCGCATTTAATTGAGCCATGCCTAGGTAGGACCTGTTAGGTTGAGAATTATATCCAAACACGTTGCATCCACAGGTCGGCTCATGGTTCATGTTTCACCATGCCTCACCTGCATTAGCTTATTGGTGTAAGCGTGTCGAAATCCACTCTGAGGGCCATGCTGCAAAAATTCCAGTTCCTAGCCACTAACAAAGGGACATCATTCCTTATGCACCACGTGTGTCGTTAAAGGGGGACTGAGGGAACGAATCAGCATGACTGAGTGTTGAGACCAAGGATACAAGAATAGAGCTAAGTGCAAGATCAAGTGTACAGATCTCAAAGGAACACTTTTCTGGCAATTTAGATTGACAAAAATCAGGCATAGGCGCGTAAAGACAGAGTGAAGACTATTCGCGTTGCATTCGATTTATTGTTAATTTGTTAAACTTTATTAAATCTTATTTTCTTTGTTAATACCTCTTAGTAGTTGATTTCTATGCACAATAGACCAATTAGATTAATTCTTAGATTTGAATGGGGGCGGATGAGCAGAAAGATTGATGACGAGTGCATATTAATTTAGAGGGATTTAACTGTTTTCAAATCTAGCTAAAAGTTCGCAGTTTATTAGTCTGTAAATTTGTCGTCTGAACTACAAGACGCACTTTTAATTAGTCAGATAATAAATTGAGCAACCAGTCTGCGTAGAATATGAGAGGAAGAATTAATTATATTTAAAGTCTTTTAATTATTCTAAGCAGGGTCTTTAAATAAATACTGGAAACGTAACAATTATATAGGAGAGATTGCCTAACACTATATAGGAGAGAGTGCCTAACACACTATATAGGAGAGAGTGCCTAACACATTATATAGGAGAGAGTGCCTAACACATTATATAGGAGAGAGTGCCTAACACATTATATAGGAGAGAGTGCCTAACACACTATATAGGAGAGAGTGCCTAACACATTATATAGGAGAGAGTGCCTAACACATTATATAGGAGAGAGTGCCTAACACACTATATAGGAGAGAGTGCCTAACACACTATATAGGAGAGAGTGCCTAACACACTATATAGGAGAGAGTGCCTAACACACTATATAGGAGAGAGTGCCTAACACATTATATAGGAGAGAGTACATAACACACTATACAGAAGAGAGTACCTAACACACTTGAGAAAAGTCCAACAGACACGTTAACTACTAACCACATGAAAAAAATTTAAATTCATATATATATAAATTTATATTCATATGGCAAGCTCTTCTAAACAAAATTTAACACATCTGTCATATACTAATTTACACTATACGTGATGTGTAACTAACATACATATGACACGTTTCTAACTCAAACTCGAACGTTTCTAACAAACCTGGCACGTTTCTAACACACCTGACACGTTTCTAACACACAATTGACAAGTTTTCTAACACACGTTTAACATTGCTTCTAACGCATACCTGACACGTATCTAACACAAAACTGACACGTTTGCAACACACCAATGACATGTTTTCTAACACACGTGTCATGTTTCTAACTCGCAACTGACCCGTTATAACACACACGTGACACCCAAATTTCAAACACACATCTGTCATGTTTCTTTGACACATTTCCAACAAACACCTGACACATTTCTAACACACCTGACAGAAATTCTTTCCTTCGTTTCCTTCTGCGTATATTATCTTGTCATTCTGAGTTAAATTTGGCTTGCACGTGAAATTTTCCACGACCTTGAGGTCTATTTTTAGAGGTACTTCTGAGGCAACCCCATCTAAGAAAGCCAGAAACAGAACCATAGTTTGCTCAATTTTATGAAAGTGATTTTAATACACTGGAAATATTACCAACGACGCGTCATACTCTATTCAATGTCTGCACCCAAAATAAATATATAGCAATACAACCAGTAAATATATTGATAACCATGCAAACAGTAAATATATTGATAACCATGCAACAGTAAATATATTGATAACCAGGCAAACAGTAATTATATTGATAACCACGCAAACAGTAATTATATTGATAACCATGCAAATACTAAGAATATTGTTAACCATGCAACAGTAAATATATTGATAACCACGCAAAAGTAATTATATTGATAACCATGCAAATACTAAGAATATTGTTAACCATGCATTAGTAAATATATTGATACCAATTGTACGTTTCAAGAAACTATAAGTTATAGTTATAGTGTAGGGCGCCAGGAAATAATGTAAATAAATGAAGTGGTGACTAATCAAATGTGAACGGAATTTGTTTGTTACATCAGACTAAACTTTAAACACGTGATCAAACTGATAAATTGCAATTGTGTGCATTGATGTCTGCCTGCAATAAGTCACTAACTTACTGGTTTCTGTGACGCTCCAGCCGGCCACACTGCATGTATCACCCACAGCCGGACATAAGCCATTCATGTTGATGTTCAGACACTGGACGGTTCCAATGGCCATTTTCAAGGGTTCTTCAAGGTTCAAAATGGCGATGTCATCTTCAAAGGTACTTTCTAAAAAGGACATAACTCATGACATGATGCTAGCCATAGATAGATAGATAGGTAGATAGATAGATAGATAGGTAGAAAGATGGGTGGATGGATGGATGGATGGATGGATGGATGGATGGATGAATAGATAGATAGGTAGGTAGGTAGGTAGATAGATCTTCTAAATATATCAATTTAAATTTATGAGAGACACTATTTTGAAACGGACAGCAGATGTAGAAAAAGACGCCTTAAAAAATGAGACAAGGAGCAACTCACGCTCATAATCTTCATAAATGACATACTCCTCAAATTCAAATGACATTATCTGGACTTCTTTTCCAAACTTCATGATGGAATGTCCTCCGGCTATCAAATAGTATTCATCCAACTCACTATCAATTACACTGAAACATATATTTGTAAACAATAGATAGATAGATAGATAGACAGACAGACAGACAGACAGATAGGTAGGTAGATAAGTAGGCATGCAAGCATGCAGATAGGTAGACAAACAGACAGACAGACAGATAGATAGATAGATAGACAGACAGACAGACAGATAAATAAATAGATAGATAGATAGATAGATAGATAGATAGATAGATAGATAGATAGATAGATAGATAGATAGATAGATAGATAGATAGATAGATAGATATTGTTTATGTCTTTTTACATATAAGTTCATTATACTTTCTTATAGTCAATCTAATGTATACAACTGTTTTTATATTGACTAAACTTGTTGTAATCTGCTTAATGTATACAACTGTTTTTATATTTACTAAACTTGTTGTAATCTGTCTAATGTATACAACTGTTTTTATATTGACTAAACTTGTTGTAATCTGCTTAATGTATACAATTGTTTTTATATTGACTAAACTTGTTGTAATCTGCTTAATGTATACAACTGTTTTTATATTTACTAAACGTGTTGTAATCTGCCTAAAGTATACAACTGACTTTCCAAAACCTCAAGTTTTTCATAATAATACGTCAGTTTGTCATTTATAACCTTTCTATTTCTTGAAGGGAGAACGCACTCCTAGCCCCCATCCCCCACATTTCGTTTCCATTTATAATGATGTTGGGATGTGAATTTGATTCTTGTTTGTTATCCCCCTTTTCATTTTCAAGTCTAATTAACGTTTGTGTCTTGTACATATTTTGTTTACGGTTTATTTATGTTTGCACGATTATTTACTAAGATAATGCCTCACTAAGTCTTTTAGTCTAGGTCAGCCCCAGTTTGACTTCATTCTGGACTTAAGAGAATTGATTCTTTGCGAAAAGTGTCATGTGCTATCTATTTATTGATTGTTAATTTTATGAATAATTTGTAAATACATTACTCTTATGAGTGTGCTTCTAGGAGACACCTACGTCTGTCCATTCCCTCATTCTGAGATTTGAATAAATATTTCTTAGATCCAGATATATTCAATCTATGTTTATAAAATAAACATTCCCTATATCCAAATATATTCAGTATGTATAATTAGAATAAACATTTTTAGATCCAATTATATTAAGTCTTTGTGTATAAAATAAACATTTATATCCAAATATATTGAGTCTGTGGGGAAAATTTCTTATTTCTTATATCTAAATATATTCAATCTTATATATTCACTAAAGTGTTCCACAACACACATTCATCCTGTATTCAGGAGTGTGTGCTCTATCATATCACTGACCTAGGCCTCTCCTAAAGCACAGTGTATTTGTATATAAAGTGTAATCTATCATATCACTGACCTAGGAGTCTACTAAAGCACAGTGTATTTGTATATAAAGTGTAATCTATCATATCACTGACCTAGGCCTCTCCTAAAGCATAGTGTATTTGTATATAAAGTGTAATCTATCATATCACTGACCTAGGAGTCTACTAAAGCACAGTGTATTTGTATATAAAGTGTATTCTATCACTGACCTAGGCCTCTCCTAAAGCACAGTGTATTTGTATATAAAGTGTAATCAGATTTATATAATGATCAAATACAAAAACGCTGATTTTGTATTTCATTAATTGAACAACCACACCTTTCAAAATGATTTTATTGTGACTAAAATTAAAACAATTTACAAACCCTCAAGACTAAAATTAAAACATTTCACGATCCTTCGAGACTAAAATTGCAACATATTAAAGTCCCTCTGTTGTAATTAATATCGACATATATATATATATATATATATATATATATATATATATATATATATATATATATATATATATAATCCATATACACTTAAATCTCTACAATAAATATTTTTAAGTTGTGTTTTCATGAAAATGAACGTTTCAGAAATTGTTTTGACTTAGATTTGTCGGACTTTATATGTACATGAACAACCTACCATGAATCCATGATCTTTGTACCCTCTACCTTGAACACATTCAGTTAACTCTGTACTTTGAATCCTGAAAATTATTCCAGTTTCCAATACATACCTGTCAAAGCAGTGTGCAGCCGTCACAATGGTGTGTTTGTCGAGTATAGTGCCAACACATAAATCGTCATTAATACCTAAGTATACCACATATGGGCTTGAGTTTGACGTCATTTCCGTTCCATTAAGCATCCTTCGCACTCGCTGTTAAAATAAATAAACAAATAAATAAACGAACAAACAAATAAACAGAAAGAAAGAAAGAAAGAAAGAAAGAAAGAAAGAAAGAAAGGAAAGAAAGAATGGAAAGAAAGAAAGAAAGAAAGAAAGAAAGAAAGAAAGAAAGAAAGAAAGAAAGAAATAGAAAGAGAGAGAAAAGAAAGAAAGAAAGAAAGAAAGAAAGAAAGATAGATAGAAAGAAACAAAGAAACAAACAAACAAACAAACAAACAAACAGAAAGAAACAAAGAAAGAAACAAACAAACAAACAAACAAACAAACAAACAATTCTTCTCATTGTTTATCAGAATACTCAAACCTATCAGTTATCGTTTTAAGATATTACAAATATGTTCAATCACTCAAAATCTGCACCGTGGAAAAGGACATATCATTTGAATTCAATAATATTTCGGTGTCGCGTTTTTCCACTGTGAAGATGGATTTAACGAGGGAGTATTTTCCAATAACACCACTTAAAATAAATTCATCTTTCTGCGGACAGCGCGGTCTGCGTGGTCAATGAAATGCCAATCTAAAGAGTTGTGGCCTGTCGACAATTTCCCCACCCAGGCTTTTAACCCAGATATTTATGCTCCAGCATTCTAAATAGTGAATGCCTCGTCGAGTCATAGAGTTTACAAAATGAGTACCTCAATGAGGGAGTGTTTACAGAGCGTTTGCCTCACTCGATAACTCTGTGTAGTGAACCCTAACTAAACAACTGTTTTCGTGTATCTAATGCCTTAATGGGACTCTCGGTGTGTGTAGCAAATGCTTTTTTCTTGGACAGTGCATCATCCTTCTTTGTTGTATCATGTAACTTGGATTTCCTTCAGAGTGGATCATCGTCGGCAAGGGCACGTAACCGCATCGGTTTGTCTGTCTATGCCAGGTGAATTCATACTCCTATAGATATTTGACTGGGCCGACAACTCTGCTGGTCCAGGTCGATCTATGCCAGGTGAATTCGTGCTCCTATAGATATTTGACTGGGCTGACAACTCTGCTGATCTAGGTCGATCTACGCATTTGGGAGTGGGGAGCGGTTGTTGCCTGTCACGTCGTGAGAATTCAACTCGTCTCTTCGGTCACAAAATGTATCAGGCGAACTTCCTGCACTCAGTGACCTCTTCTATAACTATCTCTGTGGCGACCTTTATTTCTTAGTTGTTTGGATTTATTCTTCCTGTGTGTCATTCCATTTTGAATTTTAAAAAAAAACTTGAAGTAAGATTTGTAATATTTTCTGAACTGTGAAAGACCTTTTTTTTCTCAAAACGTTTTATTTGCAAGCATAGACTAATTTTTGGAATTGAACTGCTTTAAATATTTCGTACTTAATTAACAACAAAAATTATATTTTATTACTTCGAGACTCATTTCTACCTACTTGTTGAATTTGTTGAATCTTTTAAATCTCAATTTGCTCATTTTTAGTTGAAATAAAGTGATCCTACCTGTTGGGTAGCAAAATTATTTTAAGAAAGAACACTGAAGGACTTTAGACATTTAGATTTTCCTGGCTACCACTGATCTAAACATTATTATAAAGGCTGTGATAGAACGAATATTATTGAAATTTCTTGATTGTGGTATTTTTACAGTGCCCAACTTTATATCTTTGTATGTTGTGTAGTGTATGTATGAAGAGATATGTTATTTTGTCAAAAACGAAATTTTATTTTTCTTTATTGTTCATCCACAACTTCTTGGTTATATTGTGGAAGGTGATTTCTAGTATTGTGAGTGATGATGAAATGTGTGAAGAAAACAGAAATAATGAAATCTTATGCAGATGCCGTATAGTGTATTATGGGTCTTATGTCGGGTCAAAGTTCACTGTGAAGTATATACTTATAATACGACAATTAGCATTGGGAAGGGGGGGGGGAGGCGTGTGTGGAAAGATTGCTCTACCATTTGACCCAGTCGGTATAAAGAAGTGTGATATATTATGAGTGGAAACATAATATAAAACCTCAAGTCACAAAAGGTGTTTCTTAGCAGATAGAATGCCTGTCATACATTGTAAAGGTGTACCACTATCTAAGCTGACTGTCCTCTGTGCGGCGAATGTCTATATGAGCAATTGTGTTTTTAAACGAATGCCTACATGAGCTATTGTGTTTTTAAACAAATGCCTACATGAGCAATTGTGTTTTTAAACGAATGCCTACATGAGCAATTGTGTTTTTGAACGAATGCCTAGATGAGCAATTGTGTTTTTGAACGAATGCCTAGATGAGCAATTGTATTTCTGAGGGAATGCCTATTGTGTTTTTGAGCGAATGCCTGAGTAATTGTTTGTAAGTGTTTCTATAGAAACGTTTACCTTATGAATATTTTCTCCTTTAGAGCCCGGATATGATTCTTGCAATGTCATTCCTGAAACAAGTAACATGAAAAGAAATGCAAATGCATTTCAAAATACAATGTTATGCAAACATTTTTATTAATTCTTTTTGTGAGTGAGGACTTACATACGTGATGGTGGTATGATAGTAATTATTCAATGTGACCTTATGACTGTGTTGAACAAAGATAAAGAATGTAAATGTTAGGTAATTTTGAAAATAACGCCTAACATGGAAAAATACTGTGATGTTCATAAACGCCACGTCCTTTTGAAAATAACGCCTAACATGGAAAAATACTGTGATGTTCATAAACGCCACGTCCTTTTGAAAATAACGCCTAACATGGAAAAATACTGTGATGTTCATAAACGCCACGTCCTTTTGAAAATAACGCCTAACATGGAAAAATACTGTGATGTTCATAAACGCCACGTCCTTTTGAAAATAACGCCTAACATGGAAAAATACTGTGATGTTCATAAACGCCACGTCCTTTTGAAAATAACGCCTAACATGTACTGTGTATCACATGTAGACACCATGTAGCAAACTGTACTCGTTGTGTTTCTTTGTAGGGTTAGCACCGAGGTGATAATACGTGGATCAGTTATCCACCATGCTTCGAGACGTCAAAAGTAACTGGTGTGTGACAAACTTCGACATTTTAAGAGTACCCGATGTGTGACTTACATCGACATTTCAAGAGATTCCGGCGTGTGACAAACTTCGACATTTTAAGAGTACCCGATGTGTGACTTACATCGACATTTCAAGAGATTCCGACATTTCAAAATACAAGATGAATACGGCATACATCTTTATTTAACAAGATTTCAAGTGTACCCGATGTATAAGGCAGGCTATGTTATTTCATGAGATTTCAAGTGCATCCGATGTAATTGGCATGTGTTATGAAATTTCAAATGTATAAGTCTATAAGACATGTTATGTGATTTCATAAGATTTTACGTGTATCTGATATATGATATATGGTATGCTATTTTATTTTATGAGATATCAATAGCATATATGGTGTAAACTTCATTGCTTTGTTATTTCAAGAGATAATTAAAGTGTACCCGTTAAGTGTACCCGGTTGTATGTATCAGTCTACAAAAGTTAGGCTGTCACAAAACGTGCGGATGACAGGTTATTCGGTAAACAACTCGAGGGGCAGAAATAACTAACAGCTCTCACACACACTTTTCTTTCTTTGCGTACAGGCAACCAAAAATTAGATTTTGTTGTCTCAGTTACACTTTCTTTTGCACATATTGTACATTTATAACTAGAGATATGCACGAGTGTGGCTGTGGGTGGGTGTGCCTGTGGGTGTGAAGGTGCGCGCTAAATATGAGTTGAATCCTAACGTCAAGCAATCGATTCTAGGCCCAGACATCAGATAACGGCATTTAGAACTGAAAATCACGTACATTTCATTTGATGAGTATGTGCGTATGGCTCTAAAGGCAAACTGCTTTACTGCCAGGAACTTAAAGATAGATAGATAGATAGGTAGGTAGATAGATAGGTAGGCAGGTAGATAGGTAGGTAGATAGATAGATAGATAGATAGGCAGGTAGGTAGGTAGGTAGGTAGGCAGGTAGGTAGGTAGGTAGGCAGGTATGTAGGTAAGTAGGTAGGTAGATAGATAGATAGATAGATAGATAGATAGATAGATAGATAGATAGATAGATAGATAGATAGATAGATAGATAGATAGATAGATAGATAGATAGACAGACTGACTGACTGACAGACAGACAGATAAATAGATGGCCATACTGTATACAAAGAGAAAAAGTAATAAATATATCTACTTTGTGTTCACTCTCTTCGTACTCTGGCATTACACCAAAACAATTCAATCACTTTAAATTATAAACTTTACAGTATATATTTACAAGCATATTTATTATAGTACAAATATATAGTACAATGAATGCTTTTGTTTGAATAACCATCGCTTGTTAGTTATTATATAAAAGTAAATAAACAATAACAAAACTTACCGATGGTTGAAGATAAAATCAAAACAGAAACGTAAAGACAGGCGCTGAAGAACATGGCGGTAATGTTTGAGCCAACAGGCTTGATGAATCTACCCACGTTTGTCCAGCAAAATACCTTTTCTGATTTGGTCGTCAGGAAGACATTCGTAAACCGATTTGTGTCTGGCAAATTACGCCCTCTTTTGCTTTCTGATGTATGTCTTTTTGACTTTTATTAGGAAATTTATGCTGCGTGAGCAGTGCAGTTAAATGCGCAATATATTTCCACGTCCTTGTATCGGCAGCATTTTAACTATATAATGATCGCACATCTATTAAAACTAGATCAGATATATACCCGAAAAAGACGATGTTAAATGTACTTGCAAATCCTGTTTCTCGAAGATAACTGTACTTAAATGTGACTGTAAGGGAACACTTGAATCGTATGCTTTCGTCGATATCTATCTATCTATCTATCTATCTGTCTGTCTATCTATCTATTCTTTGAATGTATCTTTCTATCTATTCTATGTATCTATCTTTCTATCTACCTATCTATCTATCTATCTATCTAATTATCTATGTGTCTGTCTATTTATGTATCTATCTAACTATCTATCTATCTATGTCTGTCTATCTGTCTGTCTGACTGCATATCTCCCATCCGACGAACTATTCTATCTACACCTGTAAATATCAGTATATCCGTGTGTCTGTCTTTCCATCCATCCATTGATATATTAAAAGTAAATAAAAATTTAGTGACTAGACTTCATTTTCCAATATGTTTCATCATGATTAAGAAACTAAATTTAGATCGACGTTATTTGCTCTGTATTTCTCTTCCGATTTCTCAGTCTGTCCGTCTGTCTGCTCCCTCTCTTACATATATGCATAGAACATTTTAATATAATTTGTCACTGTTATGTTTACATTGAGGCCGGGTTTTTAAGTTTATTTTAAGTTTCTTTTCAATATTAATTTTATAAAATATTAAAATTAATATAAAACATTGCATAATATTACCCTATAATTATAATTGAAAGACTTAAATTTATTTGTCTAGTATGCATATGTCAACTTATTTTCTTACTAATCATATTAAACGTAGAATCTGTTAATAAATCCTGATGTGGAAAGCAAAAGTTTCCGAAGTAGGTCAACTCAGTATCATTCATCTTACCAAAACGATAAAGCAGCTTTAAACACTTCATTATCAGCCATGTTACCAAAACGATAAAGCTGCTTTAAATACTTCAATATCAGCCATCTTCCCAAACTGATGGTAAAGCTGCAATTATACTTAAAAACAACAATAATCAGTTTCATATATTTTACTGTTAGGACGCTCGAACGAACTCTCGGGTGTCTGATAGCGAGAGAGCTATCTAAACTACAACACTTTACTAATGAGCCATTCAGAGAAATGTCCTAAACTACAACACTTTACTAATGAGCCATTCAGAGAAATGTCCTAAACTACAACACTTTACTAATGAGCCATTCAGAGAAATGTCCTAAACTACAACACTTTACTAATGAGCCATTCAGAGAAATGTCCTAAACTACAACACTTTACTATTGAGCCATTCAGAGAAATGTCCTAAACTACAACACTTTACTAATGAGCCATTCAGAGAAATGTCCTAAACTACAACACTTTACTAATGAGCCATTCAGAGAAATGTCCTAAACTACAACACTTTACTAATGAGCCATTCAGAGAAATGTCCTAAACTACAACACTTTACTATTGAGCCATTCAGAGAAATGTTCTAAACTACAACACTTTACTATTGAGCCATTCAGAGAAGTGTTCTAAACTACAACACTTTACTAATGAGCCATTCAGAGAAATGTCCTAAACTACACTTTACTATTGAGCCATTCAGAGAAATGTCCTAAACTACAACACTTTACTAATGAGCCATTCAGAGAAATGTCCTAAACTACAACACTTTACTATTGAGCCATTCAGAGAAATGTTCTAAACTACAACACTTTACTATTGAGCCATTCAGAGAAGTGTTCTAAACTACAACACTTTACTAATGAGCCATTCAGAGAAATGTCCTAAACTACAACACTTTACTATTGAGCCATTCAGAGAAATGTCCTAAACTACAACACTTTACTAATGAGCCATTCAGAGAAATGTCCTAAACTACACTTTACTATTGAGCCATTCAGAGAAGTGTTCTACATGCTAGTGTTGTTATCATATTTCTTACATTTGTTGCTATGCTACACTATTATCACATTACTTAATACTGTAATGTTGCTTATATCCTGTTATCATGATTTGTTACTACCTTCACGCGTTTTATTATTGTCAAGTTACTTACTATTGTGATATTACTTTCTGCCTTACTATCGTTTTACCTGCCCGCTAGATGTAAAAGCTGTTACTGGTGAGTCGTTTTACCTGTCAGCTAGAGGTAACAAAACTGTGAGTCGTTTTATACGCCAGTTATAGGTAACAAAAATGGCTAGAGTTACGAGTCTCGTTCAGAGAAGATGGGAAGTGAAACTGGAGCTTTTGGGAACTTCAAATTATTTTAAAATCGAACGCACTGATTTTAGAATCTGTTTGACAGGAAAGTGTTTCCCGCTTTAGAAAGTAAATGTAAGCGTACAAAATAAAAATGTATTTCCAATTATGTTTGTCAGTGTCTCTTGTCAACGAAGAACCATAATAAAGTCAAAATACAGATCTTGAGTTACAGATTCCCGTCTTGATTTACAGATTCCCGTCTTGACTTACAGATTCCCATCTAAGCTTACAGATTCCCATCTTGCTTATACATTCCCATCTTGCTTATACATTCCCATCTAGGCTTACACATTCCCATCTTGCTTACACATTCCCATCTAGGCTTACACATTCCCATCTTGCTTATACATTCCCATCTAGGCTTACACATTCCCATCTTGACTTACAGATCCCAATCTTGGCAATTGCTTGCAAAAGGGAATATGATTAATTAAACTTTATGTTAAATACTTACCTATCCAATTGATTAACGTTTTTGCTTCTTGTTTATGAAGGGGAAGGGGGTGCAGCGCAGACAGAAAACGCGCGTGCATGAATACGTTTTAACGAATTAATTTAATTTATAATCTTTTTAATATTACTGTTTTAAATATACATATAATATTATTAATTAGAACTAATATTATTAATAAGAACGTATATTTTATTTTTAAATCCGACAATAAATAGCGAGCTGTCCAATACTGTCGACAGTCAAGGACGCATTTGTTTTATTAATTCAGGAAATGCATCTTAAAAAATAGTATACGCTTCTTTCCTGAGTTAACTTTCATCAGAAACATGAGGAATTATTTCGTAAATTTCAGCATATATTTTTACTGTCCATTTATTTTTTTTAAAAAGCAAAAATACAAGCACATTTCTAGCAAGATCCTCTAATCATGGCTGTAAAAAAGCAAGCTATGAAAGGATCGCATGATATGGGAGATAACTTTCATTTCATTCTGGGACATTTTTTTGTGTGTGTGGGCAGAGTTGTTTACCTTTAATCACTTGCTGTTCGTTCGGAGAGCACAACTCGTAATTAGTACGAATGACAGAAGTCTTTCGCAGTTTGTAGAATTTTGTAGAATTTCGCAGTTTGCAGAAATTTGTAGATAAATAGAACGGATAATCAGATCTATTTCTGTACGCTGCGTTGTCAGGGCAAAATTACCCTTATATTTTCAGGGACAAAACTAGTCAGCTATCTCTGTCTTGCCCCTGGCGCCAAACAATACGAAGGCTGCGGGCAGACCAGTAACCAATTCTTGCTGTTATTATTATGAATTAAATCCATAGTCTACAAATAACAACACTTAATTCCTGCATTAAAAATTATGCACATTATAAACAGTAAAGCTTTGCAATGTTGTTAGCTAACTCTGACAAAGGTAGGGTTGCTAGATACATGGGTACCAAAAGGAGGTAGAAAGACAATAGCTGCCAATCAGTACAATTTTATTACAATAGCTGCCAATAAGTGTCTTGTGGTGAACCGACCTAGAAACAGTCTTGTTAATAATTAAATATAAATTCAATGGAAGCTTTTTTCAAAATGCAAAAAAAACCCAACATTATTTAATTATTTAAACAGCCAGTTCTACAATTATTACCTTATAATCTTTATTAATTACATAACATATTTCTCGGACGAGCCAACTTTTCGCAGATCCTCGTTAGCAATCACATATGCATAAAACTGTTCACACCAAAGATTCTTCGAATTGTACTTTGTGAGAATGACGCCCTTTACAGAGTCAACTAAGAGTTAATTCCTTTCCTTTATCCACTGAGCATTAAATCAAGGAGAACACTCTTTCCACCTTGCCATTGTGTCCAAAGGTACAGAAGAATAATTTACAAATTTTAAGTTACTCTGAAAAGCAACTTTCATTTGGGCAACTTTTGAAAAATAAACTCAAGTATTCATGCAAGTGTCTTTCAAAAAAAACTGTTCATTCTTTTCTTGCACAAATGATTTAAGATTGCAGTATTGATCAAACAATTGCACATAATCCATAATAATACCTTTCTCTTTCAGGTACAATATGCATGTCAAAAGGTCATGTAATGTCTTTGATTATATTTAAGTACATCCAACCAAAGCACTGAAATTCATCAAAAGGTTTCAACCACTTTTCTAAGTAACTATTGTATGATGTAAGGACTCTCAGAACTTTGGCATGAGGTGTGTTTCATTTCAAGTCGTGTCAAGTTTACACTTCTGTGCGTGTCTCACTTCAATTCAAGTCGAATTGAGACCTCTTTTGTTTATTACTCTTCAAAAAAGTTTTGAGTTTAGATCGCTGCCGTTTTCGGACGAAGTAAAAGAGATTTCTTGTCACGTCAGCACTTATGGGTTCGGTGCCGACTCAGTAAATCCACGAACATCGTCACGAGAGGAGAATGCAACGTCTTCACGGTCGACTGACCCAAACCACCAGACTGGAAGGAAACGTGACATTAGAAGAAAGGCGATCTGTAAACTAAAGATAACGATTGATTTCATTTCTTAATAAAACTGATCACATTTAAACAACAACAAACACAGCAACTAAAATAATAAAACATTTTGTATGGTCGTGTTGCCCCTTCCAAAGCAGAAATTTGAAACGTCCTGCAGTATGAGAGAGAGAAGCTAATGCGAGAAACTTCATGAAACTCAAAGGAAAGTGAAAAGCTCGAGATAAGGCTGACGGGACAATCTCAGGTTGGACGGACAAGACTGATCCATTTAATCAGGTTGGACGGACAAAACTAATAAATATATGTACTAAGACTATAAAAAGATGATCTACAAGACTATAAATAGATATACTACAAAACTAGATAGATGTACTACAAGACTATAAATAGATGTACTACAAGACTATAAATAGATGTAAATCCAAGTCTATAAATAGATGTACTACAAGACTATAAATAGATGTACTATAAGACTATAGATAGATGTACTAAAAATATAAATAGATGTACTACAAGAGTAAAGATAGGTGTACTGTTTGTCTATAGACAGATGTAGTACAGGACTATAGATAGCTGTACTACAAGAGTATAGATAGCTGTACTACAAGAGTATCTGCAAAACATCGTATGTCATGAAATCACGGGCAATAACTGGCAGAATGGGCCAAAGGACGAATTTACTGGGCCAAGTTGCCCGATAAATAAAGTGGGTGTTAAACGAAAATCAGCCAATCAATTAATTTCAATTAGTCGCACTGGGTGACAAAATGAATATCTGAATCGGAGAACAAACTTGCTAGATTAGCAATTTGGATTAGAAAAAAAATAAGAATGCAGACAAAGAAAAGGGTGAATACTTAGTAGAGTTGCACTACAGAATAGAACTCAGTCAATAGACAGAGACAAAGGAAAATACATTTGGAAGAGCAGCAATACATTCATATTACAACCCAGTAGAAAAAGGATAATTGACATGGCAGACTATAAAAACTCAGTAGACAATGGCAAAGGAAAGTTGATAGACTAGCAATAGATGAGAAGCTCAGTAGACAAAGACAAAGTAAAATGGAGTTGGTAGACTAGAGAAAATCGGTAGACATAGACAAAGTAAAACGGAGCTGGTAGACAAAGACAAAGTAAAATGGAGTTGGTAGACTAGAGGAAATCGGTAGACAAAGACAAAGTAAAACGGATTTGATAGACTAGAGATAATCGATAGACAAAGTAAAACAGAGCTGGTAGACCAGAGAAAATCGGTAGACAAAGACAAAGGAGACAATGAAAAGATGAAGGGACACAAGATCGCAGCTTAGTGCGCGTGACCCTGTCGCGTGAGGCAATAGCATGCGTGCGGGAATTCTTCAGTGCTGATGACTATACGGGTGGACTTGACTGTAAACCGGGTAGTCTTAGCCGAGCGCAGTTTGCTCAAACAACTAATCGATTTGTCGAGATATTTCTTTTTTGTGCAGACCCGGGTCATGGTAAACTAAGCATAGAGCACTTTGACCGAGCGGCCATGTTCCACGTGCCCAGCTCGTGAGTACGTCACTGCACCAGCTGACATGCACACCTCCCGCCCATTTCTGACCGACTTTCCAGTAACAAACTTGCAACCTTCACCTAACGAAGGGGCTTGGCCTTGCAAGCGGAGTCTAGGTATTTTTGTTCCCTTTACTCTGAGAAGACGATGACGGGTCGCGGTGTTTGCTGCTTGCACTAGATTATCTCCCATCTTCATGACTTGACAAATCCTGCAAACTCGTTACTGATTGAGTTTGTAAAATTAAATAATATAATTATTTGGTTCCTGTTCTTTATTTCAGTTTGTATCTATCAGTCTTTATGTTGTTTGCTTCCAGTTTTGTCCTCTGTTGTGGTATGTCAGGTGTGATTAATAATATCACTTATAACTGTCAGTCTTTATGCCTGATGCAATTAACATCTTTGTGTCAGTCTTTAGCCTTTACCTCAGTTGAAATATCAATGGAGAAGTGTACGTGCGTGCGTGCGCGTGTGTGTGTATGTGTGTGTGTGTCGGGGGGTGGGGTGTATTTTAAATACATTATGTATGATTTCAGTCTTTACTATTATCAGGTGAACTATCAGTCTTCACGTCAGTCTTTTGTTAGTATTTGCGTTAGATGTCAGATACAAGTGATCAAGTTAGTCGTAATTATCAGTCTTGACGTAGCTATGATAATCGGTGATTAAGTCAGTCGTAATTATCAGTCTTGACGTAGCTATGATAATCGGTGATTAAGTCAGTTGTAATATTTGTATTTGCTTTAGTTGAAATATTAGTATTTACGTCACTTGTAATTATCAGTCGTTCGCGTCACTTATAGTTACCAGTATCTACGTCACTTGTAATTATCAGTCGTTCACGTCACTTATAGTTACCAGTATTTACGTCACTTGTAATTATTGGTCTTCACGTCACAGTTCGACATCAGGCCCACCCATCAGCATTAGAGAACTCCTACACCCGTGTTAGTGGTGCACGCAGCAAGGTCACGTGCACTAGGTTTCAGTTTTGTGTTTCATCCATTCATTGTCTTTTTTCTTTGTCTTTATCTACTAATTTTCTATAGTCTACTAGTTTTTCTTTGTCTTTATCTACTAAGTTTCTATAGTCTACTAGTTTTTCTTTGTCTTTCTATATTGCAGCCTTTCTCAACCTTTGATCGGGGAGGGGGGAAGGCGGGGGAACACTTGAAATAATTTTCAGGCCCAGGAAACCCCTGGCTAAAAATATCTACGTTGCTTTATTTCTTCAATCACGATCTCTCCGTGACCTCTTGCAGAATCTTACCCTAGGGTTCTGTGGAACCCAAGTTGAGAAACCCTGTTCTTTTGTTTACTAATCCTCTTTCCTTTGTCTTTGTCTACTGTGTTACCCCTCAAGTATCTCAGTTTAAAGTACATATATATTTAATCAACAAATCTTCTACCAAATGTGATTCAGACCCGGGTTATACCACACTTGTCCAGCCAGCTGAACAGGCCTTTCATAGGAATAAGGGGACACCAGTGCATGAAATGAAATACATTCTTCTTGAGATGTCATTCTTGAATGAAATATTTGTTACTTTTATGGGGTTCAGGAGCCTAAAATCCCAATTCAGACTTCTGAGCATATGTCTAAAAGCCTCCTGTCATATGGACGAATCCATAGATATATGATATATTGGGCTTAAAATGAGAATTCTTCGGTTTTATATCAGACAAACAGACGTTCAAACATACAGATTTTACAATCAGTGATAATTAAATATAAAAGTTAATCTCAAATGTAATAATAATTCTATGCAACGTGTCAGTTGCAAATGTCAATCTTTATCATTAGTTGTAATAATTAAACTCTTCAGACAGTTGTAATACTTATTCTGCATAATTACCAACAATTTTAGATGCCAGATTTTGCATCAGTTGTAATTATAGTTTTAATAAGTTGTTAATGATCAGTCATTGTATTATATGAAGAAGCTAAAATTAATTATCAGTCTTTATAAACAGCTGTAATCAGTATTTACCTCAGTTACCAGTTTTAATGTCAGCTATAATTATCAGTCTTGGTGGCAGTCAGTATCTGCGTGTGATGCATTGGTGTCAAGGACAATTGAGGATGCTGGCATTTTACTCCACTCAGTCATCGTTCTAGCGCGATGGAGCCAAATCCACGTTTGTAGGGAATGGTCGTACACCAATCTGTCAAATGACGTGAGTCGCCCCCCCCCCTCCCTTTCTCCCTTAAGCCACACTCCTCAGACTGTTGACACAGTGAAAATTCAGCAAAGAAACTCCCACCCAACTCCAGGGTACTCAGTCATGACTCGGTTGGTAGAGATAATTAAAAGAAAAGGAAGAGAGAGAGAGAGATGATGAAAAGAACAGAAAGACGATGAAAAGAACAGAAAGACAATGAAGAGGGGATTTTAATTAATAACCTTGTCGGATTAAAAACTATTGGAAGGAAAATGTATTTCACCATCACCAAACAAACTCGCAGAAACAGATTCTATTCAAAAATGCACACTTACACACGTACGTGCATACATTGTACACACAACACCGTACACGTTACACACAAAAATACACGCTCAACACATAGAGTACACAAAAAAAGCACGAGTGCAGCACACACAAAAAACACGCACAACACAAACACATACAGCACACAAACAAAAACCGCACAAACATCACACATATATATACAGTACACACAAAAATACATTCACAATGCACACATACATTGTAACGCAAAACACACACCGCACACACAAAAACACTTGCTGAACACAAACTTATAGCACATACAACACACATACGCACAAAACACACCAACACTCATAAAGATCATCAAAAAATAGAAAGAAAACGAAAACAGAAGTACGGCTTCTTACATGTAAGAAATGCTATGGGCTGTGAAAAACTACGTCAATTTTTTTTCCCGACCAAGCTATGTTTTACGCTAATAAAATAATAATAACTGCTTTTTAAACAAACAGTAGTTTACAGACCAGCCAAGCAGTGGCTTCAAGGATGAAGATGTTCGGGACTGCTTCCGGCTTGCGGCCGATTTTCGCACAAAATGGCTACAAACGGATGCACTCAAGATAAAACGTGACAACTTCAGTGTTTGATCTTTGCCGACAAAAGTTTCTCTCGCCCAACTCCCCCACAAAACAGCCCGCCTGAACGAACATGCTCTTTAAAATGGAGCACTGCATTTGGCAGATTGCAAATGTGTGACGTTGCTGATATTGAAGGACTTTAGTTGTCTTTCTCATGACGTCACTTGCAGCTGTCCATAATGGCAACAAAAACAACACATGTCAATTGTCCCGTCGTTTATAACATCGCTCTTTCACTAGTTCTTAGACAGTCTTTTCAAGTTAGACTCAAGTCAAATATAAATTCATACGCATTCAGTCGTGAGTTTGAAATAAGTCACCAGTAAATTAGCTGAAACTGTTAAGTCAATTATGTCAACTATGTATTTAATCACTTGTAGTGTCAGTTAACGTAAGTTAGTTACAAGTGTGTTGTAGGATCGACTGCATTATTAATTAGACCACTTAAATGTATATAACTTTTAGATCTCTTGATAGCTCTATCACTTAGACCATTTGCCAGCACTAAAAGATAGGTCATTTCAAAGCATTATAAGTTTTAGATTTCTTGATAGCACTATAACTTAAACCACTTGCCATCATTATGCTAGACCACTTGACAGCACTAAAAGATAGGTCATTTCAAAGCATTATAAGTTAAATCAGTTACAATATTACAAGTTAGACCACTTGGCATCATTACAGCTTGAACCACTTAATTGCATTGAGTGAGACCTCTTCGACAGCATTATAAATAAGAGCGCTTGACAGGATTAGAAGTTAGATCATTTCAAAGTATTATATTATGCTTGTCATCATTATAAGTTAAACCACTTTACATCAATATAACTTTGACCATTTTACACCATTATAACTTAGACCACTTGACAGTATCATAAGATGGATCACTTTATACCATTATAGTTTAGACCACATTATACCATTATAACTTAAACCATGTTATATCATTATAACTTAGACAACTTTACAGTATCATAAGTTAGACCACTTTACAGTATCGTAAGTTAGACCACTTTAAAGTATCATAAGTTAGACCACTTTACAGTATCATAAGTTAGACCACTTTACAGTATCATAAGTTAGACCACTTTACAGTATCATAAGTTAGACCACTTTACAGTATCTCACTGAAGACTAAGTTCAAAGGTGCCACCACCCTCTTATACAAGGCTATTTTTAAATTGCTGATTACTATTTTTTTTAAGTTCTCTTTAAAGATAGGACACCCAGAACTGGTTGCATTGTATCACAATGTGGCTGATCAAAATATTATTATACTGTAATTTCTAACTGTCAGTGCAAAATATGGCAGTTACAAAATAAAATGTTAAACGGTGTCTTGTGTACGGTGAACGTATAACCTTGACTCAAAATGGATGTAATCAATGTGAGGGAAAATATGTATAAAATACAAGCGCAAAGTGTGCATAATTCATGAAAGTATAGAAATTCACAAAAATATATAACAATACAAAATATTTATAATTCATGCCAATACAATAATGTATAACATAAATATTTTTAAATGTATGTATTGCATAACAGTATAAATACATATGTCTGTGTGTGTTAATGCAACAATGCGAGATATGTCAGTGTACAATAAATAACAAATGCAGACTATTTATAAATTATGTTGGTACACAATGTATATTATATATCATAGTGCAAAGTGTAGGTATTTGTCAGTACTGAGTGTACAGCTATATTATAAACACCTTAAATTGTAAATTGCATATCTGATAATAATTATTTTGCTATTTTGACGTCATTAAGAATATTTTGAGGCAAATTAGTTGTCTGGAAATAAATTAAACATATTATTATATGAATATAAAAATAAATTAAACATATTATTATATGAATATAAAAATAAATTAAACATATTATTATATGAATATAAAAATAAATTAAACATATTATTATATGAATATAAAAAGAAACTCGGGCAGTTACGAAACTGTTTATAGAAGCAGTACAGTATTTTCGAACTGATGAAAACAACAGAGTAAACATGGATGTACTAAAAACACTAACAGCAAGGAAGCATTATCATGTAATACACTGAGAGGTGCAGTAAGGCACTGATAACACTGATAATAAAGAAACGTTATTACTTACAAGTAAAACACTGATAATAAAGAAACGTTATTACTTAACAAGCAGTAAAATACTGGGGTTAAGAGATCTAATTTTGCAAGGATCGATACAGTGAAGCATTTAAGGAGATGAAAATATTTGCTTGCATGCGTGCAGGTCGATTTCACTTTGGAAGTGGTGAAGTTTGGACGGCTTCAGTCAATTAATAAGGAAAATCTCGAACTGAGACATGACGTCATGCACTCATGATAAATAACTGTGATGAAATGATTGGAGGGTAACGTGGTACGGGAGAGGTGTGTGTGTTGGGGGGGGGAGAGAGAGAGAGAGAGCGGAAATACTGTATGTAAGAATAAACACACAACTTGCATGTATAACAAGACACCTGTATACTAGTCACACGGCCTTTTCAACTGCTCATGACAGACGTTAGAAAGATTTTAAAGCGGGGGAAAACGCACAATGCAAGGGCACTCCTCTCTTAGTTCTGTCCTTTTGTCGGTATACCCGATAAAATGTCTGCCCGAACCCAAGTATCTAGCGGGAAATTATTAGATTGTTCGAACAGGAAACAAGCTTCCTGAGAGCACATGGGAGGGTCTAGACTCTAGAGCATTCTGGGGGGTCTCGGTGAATGGCGTTTTAAATCGTCCAAACCTCTAACGGAAGGAATGCTAGAAAAGAGAAGGTGATAAGGTACCTGCAAGCAAGGGTCATCTAGGTACATTGGTACCTGCAAGCAAGGGTCATCTAGGTACATTGGTACGTGCAAGTAAGGGTCATCTAGGTACATTGATACCTGCAAGTAAGGGTCATCTAGGTACACTAGTACCTGCAAGCAAGGGTCATCTCTTGCAAGCTTATGAAATATGTTTCTGTTATTTTAAGTCAAAATATTATGTTACAAAGTAATCTATTTTGACAGACGAGACAACAAAGATTTCATTTTATTGCAAACACAGTTAGGCCTATATGCAGAGGTAATTTTTAATTGCCAACAAAAATATTCTATTAGCGCAATTAAAAAAAAAAACCACTGCGCAAGTGCAAGAAAACTTTACCTTGTATTGCATTCAAGTATTCTGTCATGGCCACCAAGTGTGGTCCATTACGTCACAATGCACTAGTGCAAGAAAACGTAGCCTTGTATAGCATTCAAGTATTCTGTCATGGCCACCAAGTGTGGTCCATTACGTCACAATGCACTAGTGCAAGAAAACGTAGCCTTGTATTGAATTAAAGTATCTGTCAAGGCCACTAAATGTAATCCCTTACGTCACTCTGCGATAATTTAATCAGTTAGTGTAAACAAACATATTCTTTTACTGCAAATAACAAATAATCTATTACTGCAAACAAAGATATTTTTCTTCGATGTTAGCACAAAACAATCTGTTGTCTACAACAAAAGTATTCTTTTACGTTTGCAATATGATGCCTTCCAAACTTACATCCGTTAGGAATTGAAAAGAGATTCATATGCGTGTGCGTGTGTGTTAGAGAAAGAGAGAGAGAATGAGTGATAGGGAGGAATAGAGGAAGCGGTACCACTGATGTCAATCCCCAGCCAGGATTTCTTCCATCTTTATTGGAATGCCCTCGAAAAGGGATGTGCAATAAACAGTCAGCTGACCGTTATTTTGTTGAGTCTGCACATACGCGATGTGTCCTTGACTCTCCTGAAATGTTACATAAATTAATGGAAACTTCCTGAAATATTGGGCAGTTCCATACTTTAAATGCGTTAAAAACAATTAAAAACTACTTGTTTACTGTTTTGCATCTTTGTACTGATGGTACGGAATCAGTTCACTTATAAAGAGATATTAATTAGTTTTAAAATATAAATAAAGGCGATGTGAAAACACTTATAAAGAGATATTAATTAGTTTTACCATATAGATAAAGGCGATGTGAAGACACTTTATTCTTTCCATACACAACTTTTCTTACTTCACTATTTACGCATTTCTATTTAAATTTTGATTGAACATATGAAAGAGTATTTTTTGTCCTATTTAACTTTCAGGAAATTATTTTGGTAGATCTTTAAGTTACTTTTGAAAACTATTTTAATATAAAACTTTGCATTGAAGTACATCGTTCAGGTTTTCTCATTCACCAAAGGTTGCTTTGTCTATGTGTTATCTGTGATGATATTTTGTAGCATCTTCTTTGTGTTAATTTGTCTACACTTAGGAGATATATGCCCTTATTAATTTTACTCATTACGGCTATACAATTGCGTTGTTTTATCTCTTTTGATAAACCACGTGTTATGTTTAACTGTTTGAGTTTTACGCATTACGGCTGTAAAATTGCATTGTTTTATCTCTTTGATAAACCACGTGTTATGTTTAACTGTTGACTTTTACTGAGTAAAATGTATTGACCTTTTCATAAATATTGATAGCCTTATTTTGGAGAGATAGTGTGTGATGGGAGTTCACTAAATATAGATTAAAGACAGATTTATCTTCTCCATTGATAAGTTTTCCACCTATGGAAATATTAGTAAATGTTAGTCTTTAACGTTTGGAAGAGAGAAGACCGTTTACTGCACCCTCTTATGCGCCAAGTGAGAGAGACGAGTGGTGTCTTCTGGAGAATTATTAATAACATAAATTAAGATCAATAATAATTATAATCATAACCAATAACTAGGGTGGCGTTGTGTCACAATATCTATCCGTTAAATATTATCTCTCCCGTTAAATATTATAATGTCTGTCCTCAAAATATTATATCTATCCGTAAAATATTAAAACATATCTCGGCAAAATTTTATAATATATATCCGTAAAATATTTAAAAAATATATCCGTAAAATATTATAATATCTATCGGTAAAATATTATAATATCTATCCGTAAAATATTATAATATCTATCGGTAAAATATTGTAATATCTATCCGTAAAATATTGTAATATCTATCCGTAAAATATTGTAATATCTATCCGTAAAATATTATAATATATATCCGTAAAATATTATATTATCTATCCGTAAAATATTATAATATCTGACCTTTTCATCTTAATACTGTTTAAATCACTGTTGACTCTAAGATCTGGTTAAATATACTACTGATATTTTATCTTAAGCCTATTTAAATCATAGATAACCCTAATATCAAACCTAGGTATATACTAGTGGTGCTATTTTAAAGACTATTTAAATCATCGATGGCCCTAATATTAAACCTAGGTATATACTAGTGGTGCTATTTTAAAGACTATTTAAATCATCGATGACCCTAATATCAAACCTAGGTATATACTAGTGGTGCTATTTATAAGACTATTTAAATCATAGATGACCTTAATATAAATCCTATGCATACTAGTGAGTAATGATACTATTTTAAGACTATTTAAATCATCGATGATCCTAATATTAAACCTGGGTATATACTATTGGCACTTTTTTAAAAGCCTATTTAAATCATAGATGACATTAATATTAAACCTGGATATATATTAGTGATACGCTTATTACGACTATTTAAATCATAGTTGACCCCATTATTAAATCATAGATGACTCTAATATAAAACCTGAGTATATACTATTGATACATTTATTACGACTATTTAAATCATAGTTGACCCCATTATTAAATCATAGATGACTCTAATATAAAACCTGGGTATATACTATTGATACATTTATTACGACTATTTAAATCATAGTTGATCCCATTATTAAATCATAGATGACATTAATATAAAAACCTGGATATACTAGTGACACTTTTTCTAAAGACAATTTAAAGTTTATTCTAAGACTTGCATAAGTACATCACTGTTAATTTTATTTTAAGACTAATCAAACCATAGTTGACTCTAATATAAGACCTGCATATATATCAGTCATAATTTTATCTGAACACTTCTTTAAACATTGATACTGAAATTGTGAAGACTGTAATATAAAATCTTGTTGTGTACATCCTGATTATATTATCGTACGGCTCTATAAATCATTGATGACTGATAAAATGACTGATAGTATAAAATCTTGTGCACATCTTAATTATTTTATCTTGCAACTCTTTAAACCATTGATGACTGATATTTGATGACTAATATAAAATCTTTGTGTGTAAACCGCTGATTGTTTTGTCTTAATTCTGCTTAAATCATTGCTGTGCTAACATCAAATCTGTGTATGCGCACAAGTGGACTTTTTTTTAAAATTTAAGACAGCTTAGATCTGTGAAGATTCCAATATAAAATCTTTACTCCATTGACTTATGACAGTTTTAAAAAAAATATATTATCGCCCTAATATAAAATCTGTGTATATACGCAACTGACATTTTATAAGAAAGAATAATATTAAAATTTTCGGAGTCACAGAGCTACAGACAAATAAGAAGCATGATATCGTCCTGTGACTGTGATTAAACACGAAAATAACCACGTGACACTCATATCTGGAACCCTGCCATTAAGGTGATGATCATGGTTTACATTGGCTTCCTTCATCGTTAGAGCTTATGACGTTCTTGGATTAGAGGGAGTTAGCTCCCCTCATTATACTATATTCTGGGGTCCCAACGACCACGTGGACCGTTCAGTATCGCAGACCCATCTCCTACCCCAATCCGCCGCAAAGGGTGGTGTCATAAGAAAGCATATAGTAAGATGAGAACCATTCACTACTGCAATAAAATTGTCGAAAATGTGTTGCTAACTAATTAGGATTACTAAAAGAGTCTCCGAGGGTCCTTTCTATAGTTAAATAATGACGTGCACTGTTACTTGAAGAAAGGATTGTCCCCCTTTACGAAAATGATTCAGCACATAATTTACAACGCTGTAAATCCGGGCTACTTTAATAGGAAACATGTGAATTTGGCAGTTGTAGAAAATTTAGCGTGAAGACTATAAGTAAAAACATTTATTTTTTTGTCTACAAGGGCCGATCCTTGGCCTCAGAAAGGTTGTGAGTTTTCTGCTGTCTGATAACACCCGCTACCCAACAGGCGATGAATAAAGATTTTGAAGACTAAAATAACAATTTTAAAAATAAAAAAAAAACACGCTAAAATGGGTGCAGTTTCTTTCTCCTAGCATGCCCTGATTATAAGGTCAAGAAACAAATTTAGTCTGTGACCTTTAAAACATCTGCTGTTTACCTCATTCTTTGCATACCGGGTATGTGTGCACGTTGGGCATCAACAGGCTTTTTGTTAAATAGATTTTATTTCCTTTTTCTGTCTCTCTTTGTCTGCCTCTCTGCCTGTCTTTCTCTTTATGTCGCTTTACTTTTGTCCGTATGTGTCTGTCTCGTTCTGTTGTGTCTGTGCCTCTGTCATTCTGTCAGTCCATCTTTTTTTATTTCTTTCTTTGCTTCCCTTTCTCTTTTTCTTTTTTGTCATCTCTCTCCTCTCTTCTCTCTTCTTTTTTCTCACCCCCCAGTCCTCTCTCTTTTTCTGTTATTTCTCTCTCCTCCTTCTGTCTCTCTATCCTCCTCTCTCTTCTCCCTCTGTCCTGTCTCTCCTCCCTCTCTGTCCTCTCTCTCCTCCCTCTGCCATCTCTCTCCTCCGTCCTCTCTCCTCCCTCTGTCCTCCATCTACTCCTGTCCTTTCTTCCCTCTGCCCTCTCTCTCCTCTCTCTGCCCTCTCCCTCTCCTACTCTCTTCTCTCTGTAAAGCTTGGAGTACGTTTAAGCAATAAATATTGAATCTCATTCTTTTCGTATACTAAATCTATATTTTTATTTTTATAAAATTTTGCATATTTATCTCACATGATATTATTACGAGTTTTGATTTCATTTTGTATCATTGTTCTTTGAATAATTTTCATTGTCTGTTTGTTTAGAAAACCAAATTCGAGTGTATTTCATTTTCAAAGAAATAATTTAATAAATACGTAAGCCTAAACTCGTGCTCCGCGCTTTCTCTCTTTTATTTATCTTCCCCGCTCTTACCATCTCTCTCTTTTCTCTACCCCGCTTATACATTCTCTCTCTCTCTCTCTCTCTCTCTCTCTCTCTCTCTCTCTCTCTCACTTTTATATGTATCTCTCTTTATCTGTATTTTCCTCTCTCTCTTTCTCTCTTTGTTTCTGACGTGTCTTCTTCCCATTATAGTTCTGGTGCCGATTCCCAGAACTTATCTCATCGACAAAGTAATTGTCATGTTCTATTTTAATCTTTTCTTGTGTGCATAACCATTTGTTCCGGTATTCCATTATGTGTGTGTGTGGGGGGGTATGTATGTGTGTGTGTGTGTGGGGGTATGTGTGTGTGTGTGGGGTATGTGTGTGTGTGTGTGTGTGTGTGTGTGTGTGTGACTGTATGTGTCTTTGTATGGATGTGCTATTCGTGTGAAATGTTTAGTGTTTTGTCAATTTCATATTTCAGCTAATATAATGAAATCAATGAATTAGGTTTTATACTTAGCCGTTAATCAGGGTGGGATAGGTTTTGGCTGGAGATACTAGAAAATATGAATTAGACTTTTTTCAGAGGGGTATTTTGCATGCGATCGGTTACATTCTTGTCTCTCTGTGTATGATTCACACTTGTCTCTCTGTGTGTGTGATTCAAACTTTTTTCTCTGTTTGAGATTCACTCTTGTCTCTCTGTGTGTGTGAGTTTGATTCTTGTCTATGTGAGATTCACTTTTCACTCTTGTCTCTATGTGTGAGATTCAATCTTGCTTCTCTGTGTGTTGTATTCACTCGTGGCTCTCTCTCTCTCTCTCTGTGAAATTCACTCTTATCTGTCCGTTTGTGATTCACACTTGTGTCTCTAAGAGTGAGATTCATTCTTATCTCTCTGTATGTGAGATTCACTCTTGTCTCTCTGTGTGTGAGATTCTCTCTTATCTCCGTGTGAGATTTTTCTCATCGTCTTTGACTTTTCCCGGCTACTTAGCTCGATCTGTTTGATGTGCGAATGAAAGCTTACGTGGCTTTAATGCTTGCAAAAGTTTTTTTTTTCTTCTTTTCATCTCTTCAGGTCCAATCAACACACATGCACAACCACAAAAACCAATACCCACCCCATACATTTACAGCTATCCAAACATACACGCACACACTACTATTCACACGTTCACACAACAATGCTCGCACGCACGCACACAAGCACACACACATGTATGCATATATACCAATTCAGTTCTACACATGCTTATTGCATACACAACCACTCCCGTCTAGATTTGCGCAATACATACACACACAATGATACACTTATGAACACACTGTTGCATATGTACATCACTTGAACACTTATACACATTATTTTATATGTGACAGGCACCCCATTGTTACTGGTCATGGTGGTGGTGATGATGATGATGATGATGATGATGATGATGATCATAAAAATTATCATCATCATCATCATCATCATCATCATCCATAACTAATTACAAGTGACGGAGAAATCTTAATTTATGTCTATTAATAATTCTCCCAGGAGACACTACTCGCATCTCACTTGGCAGATTATACGGGTGTAGTAAAAGTCTTCTCCCTTCCACAGCAATAAGACAGACGCTTTACTGTCACACACTATATTTTCGTAGGTGGAAACTTCTTACTAGAGGTACAAATCCGTCTTTATTTATATTTAACGAGATCCCAGCCACCCATTATTAATCAAACATATAGTTTAATAAAATGTGCAAGAACGGTAATAAATTCATGAAGTGAACAATCAAATATACATATATACAAATACAATGAGAAGGTTATTTGACATCAATATTCCATGCAACAATGCTCAAGTAATTTCAATACTTATTCAGTCTTATATCCTAACACACAGTTCATCAGTCAGATAAGTATCAACAGAAATCACAGGACTATTCTTATCCTAGAAGAAATGGAGTTATATAGAGTGATATGATAATAGTTTGTACATAACCTGTTCAATGACCTAAACTGCAACAGTTTTTGCTGCTATCGTAGCAATGTCACAAGTTTTTTGTTCACAATGGAATAATTAATCTTCCACTTGCTCTGATAGGCACGTTGTAGATCCCTCAAGACTAATTTAGGCACTCATTTGCAGTATTAGCTTCTCGAGTAGACAATCACTTTAACAAAATTCTAGCACTCCTTTTGCTAGAAAGTTCCACAGTGGAGTAGGACACACTTGCCAATGCACACACAGACAGGTGCAGTGAATCGACACAACTGAAGAATGGAAACTTCTTGAATCTACCACAAGCTTTTAAAGAAGAAAGAGAAAAAATGCTTGCTCCTTTCTGAAACATATCAGAGAGCAACGCTAAGTTCCAAGTTTAATAATCTCTATTCTCCATTCTTTCTTACATTCATTCTCAACTTACAATTCCTGCAGCAGTATTTATTAGCATGATACAACTGTGTGACATACAACAAAACATAATCAATTATGAATGTGATTCTCCTAGAAACAATGTCATGAATTTAACATATTACATACTAGTCATGTATCATAATTCACAATTGTAGAAATAATAGTCTATTAACAAAGTACATCTTTACATAAAATTAACAAATATAATAGATCAATAGTGAAGTGCACAAAATATTTCTAAATCTATTATCTCTCAATCAATCAGTTAACTCACCATTAAGTTAACGATCGCCTTTCATGACCGGACTTGAGTTATGTCAAAATCAAAGTGATTAGAATATAGAACTTTCTCCAACAGGTAAGTTTTAGTATCTACCCATTGGCTAGATCATTATTTGTAAACCTAAAACTATTGGATAGCAAACATTACTCATCCACACTTGACTGGTTTAGATTACACCATATTCCTTACCTGAGTTGTTATTTTAATTCTGATACTTACAAAAATATCGTCATATCAGTACCCAAAGGTCATGTCACCTTGACATTTAACAAACTATTTAATAATTAATTTTTAAAATAGGGACAAGCAAATTTGCTCCACCAGGTTATGTATGCAATCATGTTTACTTAAATATACAATATTGTATGCATGCACCACATGTACACTTATACACACGCTGACGTATGTATACACCCATTTACACTTAAACACACGCAGACGTATGCATACACCCCTTTACACATACACACGCTGACGTATGCATACACCCCTTTACACTTATACACACGCTGACGTATGTAGGCACCCCTTTACACTTATACCCACGCTGACGTATGCATACACCCCTTTACACTTATACACACGCTGACGTATGTATGTACCCCTTTACACTTATACACACGCTGACGAATGTTTGAACCCCTTTACACTTATAGACACACTGACGTATGTATACAGACACACACGCACATAAAACAACCCACTTATACTTACGTGCATACATATATACTCAGAGACACTCCTTTCCTTTGTAGCACGCACGCACGCACGCACGCACTCATAAGCGTGCTCAAACGCTGCAACAAATGCAGACGTGCATAACCAACCATTCACTTCTGCCCACACACACACACAACCACACGCGCATACATACACGCACACAAAAACACTCACAGACACATTATTACACAAACAATCGTTAATGGAGGGTGGGGAAGCATTTATCATCACGTCCACTATTTTTTGTTTGTTTTTATTTGTGTGTACGTGTGCGTGTTTATTTGTGTTGCTTTCATGGGGCTATTTGTTGCCTTTTCTGTTTATGATTACGTTTGTGGGGCTATTTGTTGCCTTTTCTGTTTATGATTACGTTTGTGGGGCTATTTGTTGCCTTTTCTGTTTATATGATTACGTTTGTGGGGCTATTTGTTGCCTTTTCTGTTTATGTTTACGTTTGTGGGGCTATTTGTTGCCTTTTCTGGTTATGATTACGTTTGTGTGTTGTTATTTGAAATTTGATAGTCTATGAAGCTATACAGTTTGATCATTGTTAATAATTTATTATCCTAGTTTTGTTTGTCGTTAAAATTGTCACATCATTGAATGTAAATTACATTATACATTAAATGCACGTGTTTCTTGTTACTAATTTGCTGTTGTGTGCATTTAATCCATGTCTTTGCTTCATGGAATTTATCGTCTGAGAAAATATTTGCCAGTTTTGTCTATGAATTTGTTAGCCTTTGATTCCACCTGTCTGAAATAGAAACGTTGTGTCCAGGGTATTTTATGATAAAATAACAAATCCCCTTTGTCTTTCATCAAAATTTCTCAATCATAATGGCTGTGCCTTGTTTACGATAAAATACATTTACCAAATTCCATCTTTCTTGTACTTGTTTACCGCTCACGGTGCATCGTTGCCGATTGTTGGTTGACTGTTGTAGTCTGTAGGTATTATTTCTCTCATTAATGTTGTGTTGAATGTTGTAGTCTGTAGGTATTATTTCTCTCATTATTGTTGTGTTGAATGTTGTAGTCTGTACGTATTATTTCTCACATTATTGGTCTGTTGACTGTTGTCTGTATGTATTATTTGTCTCATTAATGGCAAACACAACAAACTTCGGAGAAATGAACTCCGGAAAGACAAGTTGTTTTGCTAGTCTGGGTATTTCCAGACTTCTCCATGACTCATGCACATAATTCTGGAGACTGGTCAAAGGCGTAGAATTTGGGAGTCGATTAAAAATAACAAACGCCAGTCCCAAGAGGCCTGCTAGTGTCTGGAATAACCATATTCAACACACTTGGCCTTGACGATTAGGACTCGTTTTCCCTCTCCAGTTCTGGAGAAGTGCACAAACGTGACCTTAGAGTTTAGACAAATAAGAGCGTAAACGTATTTGAGTACGTATTTTTTGTACCGTTTTGTACGTATTTTTTTAACCGTTTTGTACGTATTTGTGAACGTATTTTGTATCGTTTGTACGTATTTGTATACGTACTTTTGTACCATTTTGTGTTTTGTATACGTATTTTTGTACGTTTTGTACGTATTTGTATACGTATTTTTGTACCGATTTGTACGTGTTTTGTATACGTATTTTTGTTCCGTTTTGTACATATCTGTATATGTATATTGGTACCGTTTGTACGTATCTGTATAAGTATTTTTGTACAGTTTTGTATGTATTTGTATACGTGTTTTGTACAGTTTTGTATGTATTTGTATACGTGTTTTGTACGTATTCGTATACGTATCTTTGTACGTATTAATTGTGTACGTATTTTTGTACCGTTTTATACGTATTCGTATACGTATTTTTGTACCGTTTTGTGCATATTTGTGTTTATTTTTGTGTATGTATTTATGTATATAATTGTGTAGGTATTGTTTCTACATTTTTGTATGTATTTAAGTATATCTTTGCTTATGTATTTGTGTATATCTTTGTGTATATTTTTGTGTATTAATTTTGTATATCTTTGTTTATGTATTGGTGTATATCTTTGTGTATATTTTGTGTATGTATTTTGTATATCTTTGTGTATTATTTGTGTATATTTTGTGTGATTGTGTGTGTGTGTGTGTGTGTGTGTGGTGTGTGTGTGTGTGTGTGTGTGTGTGTGTGTGTGTGTGTGTGTGTGTGTGTGTGTGTGTGTGAGGGTTGTGTACCAATTATATACAAAACTATTTTTCTTACAAGTACTCAGATGCAAATAGATTCGTTCTATTTCGCGGGAAAAGAACTTTCTAGGCTTTGCAGACGAGCAGGAAAGCTTCAAACCATTAACCAGTACATGTACACGTGTACACGTACAAACACGTTCACTGACATACATACGGGTACCGCAGACAGCAGCACTATAAATGAACATGTCTTTGAACTTGACTGACTTACAGGACTATACGCTGATTGGTCAGAAACTGAGTGCACTTCCACTCGCTCCAAAATCATTAATTTTTTGTTGAAACGTTATTTATCAATTTCGCGTCGAGGACTTCCTTATTGCAAGGGGAGGCAACAGATTGGGAACACTTCCTTATAGTAAAGGGAGGCAACAGCCCGAGAAAAGATCACCGAGATAATAAATGGTAAGCATAATAAATGTGTGAATAAATTCACAGAGCAACACTTTAGTAAACATTCATTAACTCTCGTGTTAAATGACAGCACCTAGAGCCGTTGTATATTTCCTGAGAGAGAGAATATGTTTCCATGACGTAATAATACCAATGGATGATACGCACTTCATACACCTCCTAATATGTATATTATATTAGCAATACACGGATACCATAGAAATGTGTGAGTATTCTTTATAACTACCTGAACTAAAAGTTCTTTTTTTTTTTTTTTTTTTTTTTGGTGTAAAAGCGGCAGCATGTTGCAAATTGTGAATGAAGGTTTTCATCTGAGAACAAGCGTTGAATGGATTTCAGTTTATTTGCAAAGAATTAGACAGCTTAACATTGTTCACTGTTAATATGAAATATCACCGTATTGCACAAAGAAATGCACTGTTGCTATCAAAACGATTGATGCTGTTATGTCCACGATTGACACTGTTATGTCCACGATTGACACTGTTATGTCAACGATTGACACTGTTATGTCCACGATTGACACTGTTATATCAACGTCGGACAGTAGATGGGCTTCAGCTAGTTCACATGCAATCTCGCTAAGAAATGGAGAATTTCAGTGTGTGAATGATGCTTTTAACTGATTCATTTGTTGCTTTTATGCTGTTGTCTATCTCTGAGGTGTCATAGCTTAAGCCAAGCTGTTCAGTGGCCTTGGCATTCATTTGAGTTCATATACACCCAATATTGTGTTATTCCTGTGAGTTTGTATAGCAACCAACGATATTGGTGTATGGGTGTATTATTGTGTGAGGTCTTTAAAATGTCATTCTGTGGGTGTGTTATTGTATGAGTTCTTAAAGTATCAAACAAGTTGGTAGGGGGAGTTATCTGCCTGTGTAGTGTGGTAGTCAGATGTCTTTCCCTTTTAATGTTTTCGTAGTCGGCCATGCATTGACTTTCTTGTCAGATGTTTTGTCATGGGCTATGCATTGACCTTCTTTTCAGATGCTCTCCCTGTTTATGTAAATGAATTATGTTCAGCGTACCCGTTATGTTCAGTGTACCCATATTCTAAATGTCTGCTTATCCACATTTGGCTAATTTTAAATTCTATCTAAAATTATTCTGTTAAATTATTTTTGTAACGGGCTGTTACCGTTTTTTCTTTATCTCCGTTCGGTATATTTTTATTTTTATTTATCTCCGTTCGGTATATTTTTATTTTTATTTATCTCCGTTCGGTATATTTTTATTTTTATTTATCAAACCTAATTATTACTTGGAGTATGTATTTATATTTCCATTTATCAAACCTAATTATTACTTGGAGTATGTATTTATATTTTTATTTATCAAACCTAATTATTACTGGTATTATTGGGAGTATGTATTTATATTTCCATTTATCAACCTAATTATTACTGGGAGTATGTATTAAAAAATAGAATTTTATTTGCGATCTCAATTTCACAACAGTGTTGTTCAAATCCAATCCAGAGCCAGTGAGACGATTAGTTAATTGGAAGAACCCATTCACCATTTACCCGGGTATCCTAACTTTTTCCACCCACCTTCCCATTCACCATTTACCCGGGTATCCTAACCTTTCACACCCACCTTCCCATTCACCATTTACCCGGGTATCCTAACCTTTTCCACCCACCTTCGCGTTCACTAAGATGGTGACCGCTGGATTGTTACAGCCAGATTGATGGAATTCAAAATTTCACATGACTGACAAGCTGCAGGAAGAAGAGTAAATGAAGCTGTAGAAAAATCCAGAAGACGTTTCATTTCAACCACATTAAAGGAACGACTACATTCATCACTGACGCGTTTGACAGCTTGTTTTTGAGTCATTTCTGTTCTCTTATCACATCTACGCTCATAGGAAAACACATGGGTACAAAATATATTAAAACACATACTGTGACAGACAAATACATGTACCCGATATAAATATAATGTGACATATCGGGCATTTAGTCTTGACAGTTACTGTGAGTAAAGTTGGTTTGTAGTATCAGACATTTAGTCTTGACAGTTACCTTAAGTAAAGTTGGTTTGTAGTATCGGACATTTAGTCTTGACAGTTAATGTAAGTAAAGTTGGTTTGTATTGTCGGAATGTAATTAAGGTATGTTTGTAGTACTGCACATTAAGTTTTTCTGCGTGCGTGCGTGCATGTGTGTGTAAGAATTTCTTGCTAAAAATACTTTTACTAATGGTCTCTATGTCAGGCAATCAGACTATTTCTGTAGGAATACACCATTTTTTTTTCAGGCAATCATAACTTTTCTGCAAGGTTAGGAATATATGTGTCTTTATGCCAGTCAATCAAAACAAGTCCTATTTGGTGTTATGACATTTCTTTGTGCCAGTCAATCAGAACAAGTCCTATTTGGTGTTATGACATTTCTTTGTGCCAGTCAATCAGAACAAGTCCTATTTGGTGTTATGACATTTCTTTGTGCCAGGAAATCAGAACAAGTCCTATTTGGTGTTATGACATTTCTTTGTGCCAGTCAATCAGAACAAGTCCTATTTGGTGTTATGAATGCATATTTCTTTGTGCCAGGCAATCACACCAAGTCTTATTAATGTTATGAATCATATTTCATAGTGATCTATTCCAGTGTAAATTTGCTTGAGCATCACATGAAATATTGTTATTTCCTTCATTTAAATAAAATGTGCTCATCGCAGGCACAGTTGTCTATTCTTTGATTATATCCTGTGTACATCACAGGCACAGTTGTCTATTCTTTGATTATATCCTGTATACATCGCAGGCACAGTTGTCTATTCTTTGATTATATCCTGTATACATCACAGGCACAGTTGTCTATTCTTTGATTATATCCTGTATACATCGCAGGCACAGTTGTCTATTCTTTGATTATATCCTGTATACATCGCAGGCACAGTTGTCTATTCTTTGATTATATCCTGTATACATCGCAGGCACAGTTGTCTATTCTTTGATTATATCCTGTATACATCGCAGGCACAGTTGTCTAGTCTTTGATTATATCCTGTATACATCGCAGGCACAGTTGTCTATTCTTTGATTATATCCTGTATACATCACAGGCACAGTTGTCTATTCTTTGATTATATCCTGTATACATCACAGGAACAGTCGTGAATTCCTTCATTTAAATGATTTGTAAGCAGAGGCTCAGTTGTTAATTGTTGATTAAAATAAAATGTGTACATCATAGGCTCTGTTGTTAATTGTTGATTAAAATAAAATGTGTACATCATAGGCTCAGTTGTTAATTGTTGATTAAAATAAAATGTGTACATCATAGGCTCTGTTGTTAATTGTTGATTAAAATAAAATGTGTACATCATAGGCTCAGTTGTTAATTGTTGATTAAAATAAAATGTGTACATCATAGGCTCTGTTGTTAATTCGTTGATTAAAATAAAATGTGTACATCATAGGCTCAGTTGTTAATTGTTGATTAAAATAAAATGTGTACATCATAGGCTCTGTTGTTAATTGTTGATTAAAATAAAATGTGTACATCATAGGCTCTGTTGTTAATTCGTTGATTAAAATAAAATGTGTACATCATAGGCTCAGTTGTTAATTGTTGATTAAAATAAAATGTGTACATCATAGGCTCTGTTGTTAATTGTTGATTAAAATAAAATGTGTACATCATAGGCTCTGTTGTTAATTCGTTGATTAAAACAAAATGTGTACATCAGAGGCTCTGTTGTTAATTCGTTGATTAAAATAAAATGTGTACATCATAGGCTCTGTTGTTAATTCGTTGATTAAAATAAATTGTGTACATCATAGGCTCTGTTGTTAATTCGTTGATTAAAATGAATTGTATACCTCACAGGAACAATTTTTCATCCAATATTAAATTATTTACATTACTGGAATGGTTATTCTTTCCAAAGATAACAATTCATATACATCTCAGGAACAGTTTTTGTTTTCGATATAAAATTTTATTTACTTCACCGAAATAGCTATTTATTTCGAAATTTTAAAAATACGTGCACATCGCATTAATAGTTATTCTTTACGAGATAAATTACATTACAGGAATTGTCCTTCATTCCGAGTTAAATTACACCTCAAGAACTGTCATTCTTTACGAGGTAAATTGCGTCACAAGAATAGTCATTCATTACGAGATAAATTACGTCACAAGAATATTCATTACGAGATAAATTACGTCACAAGAATAGTCATTCATTAAGAGATAAATTACGTCACAAGAATAGTCATTCATTACGAGATAAATTACGTCGCAAGAATAGTCATTCATTACTAGATAAATTACGTCACAAGAATAGTCATTCATTACGAGATAAATTACGTCACCAGAATAGTCATTCATTACGAGATAAATTACAACACAGCAGTACTTATTCATCCCGAGATACATTGCACCAAAGCAATACTAATTAATGCCGAGATAAATTAAACAAATCAGTATTTATTTATCTCGAGATAAATTACATCGTCCCGAGATCGTACTTATTCATCCCGAGATAAATTACATCACAGCCGACCTTATTAATCCCGAGATAAATTACATCACAGCCGACCTTATTAATCCCGAGATAAATGACATCACAGCCGACCTTATTAATCCCGAGATAAATTACATCACAGCCGACCTTATTAATCCCAAGATAAAATGCTTTGCAGACATAGCTCTTCATCCCCCTCCCCCCAAAATACATTTATAACAGGAAAGAAATTTTTAGTCCGAGAAAAGAATTCATTGACGAATATTCTTAAATATTCTTAGTTAAAAATTTTAATTTAATCTTAAAATGTCCCAATGCATAAAGTTAATCATTCTAAAATAAGGACACACAACACAAATAATTGTTCATTCAGATATAGAAGACAAATGAACATTAATTAATCATTTAAAAAAGTAAACACTTCACTCAGATAGAGTTTCATTCAAAAATTAAAATATGACACAGCACAGAAGTAGTTAATAATTCAGAAATTAAACAGTCATCACAAGGCACACAGATACTTAATCATTCCGAAATAAAATTGCAGCACAACATACGAATAGAAAATCATTCAAAAATTAAAGAGCCATCACACGGCGCACAGATAGTTAATTATTCAGTAAAAATTACCCAAACTGACGTCCCAAACTGTCATGCAAGACTACTATATTTCACAGGCGTGCCCGTGATAGATAAACAAGATAAAGATAAAATAAACAAACTTTTTATTTTTTCAAATTTTACAGGTTTACATTTTTTTGTGGATATAGTTTTATTTCCAATATATTTTGAAGATTTTGTAACTTACTTTAACTTTTTCTGCGTTAAGCTGACTTTTTACCTTACTTTTTTTTCCTCTGCGTTTAGCTGACTTTGTACCTTACTTTAATTATCACTGCGTTTAGCTGACTTTGTATAAAGATTTAGTTTTCTCTGCATTAGCTGACTTTGTATAGACGTAACTTCTTTCCGCATTTTACTTACTTGTCAGTTAATTTGGACATAATTTAATTTCTAATTTTACCTGCTCGTCAGTTAATAGGAAATAGTTTTATTTCTTATTTTATAGATTTGCCACAAAATGGACATAATTTTATTCTTTAGTGTCAGACATGTCATTTACATTGACCTACTTTAATTCTGCATTTGACACGCCGTATCACGACATTTGCTGTTTCATACATCACTTCATACTGTTATATATAGCAGTTAACAGATGTGCCCATTTTATGGACAATATTATCGTTATCGTTAGACAGAAATACTTTTATCTACACTGATTATTAAAAGCGTTATTTATTTGATCCCTTCTATTTATATAGCAGTTTACAGATGTGCCCATTTTATGGACAATATTACAATCATTTAGAGCGTTTTATGACCTAATATCTTGGCCGTTTTAGCTTTACGATGATTTCGTGGTAATTTAAAATGTGATATAATTAGTTTAACACCCATTTCTTGGTAAATTAAAACAGAAAGGTCATGTGACATAATTCAGTTTAACACCCATTTCTTGGTAACTATAAATAACTAACAGGACAGTTGATGTCATTCAGTCTAGCACCGATTTCTTGGTAATAATAACTAACATGGAATGTGACATAATTCAGTGTAACACCGATTTCTTGTTAATTAGATCTAAAATGAAATGTGACATAATTCAGTTTAACATCGATTTCTGGGAAAGTAGATCTAAAATGAAATGTGACATAATTCAGTTTAACATCGATTTCTGGGAAAGTAGATCTAAAATGAAATGTGACATTATTCAGTTTAACACTGTTTTCTTGGTAATTAGATCTAAAATGAAATATGACATAATTCAGTTTAACTTCGATTTCTTTGTAAATAGGTCTAAAATTAAATCTATCGTGTAGTTTTAGGTATAAAATACATTTTTTTTTTGTGTAGTGGCAGTTAGACACGAGATACAATAACAGAAGAAACGAAAGTCAAAACTGTTTAGATGTTGGAGTTAGAGCAAGAACAAGTGAAGGTCAAAATGTTAATAACACTGGCAGTAGGAGATAAAAATAAGTATTAATATAAATTAATATCTTGAAAATTACAAATAAATAAATGTTTTCATCTTGTCAATTAAATTAAGTATATTTCATCTAAATTGTTTACATGACGTCATTTATAACTATTTAAAACTAAAGTGTCGATATCAATTGAAATAGAATAAAACATCATAACTGTAAGGGTGATATGAAGATAGAACTAAAACACACACGACAAGGCTAGAACTAAAATAAGCATGGCAGTTAGAATAAAATAAACATGACAAAATTAGAATAAAATAAACATGACAAAAGTAGAATAAAATAAACATGACAAAATTAGAACTAAAATAAACAAAGTTAGAACTGAAATAAACGTGACATAGAACTAAAATGAACATGACAAAGTAGGAACTAAAAATCACAACAAGGTTAGGACAATAATAAACATGACAACGTTAGGGCTGAAATAAACATGACAAAGTTAGAATTGAAATAAACATGACAAAGTTAGAACTAAAATAAACACAACAAAGTTAGAGCTAAAATAAACATGACAAAGTCAGAACCAGAATAGACATGACAAAGAACTAAAATAAGTATGACAAAGTTAGAACTGAAATAAATGTGACAAAGTTAGAACTAAGATAAACATGACAAAATTATAACTGAAAATATAATGCAAAGTTAGATCTAAATTAAGCCTGACAATGTTAGAACTAAAATAATCATGACAAAATAAGAACTAAAAACATGACAAAGTTAGAACTTAAGTAAACGTGACAAAGTTAGAACTAAAATAAACATGACAAAATAATAACTAAAAACATGACAAATTAGAACTAAAATAAACATGTTAGTATTAGAACTGGAATAATCATGACAATGTTAGAACTAGAATAAAAGGGACAAATTTAGAACTAAAATAAACATGACAAAATTAGAGCTGAAATAAACATGACAACGTTAGAACTCAAATAGTCATGACTAAAATACACATGACAACGTTTGAACTAAAAGAGTCATGACTAAAATAGCTCTTTGCTATGTCGTAATTATCATGGCAATTTTCAATAAATAAAATAAATTATTGGTATGTTGACAATTATCAATAAAGATGTTGCTCTTTGCCGATTCGTAATTATCATGGTAATTTTCAATAAAGAAAATACAAATAATGGTATCTTGACAATTATCAATAAAGTTGTAGTTCTTTGTGGATTCGGAATTATCATGGCAGTTTTCAATAAAGAAATTTAAATATTGGTATGTTGACAATTATCACTAAAGCCGTTGCTCTTTGTCGTGTTGTAATTATCTTGGCAATTAGAATGGAAGGAAAACAAACGTTCGCACGATTTCAATAACAGCTACACCCACTTTGCTTGGTTATGCCATTAATACCCATACTACTAAAACTTAACTAAATTGAAGTGTTCTCTTGCTTGGTCATGCCATGAATACCCTTACTATTAAAACTAAACTAGATTGAAGTGTTCTCTTGCTTGGTCATGCCCTGAATACCCTTACTACTAAAACTAAACTAAATTGAAGTGTTCTCTTGCTTGGTCATGCCCTGAATACCCTTACTACTAAAACTAAACTAAATTGAAGTGTTCTCTTGGCAATTACGGCTCATGCTAGTCCGCTCTGCCTTTGTTGCTTTAGCTAATAGAGCTAAAGTAAATTAAAATACTTGTTGGAAATTACATGTAAAGCCTTCCTGTGTCTTTATTATCTTGGTAGATAACCGCTAAAGTAAATAAAAGCAAATATTAGCAGTTATAACTAAGGCCTTCCTGTGCAGTTATTATCCTGGCTGATAACAGCAAGAGAAAATTAAAATACATGCAAGGAGTTACAAGTAAACTCTCCAAGTGCCGTTATTATCCTGGCTACCAGAGTTAAAGAGAAATATTTTTTTGTAAAAGTGTTAGAGATTTAAGCTAATGTTTTCCTGTAGTGTTATTATCCTGGTGATCAGAGTTAAGATAAATACCTTTTGTAAAGTATGCTGGAGATTTAAGCTAAAGTTTTCCTGTAGTGCTATTATTCTTGCTATCAGAGTTAAGATAAATACTGAAACAAGTTTCACCTAACGTCTTCCTGTACAGTTATTAACTTGGCTAATTTAATTAAAGGAAATAAAATACACTTAGGCATTACAACTGAGGTAATTCTTCGGTTGTCCGTTGTTATCTTCACTAAAAGAACTACAATAAATTAAAGTACATGTTGTCAGTTAAATTAAACTAAATATTCTGTTATCCATTGTTATCTTGATTAAAAGAACTACACTAAATTAAAGTACATGTTGTCAGTTAAATTAAACTAAATATTCTGTTATCCATTGTTATCTTCACTAAAAGAACTACAATAAATTAAAGTACATGTTGTCAGTTAAATTAAACTAAATATTCTGTTATCCATTGTTATCTTCACTAAAAGAACTACAATAAATTAAAGTACATGTTGTCAGTTAAATTAAACTAAATATTCTGTTATCCATTGTTATCTTCACTAAAAGAACTACAATAAATTAAAGTACATGTTGTCAGTTAAATTAAACTAAATATTCTGTTATCCATTGTTATCTTGATTAAAAGAATTACAGTAAATTAAAATAAATGTTGGCAGTTACAATTAAACTACTTAGTTCTGTTTTTCTTCAGTTACAGACAGCCATTAGTATTCAACAATTCAAAAACTAATATGTTAACAGTTTAGAAATGACCCAAATTAAAACTAAATAACTAACATAAATTTAAAAAGTAAACATTGATTCGTATCACTTATACTTAAAACAAACTTCAAATAAATTATTTCAAGGTACTTACAATCAAAACACATGTGAGTCTGAAGCACTAATATAGTTACAATTAGGTCGCCCCAAAATAAAATGAAATTTTTATTTTCTTGGACTTGTACACTTTGGACTAAAATTGATTTCGGATGTTCTTTTGCAATTTACAAAAAATCAAAGTAGGAAATATAGTTTAATTTATTTTTTAGCGGTTGTAATTAAAATACACTTATTAGTAAATGGTAATTTATGTCAGTTACACATAAAACATTTTAGATTTAACTCCTTGCAGTAACTTCGAAATACGTCAACTAGTGCAATAGTTTATTTCAATTAGAACTGAGTCGAGGTAACCAATACAATAGTTTATTTCAGTTAGAACTAGGTCTGATTAAATAGTAAAATAATTTATTTCAATTAGATCTAGGTACTTTTATCAAGACAATAGTTTATTTCAATTAAAACTAGGTTCAAGTGAACCAGTACTATTGCTTATTTCATTTAGAACGTCAATATATTTCAATCAGAACTACTTTCAAGTTAAGCAACACAATATTTCCTTATTTCAATTAGAACTGGATCAGGATAACCAGTACAATTGTTCTTTATTTCAGTTAGACCTAGCTTAAGTTAACTTGTACAATAGTTCCTTAATTCAGGTTAACCAGTATACTATTTCTTTATTTCAATTAGAACATGATCACTTAACCAGTACGATAGTTCTTTATTTAATTAGAACCAGGTCAAGTGAACCAGTACGACAGTTCCTTATTTAATTAGAACGAAGTTAAGTTAACCAGTATGATAGTTTCTTATTTAATTAGAACTAGGTTAGGTTATCCAGTAACACAGTTCCTTATTTCAATTAGAATTAGAATCAAGTTAACCAGTACAATAGTTCCTTATTTCATTTAGAACTATGGCCAATTAATAAGTAAAATAATCGCCTTATTGCATTTAGAACTATGGCTAATTAATAAGTAAAATAATCGCCTTATTTCATTTAGAACAATGGCTAATTAATAAGTAAAATAATCGCCTTATTTCATTTAGAACTATGGCTAATTAATGAGTAAAATAATCGCCTTATTTCATTTAGAACTATGGCTAATTAATAATTAAAATAATCGCCTTATTTCATTTAGAACTATGGCTAATTAATCAGTAAAATAATCGCCTTATTGCATTTAGAACTATGGCTAATTAATCAGTAAAATAATCGCCTTATTTCATTTAGAACTATGGCTAATTAATCTTTAAAATAATCGCCTTGCATTTAGAATAACGGCTAGTTAAGAACCAAGTAGCTTTCTCATTGCATTTAGAATTATTGCCATTTAATTACTAAAATAGATTTTTTAAAATTTAAAATTACGGCCATTTAATTACTAAAATAGAATTTTTAAATTTAGAATTACGTCCATTTAATTACTAAAATAAATTTTTCTTATATTTAGAATTACGCCATTTAATCACAAAAATAGCTTTCTTTGTGCATTTAAAATACGACCACATATGCACTAAACATATGTCTTACTGCAATTAAAACTATGGCAGGTTAATCAGTAAGATAATCTCCTTACTGCAATTAGAACTATACACAATACATTTTTATTTCGCAAATTGGAAATAAACAATAAGAGAACTAAGATGTTAAATCTTGATTTCTTGACATTTAGAAATTAAAGTATTTCATCTTAAATGGCTTTACATGGAAATTAGAAGTTAAGAAATGTATAATTGAATGTATATGTTTGATAATTTAAAATAACATAAAATTATGCGATGTGTGGATTTAAGCTGTGCATATTTAGAACTACAGTGTTGATCGCTGTACTTAGAAATAATCAAGTCAAATAAACAATTTCAATATATATATTGAACCTAAAACACGAAAACAATGAATTTGGTTGTATCTGGCAATTCTAATTTTTGTTTTACAATTATTTATATACAGGCCTGTAATCACCATCTCACAATTATTGACAGTAATTGTCATTGCATAATATTTAGGCCTGTAAACACCATCTCACAATTATTGACAGTAATTGTCATTGCATAACATTTAGGCCTGTAAACACCATCTCACAATTATTGACAGTAATTGTCATTGCATAACATTTAGGCCTGTAAACACCATCTCACAATTATTGACAGTAATTGTCATTGCATAATATTTAGGCCTGTAAACACCATCTCACAATTATTGACAGTAATTGTCATTGAATAACATTTAGGCCTGTAAACACCATCTCACAATTATTGACAGTAATTGTCATTGCATAACATTTAGGCCTGTAAACACCATCTCACAATTATTGACAGTAATTGTCATTGAATAACATTTAGGCCTGTAAACACCATCTCACAATAATTGACAGTAATTATCATCGTATAATATTTAGGCTGAAACAGCCTTAGACCTCTGGACCTGCAGATGATATTTAGGCAAATAAGTGTAGATTTAAATGCAAATGGGATTGATTACAAAACATTTATTGAGAAAGATTATGCAAATATTTTGCCTTTGTTTGCAAGTTATTTTACTTTAGATTTACCCTCTTTGATTGATTTGTATTTGAATCATTATAGTACATTATTGCTAGTTGCATTGTGTTTGAGCCATGATTACAATATAAATTTAATTATATTTTTAAATGGCATTTCTATATTTAGTTGGTACAAGAGTAGCGTACCCTAATGAGATTGTACTTTCCTGTAGTTGATTAGTATATGGTTAACTTATAGAAAAGTTATTGTAATTACATTTTGTGTTTATTAGTCAATGTTCCGTCTCTAATTATATTTTGTGTTTATTAGTCTGTGCTCCAAATGTCTCTGATTACATTTGTGTTTATTAGTCTCGGTTCCGTCTCTAATTAAATTTATATTTATTAGTCTATGTTCATAAAGTCTTTAATTAAATTTGTATTTATTAGTCTTGTTTTCTCTCTAATTTTATTTTGTTTTTATTAGAATATATTCCTAATGTCTCTAAATATATTTTGTGTTTTTATAGTCTATGTTCCTAATGTCTCTATATTTTAGTTTATTTGTTTTGGTTCTGTCTCTAATTATATTTTGTGTTTATTAGTCTATGTTCCTAATGTCTCTAATTATATTTTGTGTTTATTAGTCAATGTTCCTAATTATATTTTGTGTTTATTAGTCTATGTTCCTAATGTCTCTAATTATATTTTGTGTTTATTAGTCAATGTTCCTAATTATATTTTGTGTTTATTAGTCTATGTTCCTAATGTCTCTAATTATATTTTGTGTTTATTAGTCAATGTTCCTAATGTCTCTAATTATATTTTGTGTTTATTAGTCAATGTTCCGTCTCTAATTATATTTTATGTTTATTAGTCTATGTTCCAAACGTTTCTAATCATATTTTACCTTTAGCGATTATCAATCGGTCTCTATATTTAACATTTATTGGTGCACATTGGGCCTCTATATCTTTGACGTTAATTGGTCGACATTCGATCTCCATCTTTACTGGTTGACATTTGACCTCAGTACTTTGCACTTACTGGTCTGGGTTCTAATTAATTAAATTGATTCACAATATTCTATTATCTTAGTGATGCATCTGTGCCTTTGGATTAGAAATTTTGCCTTAAATTAATTTCATACATAAAGTTCATGTATGGCTGGAAATGTTTGCACGTTTTAAAAAACATTCTGAATATTTTATTTGTTATTATAAAGAATATCATCGAAATATCTTCCCCCCCACACACACTTTTGTGTCCCTTTTTACTGAAAACATTCCATCAACTAGTAGTCATACTTTCATCTTACTTTAGGTCAATATTTAACATTCAAACGATGGATCAAACTGTTTTAACCAGAAACCCTTCTCAACATTGATTTCGACAACATAAGTATATTGTAATAATTTTTAGGAAATCGCGTTGAATTGTTAAAATCACACTTTTAGACAAATGGATGTAAGATAAGCAATGTATAGCGTCTTACCTTTGTACGCGTAAATGTTAAGAATGTTTGGTATTTTTTTTTCAATTAAAAAAATATTTATCCGAAAATATCTTTGGAATCGTTTTCTCCAGAACATACTTCTATCTAATGACAGAAGAAATGAATTTGCATGACCATCTTCTGAAAGAATGTCACGATGCGCATGCGCTTGAGCATCAACATGAATCCTCCAATGAAAACAACTTTTCTTTCGCTCGAGCCGTATATGGCTGTCGTATTTGCATGTTTCACATTCGCTTTCAGCCCAACCTTTAAATACTGTCTCGTGTTCTTACCCAACTATCTCGGTTTATGGGAAGGTGGTGAATATTTAGCTCGTGAATCGGAATGATTTTTGCTATGAGTGGCCAGCTAGTGACATGACATGACATTCCTTGAAGAAAAAAAATGCTAATAATATTTTTTCTTCAGTATTTATTTACTAATGTCGTCATAAAAGTAAATTATATTAATAACACCAGGATTTCTGAGCACGTCTTTTGTAAGGGATGGGTGACATTTGGGAAGGGGAAGAAAGGTGCAGTTCACAGATACATAGATCAGGTTCGCAGAGACCCGTGACCCATGACCCGAGGCCTGAAACTGAGCAATTGTATCTGTCATCCAACCAGTTCTGCTTGTATTAAGGCCAGCGCTAAGGGCTTGGCCTCCGAACATTTGATGTGTGCTAGCGCCAAGTGAAGGTAACAGATTGACCAAGGTTTTATTTCATTTTTGTCATGCTCAGGAAGTACGGGGTTGGGGGGGGGGGAAGAGGCTTCAAGGCATCTTTTCTATCGGCAAGAACAACATTGTTATGTTCAAATTGTATATTTGTAAGTTCATTTATTTATGTAATTCTTGTGTAAATACATATTTGTGTAATGTAGTTCTGTTGTCCTGGATTCATTTTGCTTATTATCTTTAATTTTAAGTAGACTGTCAAACCATACGTGTTTTATAGTTAATTGATGTACAGCACTGAGAACGTTTATGAGAATAAACGTTATATTAAATAGTAGTAATAATATTGGTGGTTGTCGTGGTCGAAGTAGTAGTAGTAGTGGTGGTGGTCGTGGTCGTAGTAGTAATAGTGGTGGTGGTCGTGGTCGTAGTAGTAGTAGTGGTGGTGGTGGTAGTAGTTCGTATTTGGCAGTTCAAACTTCAACTGCTTAACTGTCTCATGTCCACATAAGTTATTTTTAAAATTTGATTTTTGATCCAAACAATGCACTATACAGACAAAATAATATAGAACAACGACTGTCCTAAAAATTATCTCTCATTTATTTTACTAATTCAATTCTGAAATGGTTCAAACATTATTTTTGTTTTTATTCTGACAATACAACAGTTTGTCACCATTCTTCTGCTATCCACACCTGAAACAACTCTGTTTCTTTTGGGCTCCTAATCAGGTCTGGAGCAAGAGTGTGTTTCTATCCTTGCTACTAACCAGTCCTGTGAAATTACGACACTTTGTTAACTGTTCTTTAAACTAACCACTCCTGAAACAACACTGTATTTTTCTTACTATCCAGTACTGAAACAACACTATATTTTCACCTATCCAAATAACCAGTCCTGAAACAACACTATATTTTCATTTTACCTATTAGCAGTCATGATACAACACTATATCTTCATTTTACCTACTAACAAGTCATGATACAAAACTTTATCTTCATTTTACCTACTAATCAGTCATGAAACAACACTATATCTTCATTTACCTACTAACCAATACTGAAACAACACTATATTTTAATTTTTCCTACGAACCAGTCCTGAAACAACACATCACTTTATTTCTTAACAGCACAACACTATTTTAAATTGTTTTCTACACACTCGGCCTGAAACAACAACAACAACAAATTTCTATTTTTTCTACTAACCAGTCTTTGAAAGAACACTATATATTCATTGTTCCTACTAACCAAGGCTGAAACAATACAATACTTTATTTCTTTTTAATCTATTAACAAGAAACAAGAAAACGCTTCCAATGTTTCTAATTCTTCTACTAACCAATCTTAAAACAATACTATGACAAATATTTCAAATATTTCCACGCCATACTTTTATTTGTCACTTATTTTTCATATTTTATGTAATGAAATACTTTGTTGTGATAAGTTGTAGAGCACTTCCGACATTTACATATGGTGTTTAAAGTACGCATCGTCCACTACATGTTAATTACATGCGCAATGCAGAAAACAACAGAATCTTTCTAAAACAGATTATTAGCCATTGCCCAGAGTACCATCAAATTGAATGGCACTGGTCATCACTCCTAGTAAAAATTCAATAGTGTAAATTTCTGAGGACCCTCAAACGACCCCAAGTCTTGTTATGGAAAACGGCTTATTGTATGATGCAAGAATTTAACCGGATAGACTCAACCAAAGGCCGTGCATTGACCAACTGTAGTTACCCAATGGCCTACTGGCCTATTGTAATTAACCATTTGGGTACTAAAGGGAAGTATGGGAAAATACCTTAGTGAAGAGAAATCGTGTTTCTCCACACGTTTCGAAGCCTGGGTCCAGAGCGCATCTTGCAAAGAGACCCCGCTTGAGTGCACACGATAAGTCCTGACTTGTCATTTTATGTTCTTTTCCAGTTAAAATAAAAATGTATTCTTATATCTCTTCTTTTTCTTTTCTTTTTTTAGCCAAGTAATGATATGTTTAACTTCCCTGTGTAAACGCTGTATGATGTTCGATAATTATAGAGAGATATTTATATTGTTGTTTAGCAGAAATACCATGCAATTTAATGTTGTCCAATCTAACTTTTATTAACATGAGAAACTGGTAGTAGTTAATGCATCGAATCGAAAATCTCTGTGAAACTTTTTTTTTTAATATTGATTTGAAAATGTTCATAAAGTGACGAAATACCGTGTGTTCAATATTTTAACATGTATCAATATGTACGCAATTAGTAAAGAAAGCTTGCAGTATATTTCAAGTTTTCAAGATGTAGTGAAAGAATAATACTGTCCTATCAAGACAAGAGTACAAAATATTGAACCTTCTAAAACTGAATTAGTTTTGATGAGTGTAGTACAAAATATTGAACCTTCTAAAACTGAATTAGTTTTGATGAGTGTAGTACAAAATATTGAACCTTCTAAAACTGAATTAGTTTTGATGAGTGTAGTACAAAATATTGAACCTTCTAAAACTGAATTAGTTTTGATGAGTGTAGTACAAAATATTGAACCTTCTAAAACTGAATTAGTTTTGATGAGTGTAGTACAAAATATTGAACCTTCTAAAACTGAATTAGTTTTGATGAGTGTAGTACAAAATATTGAACCTTCTAAAACTGAATTAGTTTTGATGAGTGTAGTACAAAATATTGAACCTTCTAAAACTGAATTAGTTTTGATGAGTGTAGTACAAAATATTGAACCTTCTAAAACTGAATTAGTTTTGATGAGTGTAGTACAAAATATTGAACCTTCTAAAACTGAATTAGTTTTGATGAGTGTAGTACAAAATATTGAACCTTCTAAAACTGAATTAGTTTTGATGAGTGTAGTACAAAATATTGAACCTTCTAAAACTGAATTAGTTTTGATGAGTGTAGTACAAAATATTGAACCTTCTAAAACTGAATTAGTTTTGATGAGTGTAGTACAAAATATTGAACCTTCTAAAACTGAATTAGTTTTGATGAGTGTAGTACAAAATATTGAACCTTCTAAAACTGAATTAGTTTTGATGAGTGTAGTACAAAATATTGAACCTTCTAAAACTGAATTAGTTTTGATGAGTGTAGTACAAAATATTGAACCTTCTAAAACTGAATTAGTTTTGATGAGTGTAGTACAAAATATTGAACCTTCTAAAACTGAATTAGTTTTGATGAGTGTAGTACAAAATATTGAACCTTCTAAAACTGAATTAGTTTTGATGAGTGTAGTACAAAATATTGAACCTTCTAAAACTGAATTAGTTTTGATGAGTGTAGTACAAAATATTGAACTTCTAAATACTGAATTAGTTTTGAGTGTTAAGGAGAAATAGATGAGCAGATCGAGAGGCTAGTCTGAGTCGTCACGCATAGGAATTGTTTCCAGGTGAAAGGACCGGCAGTGCTTTTTGAAGATCTTTTGAAGCTTTTTTATCTAAGAATTTTGTTCGTGGTTCTATTCTGCTGTGACTTTGGGATTTGCCGCAACTTGTGGGTCTTGTTTTGACTTCGCAAACATTTATCCCAAAGTTTATTATTCACCTCACATAGTGCGAGCCAAATTCACTTCACCTTGTTGTTAATGACACGCAAAGCCAGTGACGGCTAAAAGTCGTGTGACTCTTTTCATAACCTGACTGCTCGTTCATTCATTCCCTCTGTGATGTGTACGCCTGTTGTTATATCATCGTGATTGTTAAGAAAACTATTTCTTTGAAAGTGTAAGAAAAGTTGGAGGCCAATTAAGATCATTTCCATTAACAAATTCATGAGAGAGCCTTGTTGTGAACAGGGTGGGTGAACTTTCCACCCTAGTGAATTAATAATTAATTATCTTTTATTAATATAGTAATCCACACCTCGACAGGGTCTTCGTCTTTTGCAGTCTGAGAGACTAAGTCAAGCCCTAGAATCAACAATTACTTTAATTGTTCTCCTCTTCTAGGTGTTACTAGTCCAAGGTGAAATACAATCCTGCTAATCAATATTAAGCTAGGTATTATAGTATTTCTAACTCTCGCCCTCGCATATTTCCCAGACCAATTTGAAGGGACTTTCCCAAAGTATGCGCGACTGACTTGTTAAAGATAAAATATGTTTGGCTGCCCCACCCTTCAAACCTGCATACTTCCTTTATCAATTAATTTAGTCAATGTGGGAAAGTAAAATCAACAATTTTATTAACCATACATAACTGAATAATTAACAAAATCTTTTATACAATATCTACAAAATATCACTAAATTACACATTAGTTCTTGGTAATTTAACAACTTAAATCTTTTAGTTAGCAAGAGTCATTTAAAAATATAAAATTCTAAAATTGTTTAATGTCTTTTTCACAGTTTGTATCAAAGTCCTAATAGCTAAATCTTTACTAAACATTATGGTTAACACATATTTAGAAATAGAATAAATTACAACACTGATTTGAGAGCTGGACACCATTCACCTGATTGTTATGTGTTCGTCGGTGTGGAGTCGTCACTGAAGCTGCCAGGTGATTAGTGAACACAGATGCAGATAGGTGGCTACTCAGTTCGTTATCGGTGTACAGAATGACCGAACCACATGTATAAATTATGCAGTCCTCACTGTCTCAAGTTCAGTAAACAGTCACAATTATTCCGTCAATGGAATAATTCAGGAGTCACAGATAAATGACCAGTTATGTCAATGGTGTCCTCCTCTGTTCTCCCCTCATCAAAACTGGAAGGGTATGGAATTGCAGACATCAATTTTGCATACAATCCATCTTACAACACAGACTTCATAGAATGGTTCCTAGCCAATTTGTAGTTGAACTTGTCACCCCAACTTGGCGACAGAATTCAGTGGTCACAACTGTAAGTCACTGCAAACTGCCAACTGCAACTTGCAAAAACTGGAAAACAGTACTTGTAAACTGTACTGGAACTGCAACTGGAACTGCAACTGGAACTGACCAAATCGTTGCATCCTAAATACAAAATTTCTCAGTCATCACATCCATTGCAAAATGCCTAGTTTTAAGCTGATGACAATCACCTGTATGCACCTGACCATTCCAGTAGGAAATTGATGCTACCACTGGAAGATCTGAGGAGCGCAACTCCATGTTGTCCTATATAAAATGTGACCAGCTCCAGATGCATTACGGTCTGAAGTCATTTTGATCACCTCTAAACGAACACCATCTTTACACCCAGTGCAACTTCTTTACACTCAGAACACCATTTTCACACTCAGAACATCATCTTCACAGTCAGATCACCATCTTCACACTCAGAACACCATTTTTACACTCAGATCACCAATTTCATTCTATCATCTTCACACTCAAATTGCCTATCTTATTCATGCTTTATACACCAATTAGGACACAATTTTAACTCTCAGTACACCATCTTCTACACTCATACTAACTTAATCAATTAATTATCAGAAGTACCCACATTATATTCTGTCAATCAATTCAAAACCTGGGAGCTGAATTTGACAGAGAGCAAATTACATCATGATGCTACGAACACGAATGACAATATTGGTGAGTTTTTATGTGGGAAGGTAAAATCTATTCGCAACATTCTTTCAATGACAATATTGGTGAGTTTTGCATTTGTATGTGGGAAGGTAAAATCTATTCGCAACATTCTTTCAATGACAATATTGGTGAGTTTTGCATTTGTATGTGGGAAGGTAAAATCTATTCGCAACATTCTTTCAGTGAAAGTAAAATCCTTGTTTATCAGTGCTGTCTAAGAATGATTCATCTTTCTTCTGGCTTCAGAAATTTCAAGCTACATACAGCTGCTCGCACCATTCGGAGCTCACGGTTTTCATAATGCATCCCTCTGAGCCCCTAATATTCAGCATGCATCCCTCTGAGCCCCTAATATTCAGCATGCATCCCTCTGAGCCCCTAGTACTCAGCACGCATCACTCTGAGCCCCTAGTATTCAACACGCGTCACTCTGAGCCCCTAGTATTCAACACGCGTCACTCTGAGCCCCTAGTATTCAATATGCATCACTCTAAGCCCATAGTATTCAACATGCATCACTTTGAGCCCCTAGTACTCAGCACGCATCACTCTAAGCCCCTAGTATTCAACACGTAGCTATCTCCTTCATTCCTTACTATTGGCCACACCCTTCAACGTCTGCCTGTTCACTCTTGAATCAAACATAATAGACCCATATGTTCCTGTCTTACAAATTCCAGCCCAAAGTACACACTTACACTGTCTAAATCAAGAGTTGCTGCCCTCTTCGGACACTCTTCACCAAGAAAAACTTTAAATATGATCAGCGTTTGGCAAGGTCACCTGCAAATCAACTGCACGTAACACAGATGGTTACACTATAGCATCTTTCTAAAGAGCTCTTCAACAAATTTTTCAACCTACTTTTCTTTCTTAAAATTCTGTTTACATCTCAGTGCATCCTGTTACAAATGTTAAAGGATTTTGTTCATACTGCCATTTGCCTGTTTGTTTTCTGCTGCGTTATGTTAATGCATGGGTGTTTACTGTATTTATTTGTGCTAATTTATATATATGTGATAATTTCTATAAGATGTATGTATTTATTATTATGTGTTATATGCGTTTATTATTGTGTAATGTATGTGTTTATTATTGTGTGCAATACGTGTTATTACTGTGTGCAATGCGTTTTTCTTATTGTGTGCAATACGTGTTTATTATTGTGTGCAATACGTGTCTATTATTGTGTGCAATACGTGCTTATTATTGTTTGCAATACGTGTTTATTATTGTGTGCAATACGTTTTTCTTATTGTTTGCAATACGTGTCTATTATTGTGTGCAATACGCGTTTATTATTGTGTGCAATACGTGTTTATTATTGTGTGCAATACGTGTCTATTATTGTGTGCAATACGTGTTTATTATTGTGTGCAATACGTGTTTATTATTGTTTGCAATACGTGTCTATTATTGTGTGCAATACGTGTCTATTATTGTGTGCAATACGTGTTTATTATTGTGTGCAATACGTGTTTATTATTGTTTGCAATACGTGTCTATTATTGTGTGCAATACGTGTTTATTATTGTGTGCAATACGTGTCTATTATTGTGTGCAATACGTGTCTATTATTTTATGCAATACGTGTTTATTATTGTGTGCAATACGTGTTTATTATTGTGTGCAATACGTGTTTATTACTGTGTGCAATACGTGTTTATTATTGTGTGCAATACGTGTTTATTATTGTGTGCAATACGTGTTTATTATTGTGTGCAATACGTGTTTATTACTGTGTACAATACGTGTTTATTATTGTGTGGAATACGTGTTTATTACTGTGTGCAATACGTGTTTATTATTGTTTGCAATACGTGTCTATTATTGTGTGCAATACGTGTTTATTATTGTTTGCAATACGTGTTTATTATTGTGTGCAATACGTTTTATTATTGTGTGCAATACGTGTTTATTATTGTGTGCAATACGTGTTTATTAATTTGTATTCTTTCAAACGATGAGTTCGAGTTAATTATTGTCAGTGTCAATTAAGCGTCCCTCACGTTCTCAAGTACACCAAACAAGAAACACAAATATCAGACAGTAACTATGGAGACCCTGCATTAAGTAAAACTAAAAGCTAATGAGGTACAAGTGGGTAAACTCTTCATTAGCTCTGTCATTAGAGTGTTTGTGGTCCAATCTACAAAGTGTATATAAACCCCCGAATTTTGCTGAATTCCTGAGAGTACTAGATTCCATTTGTGGTTAATTTTGTGTAAATACCTTTCTGGATATTTTGTGCGAGAGTGTTATTTCTCTTATGGTGAATTTTGTGTAATTCCTTACTTGAAATTTTGTGCAAGTATTATTTTCTCTTATGGTGAATTTTGTGTAATTCCTTACTTGAAATTTTGTGCAAGTATTATTTCTCCTGTGGTGAATTTTGTGTAAATTCCTTACTTGAAATTGTGTGCAAGTATTATTTCTCTTGTGGTGAATGTTGTGTAAATTCCTTATCGGATTATTTTGTGCAAGATTGGTGTTCCAGAGACTCTGCTGTTCACGTCCGTCATTGCACGCCCTCGGATATGCACAGCTTGTCATTCTATTGTTTATGTAGTAGTAGGGATGCTACTCATTAGACAAAAATTAATGAATGTCATTTGTATGAAATGTGTACCAGTAGTCGATACTACTGTAGTTATTAGTAAGCCAAAGGTTTCAAAGAAAGAAGCACTAAGATTTATTGGAACTCGCTAAGACAGTTCTCGGCAGCTGATAGCAGGAAAGTTGTGCTAACAGTATGGAAATTGCATTGGTCATTGTGTATTGTATTTGTAATCCTTATGATGATGACTGAAAGTTGGATGAATGAAGCCTTCTTGTGATTAGTTAAAATAGTCTTTAAATCTTGTCATTCTCTTTGTCATCAACACTCTAGGTACGCGTGATTAAAAGAACTGCTTTCGCCCAAATGTTTCAACTCTAACGGACATTAGAACTCGGAATTTGGCGAACAGATTTGGTTTACTGTGTAAGTTCACAAGTGAACACTAGGAATTAATTTTGCATTGATCTCACTTCACTATTTATTCTTTATTCTTGTATTTTATTAAATAATATAATTATATCATTCTCGATGATCTTCTGTCGTGTGCTTTCACTTCACGTTGGTGGTATACTGGTTTTGCATCTTCCTTGAGTTGTGTTTTCTTGGTTTTGTATCTCCCCTGTACTGTTGCCTAGTTAGAGGAGGGTGGAGGCTGAGCCACAAATGATTGATATATAGGTATAGGAAGGGGACATCCCCCCAGCCCCCCCCCCCCCCCCCCCCCGAGAAGTGGATAGCCTGTAAGCCCTGGATTTTAGATATTTTATCTCGCAAATCCTTTCGCTCCATGGCGCCTGGCAGAGCTAGGGATTACCACTAGGCTTAGGCTTACAAACAGTAATCTGAGTTCTCTATAGGAAACTGCACCACTTATTTCATAGACTTTGGGCATGATCAACAACAAGAAAAATCTTAGGCGAAGAAAGCCAGATCCACTTGCAGAAACGAAACCCAGTTCTGACGCTATGAGAGGCCCCTCAAGCCATTGTCATCATCACTGTGACGTCAGCACCACACAGTGACTGATAAAAATGGCATGGCACGCCTTCTCTACAGGTTCTGGTGATGGCCTCTGGTGTAGGTAAATTAGAAGACACATAGACTGACTGTCGGAAAGACACACAGACTAACTGTCAGAAAGACACAGAGAGACAGACTGAAAGGCAGATGAAAATTAATAAGTAGACAGGTAACAGTGTTAAAGCAGCAATGTGATTCATGCATACATTTCTTGGGCAAAATATAAATAAAATAAACATTTGTTTGCGAAAAATATATATCAACGACACGAAAACGTCAGAATTAAAATGATAAAATAAAACCCATAGAATACCTAGTTTGTTCGTTGGTGTCTTCGAACTGTTTGGTTGTTCTTTCATATTAAAAATATCCTCGGCCATTCCCAAGATATGATTTAGGTTAAGTTGTATATTGCTGTCCTAGAACTGTTTGGCTGTTGTCGCTTGTGAAATTAAAAATTCCTCTTTGCGTTCCTGGCAGTTATGTGTTAGATTTCTCTTCGAGATGTGATGCTGCTAGCACCGCGGCCAAACCGTCAGACCCTGTGTTTCCATCATCACAGTTCCTGACGGATAGGGCACGGCGCCAACAGGCATGACTCATCAGTTCACACTGACTGACTCATGACTGCAAATTAACTTTACATAATGATTCAACATCACAAACTAATTCATCATTTCACCGCAGGATCATTCCTTTCACACCAGATATCAACATCACAAACTAACTCATCAATGTACTCACCGTTTCATCACCCGGCACGCGATGGATTTTGCCACATACCAATTTCACACAATGCATTATCATGTCGTCCGTACAGCAATCATTTCACAGAGATACCAATTTCAGATACTGATCAATCATTTCACAGGAAAACCAATCATTGCCCTGATGTCTAATTCATTCACATGTAAAAATTGATTATATAAGCTAATATTATTTCCCTTAGTAATCAATCATTTCAAATACTGGTGAGTTGTCACATACAAGTTCTTATTTCACTTGTGATGTTTAAGCATTAAGACCAGATCTTTCAGGGATACAATGATCTGAAAATTGTTAGAATTATATGCTGTTTTAGTGAAACACTTGTTCTTTTAATGTATAAAACGTATCAAAGATACATTTTCTTAACTCTTATATATTAAACGTTTTATGCCTAAAGAGAGGGTCATGCCCATGTGACCGAGGTCACGATCACGCCCATAAGACAACAGACAGGATCATACCCTTGTGACTCTGAGGTCACGATCACGCCCATATGACTACAGGAAGGAACATACCTATGTGACTGCAAACAAAATTATATCCATTTGACTGCAGAGATTATACTCAAGTGACTGCAGACAAAATTATAAACTAACAACCAGCCACACCGATATGACTGAAGACAAGACCATAAGCACGTGTCTGCAGACAAGATTATACACATGTAACTACAGAAAAAATTATAAATACGTGGCTGCAAATAATATCATAAGTATGTGAGCGATAGCGAAACTATATATGTTACTTTAGACATGATCAAATGCATGTGCCTGCAGACAATATCATACCCATGTGCCTGCATACAATATCATACCCTTGTGCCTGCAGACAATATCATACCCATGTGCCTGCAGACAATATCATACCCATGTGGCTGCAGACAATATCATACCCATGTACCTGCAGACAATATCATACCCATGTGGCTGCAGACAATAGCATACCTATGTGATTACAGACAAGATCATACCCAGGTAACTGCAGACAATAGCAATCCCATGTGACTGCAAACCGATTTGACCATGTGGGTGCAAAGGTCATAAAATGCTAATGAGTCAGGTGACGCAAGGCAAAGCTAAATGTCTGAAAAGCTCGCCGTACGTCAAGTTGCAGCCATCTTGAATGAACTGTGAGTGCCGAATTTTACTTAAATTAGCACTATATGAAATTCTAAAAATGTCTCAAAATGTTTATAGTAGACTGTTCCACATGTTTCTCATTTTTTCTAAACAACCCATTGTGAAAGTAAGAGAACTGTAAACAGAAACAATAACTTACTTTGAAGTGAAAGGTAAACATAAACAATAAATCACTTTAAAGTGAACAGTAAACATAAACAACTTACTTTGAATTGAACAATAAACGTAAACAATGACTCACTTTGAAGTGAACAGTAAACATAAACAACAGCTTACTTTGGAATGAACAGTAAACATAAACAATAAGTCACTTTGAAGTGAACAGTAAAAAGAAACAGTAACTCACTTTGAAGTTAGCGGTAAACAGAAACAATGACTCACTTTCAAGTGAACAATAAACAGAAACCTATCTACTGTGATGGAAACAGAATCAATATTGTAACTCACTGTAAAGGAGTAACGTAAAAGAAAGCTAACCGGAATAGTGGCTTATCTACAATTAGCAAGAAACCATTTCACATGACCAATGTGTCCTTTACATCTATATACATTATGCCAATCCATCCAAAATGCAATTTCAACGACAATACACCAGGTGCTTTTTTCAAACGCCTGATATCCCAGCAAATTTCTATGTCCATTATCCAGATAATTTTCTACATGACCAATCCATTCAGGCTTCTTTTTCCCAGATGATGAGCTCAACCTTCCGGTAAGCTTTCACACTTCAGATAACATTCACGGCTAGCCTTAACTTTTGGTTGATTTTTACTCGGTTTCTTCATCCTTCAGGCAATATTTTAAATTGTCAATCCAACCTTCATGTAACTTAACAGATGGCTCACCCATCCTCCAAAATAACTTTCATGTAGACACTCCGCCCAACAGACAACCTTTCAGATTGTCAGGCCGACCTTCAGGTAACTTTTTCATATTGTTAGCCCAACCTTCAGGTAACTTTTTCAGATTGTTAGGCCAACCTTCAGGTAACTTTTTCAGATTGTTAGGTCAACCTTCAGGTAACGTTTTCATATTGTTAGCCCAACCTTCAGGTAACTTTTCAAATTGCTAGCTCGCCCATCAGGTAACCTTTTCAGATTGCTAGTCCAACCGACAGATGACAATTACCTTTTGTTAATTTTCATACAACTAGCCCAGTGTCCAAGTATTTTTCGTACAACTAGCCCAATGCTTTTCTGGTAATTTTCATACAACTAGCCCAATGTTTCTTGGTAATTTTCAACTAGCCCAGTGTCCAAGAAATTTTTATATAACTAACTCAATGTGCAAGTAATTTTCATACAACTAGCCCAGCGTCCGAGTAGGTTTCATACAACTAACCCAATCCAAGTAATTTTCATACCACTAGCTCAATGTCTTTTTGGTAATTTTCATACCCAAGTAATTTTCCTCTGACATTCCATCCTCCAGGCAACTATTTTCAAGGCTGTCCCATTTTTAACTGTTTGCATGACCATTCCATCTTGCACATTACTTTTGCATGACCAGTCCATCTTGCTCGTTACTTTTGCATGGCCAGTTCATCTTGCTCGTTACTTTTGCATGACCAGTTCATCATGCACGTTACTTTACATGACCAGTTCATCTTGCACGTTACCTTTACATGGCCAGTTCATCTTCAATGTAGTTTTGTAGATGTCCAGTCTAATCCACATAATCTTTGAACATGGCCAATTCACCTTCAAAGCTACTTTTGATGTGTCCAGCCAAACCTAAGGCTCCTTTGAACATGGCGAATTAATTTTCCTTGTTCCATTGGAGACTTCTAGTCTTCACTGAACTTAACATGCACACAAATACACACAACAGCAACAACAACAATAACAACCCTTTCTTTTACCCTAACAGTTCATCATCCAGTTAATTTAGGAAACTGGCTCCAGGAAGAGGCAGTGTGATGAACTCCAGATGTTGAACGTCACTCTAATTATCTAGTTATTGACTGCGTTAGACAATCCATCACCCTCATCGTCTCTTTAAGTAGAAGCCTTAATTTGTCGAGAGCACCAATTATTGAAATCTTATTTTTAAAACTAACCAAAATGAAAAATCTACAACAGGGCATTAATCATGTTGCAGCCCAGTAATCATCAAGTCTTAGAAAGGTATTAACCACATTTTCATAGCATCAGGAATGATAACTGGAACGTTGTAACATAACAACAAGTTATAATTAGATTTACTCATTTCAAAAACCGAAAAAAGCTACGTATATTTCTGTCAGACTTGTATAGTTACTGTCCCTTTTAGAATCTGACTTCTGTTATGTACATTCAGTAAAGAGAATCTTAAATGAGATCAAATGGTAACAGCCCCCCCCCCCCATCCCTTTCCCCATTTAGAACCCTAAATGAAATCAAATGTTAACAAAACAAACGCATTTGAAATTCTATATGAGATGAACGATGACAAAACAAACGCATTTGGAATTCTATATGAGATCAAACGATAACAAATGCATTTGGAACTCTAAATGAGATCAAATGATAACAAAACAAACGCATTTAAAACTATATGAGATGAAACGATAACTAAACACACGCATTTAGATATGAGATCAAACGATAATAAAACAAACGCAGTTAAAACAAATACAAACAAATACCTAACTGAGATTACATGATAACAAAATACAGTTGTAATGAAACTGAAATGAAGTTGAAGAGCAGATACTGAAGTATCAGAGAAAGATTTTTAAAATAAAGTTGAAAAGTAGACATCCGAACTATATACAGGTGTGAATTGTTTATACATACAACATTATATGGCAAAAGTATAACTGGAAGAAATCGGCGTCTGCTCAGTAGTATCGAAGTTAGTGAGGGAATGATGGATAAATGATGGAATGAACGAAAGATGTGTAAGTCAGTGTGAGAATTGATAAAGTAGATGTGTATCAAAGCATGAACATGAACAAATGATGAAATGAACGACTATTTTGTAACACAGTGTGGGCACTGATAAAGGAGACGTGTGTTAAAGCCTGGACAAATGATTTGTATAGGCGAGAGGAATGTAAATACAGTGTGAACGGCCGGAAATGTATTGCATTTAAAGGCAAGAATATGAATAAGTCACTGAATGTATAACAGATGTGTAACTCCGTGCGACAGGTGATTCAATGGATGCATATCACGTGACCAGAAGTAAATGATTCAATGGACGAACATATGCACAGGAGCGTACCTCAGGTATGTGGCACCCGAGGCGAATTTTTTTTTTTGGGGGGAGGGGTTCATCATATGTGAATCTTTCCTTTGGCAGCCACCAATCCCATAAATAATTTTAAAATTTAAACACACAGAAAAATATATTACATTTAACTGTCAACAGAGCGTACCATACCCGTCGCACCACCCACCCACCTTTAGCATGCCACTGAGAGCGCAACAGTGCATGACTTACCATTCAGTATTCAAAGTGGCCATCTTCACCATGAGTAAATGACTAAATGAACAATAGGTGTGTACCGCTGCCTGAGTGGCGGTAGCATGGTTGTGTTCCAAATCGATTATTTCTATATACAAGTGATTGGCCACTTAAGCAGGCGAAAGCTGCTGATTGGTCAATTAAATAGGCACAAAGTGACCTTAAGCCAAATGAGCACGTGAAAGTTTCTGATTGACTGGTTAAGCACGTGAAAGGTGCTGATTGGCTGGTTAAGCACGCGAAAGGTGCTGATTGGCTGGTTAAGCACGCGAAAGGTGCTGATTGGCTGGTTAAGTACGCTAAAGGTGCTGATTGGCTGGTTAAGTACGCTAAAGGTGCTGATTCATTGGTTAAGCGGGCATAAGACGCTCAATGACCACTTGTTAAATTATAAAATAAGCAAAGGAAAACACAATAGTTTCTGTCACCCATGACAACCAAAAATGAGAGAGAAAAGAAGCTAACACTACTTGCAGTAACTCTGCAAACGAATAGAATGTGACTAATTAAGAAATATCTAAAAACTAAAAACCACAGGAATAAGTATCTATCTTTGGCTGCTGGTGATGGCGGTGGTGGAAGACTTGTGGAACGCTACAAGAGAGTAACAGACACGACCTGCTAAGTACACACACACACACACACACACACACACACACACACACATACACCACCTCCGCCATTCCAATATGTATGACGTGTATACCAATCTTTGCAGAAATAACTTACGCTGGTTTATTCTACTGATGACGATTACAGAAACTAACGTTTAAGAGAGAGAAGACTACAAGATGCAACACAAAAAAAATGTGATTGTGAACTGATCAAAAAGAAAGTGTTGCTGTCAATTGTACAAGAATGTGTGACTGTGAATTGTACTGGAATAACGTGTGATTGTGAATTGTACATGAAAAACGTGTGATTGTGAATTGTACACGAAAACGTGTGATTGTATAGGAAAAACGTGTGATTGTGAATTGTACTGGAATAACGTGTTATTGTGAATTGTACATGAAAACGTGGTTGTGAATTGTATAGGAAAACGTGTGATTGTGAATTGTACAACAACAAAGTACACATGTATGCTGAAAGACTTGGTCCCAAGGTCAGGAATATTGCTTTCTCCATAAACTCAAATGTTAAATTACTTATAAATCCCAAAGTAGTAGCGTGTAAATGTGATCTCATTATAAAACATGTGCCCTACATTCACTCTGATGGCGAAGTATGTGGCCTCATTATAAAACGTGTGCCTTACACTAAGTTTGATGGCGAAGTGTGTGGCCTCATTATAAAACGTGTGCCTTACACTAAGTTTGATGGCGAAGTGTGTGGATTCATTATAAAACGTGTGCTTTACACTGAGTTTGATGGCGAACTGTGTGACCTCATTATAAAACGTGTCTTACACTAATTCTGATGGCGATTTGTGTGGCCTTATAAAGTGATCGTGATACTGGACTGTTGTGAGAAATCACGGTTGCTGACTCGTAGCTGCCATAAAAGTACATTAATATTAAAAACAAAACCCCAGTGAAATAAACAATGAAATAAACAGGACCTATTTGCGGGATTTCCAAACAGGCAAATCCCATCTTGGAGTTTACACCATGTGAACTGCACAAACAATTTGTTAGCAACAGCATGAAACATCTCTTTGCTAAACTTGCACTGTTGTTTCCCCTGTCTGAAAACTGCTGCATTCAGGCCAATTTAACATTACGAGCTTATAAACAAAATATATGCGGTTCATTCAGGTGTGACTGGGAAAAAATCCAGTGGTGCAAACCCAATCCCAGTATTAAAATAGCTCCTGGTATAAATAGCAATAGATTTTTGTTTCTCCCTTTGTCACTGAAATTCTCCGGGTATAAATATTAATTATATTATTTTTTTTGTTTTTCTAGCTTTTGTCACTGAAGTTTTTCGGGTATAAATAGTATAATTAATCTTTGTTTGCCCGCTTCCTCCAGTCAATCTTTGTTCTTCTCACTACGTCACTGAAATTCTCCGGATATAAATATTAATTTTATTTGTTTGTTTTTCTAGCCTTTGTCACTGAAGTTTTTCGGATATAAATAGTATAATTAATCTTTGTTTGCCCGCTTCCTCCAGTTCATCTTTGTTCTTCTCACTACGTCACTGAATTTCTTAATTATTATTAATCTTTGATTTTTCCTGCTTCGTCACCAAAATTTGCAGATGGTGTTAATATTTCCGTTTCCTTGCTTCGTCGCCGAAGTCCGCACTGGTATAATATTAATTTCTGTTTATCTCACTTCATGATCGACGTTCGAAATCAAATAATATTAATCTTCACTTTCCTTCTTCGTCACCAAATGTTCGCATTAAGCGGAAATATATCTCTGTTTTGTTTCTTTCGCCTTGCCACCGAAGTTCGCACAAAGTGAATATTTTGCCTTTCTACGTAGTTCGTAAACAGCTCTGTTTCAAACTGGAAAATACATTTCTGAAACCAGACATTAACGGTTTTATTGAAAATTTCCACCTTAATATTACTTTTCCTTTTTCCTTGGAAATAATTATATTTGCAACTAAATACCATTAAATAACAATTAGACCAACAATAATATGACAAGTACAAACTTCAGCTGCAAGAAATATTGTTTGTGCAAATTTGAGCTAATGAACACATTTGTGGAGGAGGGAGGGGGGACGATACCTTCTGACTGATTTGTTTAACTGTACATATACGATCTGAACTACTCCGAACATAACAATCGGCGTTTAATGTGTACTTAAAAATACTAAAAATACTGTTTATGTACTTAGTTTACAGTTACTTACTTGACCCGATTTACTTACGTACACTTGACAAATAATGTGTACTTTAAAAATGCGTACTGTTTGCGTACTTAGTTTATGTTACGTACTTGATTTACTTGACAAATTTGTATCCGCACGAAAAAGACGGCATTCTCCCAATATTAATTTAAACTTCACTAAAATAGCAAACTGATTATATACTGACTCTTTATATACTTGTTATATCTATTAATACTACCTACTGTCAGCAGCGTCCTTCTACTTCGCCTGTTTTTACAGTTACCGATATGGATCGTGTGTGTGTATGTGTGTGCGTATGTGTTTGTATGTGTGTGCGCGATTGTATTTCTATATGTATTTGAATACGTGTGTTTGTGTATGTATGTATTGTGTGTATTTGATGAGTGTGGTGTTTGTGTATTTATGTATTTCTCTGCGTGTTTGTGTGCGTGTATTTGCCTACTTATGTATTTTTGAGCGTGTATTTGTGTATGGATATAATTTGTGAGTGTGTATTTTTAAGTATGTGTTTGTGTTTGTGTGTCTGTGTACTAGAATGTGTGTATATGTGTTGTGCATGTGTGTGTGTGTATGTATGTGTGCACTGTTTGTATGTGTGCGTATGTGTATATTTGTGTGTAAATAGTAACAGACTATTTTTTAACATGCATTTGATGCACACACTTCAATAAGTGTGCGTGAACTAACACAGCTTTTGGGTGGAGACCCCGTGGAACACAGATACTTTCCATCAACACACCCTCTCTCGAACGGTGGCCTCAAATTGTGAAACGCTTAGAATTTCCAGCAAATGAAGCTTTTTGACAAATTCTACAAAACTATTACTCTTACAAAAAACTTACATGTGTGATCCAACTTGTTTCAAGGTCCAAATGTCTGAACTCATCTACAGTTGGCAATTCTGCTCATACCGACCTTACGATTCACATCCAGATCACGTGGCCAGTACCTAGCACTGTGCTTGCCTAATGCACGCAGAGAAAGAGTGTGCGTGTGTGCGTGCGTGTGTGTGTGTGTGTGTGTGTGTGTGTGTGTGTGTGTCTGTGTGTGTGTGTGTATGTGTGTGTGAGGGAGAGAGATCGTCATTACGTCATGAGTCATGTATAAGTAACTTCTTAATCTCCAATAAAGGTGAGACGCTAGTCCAATAGGCTCTGGTGATTTCTTCAAACGTCCAAGTCATCATCAAACGGTCTATTTCAAACTGTTTTCCTGAAAGAGAAAATAATTAAATATTTAAATTCTTGAGTTTTAAAGAAATTCTTCAAAAAGTATTTAATAGAGCGATGAATGGGCAACATGATAAAATTCTCTCTCTCTCTCTCTCTCTCTCTCTCTCTCTCTCTCTCTCTCTCTCTCTCTCTCTCACACACACACACACACACACACACACACACCTATACAATGTGATAAATTTATATCTGTAAAGTAAATCACATGCATCAAATTTGATATATTTACGTTCATAATGTAGCATTTTAAAACTTATGTATTCAGTGTAAAGGTAATTATGATTTACAGAAGACAAGACGCACCAAATATATTTATTTTTTAAGTATTCTAATTTTATGCTCTTATAGACTAACTATTGTACGCTTTGATGGATTCAATTAAATGTAGTTTAATTATTCAGAAATTCAATCAATCAATCAATCAATCAATCAATCAATCAATAAAGAAAGAAAGAAAGAAAGAAAGGAATAGATAGATAGATAGATAGATAGATAGATAGATAGATAGATAGATAGATAGATAGATAGATAGATAGATAGATAGATAGATAGATAGATATGATCGTAGTTCTGATATTAAAATCTTCCCGTTGACACGTCATCTTATTAATCTCATAAACTGGAAATGCAAAATGGTGGAGTCTGCAGATAACATTGAATTGGGTGAGATAAACTGATAGTCATTTTAACATCAGTGGAGGGCAAGTAAATGATTATTAAGGGAAATGTTGGACTTTGCAGAGGAAAAGAGTCTGTATTGCAGCAGAACGGAAAACAAATGATTGTAAATAGATCGTAACTTTTACCGACATAACCGGTATGTGACACAACTCAAAGAGAGAAAAAATATTCAACAATAATCTATAACTTTTTACCGACATAACCGGTATGGATACAAGTCAAAGCGAAAACAAATCATTCAACAATAATCTATTACCGGTATTTGATATATCTGGAAAAGAAAGCAAATGACTGTTATATTCTATAACTTTAACCGACATAGCTATTATAAAACTCCAAATGAAAGAAAATTACTATTTAATGAACCATCCCTAAGTGGAAACAAATGAAAGTGAAAGTCACTGATGGAATATATAAACCGCTTTCACTAACCGACATAACCATCGTGCGATAAAACGCGTTTAAACGTGAATTATGAAGTTTTAATTTTGTGAAGTTAAATTTACATTATACCGACACAACTTTCTGTCAGATAAGGAAACGAAATAAACACAAAATAAATGTTGAATCTACAAAAAAGGAAAGAGCAATATGTAACGAAAAGGGGAAATATTTAGGGGGAGAAAGAATGTACTGAAATTAAACAACAAGCAATCAAACAAACACACATTTAAAGAAAACTGACAATTCCTGCCGAAAAATGCAACGACTTTATATTTATGTACATTTTCCAGTTTCAGAATTTAAAACGAATTTTCTGTAAAATTCGCAAACTACAAGCTGCGCAATAACGTCAAAAGGAGAAAAAAACAACAACAGAAAACGTATTGTTAACACAGATACATGAGTGCGAGTAGCGTTAATAACATAATTAAAAATTGTAATATATGAATAATGTAATAAATAAACAACGTAGAAATCAGTTTACTTTTCGTCATTCAATAACAGTAAATGAATGATCAATTTATTCGGAGTCTTTACGTAATACTATTCATAAAGTTTAGCAATCAATACTTCTTGTTCATCCAAATTGCGTTATAAACGGTATGCCGGTTATGGCCAGTCACAAATATTTTCTTTACTAAAAGCAGTACTTAATAATTACGTTTTCTCAAAGCTGATATTAGATAAATTTATTTTCACGAAACTGGATTATACATTCCAATGTGTTATTCGACCAAGATAAAATTATTAAACACTGATTTTTATTAATATAATGTATCTTAACCGTAACAATTTAACCGCAAAATGTCCCATTCTATAAATAAACAGCTCATTTTTTTTTAAAAAGCAATATATGAATAAATGTTTACATAATAACAAACTGCTCCCCAGACACAAATCGTTAAAATTTTAGTGTGTTTTGAAGCTGCCTTGTTGCTATGATTAGTCTAGTTGCTACAGGCTCTAAACTACAAATTTTAAAAATATACTTACACTTAGACTTTTAAACGCCTTAATTCAAAATTGTTATACTGTACGTTCAAAGCCATAGTTTTATTTTATATATTTTAAGCACACACAAAGAAAAGAATGAAAACTCAGCAAGTTCTGAAAGCAGCAGATTCAAACCGGTAAGAAAAACATCCACTCAAATGGCTGGGATTTAACCTTATGTCTGAATCAGTGTCAGTAGCTTTTACCTTCTGCAGTAAGAAATCGTTTCCCATCGAATCGGTGAGAATTATTCATGCAGAAAAAATGATCAGATCGCAGACGGGGGTAAAAAGCCACCTTTTGACATTACACAAAGTTGACTTCTCAGCACTCCTCAATTTTGCGCTAGCTGTTGGTCACTCTCGAAAACTGACAGTCGCCGGGCCTTGCCGGGCCCAATCTGAAAACTCAAACCGCTCAAAGCTGAATCCCAAACTCTTTGTTCAATCCCAGGCAGATGTAACGAAATCAAGGATTGGTCGGCGGAAGCAATAAGTCGGTCCCGCCATGCCTCTTTTCGGGAGATTTGTATTCAGGGATGAGCCAATCACTGCGCAGTACGCGTACCGATGGAAAACTAAGACGACAAAAATGCACTCCAAGACAGGAAAGGCTCGTCTGACGTGGTCGGTGAAGCAGAATTTGAATGGTGTGTTTAAATACTTCGTTTTACGTTAAGTTTCCATGGCTTCCGTGTAACAATTTTGTCAGTTCCAGACAGAGAAGAAAACGTATAATAAGCAGAACAAAATATGAAGTCGTATGACTGCTGATGACAGAGACTGGCAAACTACAGGCTCGATTAATGATGGGATATTACCCTTAGCAGAATGACAAAAACACTGCGAGATAAAAGTTGGGATATTACACTAAGCAGAATGACAAAAACACTTGTGAGATAAAAGTTGTGATATTACACTGAGCAGAATGACAAAAAACACTTGTGAGATAAAAGTTGTGATATTACACTGAGCAGAATGACAAAAACACTTGTCAGATAAAAGTTGGGATATTACACTTAGCAGAATGACAAAAAACACTTGTCAGATAAAAGTTGGGATATTACACTTAGCAGAATGACAAAAACACTAGCGAGATAAATGATGATCACACTATACTAACAAAATGTCAAAGACAAGTAATTATATTTAAAAGATTCATACAAATATTGACAAAATAAATAACGCAGAGGTTATAGCTACAGTGCGACATATTCACTAGTGAAGCAATATAAATAACTGTCCGAGTGATGTCCACTCACATTTATAATAAAACCAACCAATGAAAAAGAAAACAGTAGCCATATTTCGGATTATTAACTGCGGGAACAATTACATTTTGTTTTATTGCTAATGAACAATTATTCCGAGACGCAGAGGTAATATTCTCAAAAAACATCAAGAAAAGCAAATAATGAGAAATTCAACGCAAACAAAAAGTCAAACAAAACATTGTCTGGTTTTTACCTTGTGAAAGAAAGCAACAGAGAAGCGATGGCCTATTTATATACAAGGTCATTTTCTTGTTTCCTTTCTGCTTGTTTATTTGCTTTTTTGTATGTATTTAAAAACCATTTGTTTACGTTGCATTCTGATATCTTAAACAGACAGATATAAAACTGCAACACGACCCATAAGTAACATTTCATACATTTATAAAAATATCTTTTTAAAAACGCGTCGTGAGCTTTGAAAACATGATACAAATGATACGTCAGCCTTGAAAACTTGACACAAATGGTACAATGTTAGCCTTGAAAACTTGACACAAATGATACGATGTCAGCCTTAACAACTTGACACAAATGATACGATGTCAGCCTTAACAACTTGACACAAATGATACGATGTCAGCCTTAACAACTTGACACAAATGATACGATGTCAGCCTTAACAACTTGACACAAATGATACGATGTCAGCCTTAACAACTTGACACAAATGATACGATGTCAGCCTTAACAACAACACAAATGATACGATGTCAGCCTTAACAACTTGACACAAATGATACGATGTCAGCCTTAACAACTTAACACAAATGGTACAATGTCAGATTTGAAAATATGAAGCAAATAGCAGTTCATAAAACCTTCTAAACATGACAAATAAAATGTCATAAACTTTCACAACATTGTTCAATTGACGTCATAAAACTAAACCTTGACACAAGTGACATTTATAAATCTACACAAATAACAATAAATGAATATTTAAAGCATCATAAAACTTCAAATCTGACAAAAATCACACGTTATAAAACTTCAAATCTTAACACAAAGACACGTCATAAGCATCAAAATGTAAACAAATAAAATGAATAACCTTGGGAAAAAAAAACATATTCATAAACCTTCAAAGCTTGACACAAATAACACGTCTCAGACCTTGAAAAGTTGACATAAATTACGTCATGAACTTTACAGACCGAGGGAATGCTTGACACAAAAGACACATCATAAATCTTCATCAATGCGTCATAAAACTTGACACAAATGACAAGTCAGAAACTTTGTTCAAGTTTGACAATAATAACATATGATATACTACAGAATTTCAAAATAAGTATTTATCATTTAATGTGCTCTCTCCACTTATCACTTAATGTGCCCTTTGTATTTCTCACTTATCACTTAATGTGTCCTTTGTACTTATCACTTAATGTGTCTTTGTGCTTATCACTTAATGTGCCCTTTGCACTTCTCACTTATCACTTAATGTGCCCTTTGTATTTATCACTTATCACTTAATGTGTCCTTTGTACTTATCACTTAATGTGTCCTTTGCACTTATCACTTAATGTGTCCTTTGCACTTATCACTTAATGTGCCTTTTGTACTTATCACTTAATGAGTTCTATGTACTTATCAATCAATGTGACCTTAGCAACCATCACTTAGTGTGCCTTATCACTTAATGTGTCCTTTGTACTTAGCCACTTCATGCGTCCTCTGTACTTAACACTTAATGAGTTTTCTGTTATAATCACTTAAGGCTCTGTCCTTATCACTTTGTGACGCCAATGCCACTTAGTGGATATGATTATTATTAATTAATTAATCATCCAAAATTGATTCAAGTGATGAGAATCTTTTAATTTATTTTATTAATGATCCTCTAGCAAACGCCACTCGCCTCTCTCACTTGACGAAAGATAAACATTTACTATCACACAATATTCCGTAGATGGAAAACTTCTTACTAAAGGAGAAGACAAATCCGTCTTTAATCTATATTTAGCGATCCCCCATCCACCCACTTTCTTCTCCAGCATAAGGTTATCAATGCATAAGAAGGTCAATATATTCAACAATAAATTTATTAATTAAACAATCAAATATACATATAACAAATATAATGAAATAGATTAAGTGACATCAATTATTTCCATTCAAATAATTTTGTCTACACAGTCATTATCCTAAAATACAATTCGACAATAATGTCAGTACAAATCGCAGGATAATTCTAATCAGAGAACAGAAATGAAGTTATTAGAGATAAGCAATAAAGCTTCTATGTAAATCCTTGTATAGACAAAACTGTAATTATCTTATTTCATGCGCTGTTTCCATATCAAAGTCACAAGTTCATTGTCCATGTCAATTTCCACATGTTTTCTCTCCTCACGCTGAAACACGGATTCACCACCATTATTCCCTCAGAGCCAATCTGGGTGCTTTCTCCACAGTACCAATTTCTTCAAGCAGAATAACAAACATAGCAATTTCTAGTAACTTCCTTGCACTAGAACTGCTTGATGTGGTCAGCATACTTTGCCACAATATATCAAATAAGTGTAGTGTGTCCTTTACACTTACACACTGAAGTAAATGCTTCCCGTGTCTACCACGATCATATAATCAGTAAATTCAATTCACACAATGAAGAAAGGCTGCTTGTCTCATTAAGCTAACAGCTGCCTTTCATGACCAGACTTCATTTCCACTCCAAATTCAAAGTGATAGGAGAATAGAATTCCCTACAGCAAGTAAACTTTTTCATCTCAGCCCATTGGTTGGTCTCGTTCTCGTAAATCATAGCCATTGGATAATAAAAACTACTCACCCAGTTGAACTAGTTTACATTACATCAGCAATTTCTAACATATTCTTGACTTGGATTGCTTACTCCAACTCAGACGCTTTCAAAACTACTGTCACAAGGAGTGCACAAGGTCAGGTTACTCTGACTATTTAACAATTTATTTAACAATTAAATTTTAAAATAGGGATAGGTAAATTTACTCCACCACACACTTAATGTGCCCTGTTTTTCTAGATACACTGAGAAAACCCAACTTGTGCCCAGATATCAGTGATGTAAGATAAGATGGCGTCTGATGACTAAACATGTACACATTCCTTCTCAGAAGGCAAACGCCTCCAAGAGCTATTAAAAGATTAATTAAGCTAACTTGAAATAAACGCACTTCTCTCTAAATAAATAATCACTTTAATCATATAACTCATTATAATGTGAGGAGGCTCCAGTGTCTCGTGTAGTACGCATAAACTTCCTGATTTTAGATGTACAAGACATCCGTACAGTAAAATTAAAAAATATCTTTAATAAGGAGTCATACAACGACATTCGCTGAGGGGAAAAAAAATCTGTCTTTAAGAGCTCTTAATGAACAGGTGTAACGAGCGTCTTTTACGAGATCTGAAGCGATGTTATCTAAAAGCTCTTAATTAGCAAATGTAACGCGCGAGCTTTTACGAGATGTGCAGTGATGTTATCTAAGAGCTTTCACTTGACAGATCTAACACGCATGTTTTACGAGATGTGAAGCGTTGTTAATTAAGAGCTCTTATTTGACAGATGTAACGCGCGTGCTTTACGAGATTTGAAGTGATGCTACCCAATAATTCTTAATTAACAGGTGTAACGTGCGTGCTTTACGAGATTTGAAGTGATGCTACCCAATAATTCTTAATTAACAGGTGTAACGTGCGTGCTTTACGAGATTTGAAGTGATGCTACCCAATAATTCGTAATTAACAGGTGTAACGTGCGTGCTTTACGAGATTTGAAGTGATGCTACCCAATAATTCTTAATTAACAGGTGTAACGCGCATGCTTTACGGCATGTGAAGCGTGTTATCTGAGATGTACAACTCCTTTGCTTTTATATGCGATACAAACAATTTTTATCACAAAGACATTCTTCAAGAGGAAGAGCAAATCTCATCTAAGGAGCACAAAACATTTTGGTGTTGTTTATCAATTTAAATTTTTGTGTGACAGAGAAAGACTGTTCTTACCAAAGCAATTCGTATCTATGAAGTGCGAAAGTCATCATCTAAACTCTAAAGGGTTAAAACAACTTCATATGAGAGGTACAAATAGTCCTTGTATATGAAGTGTATAAAATCCATATCTACAAGGTATAAATATCCTCATCTATGGGGTATAAATGTCCCCATCTATGGGGTATAAATGTCCTTATCTATAGGGTATATGTGTCCTTATATATGGGGTGTAAATCTGTGGGGCATAAATGCCCTCATTTATGAGTGTAAATGTCCTTATCTACAGGGTATATGTGTCCTTATATATGGTATAAATGCCATTATATAAGGGGTATAAATGTCCTCATCTATGGGGTACAGATGTCCTTTTCTATAGGGTATACATGTCTTATCTACGAGGTATAAATGTCTTATCCACGGGGTATAAAGGTCCTTATCTATGAGGTATAAATGTTATTATAAATGAACATTGGTACCAATTATTTTCTGTAAGAGATACATAAGTTATTCACTAGGACAAGGGCATAGAAAAGTTCTTCTCAGTATGGTACAATGAGTAAGGACATTTTTTCCTCCAATTCGGTGAGCACAAGTGAACTTTTTTAAATCGATGAAAGGAAGGCGTTGGACTGCAGATAAATAATAACACAAATGCCCAGTGCATTTCTTTCATCTACCAACTGAAAAGATATATCCGTCTTTCCAAATGTCCAGTAGATTTCTTTCAGCTACTAACTGACCAGATACACCCGTCTTTCAAAATGCCCAGTGCATTTCTTTCAGCTACTAAATGACGGATACACTCGTCTTTCAAAATGCCTTGTGCGTTTCTTGAATTTCTCTCAGCTACTAACTGACAGATATACCCGTCTTTCAAAATGCCTAGTGCATTTCTTTCAGCTATTAACTGACCAGATATACTCTTTCAAAATACCCAATGCATTTCTTTCAGCTGTTAAACTGACCAGATATACCCGTCTTTCAAAATACCTAGTGCATTTCTTTCCACCACTAATTGACTAGATATATCCGTCATTCAAAATGCTGTAGCAGCAGTGCCGACATGCTGCTGTTCTTTCAGGAAGGTGAAGGTAATTGAGAACAAATGAACAAATGGAATAAATACATATAAAAATAAACTAATAATATCAAAACTACTACTAAATGTTGCTACTACTATTACTACTACTGCTACTAACGATAATAATAAATTTAATTTTCCATCAAAAGAAGTAAAATTGTACAGATGTAGTAGGGAATGGATCCTATACTAGGACTAAGTGGTAGCAATGGGCACTACTCATTAGCGTACAGACTGAACACAACACTTGTAACATTGTCTCTTATGGCCATCTCTGTCTACAAACGTACACCAGCTCTACAAGCACTCATAAAAATGCTCCAGTTACAAACGTACACCAGCTCTACAAGACCTCATAAAAATACTCCAGTTACAAACGTACACCAGCTCTACAAGCACTCATAAAAATGCTCCAGTTACAAACGTACACCAGCTCTACAAGCACTCATAAAAATGCTCCAGTTACAAACGTACACCAGCTCTACAAGCACTCATAAAAATGCTCCCGTTACAGTAGATTTACACACGAAGTATATGCGTATGTAATTAAAACTACACTGACGAAAAACAAGAAGACAAACACACACAAAATCAAGAATGCTCAAGCCTGAGATAAGATCCTCCTTTGTGAAACCGGTGAAATGCTTCGTCTCAATATGGCGTCTATTTCGCGCCTGCGCAATGAGGGTGAAGAGTAGACTTTACCAACTATCGCGAGTTGGCTTTGACATTCTCAAACCAGCAGTCAAGTTATTGATGGGGTGTGTTGCTCTCTCTCTCTCTCTCTTTCTCTCTCTCAGGAAAAAAAGGATGGGACACTTTTTAAAAAATTAGAAGCATTTTTGTGCGGGTGGGTGGTTGTGGTGGTGGAGGCTTTTTCGTAAACACGTCCTTCCCCACCAAAAATTAAAATGGTCAGATAACTCTTGTGAAACTACAATCAGTTGCAGCCAATTCTCGCCTTGGGACTCTGATTGTAAGAAACCAGTTAATTTATTTGTTTGTCTCTCTAAAGCATTTCTGGTTATATACAATCAATCTTTAATCGCGAGCACAAGTTGGTGAATCAGAGCTAGTATTTCTGAAATATATTTTCCAACTAAATTCGGCTTATAGATAAGTGTTCACGTATTCGTTTGTTTTCAAAAAGTAAAACAAACAAAAAATGTTCACCTGAACTAGAACATTTATGTGTCAGTCATTATCTGTCAGCCTAAAACGTGTCAAGGCGAAGAAAGCAAGAAGAAAATACAAGCTTTAAAACTGGGGCAAAACTGAGTTACACAACAAAGTAAGAAATCCACTGTGGCCTTTGATGGCCAAAATAATTTATAATGCTCCTTTACTACAACACAAATAATAATAATCTATAGTTTGGCTAATTGAACATATTCGTGAACAGCAGAAGGTTAAATGTATTCAGGAAAAATATTACGGACGAATGAAGAAGATAAAAGATTTCTGTCATCTGTTACGTGGGGCTGAATTTTTTTTGTTATTGTTGTTAATTTTATTTTGTTTGTCGTTAAGTCCTGATCAAAATACTAGGCCAAATGTCATTCAATGCTGCATTCGTTGTAATGTGACTTTGATATTTATCGCTGCAATTGCTTTTCATATAAAATTTTTTAAGTTTTAGCTTGTGTCAAAAACGGTGTCATTTTAATGGAGAAGACCTTAACTTTCACAAAAACGATGGCTGGGGATTTATGCTTTGACACTTTTGTCTGCATGGACTATCTTTTCAAATATTTCTTAAGGAGAAGACTGCTGGGTACAACAATTAACATCTAAAGAATGCTGTGAGCAATAATTAACGTCTGAAAAGTGTTGTGTGCAACAATTAACGTCTGAAGAGTGCTGTGTACAACATTAGCGTCTAAAGAATGCAGTGTACAATAATTAACAACTGGAGAACGTTAGTACAACAATTAACGTCTGAAGAATGATGTGTGCAACAATTAACGTCTGAAGAATGATGTATGCAACATTTAACGTATGAAGTATGATGTGTACAACAATTAACGTCTGAAGAATGTTATGTGCAACAATTAACGTCTGAAGAATGATGTGTACAACATTTAACATCTGAAGAATGATGTGTGCAACAATTAACATCTGAAGAATGATGTGTGCAACAATTAGCGTATGAAGAATGTTATGTGCAACAATTAATGTCTGAAGAATGACGTGTACAACAATTAATATCGTAATAATTCTCCACACAGATATGAACGTTCTTCAAAACGTTCTGAACAATATCTGAAGTCGTGATAATTATATGCATGTGTTAAATAAAACAAAGAAAGATTTAATAATTCTCTGCTTTCAGTTTTGTACGACATGGTAAGTATCTGTGAGTGTATAAATAATTTAATAATTCTACATTATACATTGTTTAACGACTTCAACTGTTGGTAAGGATGTAATTTTATAAATACCAAATACCATCTCCAATTTTTCATTTATAAAATATACAAACAGATAGATAGATAGATAGATAGATAGATAGATAGATAGATAGATAGATAGATAGATAGATAGATAGATAGATAGATAGATAGATAGATAGATAGATAGATAGATGGATGGATAGACGAAAGCATATAAGAAATAGGTTTAATTACGTTTCAACAAATAGCTCATCAAAAACGTTTATCAGCATTTTGCTGCATGACATTATCAGTTATTAGCGCATAAAGAAAAAAACTTAATAGAATGCAAGTGTCACCATACAGTAAAGATATAAATAGTTCATAGAATGCCAGTGTCACCATACAGCAAAGATAGAAATAGTTCATAGAATGCAAGTGTCACCATACAGCAAAGATATAAATAGTTCATAGAATGCAAGTGTCACCATACATCTAACGAAAGAATATTTAAATGAATAAAACTGTCATCATGCAACTAATGTACATACCAAAGGTGTCGCCATACACAGTCATCACCATTTACGTACCGGTGTATAATTATGTAGGATTTAATAATAGTTATCAGCATGCAATAATGAAAGTGTATACGGTAATCATTTTGGGACTTCGGGTATAGTCTCAAATTTACTTTTTATCAGCACAGTGGAACCAGAAGAGTCATATTAGCAAAGCTGATGTTGCTTTCTTTTCAACAAACAAACAGCTAATACACTGTAATATTTATTGTTAATTATAAAAGTTTTTCTATTATTAGTTCCGTAATTAAAACCTGAGTATTTTAAAGCATTATTATTATTGTTATTTTATTTTATTAATGGCTTACATAAGGTCTGGTATTTTTAGGGACTGAACAGTATTAGGTAATGTTAACTCCTGAATAGCATATATCAAGTACTATTAGTATTATAGAATGACCGGTGGACAAATAATATTATTAGAGAATGACTTACAAAAGTTACATCAGGGACTGTTATTAGGAGAGACTGGCCTATGTTAAGTATTAGAATTATAGAATTGTCGGCGTCAGGTTCTGCTATGATTAGACTAACCTATATCAAGTATTATTATAGAATAGCCTACAGCAAGTATTTCTATGATTAGAGTCTGACCTGTATCAAATACTCTTAATATTACATGATGGCCTACATCAAATATATATGATTAATGACTAACCTTATTGAAAGTTATCTTCTTTGCCGGAGTGAGATTGGTTTACCGCAGAAGTGCTTACTAATATACGGTTGTAACTGCAGTTAAATATCATCTTGTTTACTTAATATGCAGATACACACTTCACATAACTCTTCAAATAACTAATAATATACCTTAACTAAAGGTCTGTTCCAGCCTGCTTATGTCCTCTGTACAAAACAATTCTTTTCTGACACTTCATTTCATTTTGGAGTTCACTTCTGCATAAGTCAGCCCCTTTCCGACTTTCATAATGGAGTTCGCATCTGCACAATGCTCTTATTAGAACAATGAGAGACTTCCTTTTTAAAATTAACTACAGTTTCTTAGAAATAAGCTCAATCTATCGCTAGCCCACAAACTGGGCCTCGTTTTGCTAACCTCTACCCATGTGACACGTACTCGTTGGCTCAGCTACATGAAACATGTGTAAGAGGCTACATCGAATTACAAAATATGCCGCAAGTATGAGTGTACAAGGTCCAAAGAATGGTACAGACTTATCATTTAAATACTATTCATCCTTAGCGAGACCTGCTGTCCAAAGTCTTGTTTTTCTATATTTTTTTTCGCGCGTGTGCGTGCGTGCGTGTGTGTGTGTGTGTGTGTGTGCGTGCGTGTGCGTGCATGTGTGTAGCGTTGACGTCAAGAACACTGTTTGAGGAAAACGTACAACACGTCTATTTGTTCTTTAGTTTTTTTTATATCGGAGAGCATTTCGGGTTCCTGCGGTATACTATGGCATGGGTGGAGAGGGGGGAGGGGAAAAAACCTATCAACCTGACAAAGAATTGCCATTTATAGAATTTAGAATGTTGCCGATATCTGATGAGCCCTTGTGAAACCCTAGCCTACTTGTGACCCAGTTTAACGTGGCATACATTTAACCAATGTAATATTAGGTTAACTCTACAAGTCCTACTACTGTAACCCATATTAAATCAGTGCTAACTCTACAAGTCCTACTATACTGTAACCCATATTAAATCAGTGCTAACTCTAAAAGTCCTACTATACTGTAACCGATATTAAATCAGTGTTATCTCTAAAAATCCTTTCTGTACTGAACAGAATCCTATTTCAGTCCAAAGTAAATATACCATGTAATCAATCCACGCCATAGCAATACATTTTCGTAAGTCTAAATCAAACTAACCCTAACTTAACTTCACCTTATTTCAGTCTAGCTCTAACTTATCCTAACTCTAACTTAATTTCACCCTAACTCAACCTAGTCCTAATTTCACCTATGTCTAACTTAACTTCACCCTAATTCAACCTAGTCCTAATTTCACCTATGTCTAACTTAATTTCACCCTAATTCAACCTAGTCCTAATTTCACCTATGTCTAACTTAATACTTCACTACTTCATTTTAATTCATGCTGTGTATTTCACACTGTCGAGATCAGCAAATACTTCACTACTTCATTTTACTTCATACTGTGTATTTCACACTGTCGAGATCAGCAAATACTTCACTATTTCATTTTACTTCATGCTGTGTATTTCGCACTCTCGAGATCAGACAACACCTTTGTAAAATTATACACTAACACCGTACAACGAAACATGGAACCAGGTCACGTAGTACAGGAATATTAGCTATAAATAGGTTATGCTGGTAATGATATGATGATGATAACAATATGAGGAGAGTGGTGTGGTGGTAGTTGGGACAGTGATGTCTATCTTCAGCAAAAGGTAGGCTACTAAATATAACTAAGACAACAACACTAGACTCTATTTGTCAAGAGCAAAGTCGACAAATCAATAAAACTCTGAAACATTTCAGCACAACCTTTTTTTAAAATTATTAAAGTTTAAAGCTGTCTTATTTGTCTAATAATTATAATAATTATGTATTATGCTAGTAATCGCCATAATATACCTGTGTCACATATTATACAAGGAAGTCTGAAATCATAAACAATTAAACTAAATCATTCCGAAAGGTGAAAGGTTAGGGGATGGTGTGTGTGTGTGTGTGTGTGAGAGAGAGAGAGAGAGAGAGAGAGAGAGAGAGAGAGAGAGAGAGAGAGAGAGAGAGAGTGTTTGTGTATATGGGGGAAGGGAGAAGAATTGTCATACCACCCTCTGTAATTAAAACGTATATAACAATACAAATTACAAATTTCCATAGTACACTGGGATAACATTTGTGTGGGTTTAAAAAAAGAAAAAGAAATTAAAAATACTTTCTATCAAACTAAACACTTATCTCAAAAATACAGGAAGCAAGCAAGGACGAAAGAATGGGAGAGTGGGTGCACGTGGAGGGGGGGATTTTTAAGGGTCAGAATACGAAAATGGTAATCATAGCATTCAATTTTTATTCTTCCCAGTCCTGGATACTTAACAATAAGATCATCGTGAGCTTCATCAGTTCTTAGAATCCAGGCAAAATTCTCCCACCCCCACCCCCTCTCCCAGTAATACTCTTCCAAGAAAGTTATAATTAATTAACAAAGGAAGGCCACAACATGACAGTTCCAGGAAGATGTTAATACCACAAACAATTGTCATCACATATGAAACTTTCCTAGCTATCACATAATCTAAATGTAATCAAAATTAAGTCCTAAGCACACTAAAAGCTTGAAAATTAAAGGGAGATAATAGTTTTACGTTGTTTTATTACATTTGTTTACAAAACAATTTCGTTTACATTTTTTTTTTAATGTTTCCACTTACATTTCTGTGGGGAGTAAATTTGCCTCTCCCTATTTCTAAAATTAATAATTATAATATTTGGTGCCAATGTTAACGTGACCCGACCCTGGGCACTACTTGTGGTGATATTTTTGTAAAAGTTGGAGTAAACAACTCAGGTGGAGAATAGGCAGAAATTGCTGATGCAATCCATACCATTTCCAACTGGATGAGTTGTTTTTCTGAATAATAGTCTCACACTTGTTCATAACAATTTCACCCACATTGTTATGGGTAAATTTATTATTAAATTAAATGCCCTTCTTATACGTATTGATACCATATGTTGGAGAGATAACGGGTGGATGGCGGCTTGCTAAATATAGATTAAAAGACGGATTTATCTTCTCCTGGGTTGGTAAGAAGTTTTCCATTTACGGAAATAATGTGTGACGGTAAATGTTTTTTCTATCACCCACATATCCGCTAAGTGAGAAAGACGAGTGTTGTCTTCTGGAGAATTATTAATAATATAAATTATGATTTTCATCACTTGTAATTAGTTTATGGATGATTAATTAATACTAATAATCATAAGCAATAACTAGGGTGGTGTTGCGTCATAACTGCTTTTATGAAAGTCAGTTTATTCAACAATAGGTTAGTGTAGCAAGGTGAAATCCTAACACAACCTAAAATTTCCGTCCTGGTCATTCTGACCTATTAAGTATTGTTTTATTTCCCTGGTCAGTTTGGCTTAATAATAATTGTCTTCCCTCTCTGGTCAGTTTGGCTTAATAATACTTGTCTTCCCTCTCTGGTCAGTTTGGCTTAATAATCTTGTCTTTCCTCTCTGGTCAGTTTGGCTTAATAATACTTGACCACCCTCTCTGGTCAGTTTGGCTTAATAATACTTGACCTCCCTCTCTGGTCAGTTTGGCTTAATAATACGTGACCTCCCTCTCTGGTCAGTTTGGCTTAATAATACTTGTCTTCCCTCTCTGGTCAGTTTGGCTTAATAATCTTGTCTTTCCTCTCTGGTCAGTTTGGCTTAATAATACTTGTCTTCCCTCTCTGGTCAGTTTGGCTTAATAATACTTGACCTCCCTCTCTGGTCAGTTTGGCTTAATAATACTTGTCTTCCCTCTCTGGTCAGTTTGGCTTAATAATGCTTGTCTTCCCTCTCTGGTCAGTTTGGCTTAATAATTTTGTCTTTCCTCTCTGGTCAGTTTGGCTTAATAATACTTGACCTCCCTCTCTGGTCAGTTTGGCTTAATAATACTTGACCTCCCTCTCTGGTCAGTTTGGCTTAATAATACTTGTCTTCCCTCTCTGGTCAGTTTGGCTTAATAATCTTGTCTTTCCTCTCTGGTCAGTTTGGCTTAATAATACTTGTCTTCCCTCTCTGGTCAGTTTGGCTTAATAATACTTGTCTTCCCTCTCTGGTCAGTTTGGCTTAATAATACTTGACCTCCCTCTCTGGTCAGTTTGGCTTAATAATAATTGTCTTCCCTCTCTGGTCAGTTTGGCTTAATAATACTTGTCTTCCCTCTCTGGTCAGTTTGGCTTAATAATCTTGTCTTTCCTCTCTGGTCAGTTTGGCTTAATAATACTTGACCACCCTCTCTGGTCAGTTTGGCTTAATAATACTTGACCTCCCTCTCTGGTCAGTTTGGCTTAATAATACGTGACCTCCGTCTCTGGTCAGTTTGGCTTAATAATACTTGTCTTCCCTCTCTGGTCAGTTTGGCTTAATAATACTTGTCTTCCCTCTCTGGTCAGTTTGGCTTAATAATACTTTACCTCCCTCTCTGGTCAGTTTGGCTTAATAATACTTGTCTTCCCTCTCTGGTCAGTTTGGCTTAATAATACTTGTCTTCCCTCTCTGGTCAGTTTGGCTTAATAATCTTGTCTTTCCTCTCTGGTCAGTTTGGCTTAATAATACTTGACCACCCTCTCTGGTCAGTTTGGCTTAATAATACTTGACCTCCCTCTCTGGTCAGTTTGGCTTAATAATACGTGACCTCCGTCTCTGGTCAGTTTGGCTTAATAATACTTGTCTTCCCTCTCTGGTCAGTTTGGCTTAATAATACTTGACCTCCCTCTCTGGTCAGTTTGGCTTAATAATACTTAACCTCCCTCTCTGGTCAGTACGCCTCACCACTTAAGTACTGTTTCCCTCTTTGGTCAGATAACCATAAAACTTAAAGCGATTTTCTTGTCGTTGTCTTTGATCATTTTCTCATGCTAGTAATGTAGTAAGCGTGTGTTTATACACTATTAGGTCACAAGTGAAGTTGAAAACGATAGCTTTACTGAAACTAGGGTTATATGTAGGCCTACTCATAATTGCGAAGCTGTAAGGACTTAGTGTCTTACTTCCTTCTTCAGTTAAATTTCCTTAAATGCCCATTCTTCTTAATGGAGTTAGCAACCTTTGCTGTCATGAGGCAGCTAAAAACACCATAGTGGTGCGGATGACGTCAGAAAAGGTTTGGTTAATTAGGACAATTAGTTTATAAATATTGAGGTAGAAACTTTACCTGTGTACTTACAGACGTCATATGCACAAATACTGAGATACAACTGCCTATTGACGTCATATCTGTGCAGGTATTGAAAAGAAATTGTTTGGCTACTGACGCCATATCCGAGGAACTATTGAGAAGAAAAAAGACAGTGTGGCTATTGAAGCCACATCCTGCGTCTATTGAGAGTATATATTTTTTTTAAAAAACTGTTAGGCCATTTTAATGTCATATCCGTGCTACACAAAGACAGACGACTATTCCGTGTTGGAGCTTTAATTATCGAAACACGCACAAATTTGTGGTTTATATAACTACCACTTTACGAAAGAGGGCTCCCCCAAAAAAGAAAAATTGCAAAAAATAAATCATTATTCGACGATATAAACAATAAAATAAATCAGCTTTTTTGGTTGCAGCTAACTGATATAAAAAGAAACCAAACATCGATATGTAAAGAGACAATGACAATATACTTACAGCTTACAATCAGGGCGACAACTCACTCGGGAAAATATTCCGATTCCAGCCACGAGTTATTGTTTGGCACTATAATACCATCGTAGCAAGAAAGCCATGCCGTTCGCCAGCGCGTGCTGGGTTGGAAAAAAATATATGTCGCCTGATCACGCACCTTCAACTACAAAACAGACTCACTTCCAGTGTAGACTAACATCGCTCGACTTTCGGATACAAAACACAGTATATATCCTCTACCCTCGTTAAACAATCTGCGCAAATCGGACAGGGATGAACTGTCCTTTGTGAATGTTACCCAGTTTTTAACGGGCGCAGTTCATACTCATAGTCCCATGAAAACCACCAACGCAATGATTCTGTACATTGTGTCGAAAACCAGTCTCTACTGCAGTGTGAATGAGTGTGTGAATCAGGAGGAAGTGTGGGTAAAGACCTCTCAGTGCCGGCCAACCCTTGTCATAACACTGACTGGTCCGACCTAGACACCACCAGGTAGATTACGAACTGTCCTAAATTGGCGCACAACCTGACACCCACTCCAGTACGGCAACGAGAGCACTTGAATGCGCAGTCTGTCGACCCCCGCGTGCGTTGCGTTCGTTCACGCGATGCGCGAGAATTAGTGACAGTGTGGCCTGGACAAAATGGCTCTAATCCAGAGCTGTTCGGAGCCAAAGTCCTACGACTACATGACCGAATTTAATCGACAGGGTGATTAAGAAAGGAAGGGTAAGAACGCAGTTTGTTTTGCGGGGTTTCAAACGCCTCCCCTCTGGTATTTGAACCTGTCCTATACGGCAGGCTTCCAAATTTCTTCATTCATTGATATTACCAGCATTCCAATGAATCACTTCGGACTGACACACCTGCTTCGAGTAGTGAATGACACAACGTGAAGGTAACCATGTTTCAGGTCATTGGCGACCCGTCAGAATCAATGCACACCGGATCCGCGAGCATGTGTGTGTGTGTGTGCGTATGTGTGTGTGTGTGTGTGTGTGTGTGTGTGTGTGTGTGATTTACATCATCCGGGTGTTATCCAAAGTTTAAAATAAATGTGTCCAACTATAATCGACACTAATACCTTCTATAATATGTACAAGAAAGTGTGTTACACCCTACCTTGGAATGAACGAGAACAAACATATCACAATTCATATTTACCTAAGGTCGGGATCAGCAAACGATATTACTAGATGCAAAGAAGTTGCGCATCCACCATTTATAGTCTCACCGTGTAATAAGGCAAAATATAATCTGGGTCAGACTGAATTATACTGACAATGACTAATGACGATAATACTGACAATGACTAATGACGATAATACTGACAATGACTAATGACGATAATACTGACAATGACTAATGACGATAATACTGACGATGACTAATGACGATAATACTGACAATGACTAATGACGATAATACTGACAATGACTAATGACGATAATACTGACGATGACTAATGACGATAATACTGACAATGACTAATGACGATAATACTGACAATGACTAATGACGATAATACTGACGATGACTAATGACGATAATACTGACAATGACTAATGACGATAATACTGACAATGACTAATGACGATAATACTGACGATGTTGGTGGTGAGATGATAATAAAACTAACTAGGATGATGAGTAAGGTGATGATGAATACGATGGTGATGGTTGTGGGGGTTGCAGCAGTTGTATGGCAAAGGTGAGGATGGTAATTATAATGGTGACATCTCGGACAACATTGATTTAATTCCAGTAAAAAGAGTTATACTTGGACTCAAATTGCACGCGATACATTTAATATATATATATAAAAAAAAAATCCTCCAGCGATGGTATGAAGTTTGCTAATAATATACATGCAAAGCTATAAGATATGAACACGCTATCAAATATGAATATCGCATGTTGCTATGACGGCAGAAACATGCGTAAATAAAACAAGTATAAAAATTTATGTTGCCCAGACATTACAAATAGAGTACATAATATGGAAATGTATATTGCTTAGAGATCATAATACAAATATATAATATATGTTTCCCAAACATCATAAAATTAAGTACATAACAGTAGCATGCATTGCACTCGCAAGGGAGACTACTGCATCAATACGCAACCGGATGTACATTGAGCAAATACCCAAACCCCAAATTACAGAATCTATCATCTAAAGGCGTGTATATAACGGATATTTACACAAAACTGTTTCTGTTCAGGCCTTCCACAACAATGGACTGGAGAGTTCACACAGCTAGTTCGACATCTTTCAACTAAATTCTGTCTCTTCGGTTACAATAGTCTCCCTTTAAACATACTAAATATATACAAACTCATAACATAGAAAAATGTACGATAAAATAAACAAGCAACAAAATAATATAGAGTAACTCATAACACATTTATTGTACGTTACAATTCACAAACAAGACTAAACACAACATTGTGTCAAATACACAAACAACTAAACACAACATTGTGTCAAATACACAAACAACTAGATTAAACACAACATTGTGTCAAATACACGCTGAAAAGGACACTATCTCAATATTATTTTTTCTCGTACGATCCCAATTTGTCTCATAAAATACCCAATTTGTCTCCGTGAGATGCCAATTTGCCTTGAAAAATACTAATTCATCTCGTACAACCAGAGGTCGTTGAACGCACACTTAACAACCGATGTGTTTGCGCAATGCACCGACCCGTACGGGGGCGGACAACAGCTGTTGTCTCCCGCTTTAATCAGCGTCTTGCGCAGAGCAGTGAGAGACTTCAGCCTACGCCCTCAGCATACACAAGTGGCGCAGTTGACGTGGGTAATAGTTGTGCACAATGTTAGTTAGCATAAAAATACTTCTCACATACACACACACACAAATCTAAAAAAATAAAAACGTGAATACTTTTAAAAACAACTCTTTCCCAACTCACACTGATTGATAGACATGAATGAGTCTATGAGTGGGAAAACACCTGCCACCTACTTCAAAGTGTTTTACTGACATCTGTCAATTATCCCGGTGATAATTTTCTTAATGCAAAATTAACCGAGATCAGTCACGTGTTTGAAAGTCGTCTGACGACAAGGCTCGTCAGCTCAAGCGAAACGAACTCCTTACACTTAAATCAAAATAACTTACATATATTTCTATTCAAGTTATTTAGAACCCCTCCGTTTCCTCACCCCACCCATTCCCGATAAAACAGATTAAGCGAAGTTCCTTCTTTCAGTTAAGCTGTATCAATGTGTTTTCCCTGATCACATGGCGTGTTAGTAAAGATTTCGTCAGTCGGGGTATCTTAGCAAGCAACTCAGTCAATCAAGTGTGTACAAAAACAATCTTGTCAATCAATTTATTTCTTCAGCAATTCAATCAATATGACTCGGCAAATTTTCTGTCAATCAATTTATTTCTCAAACAATCCAGGCAATGTGAATGAGCAAATCGTGTCAATCACGGTAGAACTCGAACAATTTTGTCAAACATATCTCAGCAACTCTGTCATATCAAAATTAGTCTCATTTAAGTCAAGAGCAGCGTAAAATTATCAGTCAGTATATCTACTATAAGTTCTGTTATAGATAAAGGTTTTTCATTCCAAGCGACTAGAAAGGTTCAATCATGGTGACTGAACAACGTACTGGTTCTATCAAAATGACAGAGCAACACACCAGTTATATCAAAATGACAGAGCAAAATACTACTTATATAAAAATGACTAAGCAACACTCTAGTTATATCAGAATGACAGCAACACACTAGTTATATCAAAATGACAGCAACACACTAGTTATATCAAAATGACACAGCAACACACTAGTTATATCAAAGTGACACAGCAACACACTAGTTATATCAAAATGACAGCAACACTCTTGCTATATCAAAATGACAGCAACACACTAGTTCTATCAAAATGACTGAACAACAAACTGATTCTATCACAATGATCGAACAGGTTCCACCAAGTTCTCGATTAGTGCTACATAAATAAACAGCATAGTATTTCACTCAAGTTTTACAGCACTTCACCCATTACATAAATAAACGGCACAATATTTCACTCGTTACATAATCAAACACCACAGTCTTTCACTCGTTATATAAACAAGTACCACAATATTTCACTACTTACAAAAACAAACAGTACAATATTTCACTCGTTACATAATCAAATACCACAATATTTCACTCTTACATAAACAAACAGCACAATATTTCACTCGTTACATAATCAAATACCACAATATTTCACTCTTACATAAACAAACAGCACAATATTTCACTCGTTACATAATCAAATACCACAATATTTCACTCTTACATAAACAAACAGCACAATATTTCACTCGTTACATAATCAAACACCACAATATTTCACTTGTTACTTAAGCAAGCAGCACAATATTTCACTCGTTACATAATCAACCACCACAAAATTTCACTTGTTACATAAACAAACAGCACAATATTTCACTTGTTACATAATCAAACACCACAATATTTCACTCGTTACATATGCAGCACAGCATTTAACTCATTCTATAAACAAAAATTTCGCTCGTTACACAAACAAACTGTACATATTTCACTCTAGTTACGTACACAAACAAACTGTACATATTTCACTCTAGTTACGTACACAAACAGCCCAGTATTTCACTCAAGCTTTATGAACAAATAGTACAGAATTTCACTCGGTAGATAAACACAGAAGGGCATTTCAATCTCTGTCAAATTATCTGAGTAAACGCACGGTATTCTTTAGCGCAGAATAATTATAAACCAACAAAAATATTTACAAATAACAAAGTGTTGTCATGTCAAATTATATAATCAAACAGAAAAATGTGTGTACATATAGTGAGTCCTCCTACTGAAGTTATAAAAAAATAAACAGTACTGTAAGCCCCAGTCAAATTACTAAAGCAAGCAGAATAATGTGTATGTTCCACCAACTAAGATATATTACAAACACTGAAGTTTCTACCATTCTTGTGAAAAGCAGTATAATACATAAGTACTGCTCACTCTCAGTCAAACTGCAGAGTGCTCTCCCAGTCAAATTAATATACAGTAAAAATAATTACCGACCTCTTGAAGAACTTATCAAATAAATTGGGAAGTTAAACTTACATACTCCGGGTATGATATCCTACCGCATCACCACTAAGTACTGACCTATTGCAAGCGCGGGCGTCAGACCTGATCAACAAGTTCACCGTCAAGGCCAAGGTTGTACAGGCAGGTGCGACACCACACTGGTGCGTCACGAGTTGTCCTCCTACAAAAGGCCGGATGTTGTGAAAAGGTGTAAATTATAGCTTTGATAAATAAATGGAATTGTGTTCACACCACTAATTAACTTAATTTTCAAACATTTTCTTATTTTACTTTTAATGAGCCAGTACCCTGCTGTTTCTACGTTAGGATTGTCGTACTAAAATATAAAGTAAGAATTAAGATACTGTTGGTTTGTTTTTTTAAAAACAGTATTTTAATACAGAATCTTTAAAAAAAAAAAAAACAACCACAGAATGAGTGGTTTTGGAAGAGATATTTTAATAAACAACAAACAGACATGAAATCATATTTTAAGCACAACGCCAAACGCAGTCCATATTTGTGTCTTTCCTGTACGAGTCAAAATACCATCCAACGATTGCGACATTCAACATGCAAAAATAATGTTCAATTAATACTTACCTCTTCAAATATAACATTGAGCCTTAAATAAAATTTCTAAAAATAAATTCTAAAACGCAAATACAACTGAATATGAGAACAGTGTGTGGTGTGTGAGTGTGTGGGTGGGGGCGAGGAAAAAAAAAAGGTGATATAATTAAGACACACAATAAAGTGATACAGATAAGAAGTGAACGTATTTACATAATTAAGGACTGTAAGCAGTGTAACGTGATTAAGGACTGTAAACAGTGTAACGTGATTAAGGACTGTAAGCAGTATGACATATTTAAGGACTGTAAGCAGTATGACATATTTAAGGACTGTAAGCAGTATGACATAATTAAGGACTGTAAGCAGTATGACATAATTAAGGACTGTAAGCAGTGTAACATAATTAAGGACTGTAAGCAGTGTAACATAATTAAGGACTGTAAGCAGTATGACATAATTAAGGACTGTAAGCAGTGTAACATAATTAAGGACTGTAAGCAGTGTAACATAATTAAGGACTGTAAGCAGTATGACATAATTAAGGACTGTAAGCAGAGGGATACGACTAAATATAGTAAAAAGCGTGGCATTATTGGGTCGTGTGCAAAATTTGACTTAACCATGGCATTATTGGGACGTGTGCAAAACTTGACTTAACCAAGGCATATGGAATGCGCGCTATCACTACAACGAAGGAACGAAACAGCGTGACAGTAAGGAAGTGTAAAAAAGCGTGACAAAATTAAGTAGTAAAAAAATGTGATACAACTAACGACAGTAAAAGTCGTGACATTATTATGCAGCGCAAAGAAAGAAAAGAGTGACATAACTAAATATTAAAAAATTGATAGAACTAATGACTGTAAAAGTCGTGACATAATTATGCAGCGCAAAGAAAGAAAAGAGTGACATAACTAAATAGTAAAAAAATTGATAGAACTAATGACAGTAAAAGTCGTGACATTATTATGCAGTGCAAAACAGAAAAGCGTGACAAACTTAATAGAGCAAACAGCGTGGTGTTCACAAAAATGTGACATGACTGAAGTGTAAGTGTCACATATCTAAGGAGTGTTAAAAGTCAAACAATCAGCTAGCAAGCGAGACAAAGCAAATGAATATAAAACACCAAATAAATACAGGATGTTAAAGTCTGAAATTTATGTTCTTAGTTTAAAAGCGCAAAATTGTGTCGCACAACTAGTGTAAGTGTAAAAAAACTGACATAGCTCAGTAATATAAAATCGTCACATAACACAAGAACTGTATATCCGTCACATAACACAAGAACTGTATATCCGTCACATAACACAAGAACTTGTATATCCGTCACATATCACAAGAACTGTATATCCGATACATAACACAAGAACTTGTATATCCGTCACATAACACAAGAACTTGTATATCCATCACATACCTAAAGAATGTAATTAAGTATCACATTACTAAGAAGGGTTTTTATTTTTATTTTTATTTTTTTTTTAGATACAACAAGAGGAAACGACTTAACACAGCTAGGGAGAGTAAACGACGCATATAGCTAAAAAGTATTGAAAGTGTGTGAACATAATTAAGGGGCGCAAATGACGTCAAATAACACAAAAGCGTTGAAAGAGAGTGACATAATTAAGGAGAGTAAAACAATTAAATAGCGTTGAAAAACTGTGACATAAGTATGGATTGTAAAAACTGACAATTAAAATGTTGAAAAACTGTGACAGGTGAAGTGTAAAAGCAACAAAGCTAAGAAGAGAAAGCGTGCCACACACACAAAGAGTGTGAACAGTACCACGGAGCTAAATTGTCAAATATATATGTAGTGATATAATGGGTATACTACATAAAACTGTGTACGTGTGTGTATGTGTATGACAGACAGTGTGTATATAAACACACACGCTATGCATGGCAGAAATGATCGCATCACCGAACACATGACCTAGTGTGTACAGGAGGTACTTTCGCACATCTCCGATAAATACCAATAGCAAAATAAAAGGTATGAATATGTACATAAAATAAGAACGGATGGGGTTTAATATGACCGCGGTACAGGCTAAGGTGAAAATGATGACAATAAACAAATAAATGAGTGGCGACTGTGACATCATGGCGGCAGTATTCGAGGTCATACTAAACTGACAACAGTTAAACATCGACAACAGTTGGTAAATTTAGTCTGTAATTTTAACCACTAGCAACTCGGTTCATTCTCACCCCATAATGTCTAATCCAACACATCTGATCCAGACCCACAGCAAAATAGGAAGACAATGTAATACTAATCGCCTTAAATACAATTAAAATTAAGAAAGATTGAAATCAGTGTTAAATTTAAGAGAATAATAACATTCAATCTACCACCGGCTGAACGCGAGAGGATTAAATTTTCGAGACATCTGGCGATATCGACCCTCACACCGGAACCACGTGAGCTAAGCCTTACAGAGGCCGGACCTGCCGCCTGACATTTGAGCGCAAAACTTCTTATCGCTTGTGCCACGTGTAAGGGGTGATCGGCAGGTCCCGAGCCGGCATAAAAACTTCACGATTAATGCGAACATATCCGCATTTGCCGCAACACGAGGTCCTGACCTCTGATGGGAGTCCGCTGCTGATGACGTCAAGAAACAGCAAACACACACGTACACACAAACTAAACACATGCACGTTCGCAGTTCACAGGCTTTTGCTATGTGTCAGCAAGGGAATTAATTAGTCTTCACTGTCAAGCCTGAACAATGCCCTTTATTAGACATCAGCTCAGGTGTGAAAAAAATCAAATCAGTTTCTTTTTTTTTCAGAAGGGTAAATCCTTCCTTGAACAATTATGATCTGAAAGAGTTAATTTAATTATTTTTAAATGATTTAAATAAAATAATCCGGGTATAGTACCAACAGGGATATTTCTCAGGAAATTGTTCGACGAGTTAGATGGCAGAAGAGAACAACACAACACGTAGCGCGGATTTTACCGACTGTACTGAGATACTGATATGTTTAATGCTATGTTACATATGATTAGTATTTATATGCAACCTTAACATACATCTATAATCTACAAACTACAAACTACACTCTACATCTATACTCTACTCTATTTCTTAACTATTGGCTTCATCTTGCGTAAATATTTACACCACATGCTTTACTGCTGTTATGTCTATGCATATCTACACACTGTGTGGCAGAGTAAATTTGCCTATCCTTACTTCTAAACTTAATTGTGGTATAAACTGTTAAAGTGTCAAAGTGACCCCGACCTTGGACACTGTTTATGATGATATTTGTAAGAGCCAAGAGTTGGAATAAACAACTCAGGTGGAGAATGTGCCAAACTTGCTGATGTAATCTAAACCAGTTTTAGATAGATGAGTAGTTTTTATTAACCAGTGGTTAATATTTACAAAGAGACCAGCCAATGAGCTGAGACTAAAAGTTTACCTGTTGTAAAGGATTGTATTTTCTAAACACTTTGAATTTGGAGTGGAAGAATTCCAATCATGAATGGCGGCCATTAGTTTAATGGTGCATTAACTGATTGTTTGAGAGAGAATGAATTTATAAATATTTCATGCATTTTGCTACTGATATGTTATACATGCATTTTACATAGAGATGTATTATGTAAGTAGACTATTATTTCTACAAATTGTAACCTATGTGCTTGGATTTAGTATGCTAAACACTTTACACTGTTTCTAGTGAATACATTTATAAAATTGTTATGTTGTATTTATTATGCTGTATGCATGAATTTATGGTACAAAGAAATTACTGGAAATTGCAGTTATTTCACGTGAGGGAACTAATACAGGGTAGGAGGCCATTAAAGAGAATAACGGCCCTTATAGAGAATAGCGGTCCTCAGAGAGAATAGCATCCTTAGAGAGAATAGTGGCCCTTATAGAGAATAGTGGCCCTTAGAGAGAATAGCAGCCCTTGGAAAGAATATCGTCCTTAGAGAGAATAACATCCTTAGAGAGAATAATAGTGGCCCTTAGAGAGAATAGCAGCCCATAGAGAGAATAGCGGCTGACAGAACATTCTACAGCTACTAGAAGACATGTGAAACTGACAATTCTGTTGTGAACAACAAAACTGTGATTTTGTTACAAAAAGCCTGGAAAGACTATTGCTGCATCGCCTTGACAAGGTTATGTACAAACTATCATCTCTGTTACTCCATTTCTGTTCTGATAAGAAATTATCTTGTTAGTTATATTAACACTTATCTGTTGAGTTATGTGTTAGGATATAAGACTGTATAAACATTGAAACTATTCAAACATTCTTTATGGAAATATTGATGTCAAGTAATCTTTTCATTGTATTTGATTATTGCCTTAATAAATTTATTGTTAAATTTATTGACCTTCCTATACATATTAATAACCATATGTTGGAGAGATAGTGGGTGGATGGTGGTTCGCTAAATATAGATTAAAGGTGGATTTATCGTCTCCTTTGGTAAGAAGTTTTCCACCTACTGAAATATTGTTTGACGGTAAATGTTTATCTTTAATGTTGTGGAAGAGAAAAAAACATTTACAGAGCCCCGCATATCCGCCAACTGAGACAGACGAGTGGTATCTTCTAGAGAATTATTAATAACATAAATTAAGATTCTCATAACTTGTAAATAGTTATGGCTGATTAATAATAATAATAATAATAATAACCAATATCTAGCGTGGCGATGTGTTACACACTGCATGCTTTACTACTGTTGTATCTATGCATTATTATATCTGTACACTGCTATAACTATTGCTACACTGTTTTATATACACACACGTTAAACACATTACATAATGTATCAATATCTTTAATATTCTGTTGTTTGTTGAATATATGCAAAATGTTTTAACTACTTTTGCAACTATGCATTAATAAACTTTATCTTCAACTAATCTCTATATAATGAGCTATTCATATTTATACTTTATAAAATTGGATATTATCTGTAAGTTGGTTCTAAATTCTACATATCAGAATATTATGTTTTGCCTTCTGTTACTTTATACATTATATGATGTTCACTTTGTTGCTCAAAGTTTGACGTGATTGCTTTTTTTAAATCCACATAATTCTCCACCATCTGTTAATCCACAAATATAATGCACTCACTGTAACATCTCTCTATCACATGCTCTCACTGTAACATCTCTGTATTACATGCTCTCACTGTAACATTTCTGTATCACATGCTCTCACTGTAACATCTCTGTATCACATGCTTTCATTGTAACATCTCTGTATTATATGCTCTCACTGTAACATCTCTGTATTACATGCTCTCACTGTAACATCTCTGTATTACATGCTCTCACTGTAACATCTCTGTATTACATGCTCTCACTATAACATCTCTGTATTACATGCTCTCACTGTAACATCTCTATATTACATGCTCGCACTGTTTCTTTCTTTACACTGTGAACAGCATATTACACGGTATATTTTAACTTTGCTACAAAATGCTACAATTCTTTACAGACTACATCTCTGTAACTCGTTCGAAGCCTGCCCTGTTAAATAAATATTACCATATTTATTATTACATTATTATTGCGCCTTTTACAAAGTTACACGTGAGTGTATGATTTGGCGACACCCCCTTTACTTAAACTCCCTACCAAGTGGCTACACGCAAATCCCATTATAACTTATCTGCTTCCAACTGACGTCTGACTTCCTGTAATGAAAGTTTTCTCAGAAATGATAATATTGTTTCCTTAACGCTTTTCAAGAAATTGTTCTGACTCAGTTTGCAATATCACATGAAAATGAAAGTCAGTCAGGGTTAAGCAATATAGATGTGCTAATGAAAACCATTTAGTGATGTCTGGCGATTCATTTCATATACATCATTTATGAGAAGGAAACACCATTGTGCATTAATTCACACTGGACACATATTAACAATGCATAAAAATCATAAGATTCAAATGGTGTAAGTAAATGTAAACAAATGATAATTATTGTTGTCCTCTGTGTTTATGCACACCATACATTTACTTCCATTACCGACTAATTTTGTTGTCATTCCCAAACACAAAATATTTATTTCCTCTTGAAATATATTTCTGTTGTCCTCTGTATTCCTCAAGTCTAGGCAATGCTGTCCTCAATTTTCCTTAACAGCCACTGAGTCAAGACCTCTTAATTCCTAAATAGCAAACAGCCAGTGAGCCAAGACCTCTTAATTTCTAGATAGTGCACAGCCAATGAACTATGACTTCTTAATTCCTAAACAGCAAACAGCCAATTGTGTCCTTTTGGTTTCTAAATAACAACTAGTCGATTTATAGCAGACAGCCATTAACTATCCTGTATATTTCTAAATAACAACTAGTCGATTTATAGCAGACAGCCATTAACTATCCTGTATATTTCTAAATAACAACTAGTCGATTTATAGCAGAGAGCCATTAACTATCCTGTATATTTCTAAATAACAACTAGTCGATTTATAGCAGAGAGCCATTAACTATCCTGTATATTTCTATATAACAAACAGCTAATGCTATACTACTGAAACGTGGACAATACTATTCTCTATGACAGAAAAACTTGATATATATGTTGCCCTCTAAGTTGCTGAAGACCTGACCTGACTTGACCTCTTAATGAAGGCTAGACACTACTGTTCCGTATTCTACTAAAATTATACAATCTTGCCCATTTCCCATTTTTGTTAATGAAGGCTAGACTTTAGTGTTCCTGTGTTACTAAAACTAGACAATATTGACCTCTATGATACTGAAAACTAGATAATGTTGTTACCTATTTTGCTAAAACTACAAAAAGTTGCTGAACATGCTGAAGACTAGCAACAGTGTTCACTAAGCTAGTAAAAGTAAACAGTATTGCCTTCCACGTTTTTGAGAGAAAATTTATATAATTTACTGATGTGTACAATTTAGATCTCAAAGCTACTGAATACCGGACAATATTAAACATTATATCACTATAAGCTAGACAATATAAATTGTTGACTTTGCTACTAAAAGCTATAAAATAATGCCCTCTGTATTGAATACTTGAAAGCAGCGTCCTCTTTATCACAACCAACTAGACACATGTGCCGTCCATGGAACTGAAGACTAGAACCCCCAATATTATCTCCTATGCTAAGAAAACTTAAATAATATTGTCCTCTAGGTTACTGAAACTAGACAATGTTGCCCTCTTGATTACTGAATAGTTGTCAATAGTAACTCCTTTATTACCACAAGATTGACAATAGAAACATAGACAAGGATGTTCTCTGTTCCAGTGAAGACTGGACATAGTTCCTTTCTAAGCTACTGAAAATTAGACACAAAATATCCTCTATATTACTGAAAACTAGACAAGAAATATCCTCTATATTACTGAAAACTATATTTTTAAAAATCTCCTTTCTACTATGAAAACTATATTTTTAAAAGTATTCTTTCTACTAATGAAAACTATATTTTTTAAAGTATTCTTTCTACTAATGAAAACTAGAATGTTAAGAAAATCTCGTTTCTACTAATGAAAACCAGACTCTTTTTTTTAAAAAGCTATTTATACTTTTGAAAACTACACAAGAATTTCCTCTGTATTACTAGTGAAAACTAACTAAAAATGTCGTCTGTTATAGTGAAAATTAGACAAAAACTGTGCTCAGTACTTTTGAAAGCTAGGCAAGAATGTCCTCATTACTACTGACAGGTAACAAGAATGTCCTCATTACTACTGACAGGTAACAAGAATGTCCTCATTACTACTGACAGGTAACAAGAATGTCCTCATTACTACTGACAGGTAACAAGAATGTCCTCATTACTACTGACAGGTAACAAGAATGTCCTCATTACTACTGACAGGTAACAAGAATGTCCTCATTACTACTGACAGGTAACAAGAATGTCCTCATTACTACTGACAGGTAACAAGAATGTCCTCATTACTACTGACAGGTAACAAGAATGTCCTCATTACTACTGACAGGTAACAAGAATGCTCTCTGCACTTCTGAAAACTAGAACAGAATGCCTCTGTACTACTGAAAACTAGACAAGAATGTTCTCCGTACTTCTGAAAACTAGAACAGAATGCCTCTGTACTACTGAAAACTAGACAAGAATGTTCTCCGCACTTCTGAAAACTAGAACAGAATGCCTCTGTACTACTGAAAACTAGACATGAATGTTCTCCGCACTTCTGAAAACTAGAACAGAATGCCTCTGTACTACTGAAAACTAGACATGAATGTTCTCCGCACTTCTGAAAACTAGAACAGAATGCCTCTGTACTACTGAAAACTAGACAAGAATGCCTCTGTACTACTGAAAACTAGAACAGAATGCCTCTTACTACTGCAAACTAGACAAGAATGCTCTCTGCACTTCTGAAAACTAGAACAGAATGCCTCTGTACTACTGCAAACTAGACAAGAATGCCTCTGTACTACTGAAAACTAGACAAGAATGCTGTCAGTACTACTGAAAACTAGACAAGAATGTCCACTACGTTGCCGAAAATTCAACAAGAGTATTTACTATACTAGTGAAAACAAGACAAGAACTGCCACTTATAGATGTATAGACTGTTGTCTATACCAATGATTTATTTACAAAAATATTACCAAGTAAAAACGATACATTTACTGCTATGTCTAAGAGTACTAAAATATACAGTAATACTATCAACAGAAAGAAAATACGTGCTTTTATCCTAACACTGATTAATATACAATAATATCAACAGAAAGGATATATATATATATATATATATGTTGTTATCACTGAAGTTCACTAATATACAATAATATTATCTGCAGAAGGAAAACATGTTACCACTAAAGCTCACTACTTTTTATCTATAGAAGGAAATCATGTGCTATTATCTCTAACAGTGACTAATACGCAATATTATTATCAGCAGAATACTGCTGCTACCTGTAACATTGGCTAATATGCAATAGTTTTAAATATCCCTGAAAAATACTAGAAAATATCACGATAAACGCTGTCATCTATACTATTAACACACAGGGATGTCCGGTACACTACACATATCAGGTAACATATAGCAATGTTCGGTACACTACACGTATCAAGTAAGACAGCAATGTCCGGTACTTTACACGTATTATGTAACACACAGCAATGCCAGATACTTTACACGTATTATGTAACACACAGCAATGTCCGGTACTTTACACGTATCATGTAACACACAGCAATGTCCGATACACTACACGTATTATGTAACACACAGCAATGTCCGGTACACTAAATGTATCAAGTAACACATAGTAATGTCTGGTACACTACACTTTTATGTAACACATAGCAATGTCCGTTATTTTACACGTATTATGCAACACACAGCACTATCCGGTACTTTACACGTATTATGTAACACACAGCAATGTCCAGTACTTTACACGTATTATGTAACACAGCAATGTCCGGTACTTTACACGTATTATGTAACATATACCACGTACTAAGTAATACATAACTAAAAAAAAAACAACGTTCATTTTTTTACTATGTCACTGCATATGCATCAAACCTTTACTAGACTTTACGCTATTAAATTTTACTGTCTAGTGAAACACCTCTAGACTTTACGCTATTAAATTTTACTGTCTAGTCACTCTAGTGAAACACCTCTAGCCTTTACCGCTATTAAATGTTACTGTCTAGCGAAACATCTCTAGACTTTACTGTTTTGAACTGTGCATATCACTAGATTAAAATGCAGACTATGGACATAATACTTAATAATAATAATCTTTTAATTCAGCACAGTAAAATGTTTTTATTAATATTTTAGATTGAGGTCAAAGCAATATTAAAAGTTCTGAGTCAAAATGAGAGTCATCTCACCAAAGCCGAGTGTCGCGTTTCTGGAAGTCTTGTAGGGAGATGGCGATTTTAAAAATAATAATACCTTCGCTTGAAAGAGAGAGAGAGCGGTTTAGTAGGAAGCAGCCATTTTTAAAAAGGACCCTTAGGGACCGAACGAGGAAGGTGGTGAAGATCTGAAGGATAGTGTTACAAGCATTGCAAGCATTCCAAGCATTCCATTCATTACCGCACCCTTTTCTTTCTTCTGCTCTCCTAAAATGTGGCGCCAAGCAACATGCTATCGACACACCACTCTCTGGGCTTTGAACACATCTTACCGTTCACTGTTTACACAAAACTTACAAATCTCTGTTCATAACACATCTTACAAATCACTTTTCATACAAAATCTTACCCTTCACTGTTCACAGGCATATTACTATTCATTGTCAACAGAGATGTTATGTTCATTGTTCCTACATATAATACAGTTCTATGTTCATATACATATTACCGTTCATACACATCTTACTATTCACTGCTTACTGTTTATACATATTTTACCGTTCACTGTTCATATATATCTCACTATTCACTGTTAGCTGTTTACATGCATCTTACCGTTCACTGTTCTTACATACCTTGCCGTTCACTGTGCATACGCAATCTTACCGTTCATTATACACATATTACTACGCGCAACACATGCTTATACATACATTCGCTTCATGCAACGAATGTTACTTTAAAACTTTCTGTGTGTAACCATACACACACACACACACACACACACACACACACACACACACACACACACACATTAACCCGTATCAAAAATGTGTTGATCTATCGCAAGGTACAGAGATTGATAGATAACTTGTTCATCAAGGGGTAGTCCAATGGATATTTATCATAAACAATGTAACGAGCCATAGCCAAATGTAAAGAGCCGTAGTCAGTCACTATGCATCACCAATTATAGTGAGTTGGAAGTCTGCCGAGTGAGTTCATGACGGCAGATCTGTTACAATCAAAGTTGAAACTATCATAAAATTTTGTACTGAAGACAAATATTCAGCGCGTCAGATGTATTTCGCACGTACGAGACACCTCTATATATGAACAGTTTGCCTGAGCGAGACACCTCTATATGAACAGTTTGTCTGTGCGAGACTCATCTATATGAACAGTTTGCAATAGCGAGACACATCTATATGAACAATATTTGCCTGAGCAAGACACATCTATATGAACTGTTTGTCTGTGCGAGACTCATCTATATGAACAGTTTGCAATAGCGAGACACATCTATATGAACAATTTGCCTGAGCAAGACACATCTATATGAACTGTTTGCCTGAGCAAGACACATCTATGAACAGTTTGCCTGTGCGAGACATCTATATGAACAGTTTTCCTGTGCGAGACACCTTCTATATGAACAGTTTGCCTGTGCGAGACAGGGTAGTGGTCACAGGTGTGACTTGTTCCCATGTCCGTTCATAGATGTAGTTTATCAATGTACAACTAACAATAAATGACAGACTGACTGACTGCCGACTGATGACTGACTGATTCCTTGCTGACTGATGAATGAATGATTGACAGACCCTCTGAAGAAGAGTAGAATGAAAGACCCCTTACTGACTGATATACCCTTTGCCGACTGATTGAATGAACAAATTTACTGACTGATCGACTTTGTTATGTCATTGATGTTTAGACGGATGGACTGAATGGATTAACTGACTGGTTGCTGGAATAACTGACTGAATGATCGCTTGACTGATTAACAAAACGTTTGATTTAAATTTTACAAAAAAAAGTCCAGAATGTACAACACAAGTAGGTTAGCTGTTAATTTCTCTCTCGCACCATATCAAGAAATGTCAATTAATAAAACATTATTTTAACAGAGTGAGAATGACACAAGAAATACAGTGTTTGGAAGTAGAAAATAATGTGCGTGTGTGTGTGAGTGAGAGAGAGAGAGAGAGAGAGAGAGAGAGAGAGAGGTTGAGAAGACAGAATCAACGTGCATGACGATAGACGACTGTACCGTGACTCAGGCTGACAATCAAACCGCCCGCCCACGCCAAGCAGACTAGATCACCGGGCCTATTTACACTCCAGATAAGAGGCGCGCAGACGATTGCAAAACACTGGACTACGACAGAATCAGTTACACACACACACACTACGTTATTCAATGGCGCAATATACATACTAGGAAACTAGTGGACGGGCTGAAAGTTCCGACTACCGTGCCAGTTTCGCTGATAAATAATGCGGTGTTTTCACATCTCAAAATGCGTGCAGATGTGTTTTCTGAGTCAATAGGAAATGTGGCAGAGTTGTCTGTATCAGTGGGAAATATGCGCAGAGTGTTTTCTGGGCCATTCTAATGACTCGGTCCCAAATTTACCGATACTCATCACTAATAAACTATGCCGTACCGGTCTGGACATCGAATTCGTACAAACAAATAGGGACGTCTTTGGGGACATCAATATTGAAACTCAAGAGGTCATAGGTCATGAATATGTGTATGTGCGTTTGTGTGTGTTGGGAGAGAGAGATAATAAGACTGACAATAAATAATACACACACACACACACACAAGACACGCTCAAAATGATTATACGATTTAAAAGATATAATACATACATACCTAACTGACTGGACTTAGCCAGACAGGTTGAAATTGAAGACGGACACGCGCAGAAGGGCGGACGCAGAGATCACGACTTCTAGTGTCGGCAGATTAAAGAAGAGTGTGTGTTTGTGTGTGAGGGGGTGGGGGAGAGTTTAGTCGCTTGACAATCACCTCCTCAAGTCTGGAATAGCTGGCGTCGTCAGACTGCGCACACACCAATGCGGGGGAGTGGGGTTGTTGCCCAAAATACTTTATACGCTCAAGCTGTTTTCGCCAAATAACAATAGCGCAGACTAACTGCTGGATGGGTGAATGAAAAGTGCATGCTAGTGTTAGATACGGAACGTATATTTCAGAGATCTTATGATAAGAAGCAATCCTTCTTACACATATACTAACGTTGTCAATTATATAATAGTGTAAAATAAAGTGTAATAATGGATTTAAGTTCACAGGAATTTACTATCGATGTCATGTAAAGTGTAAAAATGGAGTTATCCTTCTTAGACCGCTTTAATAGTGGAGTTATCCTTCTTAGTAGGATACTGAAGTTATACGCCATAGACAAGTACTATTGCTGTCGTTTTCACATGTTATAGACGGTGTACATATAGTATGATGAGAGTTATCCTTCCTAGACCGCTTTAATAGAGGATTTTATCCTTCCTAGACGTGCACTAACACGTACGGCGCGCGTCGCTTCGGCTTCTGTGATGGATGTATACCACACGACTGGTGATTTGGCATGACTAATGCAGGAATATATTTGTTATGGTGAGTAATCACCACACGACTGGTGATTTGGAATGACTAATTAGAAATAGAATGCAGCAATATATTTGTTATGGTGAGGAAAGTAATCACCACACGACTGGTGATTTGGAATGACTAATTAGAAATAGAATGCAGCAATATATTTGTTATGGTGAGGAAAGTAATCACCACACGACTGGTGATTTGGCATGACTAATTATAATGCAGCAATACATTTGTTGTGGTGAGGAAAGTAATCACCACACGACTGGTGATTTGGCATGACTAATTAGAATGCAGCAATATATTTGTTATGGTGAGGAAAGTAATCACACGACTGGTGATTAGTCATGACTAATTAGAATGCAGCAATACATTTGTTGTGGTGAGGAAAGTAATCACCACACGACTGGTGATTTGGCCTGACTAATTAGAATGCAGCAATATATTTGTTATGGTGAGGAAAATAATCATCACAAGTTACCTGCTCAGCCGCAGACCTCGGTAGTGATTGCAATCCTCAGGCTGACCATGTTCCGACAAAGGGCAAAGTCCAGACTATAATAAATTTATTAACAAGTCCAATGCAACATACGAGAATGATGACGTCATGTGAAACCAGGCAGCTCCCTCTCCCCAACCATCGTCAGTGTGGAGGTTGTGAAGGGGGTATTGTAACCTGCAACAATACACAGACAGTATGTCATTGCATAGGGATAAATAGACAACACGTACGTTAAAAATTGTCTCTACACATGAAATGCATTTACTTTCAGTGAACAAATAAACAATGTGACAGTACAAAGTCCTAGCATTTATTGTACTTAGCTATTTCTTGTAATTATTAGACTTATCTACTTTGCAATCGGGTGTCCAAACTTGATTATTCATTGTCGTACAAGGCTAACACTTAATTACTCATTGTCGTACAAGGCTGACACTTGATTAGTCATTGTCGTACAAGGCTGACACTTGATTACTCATTGTCGTACAAGGCTGACGCTTGATTACTCATTGTCGTACAAGACTCACACTTGATTACTCATTGTCGTACAAGACTGACACTTGATTACTCATTGTCGTACAAGGCTGACACTTGATTACTCACTGCCGTAAAAAGACTGACACTTAATTACTCATTGTCATAGACGGTCGAGACTTGATTATTCACTGTTCTTAAAAAGCCGAAACTTGACTAATCATTGTCGTTGAAGGCTGAGACTTGATTACTCACTCTCGTAAAGGCTGAGACTTGATTACTCACTCTCGTAAAGGCTGAGACTTGATTACTCACTCTCGTAAAGGCTGAGACTTGATTACTCACTCTCGTAAAGGCTGAGCCTTGATTACTCACTCTCCTAAAGGCCGAAACTTGATTACTCATTCACGTAAAAGGCTGAGACTTGATTACTCATTCTCGTAAAAGGCCGAGACAAGTGACTGGATGACAGGAGCGCGTAGAGTTTTCTAAAGTGTACATGAGTACGTTACGTGCCTCAAATGGCACAGAATGTGTCATCAAATGGCACAACATGAAAGTCGCTGTCACGGCATGTGTCTCAGTGAGAGGATATGAGCGTTCCTATGTTATAGTTTAAAAGGCAATGTGACAGCCACGTGCCCTAGCTTAATCACACTAGGACACTGTGTTTTACTTCACACTGTAACAATGTGTCTTTTCTCAAACTGTAACAATGTGTCTTACTTCACACTGTAACAATGTGTCTTACTTCACACTGTAACAATGTGTCTTTTCTCACACTGTAACAACGTCTTACTTCACACTGTAACAATGTGTCTTTTCTCACAATGTAACAATGTGTCTTACTTCACACTGTAACAATGTGTCTTACTTCACACTGTAACAATGTGTCTTTTCTCACACTATAATAAACAATGTGCCCATAGCTTACATTATAACAGGCAGTATGTTGAACTAACACTATAAAAAAATGTGCACCTGTGACAAGCAATGTGTCCTAACTTAATGTATCCAAGCATACACTGTAACAAGCAATGCACCATAGCTAATACTGTAACTACGGCGTTGTACATTTACCTATCCCTATTTCTACATTTAAATGTTATATAAATTGCTAAATGTCAAAGTAAACCGACCTTGGGCACTGCTTATTTTTATAAGCATGAAGAGTTGGAGTAAACAACTCAAGTGGAGAATGTGCTAGACTTGCTGATGTAATCTAAACCGATTTTAGTTGAATAAGTAGTTGTTTTTATCCAATGGTTAAGATTTACAAGAACGAGACTAGCCAATGTGCTGAGACCAAACTTTACCTATTGAAAAGAATTCTATTATGTATTCTCTTTGAATTTAGAGTGGCGGTAGTCCGGCCATGACAGCTTAATGGTGAGTTAACTGACTGATTGAGAGAGAATGGACTTTGAAATATTTCCTGCATTTTGCTTGATATGTTATACTTGCATTTTGGGTAGAGATGTATTGTGTGAGTAGACTATTATTCCTACAAATTGTGAACTATGATGCTTGTATGTAGTGAGCTAAACACTTGACATTGTTTCCAGTGAACCCACTCATAAAAAGTTTGTTGTCGGTTTTACACTGTATGTGTGTATTGTGCTAATAAATACTGTTTCAGGAAACTGTAAGCTGAGACTTGAATGTAAGAAGCAATTGAGTTAGGGATGGATAAACTGAAAAACTTTGTTTTAGTTCCATGATTATGTTTTATAGGGAAGAAGCAGCCTTTCTGTTTTTACAAACAGTTATGACTTTGGTAGATTCAAGAAGTTTCTACTTCCAGTGTGGGGTAAGTGTAAAGATACACTGCATTCTCTTGATGAATGGTGGAAAAGTATGCTCAACTACATCTTGGAATTTTTGGTACAAGGAAGTTACTAGAAATTGCTACATTGTTGTTCTTCTTGAGGGAACTAATACAAGGAAGTAGCACCCAGATTAGTCTCAAGAGAATAGTGGCTCATCAGTGCTCTACAACACGTAAGAGAAACATATAAAAGTGACACTTCTATTGTGAACAATAAAATTGTGACACTGTTACGAATGCTTGTGAAAGACTTTGCGGCTTCCCTTTGACAAGGTTATGTATTATTGCTATAATCTCTATAACTCCATTTCTGTTCTCTGATAATAATTATCCTGTGATTTATATTGACACTAATCTGCTAAATTGTGTGTTAGGATATAAGACTGTATAGGTATTGACATTATTTCATGGGAATAGTGAAGTCAAAAAAGCTTTTCATTGTATTTGTTAATTGTATATTTAATTGTTGACTTAATAAATTTATTGTTGAATTTGACCTTCTTACACATATTGTCTTGATAACCATATGTTGAATAGATAGTGAATGTTGAATAGATAGGTGGATGGGGGCTCACTAAATATAGATTAAAGGTGGATTTATCTTCTCCCTTTAGTTTTCCACCTATGAAAATATTGTGTGAATGTAAATGTTTGTCTTTAATGTTGTGGAAGAGAGAAAACGTTTACAACACCCGCAATTCCACCAAATGAGAGAGACGAGTGGTGTCTTCTGGAGAATTATTAATAACATAAATTAAGATTCTCATCACTTGTAATTAGTTATGGATGATTTTTAATAATAATAAACATAACCAATAACTAGGATGGCGTTGTGTCACAGTCGCATACAATGTCCAATAACTTATACTGTAATATGCAATGTGTCCTTGGTTATACTGTAACATGCACTGTGACCAGGATTTTACTGTTAATAGAGATTATTTTGCATTTCACTCTAGCAATGTATGATAACTTGCAATTAATACCCAATGTGTATTAATTTTAAACTATAGCAATGACAGAGTCTTAACGTTTAATGTAACACGCGATGAAATCTTGACAACTTTAATAATCAAAGTGTCTTAAATTTAATGCAACAAACAATGAATCTTAACAAATTTAAATCCAGTGGGTCATAATATTTATGAAATAAACAAAGTCTTTTAACAAATTTAACATCCAGTGGGTCATAACATTTATGAAATAAACAAAGTCTTTTAACAAATTTAACATCCAGTGGGTCATAACATTTATGAAATAAACAAAGTCTTTTAACAAATTTAACATCCAGTCGGTCATAACATTTATGAAATAAACAAAGTCTTTTAAAAATTTAACATCAATGTGTCGTATCAAGTACTTATTCAACCAGTGGATCATAAGCTACACTGTAACATTTAATTAACTAAAACTTTAACATTCAGTGCGTGACGACTGACAGTGTAACAATCCATTATCTCAACTGACACTGTAATATTCAGTATGTGGTGACATACAGTGAAACAATCAATTATCGTAACTGAAACTTTAACATTAAGTGTATGGTGATTTACAGTGTAATATATCAAGAATAATAGCCTATTCTAAAACATGAAACTGTTATAGCTTATCACAATGTGTCATTACTGTCAGTATAAAAAGCAATGTGTCCTATTTTTTCACGATGAGTCATCGCTATCAATATAACAAGCAATGTGTCATAGCTTATCAAAATGAGTCATTGCTATCTATATAACAAGCAATGTGTCATAGCTTATCAAAATGAGTCATCGCTATCAATATAACAAGCAATGTGTCATAGCTTATCAAAATGAGTCATTGCTATCTATATAACAAGCAATGTGTCATAGCTTATCAAAATGAGTCATTGCTATCAATATAACAAGAAATGTGTCATAGCTTATCACAATGAGTTATTAGAATTAATATAACAAGAATGTGTCTTAGCTAGGAGTCATTGGTATCATTATAACATTCAATGTATCCTAGTTTATCAAAATGAGTCATTGAAATATGTATAACAAGAAATGTGTCTTAGCTCACCACAATGAGTCATTGGTATCAATGTAATAAGTCTGTATCTTAGCTTATCACAATAAGTCATTGTTATCAATATAACAAGTAAAGTGTCCTAACTAATAATACAACTAACGTCACCTCATTTTTACTGTAACAAGCAAAGTGTCCTAACTAATAACACAAGTAACGTCACCTCATTTTTATTGTAACGAGCAAAGTGTCCTAACTAATAATACAACAAGTAACGTCACCTCATTTTTACTGTAACGAGCAAATCAGGCAGATTGAGCGTCCCTCGGGCTGATACACCGACAAACTCGGAAAGTTCGCTTTTATACTTTCAACTTTAAAATCATCGACTACTGGCAACTGCAGCCTCAGTCTGTCTACTGGCCTGCCCAGACCGCTTGGCTTAGCCCGATGTCTCACATCTAGAACACAGAGTAATAAAACAAAATTGATTCCTAGCCTTTCGGCCCCTTCATCCTTGCGGCTGGGCGGAGTCTACAGGTATTCTGTTTCTCCACTTACTCATGCGTGTCGGGTCAGGCGTGTGCTGCTCTGACCTTGACAGTTCTTGCAGATCGAAGGGTGATTGTGATTAAAAGTAACATTAATTTCGTCAGTCGTCCATAATCAGGGTCAATCGTATATGTCATTTTTTTTTTCTATCCGTATGCGTGTTCGTTAACACAATATGTGTTTGAGCGGGAGAGAGTGAGCGCCTAAAATTCCCTTTCTGCGCCACAAATATGTCTGCTTTCGATTGCTGGAAGGGAAGGAACTCTTGTGCACAGTTAGAAAGCGAGGTCACAGGGTGCATGCCATCTTGTAAAACGCAAAAGTGACGTAATCGAAATATCGATCTGGAAAGTCCCCAGTTAAATAGGTCAACATGTCACGTGTTGTTGTTATTCAATGCTGGTCACAATGGGAAAAGAATGTTCAGTATGAATCTTTCTAGTGTGTTCAGTGTCCTTAAGTATACAGTTCAAGTCGTAAGACACCTAAGGGGATGCATATTTCGTGCAGAATCACAGGACACATTGTACTCACTGACCTTAATCTTGTCGCTCATCACGCGGACTGTGTATAATTACCACATTACTGTCTATAAATACTACACTATATGCCTATACCTTATCTATAAATACTACACCTATACCTTATCTATAAATACTACACTAAAGACCTATACCGTATCTATAAATACTACACTATAGACCTATACCTTATCTATAAATACTACACTATAGACCTATACCTTATCTATAAATACTACACTATAGACCTATACCTTGTCTACACTATAGGCCTATACCTTGTCTACACTATAGGCCTATACCTTGTCTACACTATAGGCCTATACCTGTCTATAAATACTACAATATAAACCTTGTATATAAATACTATATTACACTATTTGTCTATAAAGAGTAAATCTACTATATAATGTTCCTTGTCTATCAACACTACACTCTTTGCCTACAAATACGAGCACATTAAATGCCTTGTCTTTAAAATGTATAAATTACAAGTATGTACAAAATGTACATTATACGCATTCTGAACACATCACATGCTTTATAAACATACTCATATTAGACGTGTGTCAATATGCATGCATTACCTGCCTTGTCTACAGATATTAACACATTGTTTTATTATAAACGTGTAGACATTTTTCGCTTTCTTACGTACACGAAAATATACACTATACCTACCAGATGTGTACAAATTACACATTACACATTTTTTTCTAATGACACGTACACATTATACACGTCTAAAGATATACATCTAAATTTCACGCTTTATCCATACTACATAAACATGTACACAATATTCGTTTTATTTAATAACATGTACACATTACAAGCATCATGCAAATTTTGTAAAGACATGATTAAATCTCCTTACACACTTTCCCGAAATGTAAGCATGACAAATTCTACACACTTCATCTAACGGTAAGTATTTATGGAATTCAATTTATAGGGTTTTAAGGCTGTTTATTTTTTCGCGCGTGTGTGCCTGTGTGTGTGTGTGGGTGCGCGCGCGCACTTTCCAGTCGGATTTTGTCTCATTTCTGTTTCCAGCCACAGTGACTCGTAAACCTTTAATTACAGCGTTTTGTGAGTCGCAATGTTATGTAACGCATTTATGTAATAGATTACTTACTACAGCACATAATCACATACATACTGCCCTCCCCCCTCCCCACTCTCTCTCTCTCCTCCCTCCACCTCTCTTCTTTCCAGACATGTTTTAATTACGACTGTTGACGAGTTTCGCACTTGCAATGTGGTGACTAACCCCACTGTTTTTAATCTAAATAACATTTCGCTTTACATTTACACATACTGAGTAACGTAGCAATCAGTTTATGATGTGAAAGACCCACAACGCAAAGTATGCAAAGTGTTGGGTAATATACTTAGGCTGAGTCCTGCAAATCCCTATGCTTTATATTATCCAGGTATATCAATGCGAACTGTTTACAACTGCCTAGAGTCGTGTTTATCACTGTGCTTTATAACATAGCAGTGCTATATATTAGGCAGAATTATCAGTGTGCACTGCAGCAACCAATTTATCACTGTGCTTTATAACAGCTACTTTAACACTTTGCTTTATGAAAGATCGCTAACTGTGTTTATAATAAACAGGTTTGTCAGTGTTCTTCGATAATAAACCAGGCTTGCTACTGTGCTTTATAGTAACAGGTTTATCAATGTGCTACTTAATACCCAGGTTTTTAATGTCCCTAGTAATAACACGTTATTTAATCTGCTTTATAATAACTAATTCACCATTGTGCTTTGCAACAACTAAATATCACACTGTTCAATTTGCTTTTTATAACAAGAAATGTGTCATAGCCTATCACAATGAGTCATTGCTATCATTATATCACACTGTTCAATTTGCTTTTTATAACAAGAAATGTGTCATAGCCTATCACAATGAGTCATTGCTATCATTATATCACACTGTTCAATTTGCTTTTTATAACAAGAAATGTGTCATAGCCTATTACAATGAGTCATTGCTATCATTATATCACACTGTTCAATTTGCTTTTTATAACAAGAAATGTGTCATAGCCTATCACAATGAGTCATTGCTATCATTATATCACACTGTTCAATTTGCTTTTTATAACAAGAAATGTGTCATAGCCTATCACAATGAGTCATTGCTATCATTATATCACACTGTTCAATTTGCTTTTTATAACAAGAAATGTGTCATAGCCTATCACAATGAGTCATTGCTATCATTATATCACCGGAATTATCACTGTTGCTTAATGCAGTTAGGCTCAACAGTTTACTTTATGATACCTAGGTTTATCTCTGTCCTATGTAGCAGTAAACAAGTTTAATATTATGCTTTATAATACATGGTTATTTCATTGTGCTTAATAAACGCCAAGTTTGAGTGTGCATAAAATATCTATAGTTAAACTATTAGTTTATCATTAAAACAAATGATCCAACATTTTGCTGTATAACAGCTAGCTTTATCACTGTACTCTGTAACAGCCATGCTTTACCAAAAACCTATGTAACAATCATTTATCGCTGACCTTTCTAACAGCCATGCTCATCACTGACCTTTGTAACAGCCATATTTATCGAACTTGATTACGGGTTCGATTATCGACCCTTTCTTTAAAATACAACTGCATCGATACATGCTTATTCATCAGTACTGCGCATGTCTCCCGGTTGTAAATATCGGTTGCTGGGCGGAATATTAAAGTGCAAATACTTTAGTTTCACAACAAAAAGCCTTTGTGCGATTAAATAAATAAGCATTGTTCTGTCGTTTTTACCGCTGTTGTTTACTCATTATTATCATCATTAATTTAATCGGCGTCCGAATCTTCTTGTCGAAAACCAATAATCGATTCTATTTTTTTGTTTAATTAAAAGTACTGACAGCTTTTAAATATAACACGGGTGATCAAATGATACTCAGAGCAGAAAGGGTGGCAAATTTACATTATCACCGGCTGGGAAAAAAAGAAAAAAAAAAGGCGCAATCTCTCTCTTGCGTATAATCCACACAGCCTTGTGTGGCACGCGTGTCTGGGACAGGGGAGTGGTTTCCGAGTTAAAGGTCATAGACGACGTAGAGCATAGGCAAAAAAGTCGAGTCGAGTCGAGTCTCAACCGTATGTCCCACTCCCACACTGAGACCGATGTACAAAGAATCCAATAAACAAAGATTAAAAATAAAAATTTTCATGTGAAAAAATAATTACAGTAGATTAATTTATTTTTAAAGTAAAATGCTGAATAAATTTGTACAAGTGATTGTTTTCATCTCCTTGAAATGTCACGCATATAAGAATGTATTTATTGATATTTTTAAATCACAATACAGTGTCAACGCTCAACAACAAAGGAAATAAGTGTAAGCAAACTCTTACTTTAAAAATAAAAAAAAACCTATAAAAATAACTTAAGCGTTAATAAAATTCCAAAGAAATCCTTCAGTATAATAAAACATTTGTGTTAATAAAACACCACTAAAAAGACGTGCTAATAAAACACCACCAGAAAGACCGGTTTCACTAAAACACCACCAGAAAGACCGTTTCACTAAAACACCATTATAAAATTATTACATTATTCAAGTCCTTAATTCGGAGATTCACAAGTGAAACTTTGATCATTTCTACAGAATTTAAATTTATTGTCAAAATTTAATGTTACCAAATTTTAAGTGATTATAATATGTAAATATGTAATATAGTTATCAGTAGTTAGTATATATAATATAGTTTCAGTAGTGAGTAAATGTGTATGTGTAATATTGTTATAATAGCGAGTAATGTATAATACAGTTAATAGTAGTGAGTAAAAGTGTATGTGTAATACATTTATCAGTGGTAAAGGCATGTTTATGTAATATTTTATTAGTAGTGGTTATATGTATAATAAATGTAATATAATTATCATTAGTCAGTATGATTTGTATATGTATTTATATATGTAATATAGTTATCAGTAGTCAGTATGATTTGTATTTATACATGTAATATAGTTATCAGCAGTGAGTATAATAATACAGTTATCAGTTGTGGGTGTATGTATATATGTAACATAGTTATCAGTAGGGGTTATATGCAATATAGATATCAGTAGTGAGTAAATATGTATATGTAGTACAATTATCAGTGTGTGACGTATAAACAACATGCTCATGCCATGTGTGTCTGTACATCTGAATGCACTTGAGTTTGTGTGCGTGCGCGTGCGTGCGTGCGTGCGTGTGTGTTGTGTGTGTGTGTGTGTGTGTGTGTGTGTGTGTGTGTGTGTGTGTGTGTAAATGAGTGAAGGATATAAGGAACAAAAGGCAGGGACTTGATATCACGTTCCACAAAGAGTTTGATTTTGCCTTGAAAACATGTCATGCTATTTCTAGAGGTTGCGTGCGTGCGTGCGTGCGTGTGTCTGTGTGAACTCTAACATTTTCGATCGTGCGGCAGCTTGCCGTTTGTGTACACATCCAGTGAACACCCGTCAACCCAGACCCTGCTTGACAGATAAATCTATTTATATATCAAGTTCTTGTCCAGGCAATGAGTTACCCTTTTACACTACTGGTCAGGTTCAATTTTCTTGTCCAGGCAATGAGTTACACTTTTACAGTACTGGTCATGTTCAGTGTTCTTGTCCAGGCAATGAGTTACACTTTTACAGTACTGGTCATGTTCAGTGTTCTTGTCCAGGCAATGAGTTACACTTTTACAGTACTGGTCATGTTCAGAGTTCTGGTCCAGGCAATGAGTTACACTTTTACAGTACTGGTCATATTCTTGGTAGTAGTAGTCCTGTGATGTAACTGTTGTAGTGTGGTATTCGCTCTCCGTTTGAGTGTGTTTGTTGTTTAGATGAATGAATAAGATAGACAGATAGATAGATAGATAGATAGATAGATAGATAGATAGATAGATAGATAGATAGATAGATAGATAGATGGATGGATGGATGCGAAAATAGCTCTCCCATACACATTAAAAGAATACATACTTGTTTACAAACCAGGAGACAGGAAACAGGAGACTAGTCAATTTGGAAATTCGAGAAATACAACCCATATCACTAATCAAGCGCACTCCTCCCAATTATGTATGCTGACTCAGAGTGAGTATTGGACGGCTTGGTAAATAGTAACGAGTACAGTCATTCAAACCGGCGTCATGCACTAAATCAGGCATCAATCAACCGTGAGTCAGACATCATTAAGTGTATATAAGAGCGGGTGGGTGGAGGTGGAAATGGCTGGTGTTGTGTGGGTTTTTGCAGAGAGGGGGGTGTTAGTGAAGTTATCATGCGTAAATACATTTTGAAATTCAGTCATCGACGACATGAAATAAAAGGCAGCCTGGACCACTCACGGACATTTTTGTCTTGAAGTAATTATATCCATGCTAGCGCAAGAGGAACACGGACGTTGGCAGCTAACACACCTACATTAACACGGACTCTTTTACACACGCGCGCGCGCGCCCGTATTTAAGCCGATATGGGGCACGACGGTTTATAAATATTTTAGAAGTAGGTCGCTTCCGTTTATAATTAGCATCAACAGCCCAGAGGAATTCTAAAAACTGGTCAAAGTACTTGTATGTCCAAGAAGATCAATGCTTCAGCTACTATTATAGCAAAGGGGGGGGGGGGAAGGAAAGAGCAGAAAAGGAGGGAAACTTGAGTTGGAGCAAAGAGGGAAGAAAAGAAGAGATAGTTGTAACAGACAAAGAGAGAATATAGCTGGAGCAGACAGAAAGGAATAGAGCAAGAAAGAAGAGAGCTGGAGCAAACAAAGAGAGAAGAGAGTTGGAGCAGACAAAAATATCTACTCCAATTCTCTCTTTGTTTGCTCCAGCTGTCTTCCCTTTTATTCTATCTCTTTCTAAGACAGCTGGAGCAAACAAAGAGAGAATTGGAGTAGATAAAAAGGAGAGAGAGAGAGAGAGAGAGAGTTGGGGCAGAAAGAAAGGAATGGGAAGTAACTGAAGATTGACTGTAATATCTATTTCAGGAGTCTTTCAAGAGAAAAACAAGGGAAGCAACTGAAAAGTGCAATGATAACTATTAATAGACACCGACCCGTCTGATTCGAGTCCATAAAAGGCAAAACTTGAAGGACAAGTGGTGACGAATCATGGACTGCATTCACTTTATACATTCTTACATTCTCAGCTCTGCTTCTGCCACTCAACGGTTCGCCAAATGGATGGATGACGTACCCATGCAAGGCGCGTGTCAGGAGGCATTGGGAAAACAGCCCTACTGCCTACTCCCAAGACCTTCTCAGGGTCTGGAGAAACATAATGACAAGTCACGAGTCACTCTATCAGGTGACTTAATAACAAAACTGATAATCAAGACTAAGAAGTCGCGAGCCACTCTATCACGTGACTTGATAACAAAACTGATAATCAAGACTAAGAAGTCGCGAGCCACTCTATCACGTGACTTGATAACAAAACTGATAATCAAGACTAAGAAGAGGATCGACAATCCCGTTCTAATTTTCACTCCTACCATGGTGTCCATGGTGTCGGAACTAACGACGATGGAACCACCAACTCATGCTCAACGACACCAAATGAGTATGAGCTTAAATCTGAACACCAAGCAATCAACAATTCTTTCAACGCTTCACTCTGGGCCCTTTTTTACAAGAATGCCTAAGGGGACGACTCAGACCATGAGAAAATTATGGAATCTATTGTTTGCATTTTATCACTGTACCCGGTTCTTGAAACCCACCTTCCTTCATCTTGCAAATCTACCATGAGGTCGAGCGAGACGCAAACAGTGAAGGAAACGGAAAGACTAATTCAATGGAAAATTCCACCAACTACAAAATCAAACTCCACAGAGATGCTCAAACAGGAACAAAAACAGGCACACTCCCAGAACTCGACCACAAAAACAGAGGGGAAAACCCCACAGACTTTAGTCATTTCAACCAGTGAAAGGAAAATACAAGCAACAATCCCTCCAAGACAGACGACAACCGCCGAATTACCAGCTCTCAGACAATCATAATAGATTGAAAAAAAATTAATACAAACAGAAGCAACGATGTCGAAACAACCGATCTCAGACAGAAACAGAAATTGTCACCGCCCTCGAAGAGCTCATCAGGGTGCCAAGTGTTCCACTACTCAAACCTTTGCCTACCGCCCCACCACAAGCAACAGCAACGGCAAAACCAACACCAACAAACATAATAACACAATGCCAGGCTACGAAAACAACAGAACAAGGTCAAAAAAGGAAACAACGATGCCTACCACAACTACAACAACAACAACGCCAACAAAACAGCCGCCGACAACGACAACATTTGGGGCCCATTGAAAGACAGTACATGCAATGGGCTACTTCAACCACCCCATTGCAGACATGATACAACTACTACTCGACCATCTCACTGGCCACCAGCACCCACCTTCATTCATGCCAACGGACACCAGGGCCAACCGCAGCGATAGCGCCAAAAACAACAACAACAGCACTGGTGAGGAGGACATGGGGTTGAACATCTCCGACGCACATACACACTAAGTGCAGACTTGGTGTGCCAGTAGCATGGGCTCTGTAAAACACTCCCAACCCCACCACAACACAAATGGTGACAACAACACACAAGTGCTTTAGTCCACGGATTTCCGAACCAAAACCGCCTTTGCCAACCAGACATGCTGTCACAAGGGACGAGCGCGCTACGAAACGCAACGCTGCATTGTCAACCATCAGCACACACGGACATCCACACCCTGCAGAAAACAGGAAATCTACATCAAGACTTCACAACGGCATGCTACTCACACCTCCACCAACACAAAACCAGTCTATCCTCTCTAGAATCCAGTGAGGAGAGGAAGTCCCCCAGAACAACCCAAGACTGAGAAAATCTTACAATAAAAAATCTAATGCGACTTCTGAGGGGAATATTAGGGAAGTGGGGAGAAGAACAAGTGGTGATTATGAAACGGCTTCACACTGTTTAAGGACACAACCCGTTTAGGAATTCAACTAAATAAAAATTAGCTAAGAAAAGATTAACCGAATGCATGGGAGGTGTCGGTTTGTCTGTGGCAGAAAGTTTAGCCGAACAGCATTAGTGGAAGACTGACGCGAAAGGGAAAGGAAAATGTTTACATCCGTCACAGAACTCCATTTTCGTGAAATTCACTCTTCCCGTTAACACGCTGCACTCCAGATCGGACTGTCAAAAGAACGTGTCAGAAGGACGTGTCACTTGGATATGCTAGAAGCTGATTGAAATTATAGGAAGAGTTCCCGGCCAGGGCCGATTTCGCACTAAAATGTGTAAGAGAAAGCGTCTCTTAAAATAAATATAAAGGGGGTAAAGTGTCTCTCTCTCCCCGAGACATAGGTGAAAAATACTGTTGCGCACCAAAAAATTAATTGACGGACGCCACTGGAGGTATTCAGTATACTAATTAATCTTGGTCAAGTTATAACTTCTTGTTTAACTGAGTACACTACTTTTGGTCCAGTTATAAGCGTTTGTTTAATTCAGAACATACTTGTTCCGGTTATAAGTTTATTTTAATTCACTACTGAGACACAACGACAACATCGTTATTGGTTATAAGTAGAATTATTATTTAATCATCCATAATTACAAGTGATGAGAATCTTAATTTGTGTTAATATATCTCCAGCGGACACCACTGGTCTCTCTCACTTGGCGGATATGTGAGTGCTGTAGACGTATGTTCTCTTCCAAAATATTAAAGACAAACATTTACCGTCACACAATATTTCGTGACTTGTCTTCAACTGTCAGTGGCAACATGACTTGTCCTCAAGTCGTTAAGTGATATGTCGTCAAAACTCAGTAATTAGGCGACTTGTCATCAATACTCATTAATTATGTGTTGTCGTCAAAACTCAGTAAATGTCCGATGTCCTCAAAACTCAGTAATTATTGCGACTTGTCCTCAATAAACAGCCTTTAAGTCATATGTCCTCAAAACACAGTAATTATGCGACTTGTCACCAACAGTCAGTAGCTATGTGCCTTCTTGCAATCAGCAGGCAAATGATTTGCCCTCAACAACCTGTAGTTATATGATTAGTCCTCAAAATCAAATGGTCACGTGACAATCACTAGTATCTTCAACAATCAATAGTTGTGTGGTGTGGCAGTAACATGTTCAATAGTTGTGTGGTGTGACTGTAACATGTTCAATAGTTGTGTGGTGTGACTGTAACATGTTCAATAGTTGTGTGGTGTGACTGTAACATGTTCAATAGTTGTGTGGTGGGACTGTAACATGTTCAATAGTTGGCAACAGTAATAATATCGATCCATAATTGTATGAGAAAACGTGTGCATGGGGTGGTGGTGGTGGTTAATGTTGATCTATGCTCATGCGAAGAAAATGTGTGCGTGCGTGTGGTAATGTATGAGAGGTTAGTAATGTCCAGAAAAAGTTGTTTTTAAGCCAGAAAATCAGTAAGAGGGCAGTGGGGCCTGCCCGGGTAAAGTTGGGATGAAAACTAGCTAGCGAGGGAATGAGAGTGGAAGGATGGGTGGACGAGACCTTAAAGCTGGTGCATTGTGGCAGCTCTAAATCTCTCGTAAACAGACATGATAAATGTAATTCCATCCTTCCGTTTCTCGCTAAGAGTAATTAATTTAAAATCGGATTAATTAATAAGACAGCTGTCAAGAAGTCATGCTCTTAAAGAGCAGATGACTTTTGGAAAATTTAAATACTGTATAGTTGTATTTGTGAAACTGAAAATGTCTTGTGTGTGTTTGTGTGTGTGTTTGTGTGTGTGTGTGTGTGCGTGTGTGCGTGCTTGGTATTTGTGTGTGAGTGTGAGAGAGAGAAGAAAGAGTTATCTCCATCAAATATGCATATCCCCGATGACTTCACATCTTCATCAAGACATTATGTCCTGCAAGTATACATGTCACAAAAGTGTCAGTAATTTCCTAATTCATGTACAAGTTTCATGTCAACAAAAAAAAAGTGTCTTTAATGTCCTACTTCACGCACAAGTAAACCTGTCACAAAATGCCAGTAATTCTGCATCACAATCATTGTGTCAGGAGCGCACTGTTACAAGTTTACATGCAACCAATTTCTAATTCCATTCCAGCAAGGCGTTACTTAAAAAAAAATGTCTTATTACACGTACACATGTAGCCAACGAGAGAAAGTGACTGAAAACAAATAAACGTCATAGATACAGTAATTTTTATGCAAGGGTTCCCTGAAGCCTGAAAATTATTCCAAGAGCTCCTCCAGTGTGCAAAGGTTGAGAAAGGCTGCCATAGGCTGAATTCCAGACGATTTCTAGTTTTAAAAGCAGCAAGCACATGTTAGACAATGGCTAGTTTAAATAGATCTAGGAGAAAAACACTAAGTCGAACATACAGACTTTATACACACACGTATGTTTGTGTGTTCGAGGTCTCTACGTGTGTTTGTATGTCCATACTCGTTGCACGTAGTGGGGTCATAGTGCATGTATGCTTGAGTTGAAAAACGTGGCATTTTCGTTCTTCATGCTTCTGCACGTGTACCGCATTCAGCATTTTATCATTTACTCGAAATTACGTCCAAGAGCCGGAGTCATTAGCTGAAATTACGTCCCCAAGTCACGGTCATTCACTTTAAATTACGTCCACTAGTCAATGTCCGTCATTCGAAATTATGGTCCTAGATTAAAGTATCAGTTACTCGAAATTACGTCCTTGGTTCTATGTGTGTCAATTACTCGAAATTACGTCCTTGGTTCTATGTGTGTCAATTACTCGAAATTATATCCCTAGTCCACTGTCAGTTACTCGAAATTGCTCCTCTGGCCTCTGTCTCATTCACTGTTCCTTCACGTACAGTTTCGCCATAATAATACTCATGGCTTTATTTCAAACCCGATCTCACATTACCGAGCCATTTACTGCACTAATTCACATACAGTTTCACTATTCACACTATTGTCACACTATCCCCCCCACCTCCCCTCCGTCCCTCAATCTGTGGTCAAATATCTAAAAACAAACGCTGTCTAAGCAACGCTTCCTGGTCAATAACCTAGAAGCAACCCAAAGTGTGAGTGGGGGAGCGCCGTAACAAGAGGAACTTTGCCAGGTGGAAAACTATTTGCCAGGTGGAAAACTATTTGTCAGGTGGAAAACTATTTGCTGCATTTAAGACTTGCCTGACACGTGTAGTATGCCTAGTGCCCATGAGGCAGTAGAATCTACCACGTGATGTCTGCGTTGGCACCTGTATTTTATACTGGTAATTACACTGACACACGCACAACAGCAATCTGGCAGCGGTGATTGGTGATCTGATGATAAATCTTAAACCAGAGGCTAGAAAGACTGGTAAGAGTCAAAGAAATGAAAAGGCAAATGACAATTAAGTCACAGGTGATAAAGACAACTGAAATGACAAGTGACACAAAAAAATTCGGTAACGACAACAATGAAGTAATGAAGATAGGCAGTAAAATGACTGTGGGTATTATTGCCACAATGACATGTCTGGTGACGGACACAATGATGTACATCGTGTTAGACATCAGAGTGACGGCAGACTCGTAAAAACAATGTTATGTCTGGTGACGAACACAATGAAGTACATCGTGTTAGACATCAGAGTGACGGCGAGTCGAGACAGGCATCAAAGTGGCAGGGGTGAGATACGGTAAACAAATTGCGGCAGAAACACTTAAGGCAGCTCCCGTCATGCATTGTGACTTTACTATCATCTTAAAGAATGGAGAGCGGGGAACGGCAAAAATCGGGAGATACTTCATAACAGAACACTTTTCACTTCAATAATTACCGTTAGTAGTGGTAATATAAAATAATGTACACAGGTTTCCTACAACATAAAAAAAAAAACGGTATGAGAATGCGTGATGTGAGGACCCGTGAGTTGTTGTTAAATGATGTTGTTTTACAGACAATGTTCGCAATGCTACGGCCGCCGTGGTGGTGGTGGGAATTCCACCAGACTCCCTTTCGGCAGGGCGTGTTGATTTCTTTTGTTTAGACTTTAGAGTGTTGTGCAAATAAGTATTTCCCGTTTGTAACGGTTACACACAGGCGCACACTCAATCAAACTGTCTGCACATAAATACACACATGAACACACACACACACACACACACACACACACACACACATATACACACACTCCGTGCGCAGATGAATACTCAGGAGTATAAGCACAAAGGCCGCATGCACACACTCACAAAAATACATACACTCGATGTCCGACAAGAAATGCGCACCCATTGTTATATATAATAAACACGCTTATAATAATGTGCGTATGACTGTGATTGTGCACCCATTGTTATATATAATAAACACGCTTATAATAACGTGCGTATGACTGTGATTGTGTTTGCAACTGTACAAGCACACAGATAATCTCGCTCAATAAGCCTTCTAGGAATTATTAACATATAAGTCTTCTTCTATGAATTAACATACGTGTTCCAAGAATTATTAATGCCTACATTATATTATTTAAGCCTTTCTATGACGTTTTAATTTAAGTGTTAAATACTTAAGTCTGATAGGACTTATTATGAAAAGATCAAAATGAAGCTAAATATATAGAGTCATGAATAAAAACTTAAGCCAAATACACTAAGCCACGAAAAGCTATAAATTAAGCGAAATACAATGAGCTATGAAAAGCTATAAATTAAGCCAAATACACTGAGCCATAAAAACTAAAGGTAAGTCAATTGGCGGTCAATGAATAAATACTAACTAACGAGAAGTCCATAAGAATGCATTTAATCTCTGATCTCTTGGAACCACGCAAAACAGTCAACCAATTGCTTTCCTTCATTAATGAAGCTCACTGACCAATCCGCCCACCTCTCTCACTGACATCCACATAGGTCACAAAACTCATACTCAGCCAGTCGCCCTACCACCTCTCCCAGGTCATCTAGTCCATTTGTCAAACACTATCCAATCTATTTCTAACAATCCACTCCCCCCCCCCCCTCAAAATTCAGTCCACCCTAATCCGGTGAAAACTGGAATATATATCTAGACAAATGATAAACAAGCAAGGCAGATTTACTATTTTGATCGGGAGGTCTTTCGTACAATTATTTCTTCCTCAGTGTTCATGTGCACTCAACTGTAACCATAGTAATGCTCTAATATTGCCAGAGAAGAAACACAACTGGTTCGTTGTTGATAATGTAACCGACAAGTAATCATAACATTCATTTGTAAAAGAAGATTACAGAACATTGCAAAAATGAAAGTATATGCTACTATACTGAAACTTCTTTTCTTGTTTTTCACTTTTTGTCACTTGTCAGTTATGATCTTGGCGTTGCAATTAAATCCGAGCGAGACTTTAACAATTAGGCCTACAAGGTTTCAACTTTACGGTAAATATAGATTCATTTGAAGAGGGGATACCCTTTATCCCTTACACCGGCACATTTCGTGCACGTAAGTCGCCTACAGACAGAATTTTTATAAAAGTTCGGCACGTGTTTACGTCCCTTTCATTCAGTCTCCTACGCTCCGCCCACTAGCCGTATCTCGTTGCTGTGTTCTGATTGGCTGCAGTCTGGTTTTTCCAGTCAGCTATTTGTAGCTTCATTCATTGCACTCGGAGCCAATTTACATATACGAGAACTCTGCACGAACACTGACAGTACACGCTGCGTATGACTGTGTAAGGTATACTCTCGCAACGGGTGTTTTCCTTTGGTTGGACCAGTCGTAAGGAGTGGTTTGGAGGAAGTTGAATGGGTGGTTCGCGCGGTCGACGTTTTTGTTCGCGTGCTAGCCATGATTTTTAAATTGTTGTCAGAAGTGAATCGGGTGTAATCCAAAATTCTCTCTCAGCAGGAATAGGCAACAGTGCAATGCATTCTAAACGAACTGGGTGGAGTGGGTGGGGTGGGGTGCAAGGTATGAAATCAGTTAGCGCTTGCAACCTCATTCTGAAAGTTAACTTGGAGTGGAGTGTTCGGGAATAATATATTAATTTACTGAATAGTAATGATCTTAATAGATGCTCTTCGATGTTTAACGCGGAAACTAAAAGTTACTATACTAGCTAAATTTCTCGTAAAGAAACAATAAAACCTCTCGTAAAGAAACAATTAAACCACTCGTAAAGAAACAATTAAACCTCTCGTAAAGAAAATTAAACCTCTCGTAAAGAAACAATTAAACCTCTCGTAAAGAAACAATAAATCATATTAAAAGACACTAACAAGTTTACATGACATGGCTTTGCATTAGCGAGTAGTGTGCAGTTGTTCAGTCAGTGAGTACCGCATATATCATGCCCAGTCAGTCAATGCGATATTTCTTACGCAGTTAGCCAATCAATACAATATTTCTCACCCAGTCAGTCAGTCGATGCGATATTTCTTGACTATATACTTCTTGTTTAATAAACACAGTTTTTATTGATCAAAATCGGTGAGATAAAACTATTAGATATTAATTACTGGATTAGATATATTTTATATTCCCGTCATGCGCACGATGACACTTCAAGAGCAGTGCATTAATGACTCCTTGAAGCGGTTTTGCTACTGAAAGAAATTTAACTGGCACTAAACTAGAAATAACCGGTATAGACTTAAAACATCCAGAGACTCGGCAAATTCAAGAGTCGTGACAACCTCCATACTCTTAAGGGATCTCATCCTCGTCATAAAAACTGAAAAACAAGTCATGAGAGACATCGATTTGTGACACACATATTCGAACACACTCACAAAAGCAAAATTTTACAAAGCGCAAAAGATGTTAACGGACATAATATCTTCTGATACTCGCTCAGTCAGTGTATCTAGCGGTGGCGTCCTGAAAGTCTAGCGCCGTTTAAGGTTCAGAAAATCCCGCCAAATAGGCTGACGTAAAACGTGCCAGATATTGCTGGTGGGCGTTGTCACACTCAAATGAAATGTAACTCTCCCCATCCCGCTAATTCTCTCACCCCTACCTCTGTCACTATTTTCCCCAGTTTTCACCACCACCACCAAAACCCAACGACACAGCTTGTCTCCACCCACCAACTCTGTACTGGCTCTTTCTCTTGACAGCAGCTGCTGGGGGATTATCTATTGTTTGATTTGTTTTTGTCTGGTTGAAGTTGACAGAAAACAGGCAGTGCTTGTCCTGCAAAGTAACACCCTAATCTTAACCCAGCTTTACCCTATCCTAATCTAAACTTTACTCCTATCCTAGTTTTAACTGCAAAGTAACACCCTAATCTTAACCCAGCTTTACCCTATCCTAACCTAAACTTTACTCCTATCCTAGTTTTAACTCAGCTCTACCTAACTCTGACGTAACCTATTTTGCCGTTAACCCAGTTCAGTCACGAGTACCAATACCCTTAACACGAGGTTCATCATAGAATACGACGCGATACTTCACGCCACGGCATGAAAGGATGCGACACGACACATCCATACATTTCACTCAAAGCAATTTACCTTATTGCTTGACTACATCAAAGAGGCCCTGTAAAGGATGAAACTCAGACTGAAGGGAAAGTCACATGAAAGAACTTTAGTGTCACAATGGGAAGTGAGTAGTTAGTCTAATAATGGATCTTTGTAAATTAATATTATAACAGACAGGTGAAATGTACTACAGTAACAGTGTTAGTGTAGTAATGATAATTAGTTTCTAAGCCAGTTTCACTTACAGTTTGCAAGTTAGTATAAATTGACTACTATGTTAGTATAAGAATGAATACTTTCTCAGTTGGGGCAGTAATAGTATAAGAATGAATACTTTCTCAGTTGGGGCAGTAATAGTATAAGAATGAATACTTTCTCAGTTAGGGCAGTAATTAATACTTTCTCAGTTAGTGCAGTAATGAATACTTTCTCAGTTAGTGCAATAATGAATACTTTCTCAGTGAGTGCAATAATAACACTTTCTCAATTAGTGCAGTAATGAATACTTTCTCAGTTAGTGCAATAATGAATACTTTTTCAGTTCAATAATGAATACTTTCTCAGTTGAGTGCAATAATAACACTTTCTCATTTAGTGTAGTAATGAATACTTTCTCAGTCAGTGCAGTAATGAATACTTCTTAGTTAATACAATAAATTTAGTATATAATGAATCCTTTTTTAAAGTTAGTATCATGAATATTTATTTTGTTAGTATAATAATGCATACTTTGGTAATATAATATAATAATGAATACTTTGTTAATTTAGTATAATAATGAATACTTTGAGTAATTTAGTATAATAATAAATACAGTGTATGATACTTTAATAACGTTTCTACTGCAAACTGTACAAGGCATACTTTAATGGTAACACTCTAAACAGTTTGGATCTACATACAAATAGGTGATTACAGTTAGCAGAATAATACTTTACTGTAAAAATTACAAAACAGTAAGTTCATAAGTTAACAGCACCGAGCAAAAATTGATAGTAATGGGCAGTCGCGAGTTAATAACAATAGTGCGCCGTTATTATTATTAAATGGCTCGAAGACGGTTAATATTATAACACAAGATGTTTAGTATACTAATGATCAAAGAGAATTAGCTTAATAACGGTCACTAGGTGGTTAGCATAATAATGGTCAGCAAACGATCAGTGTAATAATGGTGAGTAGACAGTCAGAATAAATAAATGTATATATAAAGAACATAATAACGGTCAGTGGATGTTATTAACATAATACCGGTCAGTGGACGGTTAGTTATAATTATGGTCAGTGGACGGTTAGGAAAACATTAATAAGGGTCATTAGCTGAGTTAGCTTAATAACTGTCTCGAGACTATTAACATTAAAATGTGTGTGTAAAGTAGTTTGGTGTGCGTAGGTCACCTTTCATTTGGCCGGAAGCAAAATGGAGAGTAGTACACTGTTGCCAGTTAGTAAACGACAGCTACGACAATCAAAGTTAGCAAAATGGACAAATAAGTGTGCCATAAAACGCTAGTCTCGTAGTGCTATGCTGTAAACAGTAAAAAGATGGTAGAACGAAAGTGTCGTAAATTCAGACAAAAGTGAGTATCAAACGCAAAAGAGTAGAAAAAGTATGATAATAATTAACTCACTTTTATTATTAATTAGGTGTAATGAACCCCTATATATATTTAATAGCTGCAATTCTGAAAGGACGAGTAAAGTTAGCAGTCACCATGTGTAGGGCGAGTAAAGTTAGCAGTCATCATGTGAAGGACGAGTAAAGTTAGCAGTCATCATGTGAAGGACGAGTAAAGTTAAAAGTCACCATGTGAAAGACGAGTAAAGTTAAAAGTCACCAGGTGAAGGTCGAGTAAAGTTAAAAGTCACAATGTGAAGGACGAGTAAGGAAAGTTAAAAAGTCACAATGTGAAGGTCGAGTAAAGTTAAAAGTCACAATGTGAATGGTCAGAAAAATTAAAAATCACACTAAAGGTCAGTTAACTGAAACGTTACACTGTGAAGAGACCTATCTTAAAATATGAAGAGAAAGTTAAATGTCACAACATGACGGAGGTGTTTACAGGCACGTTTGTTCATTTAAGTCATCTGCAATCGTTCTCTTTGCATAAATCGTATCCTCAGTTGTCATGATATGTACCAATACCCTAACAGCAGTTGTCATGTTACGTAACAATGCATTTCATTTTCAGTTGTCGTAATATGTACCAATACACAGTGAGAATAGTTGTCATGATATGTACCAATGCACTGTGAAATTGGTTGTCATATATATACTAAACATTGAGAAATCAGTTATCATATATAAACCAGTTAATTGTGAGATCAGTTGTCATGATATTTTAATACACACTGTGAGATCAGTTGCAATGATATGTTTATAACCGCTGTGAGGTCAGTTGTATCCATATGTTTATATACAATGTGAGGTCAGTTGTACTGACATGTTTATACACAATGTGAGGTCAGTTGCCAAGCTATGTTCATACACACTATGAGGCCAGTCATCATATGTTCATGCACACTGTGGTGACAATTGTATTGAAACATCCATATACGCTGTGAGGTCAGTTGTCATATGTCCATACACACTATATGATGTCATGATATGTCGCATACACACTACGACGTCAGTTGTTATGATATGTCCACACATACTGTGAGATCAGTTATCATATGTCCATAAACACTGTGAGGTCAGTTTTCACACACTATGAGTTCACTTATCACAGTATGTCCCTACACACTGTGTCAATCTAGGTGTTACGTCGCTCTGTATTGCCATAGCTAAGTCATCGAAGTATAAAATGTGATTTGGTTTTGAAAGACTGATAGACTGACCCTATATATTGTGAATTTCAAAATGAGTGACAGACTGACTGTGAACTACAAAGTGAATGATTCATTGACTCTTTCATGCTGCGAGTCAGAAAGTTGAAAGACTAACCTCTATAAATTGCGAATGACAAACTCGGTAACTCAATGTCTTGCTCTCCTTCTCCAGTCTTGATATTTTTGTCTTGTCTTGTTTTTCTTGTCTTATTATGTTTTGCTTTGTCTTGTTTTTCTTGTCTTGTCTTGATATTTTTTGCTTTGTCTTATTTTTCTTGTCTTGTCTTGATATGTTTTGCTTTGTCTTGTTTTTCTTGTCTTGTCTTGATATGTTTTCCTTTGTCTTGTCTTGTTTTTCTTGAATAAAAACACACACTAATGACTACAAACACCACATATATTTTAATATTTACAAACACATACAACTAATGTTTTTCATGGAATGCATCAACGCACGAAAATTAATAATGTGAATTCCTGGATAAAAACAACCAGCTAATAGTTTTTAATGGCGTACTAATTTGCTGGCTACAAGCGGCACGATAATGAAGTTAATGGTGTTCACTAACTATAAACACAGCTTTACAATGGGTGTTCACTAACTATAAATACACAGTTTCACAATGGGTGTTCGCTAAACATACAGCTTTACAATGGGTCTTCGCTAACTTCACATACAACTAAATGTAAACCACACAATTAATTTATGTTCGCTTTTAAAAACAGCTATTTGTGAGTGCTCATTACAAAACCTTTTTCACTGCAATGAGTCCTTTAATTTTATTTTTGCAAAAGACAAACAAATACCTTGACCCATTTGTTGTATATGTTCGTTTGTTCCTTCCCGACAACTGTAGTCGGTTCATGACCTCTAAACCGACAGTCGTAGACAGTTCTTGACAACTATCCTGATAAATGTAGACAAACAGTTCTATACCTCTAACCCGACAACAACAGTCTTGCTGTCTCAATCGGAATACACTGTATCCGTCATGAAAGGCAAATGACGGGTGCCAGATATCTAATGCTAATATCGCTTTACCCGAGAGTGCCTAGCAGACGAGGTCGAATGTCAAGGCTGGATTAAAAGCCTCAGGAATTCCTTTGCACCTTGTCGTATCACGTGACGGCATTTGTAGCCTGCCAGTCGTGCCAGACGAATTGCGGTCACTGAAAGCCACTCGCTACGTTCTCTAAGACGAAAGAGTCAGCCGGCGATAAGCAGGACTGAATGACTGCAGATGCACTCAAAAAGTCTCAGGTTCAAAACTAATCTGTCTTGCTAATTGAACCGGGTGACCTTACCTACTGTCTGATGACGTCACCATGGAGCTCCTCGTTAGAAGATGAACAGCAGTTAATATGCGTGTCCTGTGCTCTGAACCGAGTGACATTTTAGATGAAGTCCCAAGTAATAATTTCTTGATCACTGGCATCAGAGTTAACGCACGCATGCACGCACGCACGCCCACGAATGTGAACAAAATCAATAGCATTGCCCACCCGTGCAAGGATCTCTTTTATTCCACATGAGTGCCAGTTCTCTCAACAACCAAAGGTACAGATAGCAACGTTACTATCCAACCACTTTCCTTTTCTAAACATGAGCAACTTCTCTGCAAAACTGACAACCGTCTTTTATAATTTGCATTATAATATTAAATACAGCCAAGGACTTTTCTATAGTGCATAAGGTAATGCGTCATTAATTTAACGAACAACAAAACTATTATAATATTAAATATAACTACTTTACTGTAATGCATGTAGTAACGATTCATTGATTTAACAAACACTATTATAATATTAAAAACAACGACTTTACTGTAATGCATTTAGTAATGCGTCATTAATTTAACGAACAACACTATTATAATATTAAATATAACTACTTTACTGTAATGCATGTAGTAACGATTCATTAATTTAACAAACACTATTATAATATTAAAAACAACGACTTTACTGTAATGCATTTAGTAATGCGTCATTAATTTAACGAACAACACTATTATAATATTAAATACAGCCAACGACTTTACGCAACACAAAAGCATTAAATAGAAAATCCAATCACTGCAATAGTTTTAAACTGACGGTTAATTCCAAGGATCGGCGCAATCGTAGGAGATAAATCCATGAGTCTACTGCAACAGTAATTTGGCATTAGGTAAGGCCAAAGAATTATACAGTAATAATCTGGCATAAGGTAAGACCAATGAATTGCTGCAGTAGTGCCTTATTGCAACAGTAATACAACGGTAAACACCAATGACTTATAGTAATACAAAAGGGAACACTAGAGACTTTTTGCAAAATTAATATAAAATTGGGGAACACCAAATGCTTATTCAAATAGTACTTTGACTTAAAGAACACCAAGGACTTATTACAATAGTGATGTAACATAAAAATACACCAAGGACTTATTGCTATAGTAATGTAACATAAAGAACACCAAGGACTTATTGCAATAGTAATGTAACATAAAGAACACCAAGGACTTATTGCAAGAGTAATGTAACATAAAGAACACCAAGGACCTATTGCAAGAGTAATGTAACATAAAGAACACCAAGGACTTATTGCAATAGTAATGTAACATAAAGAACACCAAGGACTTATTGCAATAGTAATGTAACATAAAGAACACCAAGGACTTATTGCAATAGTAATGTAACATAAAGAACACCAAGGACTTATTGCAAGAGTAATGTAACATAGTGAACGCCGAAAATTTATTGCATGAGTAAAAGGAAAGCAAATTCTTACTTAGTCAGTTAGTGTGGTGAGTGGATACAACGAGGATTGAACAATGATGTGAGACCCAAGCACCTCAGAGTAAAAATGCGTCCACATCATAAATGGTCAAGATTTCACCGATTCAAGATACAATCATGTCAGGGTTCCATATCGTTACAAGATCCAAATGTGTCAGAATTTCATATCGTTTCAAGATCCAATCATGTGAGAATTTCATATCGTTTCAAGATCCAAACATGTCAGAATTTCACAATGTTTCGATATCCAATCATGTCAGAATTTCATATCGTTTCAATATCCAATCATGTCAGAATTTTATATCGATTCAAGATCCAATCATTGTCAGGATTTCACATTGCCGATATCCAAAAATATAAAAATTTCAATTACATCCACATATCAGAAAGATAAAGATTTCATCGTGTCCAGATGTTAGGATTTGATCATTTCAGTAAATGTTAGGTCCAAATGTGTAAGGATTTCATCGTGTCGAGTAACGCTGTCAGGTCCAAATGTGTAAGGATTTCATCATTTCATCGTGTCGAGAGTGACACTGTTAAGATTTAATCATGCCAAGATTTAAAATAAGGATTTCAGTAAATGAAGACGCAAACATGTACCGAGATTTCACAATGTCTAGATATAATCGTGTCGAGATGCGTGCATATATGACTACCAAATTTCCGAACCACACTAACCATTTGACGCGCAGTCACTGCTTACATAAGGCTCGAACCTCGTTCACCACTCCTTTTCCGAACCTGCATGCAACTAGGCTTCCGGGTCACACTGTTTTCTACTTATCGCTGCCACTTACGAGCGCGAACCAAAAACCCGATAGCACGTGACCTTTGATTATTTTCGAAAAACCCTTTCAAACAGACTTCCTGCATGATGGGTTCAAAGATAGATTCAAAGTCCTGGGCAGTCGGTCTACCAGCTTCGATTATAGCTTCTGGGTGTTACGCTCCCTCCAACAGTCGAGAGAGACAGTCGCCCGTGCTCTTTCATCCTGCTAAATGATTTTTTTTTTAATTAGTAGGTCGAAATTAAATTTGGATAGTGGATTTCTTTCTTTCACACACACACACACACACACACACACACACACACACACACACACACACACACACACATAAACCTGTTCATCTTAACTGAAATAAACCTTTACTCACACACACACACACACACACACACACACACACCTACACCTACACAGTCACTAGTTCCTTACACAATCAGTCAGTCCTGGGGGCAATCAGACCCTTAAGGGTGATAGGACATGCTGGCCCAGTATCTCACTTTGTTGAAGGAAACATTACAATGCAACGATGAAGCATGGCTTATCTACAATGATGTTGACGACAGTCGACTTTTCCTAACGTGCAATGGGTGGGAGTGGCAGTGTTTCAATCACGTGCATAATGAATAGGTCACCTCGTGTCAAAGTACTGTGCAAACTAGGTCAGTAACAGGATTCCCACAGGTAGCGCTGCTCTTTATTTCGAGCATTTATTCCCTTGACTGCAGTGTCCGAGCGTTGGTTCTGCACTGTGTCTTCATTTATCCTGAACTGTCTTCCTGTATCTTCAATTGTGTCTTCCTTTATCCTGAATTGTCTTCGTTTATCTTGAACTGTCTTCCTTTATCCTGAAGTGTGTCTTCTTTTATCCTGCACTGCGTCTTCGTTTATTTTGCAGTATCTTCTTTTATCCTGATGTGTTTTCTTTTATCCTGATGTGTTTTCGTTTATCCTGCACTGTCTTCGTTTTTTTTTTTCTGCACTGTGATTTAGTTTATCCTGAATTGTGTCTTCACTAATTTGGAAGACGGAAAGAAGAAAAACATATTTTCATGTGCTAGCGCCGTCAAATGAATTTGATTTATGATATAATTTCCATGTCTACTTGCCTGAACAACTAATGCACTTCGCTAAAAAAAAAATATAGTCTTATGTACTGAAACAGTCACGTGCGTGAAAAAATCTCGTGCACTGAAAAATTCTTTATGTACTGAAATAATCTCATGTACTGAAATAGTCACAAGTACCGAAATAGTCACCTACTGAAATAGTCAGAAGGACCAGAAAAGTTTTATGTACTGAAATAGTCACAAGTATCGAAAGAGTCACGTACTGAATTAGTCACAACTATCGAAATAGTCACAAGTACCGAAATAGTCTTATGTACTGAAATAGTCACGTACTGAAATAGTCACAAGTACTGAAACAGCACAAGTATCGAAATAGTCACGTACTGAAATAGTCACAAGTTCCGAAATAGTCTTATATACTGAAATAGTCACAAGTATTGAAATAGTCACGTACTGAAATAGTCACAAGAACTGAAGTAGTCTCATGTACTGAATAGTCACAAGAACTGAAGTAGTCTCATGTACTGAAATCGTCTCATGTACTGAAATAGTCACAAGAACTGAAATCGTCTCATGTACTGAAATAGTCACAAGAACTGAAAAAGTCTGCGTAAAGACATTACTGGGACTTCGGAAAATCTCCATCTATTAAATAAAATAAAAATCAATTACATATGTTCAGCCACACGGTGCGAGAATAGCCACACCAAGATCGACGCAGATAAATAAAAGAAAATCTGTAAATTGACGTCATACAACACTGTCTGGTCTGTGAAAGGGACGTAATCTATGCTTCGTTGTCAAAACCCAAAATGATTTTCGACAGAACATAAGGATTCAAAAAACAGTTCAAACGTTGTCTTCTAATAGACCAGAAACAAAGGAATATGACGTAATATTTTATTTCTGTCCAGAGTTGTCTCAAAAAATTGAAATCAGACGAGAGTTTGAATAGTTAATCTATATATATATAAATTCGTAATTTCAAATTTACTCTTCCCACATAACCCGATTTAATGATAATAATGATGATGACGACGACGGTGACTGCTGTAGAATATGCTAGCTCTACCTCTCTCTATTGTGTCTACTTATGAAATTTGTTAGGTCTCTCTCTCTCTACTATGTCTAAATGTAGAATATGTTCTCTGTCTCTCTCTACAATGTCTAAATGTAGAATATGTTAGTTCTCTGTCTCTCTCTACAATGTCTAAATGTAGAATATGTTAGTTCTCTGTCTCTCTCTACAATGTCTAAATGTAGAATATGTTAGTTCTCTGTCTCTCTCTACAATGTCTAAATGTAGAATATGTTAGTTCTCTGTCTCTCTCTACAATGTCTAAATGTAGAATATGTTAGTTCTCTGTCTCTCTCTAATGTGTCTAAATGCAGAACATGTTAGCTCTCCCTCCCTCTACTGTGTCTACTTTAATGTGTTAGCTCTCTCTCTTTCTCTCTCTCTCTTGAGTCTGCTTGTAGAATGCATTAGCTCTCTGTCTCTCTCTAGTGTGTCTGATTGTAGAATGTGTTAACCCTCCGTCTCTCTACGTGCAGAGTTCTCTCTCTCTCTCTCTTCTATATGTATATATTAATATATTGTGTATGATGAGTTACTTCTCTCACTCTCACTATATAAGGATGAGTTAGTTATCTCTCTATATATATATATATATATATATATAGAGAGAGAGAGAGAGAGAGAGAGAGAGAGAGAGAGAGAGAGAGAGAGAGAGAGGGAACTAAATCATCCTAGACAATATATTTATATAGAAAGAGAGAGAGAAAACTAATTCATCCTACACTATATATATTTACATTGTGTAGGATGAGTTAGTTCTCTCTCTACTGTGTCTTCTTGTGGAATGTGTTAGTCTTTTTCTCTTTGTCTCTCTCACTTTCTCTCTCAGCTGTGTCTACCTGTGAAATGAGTTAGGTCTTTGCCTTTATTGTGTCTACCTGTGAAATGAGTTTGGTCTTTGCCTCTATTGTGTCTACCTGTGAAATGTTAGGTCTTTGCCTCTAATGTGTCTACTTAAAGAGGTACTAACTGAATATATGCATGTCTGCTTTTCAATCGTGCTTGTAGGTTTGATTCAAGCGATCATAGAATGTGTCCGCTTTATGCGGTCATAGAATAAATGTTATGAGGTGTTTCTATCACTATTCTCACTAATCGAGTGGTAACATGTAAACATTTGAAATCATGATTCAGTCACCATAGTCACTGACTAACTGGCAATATGTACACTAACGAACACACTAACGACATAACCAAATGCAAGTGCATAATGACACAATATCAAATCCAATGATTCGCGTGATCACGCAGACATACTCGACAACACATGGTCACACACTCGTGCTGCAAACATACTTGTACATGCGCGCGCACAAACTCACTTATAAATAATGTATACATAATTTCATTCAAACGTTGTATCCACCATTTATGCTTCTACTAAATTTGACAAGTGACATATGAGGATAATGGAGGCGTCCATCCTGATAGAATGAACTATTACATAGACCCTTCTCGACTTCATTGTCTGACATAGGAGGAAACATTTCGGCTAACTAAACTTCCTCTTAGGTCACATTATGTCCGACATACTGGGAGCTAACATAAGGAAATTTAACGCTGCTGTGACCTTAATATAGGACGGTATAAAATGAGCACTTGGGCCGGAAATATTTCGAATAATTTAACTAGACTTTATCAGTCTAACATACTAATGAATTATTTAAAGTACGTGGTCTTGTAATCGTGTATTTAATCAACCGTCTATTCACGATTTCACTTATCAATCATCCGCTTAAGTTCCTCGCTGGATCTAACCTTCATTTCATCCAACTGACAATTCTATTGGACAATAAACTGGTGACTTTGTTTAAAAAGACACACAAAAGAATATTGCGGCATCGCCTAGACAAGGTTATGTACAAACTAGTATCGCTATAATCTCTGTAACTCCATTTATATTCTCTGATAAGAACTATCCTGTGAATTATGTTGACAGTAATCTGTTGAATCATGTGTTAGGATATAAGACTGTATAAACATTAAAACTATGAAAACGTGGTTCGTGGAAATACTGATGTCATGTTCAGTTTATTTGCTATAAGTATATTTGATTGTTGATTTAACAAATTTATTGTTAAATTTATTGACCTTCTTACACATATTAATACCCATATGTTGGAGAGATATTGGGCGGACGGGGACTCGCTAAATATAGATTAAAGATGGACTTATCTTCTTTAGTAGGAAGTTTTCCATTTACAGATAATATTGTGTGACAGTGAATGTTTGTCTTTAATGTTATGGAAGAGAGAAAACGTTTACAGCACCCACATGTCCACCAAGTGAGAGAAACAGGTGGTGTCTTCTGGCGAATTATTACAAACATAAATTAAGATTCTCATCATTTTTTTATTAGTTATGGATTATTAATAATAACAATCATAACCAAAAACTAGGGTGGAGTCGTGTCACAGCAATATATACATTTCACATGTCGTATACAACTTATATATCGGTGGGTTTTTAACAAAAAAATAAATAAGCCTACATAGTGTTAAATTGTAAGTAATCAAAGTGATGTAGAAATGATGATGACGACGACAATTCTCAAACAAGCTCCCTTTAGGACTGACTTTTACTCACCACCACCACCACCACCACACACACACACCCTAATTAGGCCTGACCCTCAATTCAAATTAGCGCAAACTGAACAGGACATATCTACCTGGTGTGCTGTCAAGAAAACACGGATCTTATACCCTCCCCACCTCAGAAAGGTTCCGCCCTCACTCCCCAGTGTCCAGGAGATTCTATATTATCCTGCAGGGGGGGGGGGTGTACTATATAGTTGTTCTAAGTGACAGGCTGCTGTGGGGCCGATAGAGGAAAGTGCTGTCACGCACTCACGTCGAGAATGATTGTAATGGGCGGGTGGGCGGGTGGGGGAGGTGGGAGGACTGTGAATAAAAGTGTACAGGTTGCAAGGTGCAGTTATGGCGTGTAATCTTGTGTGTGTGTATGTGTGTGTGTGTGTGTGTGTGTGTGTGTGTGTGTGTGTGTGTTCTTGTGTGTTTGTGAGCGTTTATGTGCATGTTCTTATGTGTTTTTGTATGAGTTTATGTGCGTGAGTGTGTCTATGTGTGCGTTTATGTGCGTGTTTGTGTGCGTGCTCAGGGCAGTGAAATCACAGCAAGTGTCTGTAGCTGTCGTTTTATTTGTATATATTATTCTGTCTTCTTTTTTGGTGTTTTCTTAACTGTGCACGGCTCTGTTAGCAGTAGTAGTGGTTATACAAGTTGTCAAAGTAATAAAAATAGTGAGTAATAGCAGTAGTAGTGGTTATAGAAGTAGTCAAAGTAATAAAAATAGTTTAATAATAGCAGTAGTAGTGGTTATAGAAGTAGTCAAAGTAATAAAAATAGTGAGTAATAGCAGTAGTAGTAGTTATACAAGTAGTCAAAGTAATAAAAATAGTGAGTAATAACAGTAATAACAGAAGTATACTAGTAATAGGGATAGTAGTTATAATAATAGAAATTGTAGTATAAATAGCAGTAATGGTAGTAGTAGTAGTAATCATAGTAGTAATAGCAGATTTAGTAATAGTAGTAACATAATAGTAACATAATAGTAGTAGAAGTAGTAATAGTAGTAGTAGAAATAGTAGTAATAGCAGTAGTAACAGCAGTATTAGTAGTAGAAATAGCAGTAGTAGAAATAGACATAGTAGTAATAGCAGTAGTAACAGCAGTAATAGTAGTAGAAATAACAGTAGTAGTAGTAATAGCAGTAGTAATAGTAGTAATAATAGTAGTAACAGCAGTAGTAGCAGCAATATTATTAGTAAAAGTAGAAATAGCAATAGTAGTAATAACAATAGTAATAGTAGTAATAACAGTAGTGATAATAGTAACAGCAATAGTACTAGTAGTAATAACAGTAGTAGTAGTAGATTTCGTCAGTGTCACCGCAATTAAATTTTTCAAATTTCTGCAAGGGGAAAACAAGAACGGACAAAGAAGGTTTTTACTTTTTGTCCATTTTATTATGCTAGCGGGCTAAATCGTGGGTCTGCTCATCGTTCATTGCAAACATAAAATCCTAACTTGATCAGTTTTAGCTATAAACTGAAGAATAAAGACCTTCCCCCACCACACACCCCACCCCCGGAAAATATAACATGGCCAGAGAAACTAATTTTAATTAGAACGTAATACTCGACATTCCTAGCCATGGCTCACTGTTATTCTGCCTCAAACTAAAAACTGATGACGTCAGTAGTAAGTGCTGCTTTGACGTCAAATTATGTAATCTCTGACTTTAGAGAGTTTGAATGGGTAAACAGCCACTTTAGGCAATCTACAGACTCATTTTCATTGACACTTAATAGATAAAGAGTTAATTATTTGCACTAGACTAGATGTTCATGTAATGGGAAACTACCCCAACTTAAAAAAATAAATTATTATAGAGTTCACTCCCTTGTATAGCGATAGAAATCTATAGCCAAGGGCCCTCACGACAAGCGTGTATGCATGTGTGTGTCTTATTAAGTCTTAATGCTATGTTAACATTTTAGATGCCTGTAATAATTTATAGAATTAATTAATAAATATTTTAGTTGCGTGTAATAATTATCGAAGTAATCTGAACTCTTCTTTTACAAATGAAATAATTTTCAGAAATAATGTTAACTCTGAGATACCATTTTAATTTATAGAAATCATGTTAAAACATTATATGCATGTTAATAACTGAACTCTGCCGATAATAAAGTTTACACTTTACAATATAGGTACATAGCTTATAACTATTTGGATGTCGTCTGTTGTTTCCTCCAGGTAATTATTTACTATAGCAAGAAGTGGCTATCCCTGTTGTCTTTTTCTTTAAAAAACTAACTGCAGTCGTTAATCTTATGCATATCTGCTTCTCTCTCCTCTCTCTCTCTCTCACTGTTTGTGCACTTAAAGTGCTACATTATTCCCTGCAAATTATTGATTAAAGTACTGTAGATATCATACAAATTAAAAGTACAAGTAACCCTGCCACTCTAATTAGCACGTGTAGGTTACAAATTAAAAGTGCAGAGGTGAAACGTAGGCAGGATCCATAACCACTCCACAGCATAACTGTAGGCTTAGAGTCTATCAGATGAGCTCTGCTCAAAAAAAAAGATCTGTTGCCAGATGAACATCAGATGGAGCAGGCTTAAGGGCCCCGCCCATGCAAATTTGTACTCAAGACACCCTCCCCCCTCCTTTCTGAAACCACCTAAACTCTCTGACCCACCACCATCTCTCTTTTTCAGAACATAACTAATATACCTTGGCGCTTGCGCTCGGCTGAGAAATCAGCGACATAGGAAAGCAGCTGTGAAACCTACCTGTAAATGAAACAAGGTGAAGGCCGGACACAACACTGCCAGGCTGCGTCAAACCGAGGCACACAACAAACACTTGTCTAGAGTAGTCTGAGGCGAAAGGACCAGAGCGACACCTGCAATTGCTCATTCCCGGTCACTCTGAACCGTGGACGTTCTTAGGGGGCCATAAACGGTTGGTGACCGAAACCCTGTCAGGTGAATTCCCGCCTGACCGGCAAGATGGAACAGCAAGAGACGACGGCTGTAGCTGGGTGGAAGCAGGTGCTTGGCAAGGTGGTATGTCTGAAGCATGTTATTAGGGCAGGGATAGCGCAGAAGTTAGGTCACTAGCTTTTCGTTCGATGGACTGATGGGATGACGCGTACTTTAAAGTGTCTGCCGCTTTAACAACACAGTGACAAGTTTCCGATTGTTGTGAATTTTTGTTGAATATGCAACAACGCGAAATGATACGATCACTGGTCCATGCCAACTTGTTAAAAGCTCGTCAGTAAAGAAAACATTTAACGACTGTTTTGTGATCAGATAATTCAGTAGGCCTACAAGCATTTTCGGTTTCGAATAGATGCTCCGTGATTTTTGAAAAATCGCTCAAATGCGCATGCGTTATTTTTTATGACGTGAGACCTGCTATACAGCCATTGTGAATGCAGTAGTCAACAAGATGAAGAATATGTTATCTGTTTCCGTGTGTGTATTATTCACTCCAACATGCAAAACACTTACTGCGGTTGTTTAAGGAGCTGTGTATAATAATTATTTACTTCATCATGCAACAGTGTGGTTGTTTGAGACGTTGTATATAATAACTGTCCACTTCAACATGCAAAACATTGTGCTTAAGACGTTGTGCATCCACTTCAAAATGCAAAATACTTCCTGTGGTTGTTTAAGATGTGTATATTATTTATTTACTTCAGCACACAAAAAATTATGGATGTTTAAGATGTGTATATTATTTATTCACTTCAGCACAAAAAACATTATGAATGTTTAAGATGTGTATATTATTTATTCACTTCAGCACAAAAACCATTATGGATGTTTAAAATGTGTATATTATTTATTCACTTCAGCACAAAAACCATTATGGATGTTTAAGATGTTGTATATAATAATTAAAGAAGGCCTAGTATTTAAGTAAACTGCTGAATCATTTACAAAGTGTAAGCGTTTTACAATAATTACACACAACACATACAAACCACGCCTTACAAAAGAAATTTAAATATAACGAAACAAAATAAATACACGTACAAAATGAAAATATGTTTCACAAGTAACTCTATAAATAAAATGAATTCACAACTGTACAATAGGAACCTACAATGATAGTGAAGAGACAGACGTGCTCTTGCTGACGAATGTCTTCGAGAGCATTGTTCTGTTACTGTCAGAAGAATAAGACAGCACAGAGTAACATCTTTCTATTCGGTAACGCTAACATTGAATGATTTAGTGTGTATATACCATAATGTTAATTAAAGCATTAATCAGTAACACTAACATTGTTTGATGATTTAGTGTGTATATACCATAATGTTAATTAAAGCATTAATCAGTAACACTAACATTGTTTGAATGATTTAGTATGTATTAACCATAATGCTAAGTAAAAGCATTAATAAGTAACAGTAACACTGCTTAAATGACAGCGTGTTTATACCATATTGTTAAGTAAAAGTATTAACCAGTAATACCAATACTTTCACTGTCACCAGTCTATGTACTATGGTTTTCGTAGTCACCATAGTCTACGTTCTATGACGTTCACTGTCACCATAGTCTACGTTCTGTGAATTTCACTGTCACCACAGTCTTATGTTCTATAAGTTTCACTGTCACCATAGTCTACGTTCTGTGACTTTCAATGTCTCCATAGTCTATTGTTCTATGACTTTCACTGTCACCATAGTCTATTGTTCTATGACTTTCACTGTCACCATAGTCTATTGTTCTATGACTTTCACTGTCACCATAGTTTACATTCTGTGACTTTCACTGTCACCATAGTCTATGTTTATGGAGTTTCACTGTCACCATAGTCTATGGTTCTATGACTTTCACTGTCACCATAGTTTACGTTCTGTGACTTTCAATGTCACCATAGTCTATGGTTATATGACTTTCACTGTCACCATAGTCTACGTTCTGTGACTTTCAATGTCACCATAGTCTATGGTTATATGACTTTCACTGTCACCATAGTTTACGTTCTGGAAATTCACTGTCTCCATAGTCTATTGTTCTATGACTTTCACTGTCACCATAGTTTACATTCTGTGACTTTCACTGTCACCATAGTCTATGTTTATGGACTTTCACTGTCACCATAGTCTACGGTTCTATGACTTTCACTGTCACCATAGTTTACGTTCTGTGACTTTCACTGTCCCCATAGTTTACGCTTTGTGACTTTCACTATCACCACAGTGTACATTCTGACTTTCACTCTCATTATACATTCTATGATTTTCACTCTCATTGTAATCTTTATCTGACTTTTACTGTCACTATAGTCTACGTTCTGTTATTGTCACCATAATCTATGTTCTGTTACTGTCACCATAGTCTATGTTCTCTGACTTTCACTGTCACCATAGTCTACGTTCTGTTACTTTTACTGTCACCACAGTCTATTGTTCTATGATTAAAATGTCACCGCTTTTAAACATACGTTAACAATAGTTATATTTGATCAGTTTTTAAAAGTAAAGAATCGAACGGGTACTGCACATTTTATTTTTTCATTCCTTTTCTTATTTACACTCAAATGGTCAAAGAAACTGTGGACTATCGCAAAAAAGTCTTAGCTTTCATCAAAAATGTCCGGGAAACCTCGTCTTTCGTCTGGATTGTCCAGAGTAACCTTTAGACTGTCATCCAGAATAACCAGATCATTTTTAAACCTTTCGTCCGGACTGTATATAAAGCTGACTTTTAATGTTAATAAATACATATGAATTGAAATTATGCAAATAATAATAATTATAAATAACTAGATTCATCACACATATTTGCACCCTCTTAAAGTACTTAATGCAAGTTATATGACAAATGGCTCGTACTTTAGACCTCCCTCCCACCCTCCCACCCCAAAAAATAATGTTTTAACCGCATTTTAGTTTCAACAAATTCGACTATCAAGCACCAAACTCGTCACAATTTACTCGTTACTTCCCTACAGTAGCAGCAATTTGCAAAATCAATTATAAAATGTCATGAAAAAGTGGCAATTTGAATTTTAAACAGAATAAACATCTGAGTTATTATTGACTGTTTTATTATGACATGTACAAACGAATAGTATAAGGATTTGTCCAATTAGCATTTTCTAAATTAGACAACTATGCCGACCTCGTCAATAAGTAAATGAGTTAAGCTGTGAATCGATAAGCCCTTGTTCTATGAGGTGGTGAGCAAACGACGCAGTGGGTAATGATTAAAATATATATTATAAGTAATCGATGCAGTGGCTAAATATTAAGATAGTGAGTAAACATGCAGTAGGTAATGATTAAGTTAGTAATTGAAAAACGCAGTGAGTGATGATTATGATAGTGAGTAAACGACTCGGTGGTTAGTGATTAAGACAGTGAGTAATCGACGCAGTGGGTGATTAAGTCAATGAGTAGACGAGACAGTTGAATGTTCGCATACCTGTATCCTATTGTGAGTCACTCATTAATTCTTATGAGCTAAACTAGGCCACATCTATAATCAGAACTGGGGCACAAGTTAACTAAATGTACCCAAATACTGATTTTGAGTCACGTTCTTCCAAACAAATATTTCGAAAAATAATACATGCAATTATTAACATTTGCTTTAACTCGTAACATACCTGTATTGCTGCCAGCCCGAAAAGATATCGAGGTTTAGTCACGTTCCGCTGCGACTGAAAGCCAAGCTAATTTTATTTGGCTTTGCGTTCTCTCTTCAACACAAAAATGGGATTGTTTATATTCATTGCTTTGAATCTTAATTACGTCACGATGACGTAGTGACCACAAACAAAAAGCGCACGAAGTGGACTCCATAGCATATCGTGTAGCACCATTGTCGAACGAAATTGCTCGCTCCCTGCCACAGCAAAAGTAGGTCAGCATATAACTGAACTAGGCTAATTAAAGTTACGTCACGTCAAAGCAAAACCTCTCTACACATTGTTGCTCCGTGGCGCGGTTTTGCCGTCAGCACTCGGGTCGATGAGGGGCCACAACTCGATCGACTGAGTCGCTCTTGTAAACAAGCGTCTCGGCTCAACTTTGGACTTAGCTTTTCACGTAGTCCTTATCCGGTATTAACCGGGTATCCCTACTTGTCACTTTTTGCGTATTTCAGTCCGTGATAGTATACAGCTGTCGAAATTATTGTCATGGAATAAAATGCAGTGCTACTAGCCAGTAAAGGTTAGCAGACACCTTGCTTGTGATCGACCATCTCTATTTTTTCGACTTCTTCGCTGAATAGTAGTACCGTACAAACCAAAACATACGACGCAAATATATACACGGTCAAATTAAGTGAAATTTGGCGGACACGCGATATTCCTAATTTTCTCTCACAAGATACAAATATGTATTTCTTCACTCATCATCTGTTGAGCTATTCACTGAAGTTTTGGTGAGCAAAATTATAATGTGGGCGAAATAAATAAGTAGTCGTTGTGTGACATTCTTATTTTTAACTTTCTTTTATTTTTTTTAAAAAGGAAATTGCAACCACTATGCCTCAACAAGTATAATTTTAAATGTAAAGTACCTATGCTAAAATATGTACACAAAAAATTTATACTATTTTGTTGAGGTTCAATCACAGCGAATTCGATAAGTTAATTTCTTTTAATCCAAAGTATATGTGTTTTATTTTCTCTGAAAGTTTTCAGATAGAAAAGAGCTATCAAGATTGCATTGCATAGTAGCAATTCGTTTTGATTATTAATACACTATTTCACTAGTTAAAAAGAATATTTTTATATTAAAAATTAATTCGAGTGAAAACGTTAAAAATCAAAATGTACATCAATGAACCACAACACAGCATTAACCACATCTAAATGAATGAATATCACTTCATTATCAAATTGACATCCTTCCATTATACTGATCAACTTTCCATTATACATTTTGTGCAATACAAACTTATATGATAAAGACATTAAATAGCATTTCTTTCCTTTACAATTTACACAAGTGACAATGAAGTTGTCTCCCCAAGTCTATTTATAGATCAAAAACTCCTTGCAGGTACTTAAATTCAATTTGTTTCTTTTAAATATTTAATTTTCTTGGTTTTAAATTCGTTGCACATTCTCAGGCTTAGATAATCCCCTTGCAAACTTTCTAATGGTACTCTCTTAGTAATGTCACCAACCCCCACCACTCCATCAATGACACATGCCTGGCAGACACTTCCAGAACACTGCTTAACGGTTTAGTTTGTACACTATAAAACTGTTTTAAACTAGGTACTAATTTTGTGGTAGTGTTGATTCATAGTAAACTTGGCATTCAATGGTTTACAGTATTATTATTATTACTATTATTTTTATTATTAATATTATTATTACACAATAGACTGATACATACATGTTAGTTTCTAGGTTATTAGAAATTAGACTAACACATATAGGTGAGTTTTGACCTTATTTAAAAATTAGACTAGCATATCTAGGTGAGTTTCGAGGATTTAACATTAGACTAACAGGCTTATTCTGCAGTCTGATGATTAACAATAAACTAGCCACACACACATTGATAAATATTTTCGATAATGTTTTAGTAGTATTGGATTATTGTAGCAAATTCTAAATAGTAGCATCATCCTATAAACGAAATGTTTTTAGGGAATGGCACGATGTTGACTTAACGAAGAACGTTGCGGCTGTTAAAGAGTAGGTTGTCTTGATAAGTATCAAACTAGAGGCCCTGGGTTTGCATAACTTTTGAACGCGACCATACGTTCTTACTGCTCGAAGGCTCGGGCCAACGCTCTCGTTGGGTTTTGATGCTTTCATTCACCTTGCGAGGTAGACTTGCCAATCTGCGGGCCGTGTGCACGCCCATGACGTCAGTGCCTATCTTTAGCTCGAGCTCACGGTAGAGCTGTAATAACACGGTATGCAGACATAAAGGACTCGGACGGAAAACTGAGCGCAGAAACTGAGCCAAGACAACTGACACGGTCCTGTCCAATGGCGAACTTGAGCAGACAATCGAGCATCAATAACCGTCTGAAAAGCTATATTCATGGTTAACCAGAAAACAAAGACAAAACCGAGTCAAAACAATTGTTCATTAAGGACTGCAGTACAGCGAGATGAACCAGAAAACAAACAGAAGTCTCGCGCAAACAACTGTCATTTATAAGCATTCAAATAATGAGAGCACACGTAAACTTAAATTCGAGGACAATGTGAAAGAGACATATGGTTATGATCAAATGCAAGAACTAGGTTTAATGATGAAATATAATTGGGTTTTTCTCATTCATTCATTCAGAAAGAAAGAAAGAAAGAAAACATTTTGTAGCACTCGTAATGCTTCCAAAACTATTGTACTATATAACATGTACTTGTATTTTTGATTTACATTATTGTTCTGTCTTTCAGATTTCTGCCATGGACTGGTACAGGTTCAAGATACTAAAGTTCCAATTAATTGTATTGAGACAGAACCATTAAAAAAGGAAAAACCCAAACAAACAAAAAACCCCAACACAATTACTCACAAAATAATCAAATAGAAGGTGAAAATAGAAGTAGAAAGCGTGATTGTGTCATGTCTTATTGTGAACAACAGAAGGCATATTTCACGTCAATACTTGTGGTATTCGATTTAATTTACTCTTACATACCATGACGTGTTGACGTCTTACGTTAACTTTCTGTCAACACTGACGTCATTTGTTCTCACGTTTTGGGGCTTTACAGCATGCCTGATCTTTAAATGTCTCACGCTGAATGATTTTCTATCATACCTGGAGGTAATTTATCTCGACTGTGATGCCTGGTAGCAAAGTGACGCCATTACGGTATGGAAAGTGACGTCATATGTCTACTACAGGGAACAGGGTTATCAAATTGTAACGTCTTGATTTACAGCTGTCATTACTTTTTTAAAAATCTTATTTATTCCTAGTTTTTTATTTTCTCGTTTAAAACACAGCTGTCTGTCTCCCTTTAGGATAGTTAAATCTGCTGTTTGGTGCAGAGGGGTCAGCCCTGTTAAGGAACTCGCTCCTTTCTACACCAACCAGAGTGTGTGGAGCTGGCGTGGGGGGGGGGGAGGGGGCGAAGAGAGAGGTGGTAGTAACAACTTACAAATACTACTCTCTCACTCTTTCTCTATAAATAAATGTTGACACTAAAGGTGCAGAAGAAACAGTTCAGAATAAGAAAATAAATACAATTCGTCTTCTGCTTCCTGAAATGTCTAGTTGACAACACATGTAATGTCGGTATACGATAAAGTCCGGTTTTCAGAAGTGTGCTCGTTTATATTCATACGTATACGCGTCCATCCTTTCTTCTAACCACGCTGGACACGTGCGGCTACAAAGAGGATACACAGTCGGACCGGGAAGGCTACACAATGCGTGTGTTTGTGACGAGTTTGCGAATGAACGTGCACTTTGACATCTGACCTGTAAGTTCAGTGAAATAAGAAATTTCTGCATCTCGGCTAGCGAAGACTATCGGTGTCAAGGTTAACAGTATGAGATGAAGGTTATCAGAACGAGGTGAAGGCTGATTGTACGGAGAATGAAGGTTACTCGGCACTACTGCTCTGAGCAAGGAACGTGACATAAACTGTCAGTCGCGTGGTAGGCACGGCTGAGAAAAGCGTCTGAGAAGAAAAAACCCACTAACAGCGACCAGAGCCTTGCTGCTGACAAACAGAATGTCTCTCGTCACAACGCGAAATACTGCATAGTGTTTCTGTCAGTAGAGCAGATTTAAAGTTTCTATTACTATGTATATGTCATGGCTCAAATACTCAATCACATCAGCCATAATACAGACAGTGTAAACATATTTGCCAGTCGAGATTCTGTAGAGTAGATACGCTTTGTGTATAGTAGTTGTAGAGATGCTGCAATCAATCAATATCAGTCATTATCGAAATAATGTATACAACATGAGTCATGGTCGATATATTTTAGACATTACTCGTGATTGAGATACTGTAGAAATAATCTGTATCAGGGTCGAGACACTGGGGAGTGTAGAGTACTTTAGTCATGAGCTATTATATGTAGACAGTACCTTAATGATGGAGAAATTAGAAATGACGTTACTTCTATTAGTGTAAACACTCACTACCATTCATTATCGCGATAGTGTAAACGGCTTACAGCCATGGTCGAGATATTGCAGACACTGAATCTATGTATGATCTAGACATGTGAACAATGTATATATCGGTCAGAAATTGAGACACTAAGTTAATCACGCTCATGACATAGACAGGGTCGAGTTATTGAATATATATTATATCAGTCACGATAGAGGCAAGATAGATGCTATACCAGACTGATACGGATACTGGTAGACGGTACATTAACGATGATGGAGACATTATAGACTATTTCACTCTCGTTTTAGATCTTGAAAGCAATGTATGGGAAGGCCGAGACACTATGGACGACATATTATGAATGCTCGAGTGACTGTAGACATTATATCAGTCATGCTCGAGAAACTGTAGATGTTAGATGTCAGTCATGCTCGAGTGACTGTAGACATTATATCAGTCATGGGTGGAGACGCTGTAATCAGAAATGTGTGGCCGAGGTGTAAACAAACAGCTGGCATATATCGAGACTCCAAAATTTACACGCCGTGTGAATGACTCATTTTTCATCCCATTAATTGTTTTTGAATTATTGGTTTTGTAAACAAGCCTGGGTATGTAACCTGCAGGTTCAAGACACTTCACTTTCTTTTGCTTCAGGGTAAAGTTTCTGGAACCAAAAGACAGCACTGAACAAGTCCCTTATCCAAAGAAATGCACCAGTTTATCAATGAATGTTGGTATTAGAGCGAAGAAGTATATCAGTGTACCAATGGGTAAGGGCGTTAGTGCGAAAAACGTATATCACTTTATCAATAAGCGTGGGTGCTTTAGCAAGGATTAGGTATAGTAGTTTAATTAATGCCATTTGCAAAGTGATTTATAATCCCTTTAATAATACACTGTCATGCGCCGTCTTTTCAAACTGCATATATAAATGTTTAGTCTATTTAAATTTAATTGCTTAGTTTATTTTTTTTTCAAACTGCAATGGTTGTGTTTAGTATTTCATTGCTTTGTCTAGTCTTCTCAAACTGCATTGGTCCTGTTTAGTCTATTTAAATTTCATTGCCTTGTCTAGTCTTCTCAAACTGCATTGGTCCTGTGGTGGTGGTAGTGGTGGTGGTGGTGGTGGTGGTGAGTAGAGTCATTGATCTGTTTACATAGCGTGACAAATTTAGTCCTGTTTATCGTGCTTTTCTGGAAAGTTTACGCAGCAAAGGTTGCTGTATATTAGTGGAAGTAGTAACACGTGTAGTAATGATAATAGCACTAATAATAGTAGTACTGTACTAACAGTAATAATGAAAATATAGCTAGTAACAATAGAAGTAGTAATATAGGTAGCTGTAGTAGGACTGCTATTTAAATTTCATTGCTTTGTCTAGTCTTCTCAAACTGCATTGGTCCTGTTTAGTCTATTTAAATTTCATTGCTTTATCTAGTCTTCTCAATCTGTATTGGTCTTTAAATTTCATTGTCTTGTCTAGTCTTCTCAAACTGCATTGGCCGTGTTTAATTGTATAGCCATGTCTAATCTCTAAATTTGCAATGTTGCGTCAACTATCGTGGCTATTCTCTTTAAGTTGCAATGTGATGTCCCGTCTCTTTAAAGTGCTAATATCTTTCAATAATAACATTGTAGGTAGGTAGACTGTAAATTGAGAAATTAGTTTCTATTCAATTGTTGCCTATAGTATCTTAAAATTGGAATATGGTGTCTAGTATCTTTAAATTGCAATGTGATATCTGGTATCTTTAAATTGCAATGTGATATCTAGTATCTTTAAATTGCAATGTGATATCTAGTATCTTTAAATTGTATTGTGGTGTCTAGTATCTTTAAATTGTATTGTGTTGTCTGTGACGATGTGTGACAAATTCTGTGTCATGACCTCGTGACCCAATTGCTCGTTTCAAAATTAAATTTTCGAACGGACCTTTGTTGAAATTCACCCGTGATACATCAGTATCGAGAGAAGCTTTCTAGCAAGGTCAGATTGTTGCATAACTTTAGGCCAGTGTCCAGCACCTTCGAGATCAACAACATACCACGTGAGCGGTCACGTGATGCGTTCAATGCAGTTTCATAAAAACGATCATAAGGCGCAAAAATACTCACTCATTTCCAGAACGGCAGACACACAAGGCAGCTTTAACATTAGCTCCGTCCCGCCGCCATACCAGAGTCGTAAGAGAGTCGAAGATGAACCCGCGCTAGAGCAGTAAAATCTACTTTTAAGAGGTAACAATAACACGTCTACTTCTTACAGTATCTATTGCATTTATTGATTGTATTTTGTAATTGAATTGATGTATGTATTTTGTGCAGCTTAGCGCTATTTTAGCCAAAGCACGTGTTTCGATGTAAAAGGACAAATCTAAAAGTTATTGTATATAAATTATTGTAACCTTTTCTTATCTTTAATTTATATAATCTTAAATTCACTAGTGCCGCCAGTATGTCTGTGCACGTGGTGAATTCTTCTTTGTAATTCAAATTGTTCTTGCATATAATTTTTCGTGTAAAATTGTAAAGCATTCATGCTTCATTTTGAATTAATCCTTCGTGTGAATTCCAATTTTTAATGCTGTAAATATTTGAGAATTCATACGTTCGTGTAACGTTATATGTAACACACACGTGGACCACAATGTATATTTAAATATAACCATATTTGAATTGTAAACGACACGATAGTCAAAGATTCTAAATTCAGAACCTTAAACAAAGAAACATGTGCTTGGGTTTTGCGAATATAGACGCAAATAGTTACAGAGCCCAAATCCTTTGTTTCAGCCGGGTTCTTATGTTACTCCTCTCTACCTTCGTACTTCTTGAGTCGTACACCGACTCGGGTGTCTTCATGACCCATACGTGAACTATGCAGAAGTACCTCGTGTTAACTACGGTTAACGATTCGTCGCAAGTACATTAGCGATGCAGTAATTGAGTGGACGATTGACTGTTATGCTATGCAGTACTGACGATGAGCCAAAGGATGTGGACAAGTTCTAACCAGTTGAACCCCACGTGCGACCAAAAGTGTAGTTAAGTATATCTACTGTGGTCCAGAATCAAATGACTATTTGGCAAGATAACTTTTAACAAAGACGGTAAAATGAGAGAACAACGCTGTGTAGAATTAAGACGTCGTGATCGTAATTAATCGTTGCTGTTAATTGTTAAACTTATTAAATCTATCTCATTTTGTTAAGAACCTCTTTTTGTAGTAAATTGTATGCATATAGACCAAATGGGATTGGATGGGGGCTGTCTGAGCTAAACGAATGACGTAATGAATGCATATGAATCTAAGAGAGTTTTTAACGATTTCCAATCTAGCTAATGTACGCAAATTATCAGTTTCGTAAATCTGTGATCTAGACTACAAAGATGCATTTTTAATTTAGTCGAATGATGATTTGAGCAACCAGTCTGTTTAGGTTAAACGAGAGGGAATTAATTTAAATAGTAAATTAAGTTTCTATAATTTCCTAAGCAGGGTCTTTAAATAAATACTGGAAACGTAACAAGTGTGGCCTCGTCATGGGATTGATATGTATTAAATTGTAACATTTTTATATACATAGGGCGTATCATAAACCTAGTAACGAACAACTGAGAATTGCCAATATTCTATTGATTCAGGATTGTTGAAATATTTATCTTGCTTTTGTTGTGACATGTGCATGTATTCTTTTGCAGAGTAGCGTGCATGTTAGTTAATGTTGATATATTTAAGCGTAGTTAAATATGTCATGTTAGCTATTGATGATTTATTTAGTATTGTGTTACTGGATACTTCATTGTAAGAAGTCGACGTGTTATACCGGCAGCTAGGAGAGTTATCGGTAGTAACAGACTTCGGACTATTATATTTAGGGTGCTAAGTATAATGTGTAATGTTGTATGGTCGGAGCCGTGACATTACGAAAGCCTTGGAGACAACAGATTTGTAACCAAGCAGGTGAACGTGTAACCAACGCGTAATTTATTTCGGAAGGTGTTCTGAGTAAATTCAATAATTTTTGTAAGGTCGTAGCCTAAAAGTTATTGTGGGATAAAGCGGAGTTTTATCGCCTACGGTTAGATACACAATCACGAGAGATATTTATTGTAGCCAGACGCGCTAAATAAATAAGATGGATCTCGAACAGACTATTGCGAGTCTGAGAGAGATAGGTTCCTTAATCGGATACCGAACGGAAGACGAGGTAATGAACTTCGTGAGAACTGAACTAGACAGGAGAGAGGAACGCGAAAAGAGGAGAGAGGAACACGAACGAGAGATGGAACGGATAGAGATAGAAGATGATCACCTTACGACTTTGATAGATCTAAGGGTCGATGAACGGATGGGGAGCTTACAGCTCATGGAGATTCTAAAACGCGAACAGAAGATAGGCATATCACTAGAATATAGAGGTGAACAGCTACGTATTTTCGTCTTGCTAGCACTCAATGAAAAGGAAATAGAACACAGGGAAGAAATTAGATCTTCAATAAGCTCACGAGCAAAACAGTTGTGTGATAAAGATTTCCAATTCAAAGGGGAAGGGAAGGCTGAAATACGAGATCTAACGTTCGAAATTAGAAAGTTGAAGAAAGAGAGGCTAGTGCTTATGGAAAGGAAAGGAAGTCTAGAATTAGAATGGTTGTGGACAGAAATCAAAACAGAGTCTAAAATTGTTGGGAAAGATGACGGTACTGTTGACAAATTACGACAGGAAGGTCAGGCCGTGAACTTTGACTTGCCGAGGTCAAACGCCGCGAGTGTGGAGACTGACACACAGAAATTAGTCGCACTACCGAACACAGCAGACGAATTAGACAGTTTGATTGAAAACAAAAACAAATGTTTTGACGAAACCATTACAGTTCAACATGCTAATCTGTGTACAGAAACAGTTAGCGCACCAAAGCTTGATCTTGAAACAGAGACAAGAAAAGACACTGTTGTTAAGGACTTAATAACACGTGTAGAATTTGGACAAACACATACACCGCCGTGTACGTGTGACACCTTGGTTGACGGACTGAATGCGCATGATAAGATAGAGACAGATTCTATCGGTTGTGTACCGTTAAGGTGTGATGAAACTTCTAGCAACACAGTGACTGATTTTTCTGACAGGACAAGTATGCATGAGAAGATAGAAACGGGTTCTATCAGCTGTGTATTGTTGAAAGGCAGTGACACATCCACTGAGTCTACTGACCGAACTGTTAGTTTAAGAGAGAGTCATGAAAATGTGCTCGCTACGAAGACTGACATCGGCAGATCTCGATCTCCGATGATTGACGTGAGTCATGACGTAATTTTAGAACACAAGATTATTGCGTTATGCGAGGTTTCGAGTGCTAACACATTGATAGCCAGGGAAACAGAAGTATTTGATCCAGATGACAGTATAGGTAGCATTACAGACGGAGACAATGTGCCTATGATAAATTCATTTACTTCAGATGACATGACAGTTGTCAGAGCTGAGACAGAGTTCTTTTCCAAACGTGACATGGAAGAAGATATAGTCGAAAACTGTACAAGGACGAAATCTAGTATTTCTAACATAGGGATATTAGAGACGGTCAACGATAATGCATGTGTACTGACGTGTATGCACGCAGTTGTCAGAGACATGGCAGAACTGTCTGCAGATAAATCACTTAACGGAATTAGTGACGTAGACAGAAGCCACGGTACATGGACTACCTTTATTGACTCACCTGTTGAGATAAAGGAATGTCATGAGTACGTACCAAAAACTGAGACAAGTGGAAGTAAGGAGGAGGGGGTTTCATTAACTGATATGTTCCTTGATTCACTAATGATAAGTACGGAGTGTAATCCCGAATTGATCAAAGACACAGTACAAATGAGTGACAGAACTAGATCGATAGACAATGAAAACCGGAGTGACGGACTGATAACCAGAGTAGGTGGGGCATCAGGACTGTTACTGACATCAGATGCAGAGAATTATGATAGAGGAAACAGTGGGAGTGTAGCCTATGACACACAGAGAGTAGACATAGTGATGTTATTCAGTGTAATAGAGACAGGTAACATTCACTGCCAGTTAGTGACTGAAACTGACAGAATTTCCATCATAGATTCTGACGATTTGATGAGGAGACACATTGAATTAACTAAGTCAGTGGAGACAGATTATGTTAGTTCAATAAACGGTATGATCCAGGGGAGACAATCAGTAACTCTTGGGGAGTTTAAGACAGAACCCTTGTTCATACAACCACAGGAATCCGACTTGCTAGCGAGTGAGTCTGACCACACAGTGACTAGGGAATACTCGAGTGGAGGGTTAGACAATTCTAGAGTCACAAAGGAGACACAGACTTATGTTGTCAAGGAGAGAGACAAATTGACAGACATAACAGTCGAACACCTAGTTGTGAATGGGTTAAAACAGAAAACAACTAGTGGGATGAGGTATTTCACTTCAGTCTATGATAAAATCGGGAGAACAGAACCTCCAGATTTAGGGGAGAAGCTAATGTTGCAATTCAGGTACTTCAGAGAGACTGGTAGCCGTGACAGAGCACATTTGCAAACCTATGACGTTAGACTAGATGCGAAATGGACCCATAGTAGATCTGACGCCATTCCGACAAAAGACGTTGAGTGCATGCGAACTAGAGACGTTCAATGTGTACACAATGACGTAACTACAGATGCGCGAAACACCAAGAGAGCAAATTTCCATTTGCGTGAGTTCAGTGACAAGGCTAAGAGCAATAGATTTGAAATTCAGACTTCGCATAGTCAAGGCCACAGAGACACTGACATGATACGAAACGTATCGAGAAGTTTGAAACTGTTAGATGGGGTAGAGACCAGTCATACAGAAACTGACACTACCAAAAACATTTTAAACTTGACAAGTACTTTGGGGAGTTTTGAAAGAGATAAAACACTTCAAGGACGTACTTACCGGACGAGAAATGAAAAGTCTAAACTTGACATGCAATATATTGCACCTCACAGTGACATTCTGACGAACAGAGTAAGAAAGAAAGAATACAGTTGTCTTGCCGTAGACATGCTGACACACATGGGCGACGACGTGTATTGGGATTGGGACAGAACTACGAAGATTGTGCTAGGCAGGATAGTGCAACAGTAGAAATAATGATTTGACACTTTCCTTGAATTTTCATTATTTTCTTGTTGTACAGTAGTTGGTAGCTGTTATTGTAAATATGTTGGACATTTCATAAAAACTTGGGATTAGCTATAACACTGATTGAATTGTGTTAGGGTTGTAACTCTGAATATGACAGGTAGACTGATAGATGGTTCATTGAGTTGGTAATTCATAAACTCTGATATTTGGTTGATACAGGAAATCAGGAAATATCTGGAACTTTTCATAACCTGCATATTGATAGTGTTGTTCATTGGAAGTCAATTTTTTGATCACACTATTGTTGGATACGTATTCAGTGGAATTGGTTGATGTTGGATTTCTATTCTGAATAATCTGATTAGATCGAACTAGGTTGTGTGTGAACTATTGATTATTGGGACAGATAGTGAGAATTTCAGAACATGTTATTCCATTGGATGGATGTCTATTAAATTAGACTGGACCTTTTCTTAAATCATTTTTATTTGATTTTTTTCTTAAATCATTTTTCTCTGATTTCTGAAATGAGAAATATTGTATGAGAGTGCCGTTAATCTAGAGTTGATTTCCCTGCCGCGTTACATTATTTCTGGTTATGTTGAAATTTTTTAATTGTAAATTTTTTCTTCATTTTGCACTTCTACATTTTATAACACATAATTTGTAGGAGGCATTTATCTTTTGGTAAGATAAACGCCTCAAAAGCAAGGGGGTGTGACGATGTGTGACAAATTCTGTGTCATGACCTCGTGACCCAATTGCTCGTTTCAAAATTAAATTTTCGAACGGACCTTTGTTGAAATTCACCCGTGATACATCAGTATCGAGAGAAGCTTTCTAGCAAGGTCAGATTGTTGCATAACTTTAGGCCAGTGTCCAGCACCTTCGAGATCAACAACATACCACGTGAGCGGTCACGTGATGCGTTCAATGCAGTTTCATAAAAACGATCATAAGGCGCAAAAATACTCACTCATTTCCAGAACGGCAGACACACAAGGCAGCTTTAACATTAGCTCCGTCCCGCCGCCATACCAGAGTCGTAAGAGAGTCGAAGATGAACCCGCGCTAGAGCAGTAAAATCTACTTTTAAGAGGTAACAATAACACGTCTACTTCTTACAGTATCTATTGCATTTATTGATTGTATTTTGTAATTGAATTGATGTATGTATTTTGTGCAGCTTAGCGCTATTTTAGCCAAAGCACGTGTTTCGATGTAAAAGGACAAATCTAAAAGTTATTGTATATAAATTATTGTAACCTTTTCTTATCTTTAATTTATATAATCTTAAATTCACTAGTGCCGCCAGTATGTCTGTGCACGTGGTGAATTCTTCTTTGTAATTCAAATTGTTCTTGCATATAATTTTTCGTGTAAAATTGTAAAGCATTCATGCTTCATTTTGAATTAATCCTTCGTGTGAATTCCAATTTTTAATGCTGTAAATATTTGAGAATTCATACGTTCGTGTAACGTTATATGTAACACACACGTGGACCACAATGTATATTTAAATATAACCATATTTGAATTGTAAACGACACGATAGTCAAAGATTCTAAATTCAGAACCTTAAACAAAGAAACATGTGCTTGGGTTTTGCGAATATAGACGCAAATAGTTACAGAGCCCAAATCCTTGTTTCAGCCGGGTTCTTATGTTACTCCTCTCTACCTTCGTACTTCTTGAGTCGTACACCGACTCGGGTGTCTTCATGACCCATACGTGAACTATGCAGAAGTACCTCGTGTTAACTACGGTTAACGATTCGTCGCAAGTACATTAGCGATGCAGTAATTGAGTGGACGATTGACTGTTATGCTATGCAGTACTGACGATGAGCCAAAGGATGTGGACAAGTTCTAACCAGTTGAACCCCACGTGCGACCAAAAGTGTAGTTAAGTATATCTACTGTGGTCCAGAATCAAATGACTATTTGGCAAGATAACTTTTAACAAAGACGGTAAAATGAGAGAACAACGCTGTGTAGAATTAAGACGTCGTGATCGTAATTAATCGTTGCTGTTAATTGTTAAACTTATTAAATCTATCTCATTTTGTTAAGAACCTCTTTTTGTAGTAAATTGTATGCATATAGACCAAATGGGATTGGATGGGGGCTGTCTGAGCTAAACGAATGACGTAATGAATGCATATGAATCTAAGAGAGTTTTTAACGATTTCCAATCTAGCTAATGTACGCAAATTATCAGTTTCGTAAATCTGTGATCTAGACTACAAAGATGCATTTTTAATTTAGTCGAATGATGATTTGAGCAACCAGTCTGTTTAGGTTAAACGAGAGGGAATTAATTTAAATAGTAAATTAAGTTTCTATAATTTCCTAAGCAGGGTCTTTAAATAAATACTGGAAACGTAACATTGTCTAGTATCTTTAAATTGCAATGTAGTTCCTATTTACTGCGCAGAAGACGGATTTTTCTCGTGTTCAACAGCATGCAACTAAGTGACGCTGGCTGAAGACTGGAATCGTCAAGAAAAGCGGGTAAGAAAAAGAGAAAAAGCAAACAAAACAAAACAAAATGTGGGTGGGTGAGGAGAGAGATTGCAGCTGGCAAGACGCCAGCTTGTGCCACTTCCACCTCTAGAACTTTATTGAACAGCTTGGAGAATGTTTTCTCTTCCTTTTCTTTTACATCGAAGGAGGGTTTCTAATCAACTATCGCCCCTATAATATGATAACGTAACGTCTATGACACGATTGACAGCTATGATAACGTAACGTCTATGACACGATTGACAGCTATGATAAAATAATGTCTACGATAGGATTGACAGCTATGATAACGTAACATCTATGACACGATTGACAACTATGATAAAATAATGTCTATGGTAGAACTGATAGCTATGATAAAATAATGTCTGTGATAGGACAGATAGCTATGATAAAATAATGTCTATGATAGGATTGATAGCCATGATAAAATAATGTGTATACTAGGACTGATAGCTATAATAAAATAATCCCTTGACCCTGCCAAGTTTCGTTATTGTACTTTTTTTGTTTTGTGTATACATTTATGTGTGCGCGTGTGTATCTGTATGCAAATGTGTGCGTGAGTATATGTTTGTGCTTTCCGTTTGACCTTGGTTTTACGTCGCTCTTCTGTTGGTTTGAGACAGGCGTGCTATGTTGTTTTGGTTTTACACTCGTTTATGTGTTGTTTTGGCGTGGCACACATATTCACTGTTGTTTTGGCGCGACACACAGATTAAGTATTGGTTTGACGTGACACGTATTAAATGGGGTTTTTTTTTTACTTGACACACATATTCGCTGTTGGTTTGACGTGACACATATTCACTATTGGTTTGAAATTACATGCACACTGTCGTTAAGGTGTGACATATTTAGGCGTGACATATATACCTATTTAGGCTTAACATATATCAACACTGTTTATCACGAGTGACACATACGCATTGTTGTTTTGGCGTGTGGTGCAAGTACATTTTTTTTTCTTTCTTTCTTTCTTTTATTTTTTTTGGGGGGAAGGTTGGGTGTGACACGCACGTACAATGTTGTTATGGGGTGAGAAACTCTATAATGTTATTTGGTACAGAAAAGAAATGTTGTTTGGGTAACACAAACAGTCCCATTGGTGTAAGACAAGGCAGTGTTTGCTATTTCGCACGAAACAAACACACAATGATTTGAAAAAGCCAGTACAATTTTGTATTCCCGAATCTAATAATAGCTTATCTCCTGACACCTCATACGCACGGAAGTGGCTGGGGTCATTTTTTAAAATTATTTTTTCCCTGTTACCAGAAAAAGGTAATGTGCGTCACGTGGGAAAGTGGTGGTGGTGGTGGTGAGTAGAGTCATCGATCTGTTTACGTAGCGTGACAAATTTAGTCCTGTTTATCGTGCTTTTCTGGAAAGATTACGCAGCAAAGGTTGCTGTATATTAGTGGAAGTAGTAACAAGAGTAGTAATGATAATAGCACTAATAATAGTAGTACTAACAGTAATAATAAAAATATAGCTAGTAGCAATAGAAGTAGTTATATATGTAGCTGTATTAGTTGATGTGTAGTATAAATAGTTGTAGCAATATGAATAGTCGTAGTAGTATAAAAATTGAAAAATAAAGTGAAACTCTACGAAACAACACAGCGGGGGGGGGGGGGGGTTGCTTGGGTGTCGTCAGAGTGAATAAGGGGAAACAGCTTGTAATATCATTAAGATGCCGATACACGAGGGTAGGTGACACACATTGAACGATTTGTGTGCAGGGGAGAGAAATTTTGTTACAATACAAAAGTGAGCACGCAATCTGGAGACAGACACTGACTGTCCAGTGCGACAGACCGAACGGAATCAATCGGCATCGACTACTGAGCAGTAATTATAAGAGTGAAATTAACGACCAGTTAGCCATCTGGAGTTGGCAGGTATTTATAAATGCAACTGACTACGAAAAATGTTACTTAATGTAAGTGGTTCGTGAGCAGTGTCTACTGTGAGAGTAATGAGTACTAAATAAATTAGTATGTTTCAAGAAATTAGCAGTAACAAATGAGTCTGTCGTGACTGAGTGATACGCAATACACAGAATAAGTGAACAGAGACTGTCAAATGACTGAGTGTTGACTGAGTGCTACGACTGAGTGTTGTGACTGGGTACTATGATGAGTGTTGTGACTGAGTGTTGAATGATAGCTATGACTCAGTGCTATGATGAGTATTGTGACTGAATGATCACTGAGTGCTATGACTGAGTGCTATGACTGAGTGCTCTGATGAGAGTTTCTGAGTGTTGTGACTGAGTGATTGTGTGCTTTGACTGGGTGCTATGATGAGCGTTGTGACTGAGTGTTGACTGATTGTTATGACTGGGTGCTATGATGAGTAATGTGATTGACTGTTGACTGAGTGTTGTGACTGAGTTCTATGATTGACTGCTATGATGAGTGTTGTGACTGAGTGAAGCGCAATCACAATACGCGAATACACATAGTTATGAGCAGATTAGTAGAAATCAGCCCTGACATGCGTCAGGCTCATTCTGTGTATAGGTGCTGCAAAAATGTGTACAGACAAGGTGTCATATTGATCTAGCGTAACTTTCACCCTCGTCCATGAGTGTCAGTGGCTGAAACGATAATCAATGTCAGTGGCTGAAACTCTCTCGTCAATCAGTGTCAGTAGCTGAAACTCTGTCTCGTCAATCAATGTCAGTAGCTGAAACTATCTCTCACATCAATTAATGTATCTGAAACTATCTCTCGTCAATCAATGTCAGTGGTTGAAGCTATCTCTCGTCAATCAGAGTCAGCAGCTAAAGCTAGCTCTCGTCAGTCAAAGCCAGTAGCTGAAACTATCACTCGTCAATCAATGTCATTAGCTGAAACTATCTCTCGACAATCAATGTCAGTAGTTATAACTAGCTCTCGTCAATCAGTGTTAGTATCTGAAACTATCTCTCGTCCATTAGTGTCAGTATCTGAAACTATCTCTCGTTAATCAATGTCAGTAGCTGAAACTATCTCTCGTTAATCAATGTCAGTAGCTGAAACTATCTCTCGTCAATCAACAATGCCAGAAGCTGAAACTATCTCTCGTCAATCAATGCCAGTGGCTGAGACTGTCTCTCCACCGTGTAAGTTAATGGATGTTGACAACGTCCTTCGTCGAGGAAAGTCAGTGTGTTTCCTTAAGTCAAATACAACCAACTGAAAGGCTCTTCCGCTTCGTCCCCTATTAGTCACGTGGGCGGCGCTGTGTCTACACAAGTTTGATTTTTTTCTTCTTCCCAAGCCTGATTAACTATTAGATTTCCTAAGTGAAAGATTACTGATTGAGGATAAGACGCCAACTGTTGAGGTACGTTTGACAAGGGTGTTTTGTCAGTTACTGAGAGTGTCAAAGGGAGCTACTGAGGAGTATTTGTTACTGTTTATCAAAATAAAAATGTGACTGAAATATTTCCACCCGTTTCGATGATGTTTAGAATATTACACACACACACACACACACACACACACACACACACACACACACACACACACACACACACACAAATATATCTTTGCAAATATATAAATTTCATCCTGTAACTATTTTTATTAGTCTCCCGGAACTTTAACAGATGCTTCGAAAACTCTTTAAATTAGGTCACTCTCACGGAAACCCGGGCTTTAATATACAAGGCAAGACATATTTGTAAAACGAAACAAATGGGGATTATTCATATTGCAGTGAGACAGGCACACACAGAAACACAGATAATGAGACCAGTTATAATGCTGTGTGATACATAATGATATCTAATGCTCAAACAATACTCACAGATAAAAGAATTCATTATCATGCCAGACATGATATAATTTACTGTACTTCCTTTCTGACTGGATGTCCGGGTGAAGCGAATAACGCGTCGCCATTCCGGACTCGATGTCCGGCTAATCCGAATAACACGTCGTTCCGAATACAATATTCACAATCGGAAGAAGCGGGTCTACCCCAGCCGGTGTAAATGATAGAATATCGATCAGGCCTCAGTTACTAGCAGCAAACTAAAACAACGTTCTTTCGATCAGCGCTGCACACAGATGGCTGGTGAAATGAATTCTAATTAATAGATACGATATTAATTTTGTTTTAACCTAAATTCAACATTGCTTTTTTCTGGTCCAACTATTTACTCTACTCTGGCACCGCAGATATTTTCTTTTACTCTTTATGGCTCAGACTTTGGGTGTATTCAGAATGTAGGAAGGGCTTGTTATTTTTGCCTCCTTCCATCTCTTATATAGATAGGGGCACTGCCACTAGTCACCATTATGCAAATGAGATTTGTCATCAGCTGTTTTGCGAGTCTTTTGAGTCATATGAGTTTCAGTCATTTTTTTTAAAAAAAGTTTTCTCTCGCGATGTACCTGAGCTAGTCAGGTGCCGAGTTCGAAAGCGTGGATATTTTTAATACAAGGCTGAAAGATACCACACGTCATAGATGAAAGATGGCTTGTCATAGATAAAGGGTGACGAATGCTATAGATAAATTGTGATACTGTAGAGATAAGCGGTGATACCTGTTGTTGCAGGAGACTACCATAGACATTAGGGTTACACGTTACAGATAGATGGAGATACGGATTATTGCTAAATGATCATTCATGCTATGGGGTACACGTATTACGGATGGATGGTGACATAGATAAATGGTGATACATGTTATGGTGTATGACAGATTATGTTATAGGTAAATGGTGATGGTGACACGTTTTACAAGAATGTCATTGATTTGACATATGGTGTAGATAAATGGCGATACATGTTATGGTGTATGACAGATTGTTATAGGTAAATGGTGATGGTGACACGTTTTACAAGAATGTCATTGATTTGACACGTGTTATAGATAAATGGTGATGATGACACGTACGTAAGTGGTGATTATGATACCTGTTGTAGATATATGGTGATGGTGACATATGCTTCACATAAATGGTGGTGGTGACACATATTTGAGATAACTGGTGATGATGACACCTGTTGTAGATATATGGTGATAATGAGAAACGGTTGAGATGAATGATTTTGATACATGTTTGAGATAAATGGTGATGGTGATTCATGTTTGTGATAAATGGTGACGATAACAGATGTTAGAAATAAATGGTGATAATGACACATGCTGTAGAAAAATGATATTGATGGCACATGTTTGAGATGAATGGTGATGGTGATACATGTGTAGATAAATGGAGAGGATGGTACATGTTTGAGATAAATGGTCATGGTGATATATGTTTGAGATGAATGGTGATGATGACATACGTTCTATATAAATGGTGCGGATGACACGTGTTTGAGATAAATGGTGATGATGACATCTGTTGTAGATAAATGGTGTTGATGACACATGTAGATAAATGGTGATTATTACACTTGTTTGAGATAATGGTGATGGTGACACAAGTTATAGATAAATGGTAATGATAACACCTCTTGTAAAAATGCTGATGGTAACACACGTTGGAGATAAATAGTGAGATGAGGCATGCTATAGATAAATGGTGAAGATGACATATGTTTGAGATAATTGGTGATGGTGACACATGTTTGTGATAAATGATGATGGCGACACATGTTTCAGATAAATGGTTATGGTGACACATGTTTGAGATGAATAGTGATGGTGACAATTGTTTGAGATAAATGGTGATGATGAAACATGTTTGAGATAAATAGTGATGGTATATATTTTAGATAAATTTTGATGATGATGCCTGTTCGAGATAAATTGATGATGGTGACATGTGTTTGAAATAAATGCTGGTGGTGACAATGTAGATAAATGGTGATGATGACAAAAGTTTGAGATAAATGGTGATGATGACACACGTTTGAGATAAATAGTGATGATGATACATTTTATAGATAAATGGTGATGGTGTAACATGTTTGAGACAAATGGGGATGATGCCACTTGTTTAAGATATATGGTGATGATGACACATGCTTGACCTAAATGGTAATGGTGACACATGTTTGAAATAAATGCTGATGGTGGCACATGCTATACAGCTGTAGATAAATTAGGATGATGACACATTTTATAAATAAATGGTGATGATGACACATGTTAAGATAAATTGTAATGGTGAAACATGTTTGACATAAATGGTGATGATGACACGTTTCAGATAAATGCTGATGGTGACACACGTTATAGATAAATGGTGATTGTGGTACTGTTATGGATAAATGCTGATGGTGACAAATGTTATATATAAATGGCAATGGTGACGCATATAGACAAATGTTGATGATGACACATGTTATAGATAAATGGTGATGATGACTTCTAAATCTATCCTGTAACTCTATCTTGAACGTCAATTACATATCAAGATCTGGTTTCAATTAATAAATTTTATATTCATCTACAACTAACAGGTTCTGGATCCAACTACAAGACACAATGTTTAGATACACCTACAAGATATAGGTTCTAGATCCAAGTAAAAGACACCAACACCAGTTAGTTAATGGATATTATTATTATTAATTAATTAATTATCCTAAAACAATTACAAGTTATGAGAATCTTAATTTTATTTTATTAATGATCCTCCAGCAGACACCACTTGTCTCTCTCACTTGGTGGATATTTGGATCCTGTAAATATTTCCTCTCTTCCTCATCATTAAAGAAATCTATAATGTGCTTACATGCTTTTCATACAGTTTTCTTATTAAACTACATTATACTAAGTGTATAATGCTTTATACAGAGTACAACAGTCATATATAATGATTCTACTATGTTGTATATGTATACTGAGTGTAGCAAATACAACTTTTGCTGTCAAACAGTTTGAAACTGTAACAATGAATGGTTTTCTAATTTTTTTCTCAAATTAAAATATATTAGTTGACCTCTGACCTCTTGCAGCTTTACTATCATTGCAGTTTAGCGCCATTCAGAAATATAAACCGTTTTCTAAGGGAAAATTGTAGTCTCCGTTACTGATGTGAAATTGATAAGCAAGAGCCGGACGTGACGTAACTATGGATCCATGACAGGGAAGAGAGATATAGAGGTTATAAAGCATCTTGGAGTTAACCACCTTCATGATTTATAATGCATCCAACTCTGGTTAGCTCTGGTTATTTAGGTCAGATCTTTCTACAATCTAATCCTGGGTGTCACTCAGAACAATCATTTGCATACTTGGACTAGCACACACTATGAAGTTGAGCATCCTTGCACAATAAACTCTTTCTTTTATAAATAACATGATGGTTAACATCTGAAAAAGGAGGGTGTACGTGGCGAAATAAATCCGTCTGTCTGTGACGAGTGTGACAAATTCTGTGTCATGACCTCGTGACCCAATTGCTTGTTTTCAAAATTAAAATTTTGAAGGGACCTTTGTTGAAATTCACCCGTGATACATCAGTATCGAGAAGCTTCTAGCAAGGTCAGATTGTTGCATAACTTTAGGCCATTGTCCAGCACCTTCGAGATCAACAACATACCACGTGAGCGGTCACGTGATGCGTTCAATGCAGTTTTATAAAATATGATCATACACGCGAAATCCGTCACTCACTCCCAGATCGGCAGACGCACAAGACAGCTGCATTAGCTCCGTCCCGCCGCATACCAGAGTCATATGAGAGAATCGAAAGAACCCGCTAGAGCAGTAAATCTACTTTTAAGAGGTAACAATAACACGTCTACTTCTTACCATATTTATTGCATTTGTTGATTGTATTTTATAATTGAATTGATGTATGTATTTTGTGCAGCTTATCGCTATTTTAGCCAAAGCACTTGTTTCGATGTAAAAGGACAAATCTAAAAGTTATTGTATATAAATTATTGTAACTCTTATCTTTAATTTATATAAATCGTAAATTCCCTAGTGCCGCCAGTATGTCTGTGCACGTGGTGAATTCTTCTTTGTAATTCAAATTGTTCTTGCATATAATTTTTCGTGTAAAATTGTAAAGCATTCATGCTTCATTTTGAATTAATCCTTTGTGTGAATTCCAATTTTTAATGCTGTAAATATTTGGGAATTCATACGTTCGTGTAACGTTATATGTAACACACATGTGAACCACAATGTATATTTAAATATAACCATATTTGAATTGTAAACGACACGATAGTCAAAGATTCTAGATCAGAACCTTAAACAAAGAAACATGTGCTTGGGTTTTGCGAATATAGACGCAAATAGTTACAGAGCCCAAATCCTTTGTTTCAGCCGGGTTCTTATGTTATTCCTCTCTACCTTCGTACTTCTTGAGTCGTACGCCGACTCGGGTGTCTTCATGACCCATACGTGAACAACACGTTAAAGTACATTGTGTTAACTACGGTTAACGATCGTCGCAAGTACATTAGCGATGCAGTAATTGAGTGGACATTGACTGTTATGCTATGCAGTACTGACGATGAGCCAAAGTGATGTGGACAAGTTCTAACCAGTTGAACCCCACATGCGACCAAGAGTGTAGTTAAGTATATCTACTGTGGTCCAGGATCAAGTGAATATTTTGGCAGAAATTCTCTATAAAAACAATTGACTTTGACGATAGAGCAAGAATAACGCTTGTATGGAATCTAGACGTCGTGCTCGTGATTAATTGTTGCTGTTAATTGTTAAACTTATTAAATCTTATTTCATTTTGTTAAGAACCTCTTTTTGTAGTAATTTGTATGCATATAGACCAAAAAACGTGGATTGGATGGGGGCTGTTTGAGCTAAACGAATGACGTAATGAATGCATATGAATCTAAGAGAGTTTTTAACGATTTCCAATCTAGCTAATGTACGCAAATTATCAGTTTCGTAAATCTGTGATCTAGACTACAGAGATGCATTTTTAATTTAGTCGAATGATGATTTGAGCAACCAGTCTGTTTAGGTTAAACGAGAGGGAATTAATTTAAATAGTAAATTAAAGTTTATAATTTCCTAAGCAGGGTCTCTAAATAAATACTGGAAACGTAACACTGTCCCTATTTCTAAACTTAATTATTATATAATTTGTTAAATATCAACGGGACATGAACGTCCGGAACTGCTCACGATGATACTTTTGTAAATATCAACGTTAAAATAACAAGTCAGGTAAAGAATATGCTAGAACTTGCTGATGCAATTCAAACCAGTTCCAAACCAATGAGTAGTTTTCTGACTAATAGTCTCACACTTGTTCATAATAATTTCATCCAATGGGGATGGACTGAAAGTTACTTTTTTTGAAGAAAGTCCTATATTCTAATCCCTTTGATTTTGATGTAACTCAAGTCCAGTTGTAAAGGTAATTTTTAGTTTATGGCAAGATAACTGAAAAAGAAAGAATGGACTTACAAATATTTCATACATGTTTGCTATTGATCTATGATTTGAATTGGAGAATGCTTATGTAATTGAACCATTATTTTTATGTTCACTAATTTGATTACATTGTACATCATACTTGTGAATTTTGATCAATGCTATATTTCTTAATGGGCTAATGAAATAGTGTTGCAGGATTTATAAGTTGAGAATGTGTGTAAGAGAGAAAGGAGATGAAATATACCTGAAATTTAGCGCTGCCTTTGATTTGACTTTTGCAGAGGGGAACTTGCCTTTTGATGCTTTTGATGTTAGACAACCTTGTATCCACTTCAGACTGTAGTGACTACTGATCTCCACTGGATCACATTGGTGTGTATCATTGTAACCAAACTTATCAGTAAATTACAAGCATTGTAACCAAACTTATCAGTAAATGTGTTGCTGTAAGTTGATTCTTGTGAATTCTGTTTGAGAGCCAATACGATGAAAATTAAGGTTTTGTTCAGTCTTCAGAATTCAAGATTTATGAACATTCTTAGTGGTGTGCTTCTGTAGTGCACATGAAGATTCTGGAATATTCCTTGTGGTGTGCTTGATAATACATACGAAGTTCTGGACAATTCTCCATGGTGTGCTTTGTAAGCGCATTGAAGATTCTGGAACAGTTCTGTAATGTGCCTAGAAGGGATACGTTGGACTGTCATCCAATAAGAAAGAAGGTGATACTGCAAACTATGTGATTGTGAACATGAGCCAGCAACAGCTGTTGTCATTGAACATATATATATTCAAATTCAAATTAACATAATTTGACTGCTGATGTCTATGCTAGGATAAACTGAATGATTTGTCTAACATTAATCAAGCATTGTTTTTAAGTGATGCAAATGTCAACGCTCTTTTGATTATATTCATATGTTGTATATTTCATTGTTGATTTAGTAAACTCATTGTTAAATGTATTAACCTTCTTGCAAATATATTAAAACCTTAAGTTGGAGTAATAGCGGGTGGATGGGGGCTCGTTAAATATAAATAAAGGACGGATTTTTATAACTCCGTTAGTAAAAGGTTTCTACCTGCAAAGACATTATGTGACAATAAAACGTCTATCTTATTATTGTGTAACAAGTAGAGTTTTACAACACCCTTATAATCCGCCAAGTGGGAGACATGTTGATCTTGTGGGAGAATTATTAATAAATATAAATTAAGATTTTCAATCACTTGTAATTAGTTATGTGTTGTTAATTAATAAATAATAACCATAGCTAGTGAAGGGTGCCCAGAGATTTACAGACACATTACAAGCTACCCCCATACCAACTGACAAAAAGACTATTACAAGATACCCCCATACCAACTGACAAAAAGACTATTACAAGATACCCCCATACCAACTGACAAAAAGACTATTACAAGCTACCCCCATACAAACTGACAAAAAGACTATAACAAGTTACCCCCATACCAACTGACAAAAAGACTATTACAGAAGAACAATCTCATCCAAACGTGCAGAGAGCCCAACCCCGAATCTACAAACTCTCTATGGAACATCACCTCCTCTCCCGCCTCTACACATATATAGTGCCATAGACCTCACACTACTAAAAACCACAAAACACACAAAATACACAAACACACAAAATACAAAACATACACAACACTCACACTCATCAAAACGCTACTAAGAACTACAAAATACACGACCTTCACACTCAACAAAACACTACTAAAAGCTACAAAATACACGATGAAACTCAACAAAACACTACTAAAAATCATAAAATACACAGTCTTCATACTCAACAAAATCTACTGAAAACCACAAAATATACATCCTTCACACTCAACAAAAAGCTTTAAACCATATACACGAGCAATATACAAAATATACATCCTTCACACTCAACAAAACGCTTTAAACCATATACACGAGCAATACAGCCATCACACCAAAATAAAAACCGCGGCTCCAAACAATCAACAAGTACAGGAGTCGCAGTTCATACTCCCACAGGTACATTCACCCACAAACTACACCCAATATATTCACCTAAATATTACACCTGCAAAAAACACCACATGTATTCACCAAAATATTACACCTCGTGTATTCAACTACGAACTACACCAAATGTATTCACCTACAAACTACACCAAATGTATTCACCTACAAACTACACCACATGTATTCACCTACAAACTACACCACATGTATTCACCTACAAACTACACCAAATGTATTCACCTACAAACCACACGACATATATTCACCTACAAACTACACCAAATGTATTCACCTACAAACTACACCAAATGTATTCATCTACAAACTACACCACATGTATTCACCTACAAACTACACCAAATATATTCACCTACAAACCACATGACATATATTCACCTACAAACTACACCAAATGTATTCACCTACAACCACAGGACATATATTCACCTACAAACTACACCAAATGTATTCACTTACAAACCACACGACATATATTCACCTAAATATTAAACCTTGTGTATTCAACTACGAACTACATCGCATGTATTCATCGACAAATACACCCATGTTTTAACCTACAAATCACACCCCATGTATTCTCCTACAAATCACCCCCCCCCCCATATATTCACCTACGCACTACATATCATGTATACACCTACAAACTACCCTCGTGTATTCATCTACAAATTACACCCATGTATTCACCTATACCCTGTGTACTCAACTATAGACTACACTCCAAGCATTCCATTATGACAGCTGAAGCAGTAGGAATCCAAAACGCACTGGCTTTCGTGTTCCTAACCGATCTTATCCCACCCCTATCCAAGATACGTACTAATTCTCAAAGATCATCATCTGCACTTCATGTTCTACACAATCCCTTCAACGAGTGCAGATTGCCCACTACAGACATATTAGATAGTACATCGAAAGTCTACAAGGAAAAGGCACTCGCAACGACACTCATGTGGGCACGTAGCCACAGCAACATCATTGACAATGAAACAACAGATTTAGTGGCTAAATACGGGGAAAAACATGGGCGATTCCTACACACCCATCTACAAACCAGAAATAAGAACAACAATCAACACTCTTCTCAGGAAACAGTCAAACCTCGTCTCTCACCCTCACCCCACCCCCATCCACGAGCATACAACGCGCAGCACACAAACTTCCAAAGTACTACACAGACTCGGCTATAATGCTACACTGCTGTTAAACAACCAAAACTAATAACAGAAAAAGACCCTGCCCAAATTGCAGAGTTAAAAACAGAGCACATCACTTCCTCCTCCATTGCATCATCTAATGTCTGCACAGAAGAAAGGCTAACACTAAAACACGTGTTCCACATTCCATTCCTATTCCTTACTTTACCATCATAATATTCCTTACTTTACCACCATAACATTTCTTACTTTACCATCATAACATTCCTTACTTTACCATCATAACATACCTTACTTTACCACCATAACATTCCTTACTTTACCATCATAACATTCCTTACTTTACCACCATAACATTCCTTACTTTACCATCATAACATTCCTTACTTTACCATCATAACATTCCTTACTTTACCACCATAACATTCCTTACTTTACCACCATAACATTCCTTACTTTACCACCATAAGATTCATTATTATGTTCCCTAAAACAATACGAACAAATCATTCATAATGTTCTCATATAATTCCTCATATCATATCATAATGTTCTCATAACATTCCAATGCCTTTGACAAGCCGGAAGCGCCCCCTACATTAAGCAAGCAATGCCTTTGAGAGGCAGGGCAAACAAAATGAAAGTTGGGGATAGGAAAACAGTGCTTACTGACGAGCATCCAGAGTACTTACTACCACCCCCACCTTCACGAAAACAAGACAAGCGAGGCCACTCTCCCGGATTACAAACAGGCCGAGGAAAAGTCCTTCACAGAAATCCGGAAGTAAAGAGATAAACGGAACCACGACGACCTCTCCTACATGAACTGTTAAACTGCAGTCAAAGTGAATGACACTTGAGTCAAAAGCCTTGTTACTTAGATTACATTAATCTGTGATTGTTTTATCTAGATTAAATTTTAAAAATGTGATTGTTTTATCACGCTGTGTTTTGGAAGAGTGTACAAGAATGTGTACACGGCCACGTCTGTCGCCTTATTCTTTACACTCGATTTTTTTAATGAATGAGGCACGTGTCAAATTAAGATGTACATAGTAGTCACTTCCTTACATGACCTAGATATTAATTCCAGACCTGGACGGGAGAGCATTATGGGTCGTGAGCTTTTATCTACTGACCTGGTCTGTACCCTCAAGAATACGTCTAAAAGTACAATACAATACCAAAGACGTCACAAACTCGTAGACTGGCAACCTGCTTTACCTTGGAGAGGTCCGATTTTTCTCCCCTGAGTTGGAGATCGGTTGACACCATTTGTTGAGTTCGTCCGTTTGTCAGTCAGTCTACTCTCCTGCAACACTCTTCACTTGTGAGCTATCTGTTCGTCCTACGAATATTGATTTTAAAACATATTTATACAGAGTTCAAATGATAGTTTATTGAGTTTAACATTAAATCCTAAACAAATATATATAATTAACAATAAACAATTAACCTGTACTTCACTATCTACTCGAATTTCGTGACATACGTGTTTGGATATAAAATAAAAATTTTATTTAAAAAAAAGATTGAAGATTATTAAATTTTCTCATCGTTAACAACAGAAGACATTTTAGTTTATTAATTGTCTTGCAACTTGTCTCTGTTTGTAAACATTTTATACTGGGGGACGGGTTAGGTTATAAATGTAAATGAGTATTTAAAAGTACCTGACATAGGCTAGGTGTTTGTAGACATTTTGTACTGGGGAATGGATGCTAGAGCTAGGTTATACATTTTTATTGAGTTTAAAGTGCCTGACATAGCTAGGTGTTTGTGAAAGTGCTAACTGTCGTTCGTCCTTTACTAGAAGTAACTGAAAGTGATTGAGAGAACACGTTAAGAACCTAGTTGAAGAGAGGAAATAATCAAAGAAAGGTTCATCTACCTTCTCGTCTTTTCTTCAAGTTCGTTTCACACACACACACACACACACACACACACACACGTCATACTTGGCAGTTTACTGGGTTATGGGAATCTCATTCAGGGATTCTGACAACATTGTACTGAGACTTACAGATTACACCCACTGAATGATTACAGATATGCTGTCAGTCGTTACGGACACACACAGTCATTACACGCACGCAGTCATTTAAGACGACACATTCATTACAGGCATTCAGTCAAGGCAGACAGTCATTACAGGCACGCACTCATTGTTGACACTCACTCATTTCAGGCATTCAGGCATTCAGACAGTTATTACAGGCACGCAATCAACATTCCATTCTACAGATCAGAGTTAGTTCAGACATCTATTTATGATGTACGATATAGTAATGATATGATGGTATATGATTTCGTACGGACATTATGGAATATGATTTCGTAATGACATTATAGAAAAGTGACTAGATAATAACATAGCCAGCCATACGATTTATTAAAGACGTTATAACTATACGATTTAGTAATAACGATGTAAGTATACGATTAAGTAATGACATATATAATGACGATTTGGGGGCATAATGTGATAAGTATGAGATTACGAATGAATTGTAACTTTATTAGAAAGAAGAAATACGCAAGCACATACACGCCGCTGATTTTGAGAATTTGGTAAGTGGCTGAGAAGAAAAAAGGTGGGAGAACAAAACTTCTGGAATAAATATTAACATTATATTTGGTAGAAACATGTCAGTACTGAATGCGATCGCCTTAGGAACCAATTGTCTGGAATATCTATTAAAAGTGTATTTGGTAGAAACGTGTCGCCTTACTACGCCGATTGTCTGGAACATCCACGTCACGAAAGTTCTTAAATGATAACATACGAAAGGCATGCGTCTGACCAGCCAGCCGATCGAAATGTGACGTCAAAGTGTGTGGGTCGAACTGACTCGTACTGTTTGGGTTTTTCCACGCCCGTCCAGTCATTCACTGTACACTCCTAAGGCACTGCTTTACTACCTTTAGTGCGTGTTCGTTTCGCAAGTCATGCGCTGAGGGCAATGTTTTAGCGCGTGTTCGTTTTACAATTCGTGCGCTGAGGGCAATGTTTTAGCGCGTGTTCGTTTTACAATTCGTGCGCTGAGGGCAATGCTTTAGCAAGTTTAGCGCGTGTTCGTTTTACAATTCGTGCGCTGAGGGCAATGTTTTAGCGCGTGTTCGTTTTACAATTCGTGCGCTGAGGGCAATGCTTTAGCAAGTTTAGCGCGTGTTCGTTTTACAATTCGTGCGCTGAGGGCAATGTTTTAGCGCGTGTTCGTTTCTCAAGTTGTGTGCTGATGGCAATGTTTTAGCGCATGTTCGTTTTACAATTCGTATATTTGAGGGTTGATCATTGTAGTAAGCGCTGTGAGAACTAAATTGTTTGTGTATTTTGTAGACAGATGCAGTAAGTGAATACAATGACTGATGCAGTAAGTAAATACTGGGGACTGATACAATAAGGGTGATTTCTGAAATTAAAGCACTGTGTGTTTTGAGGACAGATCTACCAAACTGACCGCTAGTGTAAATCATATTTACTGGGGCTTGTGTAATTCATATTTACTGGGGCTTGTGTAATTCATATTTACTGGGGCTAGTGTAATTCATATTTACTGGGGCTTGTGTAATTCATATTTACTGGGGCTTGTGTAATCATATTTACTGGGGCTAGTGTAATTCATATATACTGGGGCTTGTGTAATTCGTGTTTATATTATGAGAATATTGGATAGAGAGTGGGATAATGGAATGCATGAAAAATACTTACCAGCATATGATTTAACATGCTAACTGTATTGACACTTCATGTCAAATAGCAGCTAAAAATGTACAGTATAGTAAAGCCAGACAAGCACGTCTGTACAATAAGACAAACACATGTAACATTGAAGTTGGTACATGGGTGTTGTTGCTATTACCTCTTCACCAAAATAAGTTACAAGTATGATGGCAAGGACCCTCCTATGTCATTGAAAAGTTGAGCAGTTGTAATTTTGACGTGTTTAGCGTATGATTGAGGACTAAAGTAATTTGTGAGCTTTGGGGTTTGACATGTTTAGCCATAGCGTGTGACTGAGGACTACAGCAATTTGTGAGCACTGGGGTTTGACCTGTTTAGCCATAGCGTATGACTGAGGGCAATGGTAGGCAATGAAGACTGAATGCATGTAATGTGTACTTTATCAAATACAGTTCATGTATACCAAGGAGCAATACAGTTCACATGTACAAAGGAGTGATACAGTTCACGTGTACAAAGGAGTGATACAGTTCATGTGTACAAAGGAGTGATACAGTTCATGTGTACAAAGGAGTGATACAGTTCATGTGTACAAAGGAGTGATACAGTTCACGTGTACAAAGGAGTGATACAGTTCATGTGTACAAAGGAGTGATACAGTTCATGTGTACAAAGGAGTGATACAGTTCACGTGTACAAAGGAGTGATACAGTTCACGTGTACAAAGGAGCAATACAGTTCACGTGTACAAAGGAGTGATACAGTTCACGTGTACAAAGGAGCAATACAGTTCACGTGTACAAAGGAGCAATACAGTTCACGTGTACAAAGGAGTGATACAGTTTACGTGTACAAAGGAGCAATACTGTTCCCGTGTACAAAGGAGTGATACAGTTCAGGTATATAAAGGAATGAAACAGTTCACGTGTACAAAGGAGTGTTACAGTTTACGTGTACCATGAAGCGATACAGTTCACATGTGCCATGGAGTGATACAGTTCACATGTACCATGGAGCAATACATTTCACGTGTATCATGGAATGATACAGTTCACATGTACCAATGGAGCGACACAGTTTACGTGTACCATGGAGCAATACAGTTCACATATACCAGGGAACGATACATTTCACGTGTATCATGGAATGATACAGTTCACATGTACCAATGGAGCGACACAGTTCACACCTACCAGGTAGCAATACAGTTCACATGTACCATATGATACATTTCACATGTACTATAGAACGATACAGTTCACATTTAGCATAGAATGATATTGTTCACGTATACCATGGAGTGATACAGTGTAATTAATGTTCATTCAAATGTCTAAAGTAGTTTGTATGCATACTACGATCTAATCTAGTTAGTGAGCATACTATGATCTGGTGTAGTTAGTGTGTACACTAAGGTATTTTGCAGACACTATGGCCTAGTATAGATTATCTGGTACTATGACCTGATATTTACATGCATACTTAAATCTGATGCCGATTGAGGGTATATTACTGTCTATTGCACATTGTATGTGTATTATTTTCAATTGCAGTTTGTGTGTGTATTATAATCTATTGCAAGTTGTGTATATTATGGACTATTGCAAGTTGTGTATATTATGGTCTGTTGCAAGTTGTGTGTATTATGGATTATTGCAGGTTGTGTGTATTATGGACTATTGCAAGTTGTGTATATTATGGTCTGTTGCAAGTTGTGTGTATTATGGACTATTGCAAGTTGTGTGTATTATGGACTATTGCAAGTTGTATATATTATGGTCTGTTGCAAGTTGTGTTTATTATGGTCTGTTGCAAGTTGTGTATATTATGTTTTGTTGCAAGTTGTATGTTTATTATGGTCTGTTGCAATTTATGTGTATATTATGGTCTGTTGCAAGTTGTGTATATTAAGGTCTGTTGCAAGTCGTGTGTTTATAATGGTCTGTTGCAATTTATGTGTATATTATGGTCTGTTGCAAGTTATGTGTATATTATGGTCTGTTGCAAGTTATGTGTGTATTATGTCCGTTACAAGTTGTGTATATATTATGGTCTGTTGCAAGTTAAGTGTGTATTATGTCTGTTGCAAGTTAAGTGTGTATTGTGGTCTGTTGCAAGTTAAGTGTCTATTATGTCCGTTGCAAGTTATGTGTATATTATGGTCTGTTGCAAGTTATGTGTGTTTTATTCTGTTGGAAGTTGTGTGTATTGTGGTCTCTTGCACTTGTACCGTTACTGCGGTCTGAATCAACCTGCGAGTGAACCCTGTAGCGGTGTACGTTTTTTCTTCCAAGAATCAAAGAATGCGTGCGTGTCTGGCTGGAATGCAAAGATTTGTTTTTCTTTCGTCCCTTCAGCATGCACTTCACGACTGATCTGGAAATCACGTCACAATGGAAGAACCTGACATGGAAGCAAAGAAAATATGTCGGCCAACCGCAAATTGAAATAAACGACAAAAAGTCGTTCAGCAAAAACAGACACAAATAGCTATGGAAGAACAGAGAAAAAATGAACAACATACTAAAACATGAAATTAGAACCAGTGAGTGAAACTGGCCTCAAAGTAGATTGCAAGAACTATGGTATCTTGGTCTGGGGCAGAATTGCTAGGGCACCGAGATATTGTGTCTGTGGGTGGGGAAGGATGGGGGTTGGGGAGGTAAGCGATGGTGTGGTAGCTTTGGCTGAATTAAGTTCTTCGTAGGAAATACTGAATAATAGAAGACGAAAGAATTGGGCAGAAAGTGTTTGCCACTCCGCTTTTCCGGCTAAATGAAAGACAAGCTGCAAATGTTGTACTTTTGCCCGGATTAGGAAATGCATTGTACTTTTGCCTGGGTTATAAATTGCAGTTTACTTTTGCCCGGGTTATAAACTTCAGTTTACTTTTGCCAGGGTTATAAACTTCAGTTTACTTTTGCCAGGGTTATAAACTTCAGGGTTTTTTTTGCCCGGGTTATAAACTGCAGTTTACCTTTGCCCGGGTTAAAAACTTGTTTTCTTTTGCCCGGGTTATAAACTGCAGTTTACTTTTGCTCTGGTTGGAACAAAAGGGTTAATATAGTATATTTCAATCGAGAGCAGATGACAAATGGCGTGCTAGAAATGGACTATTTATATATTTGCCTTTGGGAGTCTGTAAATTAATAAACTGTCTTTGAGCTAAAGTACTTCAGAATATTGTTTGTTCCATTTTACGATGGAATTATCGTACGACAAGCTAGAGAGTGAAAATATTGTTTGCCGTCCGAAGATAAAGATGAAATAGGGTCTTCTCGTGGGCCAGAATACAAAGTGAATTTGACATTTTGCAATTCCGGATGAAGTAATGTAAAACGCATGTGTCCTGTTTGCCCAAGATACATTGATATGACATTTTGCAACTCCGATGACTTAATGTGTAACTATATGTGTCCTGTTTGCCCAAGATACATAAAACATTGTGCAGTTCCGGGTGGCTAGTGTAAATATGCACATAATGGCATACTTTGTTTGGACTGAGTTAAACGATGAAATTATGACTTCTTCCAATTACCTGTGACATAAATGCAAATATGTAGATATTGTCATAACTTAGCCAGGTTAAACAGTAAGGAATTGATATTTTGATATTCCAGAAGAAACGAACGTACATATTATGTTTTGGTCTGTGTTTACTGATAAAGACGTAACGTTTTCGGCCCTTGTTTAATGATAAAGACCTCTGTTTTGGCCCGTGTTTGATGATAAAGACTTTAAGATTTGGCCGGTGATTAAGGATAAAGACTTAACGTTTTGGCCCTGTTTAATTATAGACTTAACGTTTTGCTGTTCTGGGTGAAGAAAGTACATGTACCATTGTATTTTGGCCCAGGTTTTATAATAATAAAGACATTTGGTCGTTAAGGATATAGACTATAGAAAATGTGTAGTCTGTTACATTTTGTCCAGGCTCAACAATAAAGATATCACGTTGTACAACTCCAAGTGAAGGTCACGTATATATGTATATACTGTTTGTTTGTTTTTTGCCTAAACAGTGAATATTGACCTTTGGTTTCGATGTCATATTGTGATTCGTGTTGTCAAGCAGAAAGGAGTAATTTGCTGATGTGAATGTAATGAACGCATTGTGTTATTTTGACTCAGTGTTCTCAATGACTTTCTTGTTTTGACCCGGTGTTGTTCGTACTACGTCACAATGACGATCTTGTTTTGACCCGGTTTTGTTCGTAGTATACTATCATGTACAATGACGATCTGTTTTGGCCCAGTGTTGTTCGTAATTTGCCATCATATACAATGACGATCTGTTTTTGGCCCATTGTTGTTCATAGTATGCCATCATATACAATGACCGATCTGTCTTGGCCCGCTGTTGTTCGTAGTAAGCCAGCATGACGATCTTGTTTAGACCCAGCGAGGGTGTGTCTTGCTGAGTGCCAGGTTGTCCACAGAATAGACAGCGGCCTGTTCTTTTCGATTTTCAACTGTCAACGAAACTTTTGCTGCTAGGGTTTAAGACCCTATTTTTCGTCCCCTTTCGACGAACTAGATATTAATCCATTCACCTGATCGAACGAGCCGTTGAGAATCACTCGTAAGATTAAATCTTAATTGAGATACAGACCCGGGTCACTTGACAAAGAGGTTAATATCATGTTCATGCGCTGTCGCCCGTCATTCAGTCAGCTCTGAATGCAATAAGTCCAAGTGTAATTCGGTCAATTTAGAATGCACAAGATCGGCCAAAGCAACCTTGACTGATTATTTTGCGGATTACTTAAAAAGGAAATCTTCCTCTCAATTTTTGTATCACGCTGTTATATTATTGATTTGGGGAATGATGTTTAACCGTATCGGTTGTATTTATGTAAATTTCTCCACCGATAAAAACAACAATATATCCATCGATATAAGCAACACTATGTCCATCGATATAAGCAACACTATACCATCATATAAGCAAGACTATATCCATCAATATAAGCAACACTATACCATCATATAAGCAAGACTATATCCATCAATATAAGCAACACTATACCATCATATAAGCAAGATTATATCCATCAATATAAGCAACACTATACCATCGTATAAGCAACACTATATCCATCAATATAAGCAACACTATACCATCATATAAGCAACACTATATCCATCGATATAAAAACACTATGCAAATAACAATTCGTAATGAGACCATGTAAACTGCACCGTAGACATATACAAAAGTATATCCATCGATATAAACAACAGTACGTAAATCAGCATCGATATTTATATATATATAAAACTTAGTAAATATCACCATCATATAAACAAACTTTACGTCAACAGTACCATCTATATAAACAACATTATATAAACAGTATATCAGCATAAACAACACTACGTAAAAGCACTATCGATATAAACTACATTACGTAAACAGTACCATTGACATAAACAACATTACGTAAACAGTACCATTGACATAAACAACATTACGTAAACAGTACCATTGACATAAACAACATTACGTAAACAGTGCCATTGACATAAACAACATTACGTAAACAGCACTATCGATATAAACAACATTACGTAAACAGTGCCATTGACATAAACAACATTACGTAAACAGCACTATCGATATAAACAACACTATGTAAATCGATACATATATAGCACCATCGAAATTAAACACATTGCGTAAAAAAAATGATCACTACAGAGACTATTCACGGCTGAATGAATCTTGATCACTACAGAGACTATTCACGGCTGAATGAATCTTGATCACTACAGAGACTGTTCACGGCTGAATGAATCTTGATCACTACAGAGACTGTTCACGGCTGAATGAATTTTGATCACTACAGAGACTGTTCGCGGCTGAATGAATCTTGATCACTACAGAGACTATTCACGGCTGAATGAATCTTGATCACTACATAGACTATTCACGGCTGAATGAATCTTGATCACTACAGAGACTATTCACGGCTGAATGAATCTTGATCACTACTGAGACTGTTCACGGCTGAATGAATCTTGATCACTACAGAGACTATTCACGGCTGAATGAATCTCAATCACTACACAGACTAATCACGGCTGAATGGATCTTGATCACTACACAGACTATTCACGGCTGAATGGATCTTGATCACTACACAGACTATTTACGGCTGAATGGATCTCGATCACTGTGGAGACTGTTTACCGTGAAGCAATCTTAGGGCAGAACAGTTTTATGGCCTGGGCTGCTTTCATAAACCAGTTTCAGACTCTTAAGATGCGTGGCGTTAGTTAGTGGAACATAGGTTTGTTGAAGTCATTAGACGTAATAGCAATTTAGGGAATTACATTTAAGTTGAACGGTTTTATGTTGGTTTATTTTGGTGCGTTCTTCATTACTTATTATTGTTTCGGATCTGTCTCTTTGGTGTTTCCGTTTTTGTCTATATCTCTGGCGTTTTTGTTTTTGCCTGTAATCCTGGTATTCATTTTGTTGTGTGACCCGGACATTCTTGCTTTTGTCTACAACTCTGGCATTCCTGTTGTCTGCGGTTTTGGCGTTCTTGTTTATATCTGTAGCCTGGAGTTCTGTTGTTATCTTAACTAGGCGTTTCTTGTTGTCTGTAGCTCTGGCGTTCTTGTTTTTTGGGCTTGTAACCTTCTAATTCTGTTGTCTGTAACCCTGACGTTCTTGTTTTTAGTCTGTAACCCTGGCGTTCTTGTTTGTAGTCTGTAACCCTGGTGTTCTTGTTTTAGTCCGTAACCCAGGCGTTTTTGTTTTTATCTGTAACCCTGGCGGGTTCTTGTCTTTGTCAGAATGATGAATCTATTGTGTCTTTGTCTCTGATACTGTTGTATGTATCTCCGTATGTATTGTATCTTTCTCAGTAGATTGATTTATTTTTTCGGCTGTCATGTGACTTAGTTGACGTTTTATTTGTCACATGATTTATATTTTTGTCAGTGGAGTCTGTATTTCACAATTTTTCACTTTGATGTTTAAGGTTCGTAACTACGTCTCTGTTAGGTCTCTTTACTGAACTGCCTGTTTCCCCAGTGTGTTGCATGGTTTTGCATTCAGTAAGTCTTATTCAACTGTAGGGTTTGCAATCTCTAATAATATCAATAACATTTAGCTTATTCAAGTGATGACAACTATAGGGTTTGCAATCTCTAATAATGTCAATGACATTTAGCTTATTCAAGTGATGACAACTATAGGGTTTGCAATCTCTAATAATGTCAATGACATTTAGCTTATGAAAGATGTTCGGCATAGTATCAGATTCACTGATATGCTTGGAGATGTGACGAAGTCAAAAATATGCTTGTTAAATTCCAGTTTAGATTCAGTAGCTGGTTTTGTTTAATCCTTTATAGACATTGTTTTGTAAGTCCGATCATGTTTTGTAAGTCTAATCATGTTTTGTTAGCTGATCGTGTCTTCAGCAACCAGAATGGCTTACAATTTTGTAAGTTTATTTAGTGATATGCCCTTTTTTTTAGTTCACATCACTAGCTCCACTAATGTAGCAATTTGATCAGCCATAAAATTAGCCCAAATGCCAGGACAAATGCCATATTCTCTGATAAGTCTCCTAAAGACTAAATGTACGCTAAATGCTCTTAATTCCTTTTATTCTCCACCCCTCACTCTTCACCGCTAATATGACACTCCACCCATCAATAAAACTTTTCAAAAAAATCTCTTCCTAACCGCATGCTACAAGTTGAAAGAGAGTTAACAACCAACAAGCTAATCAACCAATCAGCCAACAAACCTCAGAATGGCTGCGTACCTTCAGGCTATCGTAAAGTAGTTCCGCCAAGCCCGGGGCTCTCTGTCCATAGGCTTCGAAGTATCAGTACCGTTCAATTTCACCCAACGCTTTCTTTTGCGGAGATGTGAATCTGTGATGGACTCTGGGGGGACACATCCCGTTATGTCTGACTTTTAACGCGTAGGCGCAGTTCTTTGCGGCTGGTCTCAAGTCACGATGCCATAAAAAAAAAAAAAAAACCAGGCAAAAAATATCCCCATATACCTGTTGTTTCTTTCTTTCTTTTCATTTGTGCACATCAGAGCGCGTGTACTACGAAGTAAATTGCGAGATAGTACGAGAGTGCTACAGCTTAAAATACAATGAGGCAAAGAGTGGGCTTGAGCGATCTCTGCAGCATCGTGAATAATGAGGCAAAGAGTGAGCTTGTGCGATCGCTGCAACTTAAAGTACAATGAGGCAAATGTGGGCTTGTGCGATCTCTGCAGGCAAAGTTCATAATGAGGCAAAGAGGTAGCTTGTGCGTTCGCTACAACTTAAAGTACAATGAGGCAAAGAGGGGGCTAGTGCTACCTGTACATCATCTTGTATAGTGAGGCAAACGGGGAGCGTGTGCGATCTCTGGAGCGTAAATACAACGAGGCAAAGAGTGGGTAGTGCGATCTTTTACTCATCTCAGTTTCTAGAAGTAGCAGAGTACATTTAATCGCTTGCAAGCAAAATTAAACTGGATAGGTTTATTTAATTATAACCATCCAAAAGTTAAAACAATTTTTTTTTTTTTTTTTGGGGGGGGGTTCGTAGCTTAAAATGAAAAACTAAACTCACAAAATATATTGTCGCCATTGAACTAAAATGAACTGACATGTTTACTCTGATGTGTTTGAACGAGAGCTAAAAATAGTTTGAAGAATTAGCATTTGAAACAGTCAGTTGCCAAGTAAGTCTCCCTAACTAATGCCTAATGGATTGTATGAGGTCATATTTAACAGTTGCTTTACATTTCCTTGCAGATGATTTTCAACTTTTTTCTCTGACCCCACGAATCGCGCGTGTGTGTGTGTGTGTGTGTGTGTGTGTGTGTGTGTGTGTGTGTGTGTGTGTGTGTGTGTGTGTTACATGTGCGATTGGCAATCTACAACGGGTAAGGAGAGAGTATGGGGACATGAGGGGAAGGGGGAGGGCGGTAACAATTGAGACGAACTTACCGACTATTTTAATTCGAAGGAAGCGACAGTGGTAATTAAACTGAATTAACAGGAACTCGTGAGATGGCTCAAAATTCAGGGAATTCCCCCTTGAAAGATAACCAATGTTTTTCATTGGCTTAGCTGGCAAGGTCATGGGTCATGCATCGTGTTGTTAGGAAATGTGTTGCATAGCGGAATTACTGAATGAACGAAAAGTATTCGTGACACCCGAGTCACCTTTACAATCAGATCATTATGAGTGCAATGTTGCACACAATTCTTGTATGGACGTTATGCGGATGGCAAAGTCAGTATTAAATTGTAATATAATAGGAAGATGTTTTCTTCAAGAAAAGTTCTTGCGAGTGTCTCCCCCTGAATTTTCTGCTCTCGGCGGGAAGAGGGGAGCAATCCACAGAGACGATCTCAAGGCACTCATCCCCCCCTCCAAGCCACTCTATACCAAATCGCGCATCCGCACACACACACACACTACAGCAACTTTATAACATCAGTTTGTAGAGTTAACCATTAAAGATTGACAAAAATCCTATCATAAGTGTTGTATGTCTTTGTGCGTGTGTGTGTGTGTGTGTGTGTGTGTGTGTGTGTGTGTGTGTGTGTGTGTGTGTGTGTGTGTGTGATTGTGTGTGTGTGTGAGTGTGTGTGTGTGTGTGTGTGTGTGTGTGTGTGTCTGTGTGTGTGTAAGTCTGTAAGAGATAGTTTGCTCTTGCAACCTGTATTCCAAAAAGATCGAGAAATTTAAAGGGCGGCAATTCTGATAACATTTGATAATATCTTACCAGTTAACTGCAAGTTATTGAGCTCTAAAGAATCTGCACGCTAGTCACGTCGTCAGGCGATTTCTTGTGCAAATGACAACACCGACAAACCCCTCAACAGATTGTATTTAAAGGAAGTCACTTTCTGACTGCTCAATGGAAGCGAAGGGCGATAACCACCGCAGAAATTCCATTCATAATTTTTTTTAAAAAAACTGGAGAGGTTTATAACCAACCAAAGACTTTCTCACAGCCTTTGACTTATTTATGAACAGAGGAAGTTTACTGTAGCGCAATCAGTGATATCATGTCGTCAAAGAGCCCCCGGATTATACAGGCATGGTGTCACTAGCAGGCAAGATCACGTCACTAATCGGTGCCATTCGGTGCACTCTAATAACGTCATTTCCTATGTATATTGTATATTTATGCTTTCTTTTATTGCAAACAAATGTCAAGCAACCATTGATCAGTTAAAGGGTTAATTCTGAGGAGCGTGGGTTAAAAAAAAGTCATGTGTTTAGCTGTAGTTACTATTCTGATAAGTCGTGTTGACGTCTTTAATCAATTATATAATATGAACGGCCCTTTAATTGTTAACTTGTACAATGTGAACTTTCCTTAACAACACACTGGTGCGTTGAATGGGACAAATATATATTTATCCATTTAGCACACGAGGCCGGATTGATCGTCTCCACTGAAAACGATTTTCCAAGGTCAGCATCTCGACATAGGGAGCAGACTGATAATTTCATAGATAGAAGAGTTTCTACCGCAGATTTTAGTTATGACGTCGAGAGGTATAAAAGAAATTAAAGAACAACATTCTCTCTCAAAAAAAAACAACAACAACAAAAAAAACCTCCCCTCCCCCAAGGAGTTCGAAAGATAATGTTTCCACACTTTCCCCAAAATTAATGAAGTACAAAAGAGTATGTTCTCCATTTTCACAAAAGTTAATGAAGTACAAAAGAGTATGTTCTCCATTTTCACAAAAGTTAATGAAGTACAAAAGAGTATGTTCCCCATTTTCACAAAAGTTAATGAAGTTCAAAAATGTATGTTCCCCATTTTCACACAAATTAATGAAATAAAAGTGTATGTTCCCCACTTTCACAGAAGTTAATGAAAGACATGAATATATTTCCTACCCACCCATCCCCTCAAATTAAAAAATGCACCAAAAATGTGTGTTCTCCATTCTCTCAGAAATTCAGAAAATATACAAGAGCTACATCTTCTTCCATAAATTAATTAAGTGCTAATATTGGTTCTCCTAGAAATTAATTTAGTGTTAATATTGGTTCTCCTAGAAATTAATTTAGTGCTAATAGTGGTTCTCCTAGAAATTAATTTAGTGCTAATATTGGTTCTCCTAGAAACTAGAACAATGTGGCAGTAATAGAAGCTAGAACATTGTGACAGTAATGGAAACTAGAATATTGCTTTTGGCAGTAATAGAAACTAGAACATTGCTTTTGGCAGTAATAGAAACTAGAACACTGTTTCTGGCAGTAATAGAAAAAACTAGAACATTGCTGCGATTTTGTAAATATTATATTTTCTGCTATAAAATAATTTTACTTTAAACACCAAGTTCTGAATATTGACGTTTTCGAAAGCAAAGCTGTGGCCAAATGTCCAGTGTGTGTGTGTGTGTGTGTGTGTGTGTGTGTGTGTGTGTGTGTGTGTTTGTGTGTAAGAGAGAGAGAGAAAGAGAGAGAGATCAGAGCTTAATAAGTATAAACATGATGTTTTGCAATTAACTAGATATCCTATGGTTAGAAAACATGTCAATAGCCTCTTAGGGCAGGTGTAATGATCTCAATAGATCTATGGATAGAAAACACTTCAATAATCCTCTTAGGGCAGGTGTAATGATCTCAATAGATCTTTGGATAGAAAGATTTTCAATAGATATCTTACGATGCTTGCTATCGATATCTATATTCAACAGACATCCTATAGATAGGAAATATTTCAGTGGATATCTTATGACATGTACACAATGATCCATATAGGCATCAGTCAGTGACGTGTAGAAATGACAGGTTTAATTTTTATTTTTTTTCTCACAATCCTTGTTTGTCACGAGAGGGGAAAACTATAGCACTGATAAACTTCAATATCAGACGTGTGGAGGTTTGCTTAGAAAATACGTAGGGCGAGTTGTGGGCAACGTTCCCTCTAATATTTTTCCTGTGTGCGCGAAGCTATTTCCTGTGTGCGCGATGCTTTTTCCTGTGTGCGCGATGCTTTTTCCTGTGTGCGCGATGCTTTTTCCTGTGTGCGCGATGCTTTTTCCAGTGTGCGCGATGCTTTTTCCTGTGTGTGCGGAACTAGCGGTTGTTTGAGCTTCCTATTAAAACTTGCGCGCGAAATTTTGAAACTGCTGCGCGGCATTTATTTAGTGAGTGAAGTTTTGGGTTGGCAGGATACTTGTGAGTAGACAAGGCGGGTGGTGAGTACCCAGGGCGAATTGTGAATTAACAGATCGGATTGCGGGGTACATAAGACGAGTTGTGTGAGCGCAGGGCGACTTTTTGGTAAGCAAGACAGGCTGGTGGTTCGCGACTATGAGATGTAAAGGAACACGACAGGATTTGGGTAGACAGTGCAAGTTGTGGGTAGATAGGACGGGTTGTGGGTAGACAGTACGAGTTGTGGGTAGACAGTGCGGGTTGTGGGTAGATAAGACGGGTTGTGGGTAGACAGGGCGGGTTGTGGGTAGATAGGGTGGGTTGTGGGTAGATAAGATGGGCTGTGGGTAGACAAGGCGGGTTGTGGGTAGACAGGGCCCTTTAAATGAACACACGTAGTGCGAATTCTGAAAACAAGTAAGATTTTCGGTAAATGTAATTTTGTCATCTGACTAGCTTCTTCCGTGTCAAATGAACTATTGGCTGGACATATATTTCTGCACGTCATTCTACTCTTAGGAGGAATTGATCAGTTGCTCGATTTGATTAATTAATGATATGCACCGAGCCATTAAAAATAACCTGGCGTTGAGAATCATTTAAAGACCACGTTAACTGGAATCTAGGTCAGCCACAGATAAGAATAAATCCCTATGAAATGAGTAATTCTCATTCTCAGAACCAAGATTGCAAAATTTAACTTTTCAGAGATTTGTATAAATATATTTATTTCGGTATTGAAAGTCAATATTTCTGAAAGAAATCAGAGCTCTCGTTCATTTGCGAGACTGACTTCTCACCATAGCAACATAACATGTGACGTCACGATGTGGATCTACAATCCGCATGCTCTGCCCGACATATTGTCTTGTGGTAAATACATAGTTTGAAAAATAAAACATAGATAAACATTGCATTGCATATAGCTGCACACAAAAAATAGAAATATCAACTTTTACATTTCCCGAAGATCACAATTTACGAAAAAAGTGGATTACAAAGATGAAACGAGAACACTTTCATCCGAAAACACATCTGGTACTGTGTAGTGAGCATTTCCTAGCAGAAGACTTTGAAATTTCCAAGCAGACAGTCTTTTTGGGACAGTTTAGCATTGCCAGGCGTTCAGGGTTACATACATAATTATATTAAATGTATATATTAGGGTTACATACATAATATTAAACATATATTCATCAAACTCTTATCATCATCATTTAATCTGAATTTGTATGAATGTATTTTATTACATCAGCAGTTGCCTGTGTGTTAATTGCATCATAATATTTGACTTTATTTACTGTAGCATTACTTTTAGCACTATTCATAAAATAAATGTATGTGACAAATTTTCTTGAATAGATAATCTAATTTTCCTAACCACCACCAGATCAAATCAGGTCTTCATTTTCTACTGTTAACTTTAGTTGGTAAATCCATTAGAAGGCATTTGACACTTATTATTATGCATCTGCCATAACTACTTGTGTACAAATGAATAGTTGAAGTAACTTGATCACAATTAAATATTTTCTTTACAGCTTATGATTTCATTATAATGCATATTAGCAAAGTTATAGAATTTTGTTGTACTGATTATACCACCATTAGTAAGATGGCAAAACTGGGAATTTTCACATTAATTCTAGCCATTTTGTTTGGGTTTTTTTGTAACTGTACCAGATTGTTAGATCAGATATACACAATAAACTAAAACTTGTAATATTAATAAGAACAATTGCACATATTTAAGCTTAATAAGACTATTTAACTATTAAATTAATACAACACTGGCCATTAATGTTAATTTGAAAAGCTTTAGATTTACAATAGTAAATAAATAAAATAATAGACTAATCAAAATATAAACACACAACATTTATATAGATATTCGTGCATAAACATGCAAACATAATATGTATGAAAAAGAAAGTACTCTACTAGTAAATAAACTGATTAAAATTATATATATTTAATATTATGAATAATAATAACTCATTTAAAAACATGACTACTGGTATTCTCTATATTGTTCATCGGTAGTAAGTAAAGAAATTATATACAGAATATACCAATCTGCTATTCTCTAAATGTTAGTATAAATCGTTAAATATAATCACTAATAGTAATAAATATCAGTAGCAAATGCAATATATAATGACAATTACATAAGTGTACTTTAAATAAAAAGCTTTTGTTATTTTTATAAAAATCATACACATCTACTCTTCATAATAGTGTATGTCTATGAACTTAACGATGACTATAATTATACAAACGTACTTAATATATGTCTAGGAACTTAACGATGACTACAATTTTTTACAAAGGTACGGTATCTAGTATGCTGACTATATTTTTTTAAAATAACTTACTAGGCATGGTCTTCATCAATCATTGTTTCCTCAGTTATCTTCAGCATCATTAGAAACAGTTGAACTTTCGCTGTCATAAGCACAAATTAGATATAAACGTAATTGAAGTACCAGAGAAAAATACATTAACGGCTATTTGACCCCTTGCTGACGTCACCTGCTTGCTTTTACCCCAAGGGCTTGGGGATAGCGTATCTTAGTAACGGGGTAAATTTCGTTCACAAACTATGTTTGACCTAGATTCCATTTCACTTGGTCTTTAAGGTTGCATGACCACTGCAATGCGCCTTCAGAGTCACGGCCGCCTCACCAATAATGAGGCTAAGCTCGAAGAGAAACGGGACAAAATATGAACTCGCCTCTCAGTGGCTGAAATCTAGATCAATTATTGAATTGTTTCCTGCTAATGCGCCAGACAGAAAAAAAACTGAATTTTAAGTTCAAGGTAACAAGCAATACTTCAAAACTATAAGTTTATAGATTTGTTTAAATGGGGAAGTAAGGATTGTGTACGTGTGCGATGGTGGTGGGTGATGACTGAAAAACTAAGTTTTGGAATATATATATATACTTTAGGGTGGTGGTAGTGGTTGTCGTGGTGGTGGGTGGGATCAGTTAAATAATGGACAAATGTCTCTGCTCCGCTTCCCCATTCACTTCCCCTTTACCAAACCATCTTGGTGCATCCTACTACCCCTCCCTTATTCATTCTACCTGACCCCACCTTCATAGACCCTTCTGCTCAACCCCACTGAATTCATCTAACCCACCTTGTCTAACTATAACACTTTTATAAATCTGCCCAGTGCTCATGTACTTTCGTCTTGTTTACTTCGAATCCCACACTTGTTATTTTTTTTATTTATTAAAAATAATAGTGTTGGATGAATTAAGGGTAGGGTTATAAAGTAAAATTTTTAAAAAATACATGTATGTTCTAGTCATAAATATTCTGTCTTAAAAAATATATTGACTCTGTACAAAAACAGTGTGTATTGTTTGGAGAATTGCTTAGCAGCATGAATGCACTATTACATTGCCTTGAGGAAAGAAATCAACAAGTTGTTTTCACAAGACGAGAGCTTAGTGTCATGCTTGCACTATTTCCACAATGACAGTAAGATCGTTATTTTGTTTCCAATTCTTTGCAACCGGAAAATACTCTCCCTTTCGGCTCTTATCTTTCGTCGGTCGTGTTATTGGTTGGTTCGTTTTCATTGACGTGAGCATTTAATTAATATACTGCCCACCCACCCCCACAGCTCCCTCTAGAAGTTAGTGAATTCCGAGTGGGAGACGAAATAAACCAACCGACATTTGTTGTTGTTGTTAGTTACACTTAATAAAATATCGAAAAGAATCTTCATCTTTTGTTTGACGAACACACACACACACACACACACACACACACACACACACACACACACACAAACATACAAACATACATATATATCATATATATATATATATATATATATATAACACTCGCATACATACGCACAACATATGCAATGAAATGTACGCCCACAGCAATTTTTCTCCAAATGTACCACCCTTATAACACCTAGAAATATACACCCACATCAATTTACTGCAAATGTACCCACGCTTATAACAACTTTATTACTTTATCACTTTAGTGCAGTGTATCGAGTCGTATAACAACTGGAACTATACAGCCATATCACTTTACTGCAATTGTACCCACCCTTATAACAACTAGATATACACACCCATATCACTTTACTGCAATTGTACCCACCCTTATAACAATTAGAAATACACACCCATATCACTTTACTGCAATTGTACCTACCCTTATAACAACTAGAAATACACACCCTTCTCACTTTACTGCAATTGTAACCATCCTAATAACAACTAGAAATACAAACCCATATCACTTTACTGCAATTGTACCTACCCTTATAACAACTGGAACTATACAGCCATATCACTTTACTGCAATTGTACCTACCCTTATAACAACTAGAAATACACACCCTTCTCACTTTACTGCAATTGTAACCATCCTAATAACAACTAGAAATACACACCCATATCACTTTACTGCAATTGTACCTACCCTTATAACAAGTGAAATACACACACTTCGTTTAACTGCAATCGTGCCAACTCTTATATCACTGAAATACACACCCAAGCAGTGCTAAATATGCACATCAGTATGACATTGCAAACTTTGCATACCCCTGTTTCACTGGGCCAGACACAATAGGCCATTTTCCAGTACACTGAATACAGAACTCACCCATATAAGGCAACTAGAAATTAACTACCGCACAACACAATTCACACTCTAAGCGACAGCGAGAAATACACACATGCATCAGACGAACAGGCTTTATCGCCTATTTCACACAACATCTGAATCCCAACTTATTTTTTAATTTAAGATGTGCATTACCCTAGTTTCGAATTTGCTTGCAGGTTAATGCGAGCATGACAAAATTTTTAGCTTTTACCCTGGCAGAGGTTCTGATTATATTTCTAAATTCATCCCTAACCTGAGCAAGGATCTGACCGTATTTCTAGATCTAATATGAACATACGCATGAGCATAATCCTAACTCTTTCCTAGCCCTAGCCCTAACACAGGTCTTACCATAATAACCCTATCCATAACACAGGTCTTACCATAATAACCCTAACCATAACACAGGTCTTACCATAATAACCGTAACCATAACACAGGTCTTACCATAATAACCGTAACCATAACACAGGTCTTACCATAATAACCCTAACCATAAACCATAACAAGAGCTTGACAATAATTCTAACTTGAACCCTATTCCGAATTGTAATGCTGTCTCTAGTCTTTTTATGTGTCTAGTTATGCTGTACACATCTGTAATGCACAAGTTGCTCCTTTGTAACATTGTCATCAGTCCTTGTGATCTAGTCACACCATATGCATACACGAACGGGTAAATGCCAGTCTTATTGGCTTGGTTACTCTCCACGAGCAAAAGATACAATTATGTTTGCAATCCTGTCAGAACTCCTGTATGAAAAATAATTTGTAGGAAAAAAAGTAATAACGTTGTTCGCTTCGGGAGCCTGAACCTCAGAAGCTCGGCTTTATCATCTTGTACAGTTTAGTTTGTATGTATAGTTTACAGTGAACATGAAACACACACACACACACACACACACACACACACACACACACGTGGACATACAGTCCGAAATATAATTCTACCTCTGACATTTTTTGGATTTATATTTTCAAAGCCAGCCTCACTTTGCCAGAACATTACTGCTAAGGGAAGTAAGTCTTTCAATATAAAAATGTCATCTGCATGCACACAATGCAAAACAATAACACCCGGCAAGGTGCAAGTCTTAACAGTGAAATGGATAACGTACATCATTTGGAAATTCTGTAATTCAAGAATTTATAAGAAATATTTTCCTTCCCTAAAGTCTACTATAAAGGTCCACAGCAGCCACTCTAACCACCTTGACCTTGACCTTACGATTCGCTATTTTATCGCCCACTTAATACAGTACTTGTATTTGTTTCCATTGTGGCCTTGTTAAGATCACGTGATCATAAGAGAAAGATGTTTGATGTCCAGTAACCGAATTTTATGATGGTTATTGATTTGGAGCAACGAGGAGTGGTAAACACATTTTCCTTTCATCGCGAGTGAAAGAGATGGTGGCGAAATTTGGGTGAAAGTGCCGAACTGTGTTCGAATCTTGAGGCGACGTGACTCTTCATGCCTGCTGTCTACGTCCAGTTGTGTGATATGAATGTGTGAAGTTGTGTGGTATGAATGCGTCCAGTTTGTGATGTGTCCAGTTGTGTGATATGAATGTGTGAAGTTGTATGGTATGAATGCGTCCAGTTTGTGATGTGTCCAGTTGTGTTATATGAATGTGTGAAGTTGTGTGGTATGAATGCGTCCAGTTGTGTGATATTTGCAGTTATATTATATATGTCCAGTTGTTTGGTATGAATGTATCCAGCTGTGTGGCATGAGTTTAACCGGCTGTTTGGTACAAGTGTGTCTAGCTGTGCGATATAATCATGTTAATGTGTGTGTCTAGTTGTTTGGTACGTGTGCAGCTGTGCAATATGAGTGTGAATTGTTGAGTGATATAAACATGCTTAGTTGTGTTATATAAGTGTAGCAAGTTGTGTGATGTATGAGTCCAGTTTTGTAATATAAGTGTGTCTAGATGTGTGACATAAATGGTTTTTGTTGCATGATACACGTATAGTTGCATTATATTCGTGTGTCTTGTGTGAGATGAGTGTGTTTAATTGTTTGATGGTGGTGTGTCTGCGTGATATATGTGCGTAAGTGTATTATAAGTGTTCCCCTCTCTCTATATATATATATGTGTGTGTGTGTGTGTGTGTGTGTGTGTGTGTGTGTGTGTGTGTGTGTGTGTGTGTGTGTGTGTGTGTGTGATATGTTTCTAGTTATGAGATATGTCTAGTTGTGCTATATATGTCTAGTTGTGTGAATCCCTACTGACATACATGGGCGACTTTGCTTACGTCATTGAGATAGGCGTGTCTCTGTTTCAAACGGACAGCCATACAGTATAATGCAAATGTAAATAGAGTTATGTACTAAGTGTGCGCGTGCCTAGGGTTGTGAAATAGATGTATGTGCATGACTACAGTTCTGTAAGTATGAATGTAATTAAAGGCGTGAAATGTGGTTGTCAGTTACTATAGAGGTGTGACCTAGATGAGTATGTATGATTATAAGTTATACTATAAGTGTTCGTGTGCCTAGAGGTGTGAAATAGATGTGTATATATGACTGTACTTTATGCTATAAGTGTAAGTGTGACTGGATGTGTGAAAAAGGTGCTTCCATGTAACTATATTTATGTAACATGTGTCGATATGTGTCATTCTCTCCATAGGCCATGGTAAAAAAAACTTTGCCCAGTCTCATATCAATAAATATTAAAATAATTAATAAAATTGATTCTGGATGCATAAGGAGCATTGGAAAGGGAAAGTAATAGTGACGCATGCATGTTTGACATAATTATTCAAATCGCAAGTAGAGTTGGACGGATGTTTTCCAGCCAAGATGTAGTAGTGTAGGTCAAATGGAAGCTAACTAAAAAATATATTTTATTTGTAAATTTGGTCTTGACCACAGTAATGGCCAGACCTTGGTCAGTTATCAATGGAAAAATGGAAGTAAGGTTAGAGATTTTAGCCCCAGTGTGGGATAACATGGTGTGTTTTCCATTTTGTAAATGACTAGGCATGAAAGGATACCTTGGCCCTTGGGTCACATGACAGAATCAATAAATTGAAGGGACTGACACAGATCAATCACTTTTTCTCAGAACAAATCCTCTTTGGGATGTGAAGAAGATTAGTCAGATCTGACATAAAAGACCGTAAAAATTCTTTGTGACTGAGTCTAAAAAGGCTTTATGTAAAACAAATGAATGATTTTCATATTGAAAAATTCAGCTTTTGATACAATGTTACTTTGGGCCTTTTGGTTTTGCAGAACGGAAAGGTACACTATTTTGTTATATTGTGAGGATTGAGGTTTAAAGATTTTGTGTAGGATGTAAATATGATATTACATCATGTATATTTAAATCTATGTTTCTTTTTCATTTTAGTGGAATTGTGATCAGAGAGGGAATTTAGCCTTGACACAAAACTACTATCAGTTAACATGTAGCAAATACTTATCACTGCATTTGTTATTTGCAGGGTTGTCTTCCTTTGTTTCGTTTTGTCCTTCATTCATTCAGTTAAATTTCATTTGGTTTGGAATTTCATTTTGTCCTTCATTCATTCAGGTAAATTTCATTTGGTTTGGAATTTCATTTTGTCCTTCATTCATTCAGGTAAATTTCATTTGGTTTGGAATTTCATTTTGTCCTTCATTCATTCAGGTAAATTTCATTTGGTTTGGAATTTCAATTGCTGGGAAATCATAGAAGTCTATGCTGACCTGTATGAGAAGTTTTATGATGTTATTCATGCCTGATGCTCAAGCTAAACTGCAATTTCTTCACGTGTGTAGTGACGCACAAACAAAACTGCCATTTCTTTACATGACTGTAGTGACGCTCAAGCAAAACTGCCATTTCTTCACGTGTGTGTAGTAATGCACAAGCAAAACTGCCATTTCTTCACGTGTGTGTAGTAATGCACAAGCAAAACTGCCATTTCTTCACGTGTGTGTAGTAATGCACAAGCAAAACTGCCATTTCTTCACGTGCGTGTAGTGACGCTAAAAAGGAAAACTTCGCCAGGTGGCGATCCAGATAAATACATTATCAGACAATAAGTTAAAGTGTGTGCAATCTATTACCACAATCTCTTATAAAAACTTTTGAGTAGAAAAGGAAAGAAAGAACTGAAAGCGAGAAAAATTACAAAAGTGATAAACTTTTCATAGGAGAATCTAGGAGATAGGAAGATGAACTTTAGGAGTGGCCAGATCTCTCTGAATAGGCAGACAAATAATTATAAATTGTAAAAGTGGATTGAAATTTGGTTGTTACTAAATATTTTTTCAATTATTTAATTTTATATAAATTTCTGTTAAATTTTCACTCATCATTGTGTCATTTCCTATCATCTTCACTTTGTGTTAAATTCATAATTGTAAAGAATTTTCCATCTTTGTTGTCATTACATGTGTGAGTTATTCCTTCACTGTGGGCTCGTGTAGCTACCGGAAGTGTTGACCTCAATTGTTCATGTTGTCCTAAATTATTCATTAGTTTAAAGCCAACCAACTTTATGCACACTAATTGAAGTAGGTGTGGTGTGTGAATATGATATAACCAACTGGACACCACACAATTTTATACTGAGACATTTTTTTTTTATATCAAACATGGAATTTATTCTGTCTTAGCATCGAAAAATGTTCTTGTCCCTTTCTCCCTCTCAATCACCCGGTCATTGGACCATTTAAGAGAATTATGTGCGCGGGTGACATTTCAGGTCCTGGAAGTCATGTTATTTCCGGTTCATATGCTTGACGCATTGCGACGATCATATTAAAATGTCACACTGATTAAATTGTACTTAATTTATACTCTAGGAACACTCAGAGGATATTCTGGCCTTGACCCGTTCCTGAATTTCTGAAAGATTTTGGAATGTAAATACGACCATAATGGTGTATAATTGCTTATTTACTTCATGTTGCTGTCAAGCAATGAAATGAACTAGTAACTCTCTCTGAAATTATATATAAGGCAAAACGTCAGCTGGTCCCTCGCCACTCATAGAGGAGAGCAAATAAATGCATTATGACGTCATGCTTAACAAATCATTTACCCATCATAATAAGGTTTTGCGCTGGAGAACTGTCTACTTAGTGTAACCCTTCTAATCATTTCTACTTAATCTAACTGTCATAATCCATTCTAATTAAACTAACCATTACCCTTTCTGCTTAACCTAACCATCCAAACCCTTTCTAAACATAACTCTCTCAACGCTTTCTACTTAACCCAACTAGCCCTTCTAATCCTTTCTGCTTACTAACCTAACCCTTATTAAACCTAACTGTCCCAATTCTGTCTACTTAACTGTCCTAGTCCTTTCTACTTAACCTAACTCACCTAATACTTTCTGCTTAACATAACTAACCTAACCCTTACTAAACCTAACTGTCCCAATTCTGTCTACTTAACCTAACTCACCTAATCCTTTCTACTTAACCTAACTCACCTAATCATTTCTACTTAACCTAACTCACCTAATCCTTTCTACATAACATAACTCACCTAATCCTTTCTGCTTAACATAACTAACCTAACCCTTACTAAACCTAACTGTCCCAATTCTGTCTACTTAACCTAACTCACCTAATCCTTTATATTTAACCTAACTCACCTAATCATTTCTACTTAACCTAACTCACCTAATCCTTTCTACATAATATAACTCACCTAATCCTTTCTACATAACCTATAACTCACCTAATTCTTTCCACATAACCTAACTCAACTGAGCCTTTTTACATAACCTAACTCACCTAATCCTTTCTAATTAACATAACTCACCCAATCTTTTCTACTTAACCTAACAGTACTGTGGTGTAGTAAATTTGCCTATCCCTATTTCTAAACTTAATTGTTAAATGTGAGAATGACCCAACCTTGGGCACTGCTTTTTAATTGTATCTTTTGTAAGTGTCAGAATTAGAGTAAACAACTCAGGTGGAGAATATGATAGAACTTGGTGATGTAATCCAAACCAGTTCCAAAAAGCGGATGAGTAGTTTTTCTAACTAATAGCCTCACACTTGTTCATAACAACTTCATCCAATGGGAATGGACTGAAGGTTACTTTGTTGAAGAAAGCCCTATATTCTAATCACTTTGATTTTGAACATAACTTAAGTCTGGTCATAAAAGCGATCGTTAGCTTATAGTAAGTTAATGAATGATAAAGAAAGAATGGACTTTGAAATATTTCGTACATTTGCTATTGATCTATGATTTGAATTGGAGAATTGTATTCAGTTGTCGCTCTCTACAGTAAAGAGACTCTATAATGGCGTCATCTCACACATGACACACGGGATTGACGTAATAAAATTAGCACTCACACAAAAAGTGCACTCTACTCGTTTACAGATAATCTAACAGTAATTAACTCATGTTTACTAATCAGTAAAGCACATAGTTAATTATACCTAATTATATGCACTGTTATACTTGTATATATTATAGATAATATAACAGTAATTAACTGTTTACTATCAACAAAGCTCATAGATAATTACATCATTCCCTACAAAAAGAATTACAGTAATATGTACTATAACAATACGGTATACACAAACAATAATAGAATTTATCTTCTAACAGTAGTCAAATTCATGCAAGGTAAATGCTTAAAATAAAATAAGTTAAAAAAATGTAAAATATCTCAAATAATATTTAAACAAGAAGCAACAGTAGTGGACAAAAAGCAGCATTCTTCTATAAATGATCGTAGAGTAAAATAATGTGTGAAAAATGTGGTGAACAAATTTTTAATTAAAGGGGTTAAGTTTATATTATTATTATATATATATATATATTCTTTTGTCTAGGAATTTTTAAAGTCATAACAATACAATTAAGAATGAATACGAGTTAAGAATGAACACAAGCTAAGAATGGATACCAGTTAAAAATGAACACACAATTAGAGTCTTGAATGATATGGATGTATGTGTTTTGAGTTATGCGTTGTCTGTTATGTGTTATGTTTCGTATAACTGTTGTGGTGACGCACTTGACATGCTCTGTATCAATTTATTTCCTTGTAAAAGTAAGTTCTATATATCGCAGATTTCATTTATTGCAAAAAAGCTCTAATGGTACTGAGAGACTTTTCAGTTCACCTTTTGCACAGGCAATCCATTTCTGACAACAAATTTTAAAAATTAATGACGATAAACATTAAATGAAAATTGTTATGAAACCGAAAATGGAAGGAATTAGTAAAGCGGTTAATGTATAATGTGAATAGAGAACGGCTAATTTTAACCCTGCCTGGACCTCACATCCGAATCACAAATAGCTAATTATAACCATACCTCCTTCACAGAAAATATGTATAATTCGCTTCTGTATCATGAACAGCTAAAGAGGTGTCAATTATGAAAGTGACCTATATAATTGTAATAAGACAAAACAACACAGCTTCACCGGACCACAAATAACAGTAATCAAAAGTGGATAGCGTTAATACTGTACATATCAACAAATATGATGTGTGAATATACAGAAGCTCAGACCAAGTCAAACAATATACACAAGTGTAAAGACTTTCCATGCTTTTTTGTTTTTTAAAGTGATCGGTAAGTGTTGTAGTTAAAATTTTCCCCATGCCCGACCCTCGCAAAGCCTTCCCGAGTGAGCCGGACTTCATATTATTATCCTTTATGACCCGAAAAGGTCATACGAACTCTGAAAAGCGCGTGCGCACACACACACGCACGCACGCACGCACGCACACACATACATACATACACACATTTACCCAAGATGAATTTTTGTATTAATTAAGTGTACACTTTTTTAAATGATTCTATTTTGTGAGTTTACTTTTGTTGTTTTTTTTTCAGAATTGTCCAACCTAAGAACTAGTGGGACAACACCGGAAGTATAGCAGACGATATCCGTATACTAAAATGGCAGAGAAGAGAGAGAAGTATGGAACCACTTCACAAATAGAAAGCACAGCAGGTTTTTAAATCACCTCTTGTATACATTTTTCTTGTATCTTTTGCGGCTTAAATGACAGTGTGTGTGGTAAAAAGTGACTAATGCAAACACGTTTTTGTTGAGTACAGAGAGACTCAGGTAAAAATTAAAAAAAAGATTTTAACAGATGTTTACAACTCATCTTCCGAAGGCGTGATTGTCGAAATCTCTAACATTTTTATCACACCAGCTATTATTTACAGTTTGTTTTGTTTAAATTAATGCATGATTTTTTTATTAATTCACTTTTTGTAATATTCAGTTGTCTTTCTTTTTTATTTTCAGTGCTATAATAAATATTTTTTCAAATATATGCCTGTATTTTACATCCAGTAATTAATTTATTTGAATATTTCAGTTCCTATACACCGTCGTCTGACAGATGCTGGCCAATTTTCATTTGCTGCTTTGTGTGCTTTGACACTTCGCAAACTGTTTGAGGACGAATGTCAAGGGTAAGACTCCGTTACCAGATTATTTGTCTGTAACAGTAACACTAACACTGTAACAGTAACAGTACGAACTTTTTAATTTTATTTTATATGAATTTATGCCTTTCACTTTTATAGAGAGAAGAATTCGAAGAGGAGAGAAAGGAACTTGTGCAAGATGAGCTTAATCCATTAATGATAAATGTTAAAATAAAGAGTTATCATAATTTTAATCTGCCAAAGAAAGATGGGTGTGTATGTAAAGAAAAAGTCTCAATTCATATTCTTACATCAGATACAAATTTAACATAAAAGTGCAAACCATTTCAGAATGTTTTAAAGTGAAGTGTGTTGCTGCCTTGTCAGCTGGAATTCACATATATATGAATAAATGTATGAAAAAATATATGAAATTTATATATATATATGTGTGTGTGTGTGTGTGTGTGTGTGTGTGTGTGTGTGTGTGTGTGTGTGTGTGTGTGTTGGGAACATAATATATTGTTTCTCTACTGTGTTCATTACACAATAGTTTATATGTAATTGTTTATATCCAAGGGACATTTAGAAAGCAAGCCATTTCAAATTTAAAATCCTGTAAATATATGAATTGACTGAAATTGTTTGCAATGTGATTAATTTTTCAGATATGTGCACAAAATAAGATTATTATATATAATAAGTGCCTATGGTTTAAGGGCCATGAAAAATAAATATCAGCCTGTTGTACACAATACATAACACCACTTGTTATTGTAATATTACCATTTATTTAAAAGTCAAAATCTACAATTTATAAATATATTGTTTTCAGAATTATTCAAATATAAAGAAATTCCCCATTTTACCTTTCCATACAAATGGTAAAGCAAATTTCTTGTTTTGAGTAAAATTTATATAGTTGACTTGCTTCTAAAAGTCATGTTTGTTAGCTCATACTGAGTTGAAGGAAAGGAAAGAGTTATGGGAGGTAAATCAATATGTGGAGAAATGATTGCTGTTACACACATGCAAACATACACACGCGCGCGCGCACACACAAACCTTTTTAAGTGAAACTTGAAGGAAAACAATGTTCAAGTTATCAAAAATTTGAGTTACCGAGATCTTCCATAAAAGAGTGCATTAACATACATACACACACACACCACTGGACTAGGCAAAAACAGAAACAGCAAAGTAAAATAAGTTATAATTATATAAATATTTTGATTGTCATAAATTCACTCCTCATAACTGATTCAAATTACTCCAGTGAAAATAGTCAAGATGGATCAATCAATGTATTGTTTGTATGTGGCTATTGTATCTATTATGACAAATGGTGCCATATGTTTACAGATTAATTCTACTTGTACAAACTGCATTTTCTGCAAATTTCTCAGTAATTGAACTGTCCCTTTAGCAGTGAAACAAATAGAAATACATTAACATTATAAATTTATCATTTTATCCAGTTGTGTTTACACCTGCAAGCAAATTTACAGTTTATGCCCATTTTTTTTTTTTTAACTAAGGCAAAATTCTCTTTTAAACATCATGGCGTTACCTGGTAAACATCACAAAAGAAACTCCTATATCATCTAAACTGATTTTGATTTTAGATAATTATTAATAGTTTAGTAAGTGTTGGTACATTTTCACCTGAACCCAGTTTGCATTGATTTTGTTACATTTGAATGCCCTTTCATGTGTACAAGAACTTGTAATACTCCTTCAATTGTTTCAAGCCACCCAACCGTAGCTTACTCAGAAATCAGTCAAATCTAGTGCTAAAGCATTTATCCGCACAACAGAATGCCACCAGTAAATATGGATTTAAGACTTCTTGCATAAGCCACTTAATCCCACTAAATCACTGTGCTTGGGTGCTGGATAATCTAATCTCATTCTATTGAATGATTTGTTTTTGTCTGTCATAAACTTTCAACACTCACTTCTTAAAGTGTACATCTACTCATATTGATTGCAAACATCTTTGCAATTTGTCAGTTTTTCAGTAGCTGTACAAACTTTTTCAATTTTAATTTAGCTTTGATGCCATGTGTAAAGACAATGTCTCATGTACCATAGAAACACTAGCAGAACTATGAAATTGCATTTTAAAAGCGAATTAGTAAAGTTATACATAAGTGAGGTTAAATTTAAAGAAAGGTTAATTTGAAAGAGATCAAGTCATTTTATTTTCATTATTTCTTTGAATCACAAGGAAAATAACCATCTTTTACTATTGTTTTTTTCATTCCAGTGAATTTAACAAAAAGACAATTTCCTATATTCTGAGAGGCCTTGAACAGCCCAAACAGGTATGTCTGTTTTGGTATTGTTAAATTTCAGCTTCTATTTCATATAAGCAACCTGTGGCAAAATAAATTTGCCTATCGCTATTTCTAAACTTAATAATTATATCTTGTTGCCAATGTTAACATGACCCAACTTTGGGCACTGCTTATGATGGTATTTTGTGTAAGTGTCAGAGTTGGAGTAAATATTCAGGTAAAGAATATGCTAGAACTTGCTGATGTAATCTAAACTGGGTTTTTGTGGATGAGTAGATTTTATTATCCAGTGGTTAAAATTTACATGAACGAAACCATCCAATGGAGTGAGATCAAAGTTTACTTGCTGGAATAATTTTATTTTCTAATCACTTTGAATTTGATGTGACAGAAGTCCGGTCATGAAAGACAGCCATTAGCTTAATGGTGTCTTCTGGAGAATTATTAATAACATAAATTAAGATTCTTATCACTTGTAATTAATTATGGATGATTAATAATAATAATAATCGTAACCAATAATTAGGGTGGCTTTTTGTCACAGTACCAAACAAAGGTTTTCTTTTAAGTGTACTAGAATTCATCAATTTATTACTAATAAATAAATAAAATTAATTAGTTGGCCTAGTACTATCCCATAATGATTCATCACTTCAGTCTTTTTGAGATGCTTGGTGACTCAGACATAGTTTTCTTTGAAAGTTTGCTTTTATAATCATATTCATCTTGTATGTTGAAAATTTATGTTTTATGACTCCATTGTTTTACCTTAATGATAGTCTAGGGGAGGTAATAGTTTTGTAACAGTAGTGCTGGTAGTTTTATTTGAATTTTGTATCAGTACTTGCACTTTGAAACCAAAAGCTAAAATGCACATAATTCATACACACTCATTCATCATTTTGTGTGTGTTCTAAAAAGTAATGGGTTTTTCACGTGCTTGCACAAAACCCTCTTAAAAGATAGGTTCCATTAATGATTAAACATTTATAAGAAAAATTACAGCTTGAGGTCACATAGTTATAACATGCTATATCATCTTTCAGAAGTCTCTTGGCAGTAGGAAAACAACTAAAATAGTTTGTAAATTTTATTCCCAAAGTTAACATTCTAACAATCATTTCAAATAGAGGAGAGAAACTCCATTGATTCATAACAGGCATAGTCAGTGGTCTAATTTAATTGTATCCATTTAGTGTGCACTTTCATTGAGCTAATATATTCTAAATAGTTGTGCAGTATCAGTTTTAAATAATGTACCCTGTTTAGTGACTATTCAGAGAGTGATGTCTTGTCAGTTTTACATAATCTACCCTGTTTAGTGACTATTCAGATAGTGATGTCTTGTCAGTTTTACATAATCTACCCTGTTTAGTGACTATTCAGATAGTGATGTCTTGTCAGTTTTAAATAGTCTACCCTGTTCTCTGAACATCCAGATAGTGGGGTCCTGTCAATTTTAGACTATCTACTGTGTTTTGTGACTATCTAAATAATTTGTTTTACCAGTTTGACATTCTATCCTGTTTAGTGACCATCCAGATATTGTTTACTCATCATTTTAGACAAGCTAACCTGTACAGTGACCATTTTAAATAGCGTTTGTCTCATCATTTGAATCCTGTAAACCACCTACCCTGTTGAGTGACCACCCAGATGGTGTTTGTCTCATCAGTGTTATACAATGTATCATGTTCATTGATCTGACATATTCTGGTTAGTGGTGTCTAGTTTGTTTAAAACAATAGTCCCTGTTCAGTGACCATGCAAATAATGATATCCCTTCAGTTTAAACATGTATTCTGTTCCTGGACGTAAGCCTATTTCAGCCATTGGTAACTGATAAACCTTACTTATTGTTCTGCTTAGTGATGTCAGTCATTTTGCGACATTGTACTGTTTAGTGGCCATCCAAATAGGGGTTTCTAGTCCTTTGTAGATAATGTACCTTTCAGTTTCATTGTATTACAAATAAATGGAGTCCAGTTGAGAAAAAATAAAAATGCCTGTAATGAAAATGTAAATTACTTATGTAAATAAGTAATGAAACCTACGTATTAATAAGTACAATTGTTTATTTAATATTCAGTGTAAATGACAAACAGTAGTCGTGTTTTTAATATTTTAGGTACAAGAGTCCATCCTGGCAATTTTTGATGGACAGGGTTCAGAAAATCCTGAACCCTTTATTGACATATTATTGACAGAGGATGTCTTGCAGGGGGATGCGTCACCCATTATTAGTGAACTGGTTGGATTTGCCATTGCTCAAGGTAAGTTACTGTGTGCATGATGACCAGTGTGTAAAGTTTGGTTAGTGATGTTTTTTCAAATCTAATTAGATAGTCTCACCGCTAGGCTAACGCCAAGAAATGGTGAAAAAACATGATTTTTGCTTAACTTCAACACATTTATCATACCTTCACTTTCATTCAAACTTAAAATGGTATAACCAAATAAAAGTCTATTTCTTTGTCAGTCTATTTATGTCATTTGTTTTTTTCTTAACATTTTATTTAATGCTTTTTTTGATAGTTTTGAAAGAGGTAATCGATATGCCGAAATTTTGCACTGCCAAGAATTTGCTGCATCTCTTGTGGCGCACAGTCCAAAATTCCCTAAACTCTGTACTCCATCCAATTTGCATTATGAATGACACATATAAAAATATAAATTACACAGTGGAGACTTTCAGCTTTAGTCCCATAAATGAAATCTTACTAAAAGATCCATAAATGTTATTAAAAAAAAGGGTCATCTTGCGCATTCCTAATTTATAAATGCATGAAAGTATTATAAGTGGATTTATTCCATCGGAAAGAGAATTTAAAGTACTTTCAAACGATACAAAACTAAGGAAACCACAATGCAAGTCCATCATCATCCGCCGTGCAAAAGAAAATGTAGACCCTGTTTTCAAAAGCAGCAATTGTTCAAAATAGCTACTTCCACAGAACACAATGTGCTTCATATTGTACTAGCTTTTTATGAAAATTTGCATCATCATCTAGGTAAGTGACAGTTGATATTTTTACTTATTTAAACAGTTTAATGTATTGTTTTGTTTAAAATATTAATCAATAAGGTTGATTTCTCTTTGTGTTTTTCATAAAATGGTTTTGATTAAATTGAGTGTTAGCCTTAGTGTTAACATCTGACCACTAGCATGTATAACATCAGAACATCAAGCAACCCACCTTTTTACATTTGATATGTTTATATTTTAAGAAAAATAGCTTATATATGTAAATGTCAACTAATAATCAGATGCTTATTTAATAATTTAGAGACACTATTTTTATAAAAACAACTGCATGTGCGATCATAAATCTACTTCTGGTTTGCTGTTCTATGCCTATATGTGTACTATTTATGTTTTGTCAGGAACGTTTTGATGACAAATAAACTGTCACTACCTTTCTGAACTTTAGCCCTGCAGCTGTACTTTTTACAATGCTTATTTATGTTATCTTTCTCTGTGTTTATAATATAGACCTACACTTAAATTTTAAATAGCCTAACTTTACAATACATAAATTAATAAAATTTTAAACCTCGCCTTGGCTTATAAGACAAGTTATCATCATTTATATGGTCTTTATAGGACCTAGGCCTCTCTAGGCCCTATAGTATACTATAATATAACCTAGCCCCTACTAATAGTAATATTACTACAGTACTACCCCTGCATGTTGAAGAGGTGAGATCAGACAAGTTTGTGTTGAATACAGATGGTACAAAATGCATGTTGAAGAGGTGAGAGACAAGTTTGTGTTGAGTACAGATGGTACAAAATGCATGTTGAAGAGGTGAGAGACAAGTTTGTGTTGAATACAGATGGTACAAAATGCATGTTGAAGAGGTGAGAGACAAGTTTGTGTTGAGTACAGATGGTACAAGCAGAGATTTTAAAAAATACATTTGGCAGCAAGCAGTTCTTCAAACTATCAAGACACTGTCCTCTGGGTTTCAAACCATATCTATAGAAAATGCTGAGATGTTAGCTGACATTACCATGTCATTGATAACTGAAATTACATCCTTGACTACAGAGTTGAGTGAAGAGAATGAAGCTAATGTTAAACAAATTTTAAATAATATGACAGCAACAATGTATGACCGGGCAAGTGATAGAGAGCATTTAACAATAATAATGATCAAATGACAATAAATCATGAGAACACCAGAAGGACTTTGCTTTCTGTATTGTAATGCACATTTTCTGCTAGGTCTCAGCTCAGCTGCTGAGAAAACACTTGGTCAAATTGAAAATCAGAAAGGTCTGCAGGGCACATTAGGGAGAGATGGCCTCCCTGTTTTTAAACACTTCAACAGTCAACCAAGGACACAAGTGCACTTCGTTCCCTAAAAACTGCCTGTGACATTGTAGGACCCCGTGGTGAAAATACACCATCAAAAGAAGAATGTCAAAAATTGTCTTTCTGTAAACAACCTTTTTGGAGAAGCATACCTTGATGAATTGGACTTCTCTATGAAGAAAAGAAGAAATTCTACAGTTGTATTTCACCACTCCACAATTAATATGTTAAAGTGCAACAAGACCTACTCATCCTGTTTTCTCATAAACCCCAAGACCAAAAACAACGACTTCTTTCTGTCCAAAAAGCCTCCACTGCAGTCGTCATCAGAAAGAAAAGGCTGTTCTTGCATAAACATATTTATTTTAAATTCACTTCGGTTGTTTCTGATGTCATTCAAAAGCACGAGATAGGATGCCAAGCTTGAAGCACTACAAACGTTTAGAAACTATATAACTAATTTACAGCCATTTTTTTTTCAATTCCAAAATATGACATTTTCTGAAGAAAAATAACATTTTGAATTTTGTCATTTGGTCAGTTCATTCAAAGTTTTTTCTTGTACAGTTTGATTTTTTAGGGGAAGTTGACACATGAACAGAAATTTAAAATGGATGCAGATCAACTCATAAAGATAATCGCATATTACTAAACCAAATAAAGAGTTAGGAGAATTTATAAAAACAAGTAAATGGAGAAATATATGGCTATGTGGTGAGGAATCAGCACATGGTCTAGATAACGGCTGTATTGAATCTTCTGAATTTATCAGAAAATTGGAGGCATTAGATGAATTACAAAGATTGTATAATGACAGCTGTGGATTTCAGGTTTTGAAACCAATGTAAAAGTGGGATAATGTTTTATTACATTATTTCTTATCATGATGAATATTTGTTTGTAGCACTTTGTAAAGCACTTGTATTGAAAAATAAAGTCGAAAATAGGAAATCCTACAGACATTGTTTTAGTGTTTTTGACTTTGAAAATATGTCTTTCTAGATAAAAGCTTTAGAGTATATTGTTTTGTTGCATTATTAAATATTGAAATATGTTCACTGAACATGTTTTAAACTGTAAACGAATCTAAAATAAAGAATTATGTTTGTTGTACTGTTCTTCCAACTTGTGTTATGCACTGACATTTGCTGCATTTGTCATAATAAATTTTAAATGTTCACAACTTTATGATGGATAAGAGAACTGTTATTGACAATAGTTATCATCTGATTCTCTTTTTATGCTACATTCACAAAATTTGCTCATTGTTCAAAGGTTTTCAAATTTTGACATGTTATGATAGGCTGACACTGTGACAGTAATGATTGTCTCTTACATTGTCCATCATTCTACTATATCGTATTTCAGAGTCTAACTCATTTATGATTGAAACACTAATTCAATTTGAAAAGCTTATGTTCTGTACATTTATATTCTCTTACCATAAATGCAGATGTGCAAAAACTAAAATACAAAATTATATGCATATAATATAAGCTTTTTAAGCAAGTGTAGGCACATAAAATTGACCACAAATATATTGTTCTCGTTTTTTTCAACAGTCAGTTATTTTATTTATATAACCGTTAAAAGTAGTTTTTGCCAAATAAACATATATATATATATATATATATATATATATAGTCATATTTGTAATTGTATCCACTCCTCAAAAGGGGGACATTTTTATGAATTTATGTCAACTTTAAAAAAAAAAATGTTATTTCATTTTAAAGTTGGTATGTGTGTTGGTTATTTGTTACACAGTCTAGCACTAGAAACAAGAATTCAATGTGCTAAAGGTTAATGCATAGCATTGTATATTGATATTAAATGTGATTATACTATCTTAATTTGTTTGTAGCAAAAGTAAATGTTATTATTGTAAGAAATATTGTATTTTCGAACCTAATGCACTTTCTGGTGGCCCTTGAATATTGTAATACCTCAGCTCTTAAAAAGTCCTTGAAAAGCCCTTATGTGATACGATGCCACCCTAGTTATTGGTTATTGTTATTATTATTATTATTATTATTATTATTATACTATCTTAATTTGTTTGTAGCAAAAGTAAATGTTATTATTGTAAGAAATATTGTATTTTCGAACCTAATGCACTTTCTGGTGGCCCTTGAATATTGTAATACCTCAGCTCTTAAAAAGTCCTTGAAAAGCCCTTGTGTGATATGATGCCATCCTAGTTATTGGTTATGATTATTATTATTATTAGTCACCCACAACTAATTACAAGTGATGAGAATCTTAATTTATGTTATTAATAATTCTCCAGAAGACACCACTCGTCTCTCTTACTTGGCAGATATGCAGGTGCTGTAAACATTTTCTCTCTTCCACAACATTAATGACAAACATTTACCATCATACAATATTTCCATAAGTGGAGAACTTCTTACTAAAGGAGAAGACAAATCTGTCTTTAATCATCCACCCACTATCTCTCCAACATATGGATTATCAATTTGTGTAAGAAGGTCAATAAATTTAACAATAAAATTTATTAAATCAATCATATATACATATAATAAATACAATGAAAGATTATTTGACATTAATATTTCCATGAAACAACATTTGAATAATTTCAAATTAACAATAATAATGATCAATACTTCATCACCTTTAGGGGAGAGAATTAAAGTTACATGAAGTGCATTTACAAAAAATTGTGCTTATAATAGTGGTCATCCTCACAACTGCAGTGACATACATAATGTCAAGCTAAGAAAATACATTAAAGACGATATTTTAATTAGCAAATATATGCATTTTCATTACTGGATTTCACTTCTGTATCTATAATGGTTATATTTTTCTTTCTTTTATGTGTGTGTGTGTACACTTACAGGTAACTATGATGCCCGGGTCAGGGTCATGATCAAACGCATAGCATGGAAACTGAGAGTTGGCTATGATATTTTTGAAGAAATTGAATGTGATCTTGCAGAATCGTTAAATACTGACAAATATGAGATGTCTGAGTAAGTATATGGTTAAATATAGGCTAGGTTGGGATACTAGATTAAGGTGCTTTGTTAGTCGGACTTTTGATAGTATGTCCAATGGCTTGATTCTTGGTAGCATAAGATTACAACACACAGTCACCATTAACCAGCTCATCACCAGCCAACAGACTTTCAATTAACAAACTCACTGCTAACCAACAACCAACTCACCATTACTGAACATTAACTAACTCACCACTAGCCAATAAACACAGCATTAACCAACTCACTACTAACCAGCAAACAACTCACCACTACTGAACACTAACTCACCACTAACCAATAAACACAGAACTAACCAACTCACAGGCAAACAACTTACCATTACTGAACATTAACTAACTCACCACTAATCAATAAACACAGCACTAACCAACTCACCAGCAACCAGCAGAGGGATGCTAAATTTAAATATGCAGAATTATTTTGATTATAAATTATAATTTTATTATTTGAATTTGTTTCATGTCAGCATTGATATGGCCGTCAAACAGAGTGTCACACAGCACAATGAAAATTAACATAGCACAATTATATCCCTTATCTGGGCTATGTGGTAATAAATATATAAAAATTGAACAGTTAAAAAAATCTGTTTATGGATGGCATATTTTTATGTCAGAGAACATAAGTCATTAATAATGCAACTAATGGTGGCTAAGGATTAAAGATAGTAAACAAACTTTTAACTTTTCTTGTCATATTGATGCATATCTCAGGTATTGGTTTGAACCTGTCTTTCCTGACTATGATATTGCAAGCCTATAGGCCATTGATAGAATATATAGGACATCAGTTATCTATTTTTTTTTTCACTCTGAGTACTGCAGGCCATGACAGAATCTGTAGGCCATCAACGAACTATCTTTTTCACTATGAGTACTGGAGCCCATGACAGAATCTGTAGGCCATGAATGAACTGTCTTTTCCACTTTGAGTACTGGAGGCCATGACAAAATCTGTAGGTCATCAGTGAACTTCTTTTTCACTAAGAATTCTGGAGGTTAATGACAGAATCTATAGCCATCATTATAAGCTATCCTTGTTCACTACAAGTATTGGACTTTGGAGGTCATCGACACAATCTGTAGGCCATCAATGACCTACCCTTGTTCACTACAAGTATTGTAGGCCATTGACAGTCTATAGCCATTGATGTTGACAGAACATACTTTTATTCACTAGTATTATTGTAGGCCTTGACAGAACATATTTTTATTCACTAGTATTATTGTAGGCCTTGACAGAACATATATTTATTCACTAGTATTATTGTAGGCCTTGACAGAACATATATTTATTCACTAATATTATTGTAGCCCTTGACAGAACATATATTTATTCACTAGTATTATTGTAGCCCTTGACAGAACATATATTTATTCACTAGTATTATTGTAGCCCTTGACAGAACATATATTTATTCACTAGTATTATTGTAGGCCTTCGACACTACCTATCCTTATTTACCACTTGAATTGTGGACTATTGAAAAAGGATGCTTGAATTGGAATTTTGTAAAATGAACTCAGTCTGATTTTAAAGAAAAATGTACATAAAAGAGAGTAATGTCACTGTGATTTTGAATATTAGCACAAATATTCAAATAATTTTGAGGCCATTTGCAAAATAAATAATGTTGATATTTCCTGTGTATTCCTAGGTATTGCTTTTCCTCAATTACTGTTCCTAGGGTGGCTTTGAAACAGCAATTGATTTCCTTCAATTATATTACCATTCCTAGTGTTTTGTCACATCTGTCTATTTATGGCTTAGTAACAGCAATTGATTTCCTTCAGTTACCATTCCTTTTTGTTGGTTTTCTGCTTGGGAAAACTGCAAATTTCAGCGGTGTTAAAGATTGTATTTTATCAACCCACTCACAGCTGAGAGATATTGATTCATGACAAAGATTTGAAAGCTATATATTTGCCTGAAATTTGACACTATATAATAATTACTTTATTATTTTAAGCATACTGCAACACTTATTTTTAGCATGTCACAGTAAATACTTTCATTCACTAATTACATATATGAAGTCGTCGCACACAAAGAAAAATAATTGGTAAAGATGTGAGTTTTTTCCTCCTTTTATGGTGTAGGTGATAGATAATAAATGGGACATTGTAATTTTCTCTATATTTGCTTTCTTACTTATTTTATTCTTGTACACAACACAAGATGGGAAAGGTTTGTATATTTTATATGGTTTGTTTTTTTCCAGTTTGCATTGTGCTCTTTATTTCATTTAAATTTGTTTACTACCTCAATGTTGTGCGTATATTTTCATTTCATTTCATGTTGCTTACTGTATGTCATGGTAGTATATTTTCTTAATTTCATTTAAATTTGTTTACTAATTTTTTTTTGTTTAATAATCAGTGTTGTGTTTGCATTTTGTTTTAAGTTCATTGAAGTTTGTTAACTACCTCAGTTTTGTAGCTAGGAGCCATGTTTCTTTTCTAATTGCCATGCTTTTATTTATGTTAAGGAAAGTTTATGGATATTCTTTTAGAATTTATTTTTATAAATAAAAAAAATAAGCAAGAGTGAGAATAAGAAAAGAAAAGGTTGTTATCTCCAGACACTTTTTTGTATTAAAAACTTGCCAGAGGTTAAATTTTATGGGATAATGACCCCAAATTAATATATATATATTACAACTAAAACTTAAGATTTAAGCTTGCTCTAGTCATTGTTCACTATCTGCAATAGGCACATGACTTACCGATGTCACAGACCACATGACTTTCTGATGTCACAGACCACATAACTTTCTTATGTCACTGACCACATGACTTACTGATGTCACAGACCACATGACTTACTGATGTCACAGACCACATAACTTTCTTATGTCACAGACCACATGACTTACTGATGTCACAGACCACATAACTTTCTTATGTCACAGACTACATGACTTACTGATGTCACAGACCATATGACTTACTGATGTCACAGACCACATGACCTATCATCTGCTGTTGTGAAAGGCAAAAAGAATCAAACCACAGTGAAAGCTTTATTATTTACATACAATCAGTTCAGCAATACATTTAAAATATAGTAACAAGCTATAGTGCACCTAATTGTGTGCAAAATGTTTTAGCAAAGGTTAAAATATTTTATTCTTTTAATTGCCGAGGGAATGCAATAGGAGAAAGAGATGGATATTTACTTGAAAATCTGATCACTTGTAGTAGTTAACTTACCTACTTATCGAAGACAGACATGTTTATTTTAAATTGTAAACTCAAAACTATCCATTTGTAATATGCTCAACCAGTAATGAACACTTTTAATACTTCTTAATAGTAAACATTTTTTCTCAATCATTACTTGTAAATGTATTACAAAATTGGATCAGTAACAAGAAAATAAAAAGTAAATTGAAGCTTAATGAGATTATTATTTGTAACTTTATTCCTTCAAGAAATAACTCGACAAAATAAATAGCTTTGCATCATTGTTAATTACTATTGTTTGTATTAGACCAGTACTTTTAAAATATATTTTATGCAATGGATCAAAATTTTAATTTTTAATAATATACCTAATGGTGATGGAATACTAACACTCTAACAAACAAACAGAAATAGTAAAATGTTTATAGTACACTAGATTAGAATAATATAGTAGTTACAATTAGCTTTATTTAACACTTATTGTTTAAGAGATAATTAAAACTGTGTTAAAATTAGTTACCATAAAAATAGTGCATTGACTTTAAAAAAAAAACCCAACTCATTAACAGCATCTAAATCCCATTCTAAAGCCAATATTCTGTATGGATCAGGTGGAGTTATTTTATTACCATCGACTTCTAGTGTACATTGTTCCTCATTGCATAATTTTGATCTGACATCAAGGTGCTCGGTGTAAATTATGCTGGAAGCTAGCTGAGCTTCACTACACATTCTGATATCAACAAGTGTAAGGAAGACACTTTTTGTCTACCATTCAACTGTGCAGGTGCTGAAAGACTAGAAGATAATAGAAACAAATTATGTCCATATATTGACATTTACACTTACTAAGCATTGTCCACTCTTTACACTCATGATATATCACTTTGCCCTCAGCAAGGTCTACTGTCTGTGATTCTGATGTTTATACCTCCCCTCAGCATTGTCCACTCTCTACAGTTCTGATGTATACACTTGCATTTCAACATTGTCCACTCTCTACAGTTCTGATGTATAATACACTTGCATTCAACATTGTCCATTCTCTACAGTTCTGATGTGTATATATACTTGCATTTCAACATTGTCCATTTTCTACAGTTCTGATATATACACTTGCATTTCAACATTGTCCATTCTCTACAGTTCTGATGCTTACTCTTGCATTCAACATTGCCCATTCTCTACAGTTCTGATGCTTACTCTTGCATTCAACATTGCCCATTCTCTACAGTTCTGATGTATACACTTGCATTTCAACATTGTCCATTCTCTACAGTTCTGATGCTTACTCTTGCCCTCACCATTGTCCACTCTTTCCAGTTCTGATACTTACTCTTGCCCTCACCATTGTCCACTCTGTATGGTCATGGTGTCTCACTTGTCCTCAGCATGGTCCACTCTCATTGGTTCTTATGTTTTCACTTCCCCTAAACATTGCCCACTCTCTATGGTTCTATTGTATGCACTTGCCCAAAACATTGTGTACTCTCTATGGTTCTGGTGTTTTACATGCCCTCAGTAGTGTCCTCTCATTGTGGTTCCAGTGTATACATAAGCTGTAAATAGTGTCCACTATTTACACTAAGTGTTCAGGCCATAAGCTATTAATACTAGCTCTTTGTCCAGTCTGCAATCTATTAGTATTAAATCTGCATCCAATCTGCCAGCTATTGGCCAGTCTAGGAACAAACTGACCATATCACTCCACACCTTTCCTGAATACCTGTTCATTAGTCATGATAGAGTCAAACATAAAATCTGTTCTCTGCTTTCTGTTTCATTTACCACATAGTCCAACAATAACTGTGACTTTCTGATCAGACTCACATAAACATTCCTACTGGAAGTAAGTGACACTCTTCTGACAGTGACCTTCTCTTTATTCCCAAGGGATCAAAACTATATTTAGACACTAATGTTTTTCACATCAACTGGAATTCACTGCCACTGACATCCAGACCACAAAGAGATGATTGTTAATTTCAAGAATGATCTTTGTCCTAAGATGTCTTTGCCAACAACAAGAAACATTTTTCCCCCACCAGCAAGACAAGCTTATCAAACAGCAAGAATACCTCAGCCACTCTTTTCTTTTTATTATTATCATTAATTTGGGCTGGTAAATGTATGTTTATAAAACACTGCAGAACATGTCGTTTTGAACAGCATACATAGTTGTGCCACTCATTTTATTGTAATTATGACTAGTAAATATAAATTTGTAAATCATTCTATTTGTCATAATTATATATATACTTCTTGTTTCAACTTCACTTATCAGTTTCTTTTATTTTGTTTTCTTTGTAAAAAAATGTTTATACTAGAGTTTGGATGTGTTTGTATTTTTTTCAGTGTTAATTTTTTATATTGTAAATTGTTTACAGATTTTAATAGATGAAATGTTGTATTGTCGTTTTTTTATGATCATGACTAATAATTATTGTTATTATATGGTAATTAGTATAATATTTAATGTAAATATTACTGCAGAAGAGTAATTGTTATGTCAAAGATTATCATCATAACCACCATTACCATCTTCATAATCATCGGAGCAAAATATTATATTAGTCATTCTGATATCATATATCTGTATTTCAGTTATAGAAATCTTGTTTTAAATAAATGAATATTTGAATAAATGAATAATCACATCTAATTTAGCATTAAAAGAGCTGCTTATTGGCTTTCTGACCTAATTCTTATCTAAATGAAAACAGGTACCATAATATAACTGTTTATTATTAAAACAAATAATCTGGTATAAATGATCAAATCCAGCATCATTTGTGAAAATAATACTAAAATAAACTTTGAAGAATCCAGATAGTATTTTTAATGTGCTCATTTCACAGAGTGCATTCATACCATTTTATGAAGAACTAAGATATGGGGCTTCATTTTTTAGATATTGGCAGAAGCAACAATTTGCTTATTTACAAAGGTGCATAGAGAAATTATAAGGTAAAAAAAACAAGGAAAAGGAAACAAGGTTCTATAAGGTTTCAGGTATTTTGAGAACTTTTAATTATTAGTGCCACTATCAGCTAAGACCATCCTTACACTAATATAGGATACCTGTTAACAAAAATAGTAAGGTAAATTGCTGATTTCAGTTTAACTGAAAATTATCCTTTTATCATAATTAAGATGTAAATTCATTGGTTAAATGTTCAGGTCAGATATGCAAAATGTTTTCTCCATTTCAATTGGTTATTACCTTATATAAATAATCACATTTGTTTTTACTTCTTATGTTCTGTAGCACACCATTGAAACTTACATTCAGTAAATTTATATTTGCAGACTTATAAAGTTGTAATTGTTCTTTAAATCTGAAGATGTTATAGTTTACATTTTATTTTACATTATACAAGTTGAGTAAGAACACCAACATAGTAGGACCCCTTTCAAGGCCATCTTAACAATATTGTAGGCCATGAGCAAAGCAGTGCACTGCTACACAACCATTCACAGGAATAAAAATTGACAGCGAGTCACAACATACATAGATTAGCATGGTGCCCCTGGGCAACTGCCCATCATGCCTGTGTATTAAGACAGCACTGGCCCCTCTACACCTGCATAGTATGACCACTTTGCAAGGCTCTTGTCTGATATGCCTGCTCCCCACCTACACCCACCCCCAGGCTTTATGTTGAATGGTCCACTTGAATGGTCCAATGGTGTGCTCTGGACCCCAGAATGTAGTGAGGGGAGACTAGTTCCTCCAGACAATGCAGGGCCATAGAGAATGAAAGGCCCCTTGCAAGCTCTGAAAGGAAAGAAGCTAACATACACTCACAAACTGCAAAAAATATCTAATGCACTCCTCCTTGGGGAGCTTTGAGCAGTCTACCAGATGTGGTTAAGACCCCAAAATATAGGAAAGGGGAACAAGTCCCTCCAGCACTATCCAGAACAGAGAATGTCCTGAGATGACAGGCTCCATGCAAGAACTGGAGAGAAAGTAAGCTAACAGAAAACCACCACCACCACCACATGTATATGTGGCCACACCCTGTCTGCAAAATATAGACACTCTATAGTCTATACCATAACTGTAGCAAAGAAGGCACATACAGTTGACTGCATTCATTTAGTACTCTCTGGTTCCATTTATTTATTCCAAAGTTTTACCTGTTATGCTTGTTGATATACTATTGATCCTATATCTTGACAATGTCATTATTCACCTTCTGTTACAGAGCACTGATCTCTACACAGACGTGTGATCTCTGAAATGACCTATTATTTATGATGTGTAGTTAACAACATAGTTTTAATGTATGGTAATTGGATTTAATAAGTAGCAGCACTTTGACATATATTTTCCCTTTGTGTCCTCACAGTCATTCAGTTAATTAGCATATATAAAGAATCTTGGTTGCAGAGTCATTTAAATATGTAGCCACTATTGGTCTATTTAAGCTACAGCTACCATAGATCTATTTAAGCTACATCACTATGAGTCTATTTAAGCTACATCACTGTAAGTCTATTTAAGCTACAACTACCTTTCAGTGACACAGTAAAGAGAGAATAAACTGTATTGTCCAAAATCCTGTTAAACAAAATGGATAAAATTAGCAAGAGTACTATTTTATCATTATATTTTGCTGGAAAAGGTGTACTATTCGCATAGTGTGAAACAAATACCACTGCAGGAGAAGCATCACCATGGCAACAGCTAATACTAATTCAAGAAAGAAAGAGGTTTTGCTCTTTTTCAGCAAAACATGGAAGGCATCTTACAATGGATGCTATCCTTAAATCAATACAGCTGACTATCAAGAGAAGTTAAATCTTCTGTGATTGTATTTTGCTATGAATTGTGTACCTTTGTATGTAAATTTCATGAATAACAAATGGTCATATTTATTGACCTGAACCATATACCAATCAGCAAAGAATGATCTTAATCATTCAGAAAAAAAGTTTTGCATGACAAATTTGTGTCTGCCAATACAAATAAGAAATTTTAAATATTTTAAATTGACCTTTGATTCTTGCATAAATTTGAGAAAATATAGAAGGAAGCTGATTAGTACTTGTTCCATATATTGTTCCCTATGGCTTATTTCCCCTTTGTCATTCTCTATATAGTATTTCTCAACTTTGTCTGTTGACTAAGAACAGCTCTGTTAATTCACAGATTCAGTTTGCTATCAGTTTGTTTATTAATTTCAACGATAACAAGTATACATTATTAATGAATTTCCCTGCCAGAAGTTTGGAGATATTTTTAATTTTACAGAGAAGAGAAATTGGAGCAAGAAAAAAAAGCACAACGAAGGAAATTTAAACGGTATGCACTGATAGGACTTGCAACTGTGACTGGGGGCACATTGATTGGTGAGTGAATGATTAATCAGCGATTACTCAGTGAATGCTTATAATTTTGATCAATGACCTGTATATAATTTGATCAGTGAGCAATAATCAGTTTATTTATTGATTTATTTTTAATAATGTGTTGAAGTTATTTTTTTAAAAGGGAAAAGTTCATTATATATATATATATATATGTAACCTGTTCATTTGAAGGAAAAAATATTTGCTAAATAAAAAAAAAAGCTGATCTTGGGTTAATGAGTATACTGACAGCTTTGATCCATTCAAAATTATGAGTCTGTTTATTGCTTGTTTAAGACTGACAGTAAGATAAATGGCTTAGTAACCAACAGATTAAATAACTTAAATGCTGGGCTATCAGGTATTATCTAATTGGTTATGTTCTAGAGATGATAAGTAAGATAACTGGTTTGGTATGCTTATCCACTAACAGATAAAATAACTTTTAATCCCTTGACCATCATCCATGAATCTGTTTGAGTCTGTTTGTTCAACATCAGCCACACTCAAAGTGGTAACTAATTTATTACAATAATGCAGATGGCATTCACCCTCTTGTCTTTTGTCTAAATGTCAAATGTGGTTTGCCATTATCCCTGTACATTGACAGAGCAGCAATTGTAACAGTTTGCTTGTACTTATAATGAAAGTAAGTGCACATTTTTACAGTGTCTTAGAAGTTAGATGTAAAAATACTGCTTGAATGGAAGTTACAAGGCATACCATCTTATTTTTACTTCATTACAGTGTCAGTAATATTATGTTTCTATAGTTTTTTTAATATATACATACTTAGTGTTATGTTACAATGATGTATATGTGCTTTTAGTGATGCAAAAAAAAAAAGTTGATGGAAAAAAGATTTTATTAAAAACTTGACACAAAAACACTAATTATAAACTTAGAGCTAATGAATAAGATAACTGGTTGGTTATGCTGTAGGAATATCTGGTAAGATAATTGAACTGGTTTACTGCACTTAGGGACTGACAATAAATTAATATTTATTGTGGGTGTTTAAGGGAATAATAGCCATAGGTGATAATTCAGATAACCGATAGTTGATTGACAACTGGTTTATTGTGCTTAAGTAGTGATAATTAAGATAAGGACGAGTGGCTTATTTTTGTTCAAAATATGTTAAGGACTGATAGTTAAGATAATGACAACTGATTTATTGTGTTCAATGTTTGCTTGTTGTGCTTAAGGCAACATGTTTCAAATGCATGTGGCCCTCATAAAATTGTTTTATGGCAGTTGCTCATTCAAAAAATATTTCTTTAATTATATGGTATAATTATTTTTTTTTATTTTATTTTTTTGAATGACCTGAAAATTTTTGGTTTATATGGCCCTCAGTTGAAACCTGCTAAGAAGTGATAGTTAAGATAATGACAGCTGATTTGTTGTAAGTCCGTTTGTTGTGTTTAAGGAGTGATAGTGAAGTTAACTGACAGCTGGTTGATATATATATTGTGTTCAAATCCTGACTGTTGTGTTTAAGGAGTGATAGTGAAGTTGACTGATAGCTGGTTTATTGTGTTCAAAACCTGACATGTTTAAGAAGTGATAGTGAAGTTGACTGATAGCTGGTTTATTGTGTTCAAAACCTGACTGTTGTGCTTAGAGAGTAATAACCATTGATGATAGTTATCTAAAAACTGATTTATTGTGTTCAAGGCCTGACTTCATAGTTGACATTTAGGATACTAGGTTTGTTGTCTTTATGGTTAACAGGTAAATAATTGTTCTTTTTGTCTTTATGGTTGACAGGTAAATAATTGTTCTTTTTGTCTTTATGGTTGACAGGTAAATAATTGTTCTTTGTCTTTATGGTTGACAGGTAAATAATTGTTCTTTTTGTCTTTATGGTTGACAGGTAAATAATTGTTCTTTGTCTTTATGGTTGACAGGTAAATAATTATTCTTTGTCTTTATGGTTGACAGGTAAATAATTGTTCTTTGTCTTTATGGTTGACAGGTAAATAATTGTTCTTTGTCTTTTATAGTTGACAGATTGTCACAGGAAATGAGGGACAGAAATTATATTTTATTTCATTTTAAAAAACCGCTAACAAAACTAGTTGAAGTAACCCGAGTTTTGTTATTTTTCGTATGTAGCATGTAAATTCCAGTAACGGTCACCTAAGATCTCTTTAGTAGACAGACGTTCGTGACGCAGTGTGTGTTAATTATCATATTGAATATATATATTAGTTTATGAAGAATATGTATATTAAATAAATTGGGACAACTGCGCAATACCGTCACATGTTGTTGACGAGTGAAATGGCCAGTGCGCATTAGAATTGACCACAGAAAAGCGTGCATCACGATTACCACTATATATCCAAGGCAAAAATCATGTCACAGGACATAGCTTCTGGAAGTTTTGGAAACCTTCAGTGGAAGCTATATAAGAGGCAAAGGAAGACTTTATTCTCAATGTTGAAAACGTCGATTCGTCTGAAGCCAGTCTAACTTCACGTATGAATTATCTCATGTACAGAGATTTCATAAAGGAAAGCTGCAATAATCTCTTTCCATCCATTTTCCATCCGTCTGATGCCATATATTGAGTAACGAGGCAAAATTACTCAGTATAACTTTTGGCAAAGTGGAAAGTTCACTGTCCAGAAAAACCCGATGCATGCGACGCTGGTTGTATGCAGTTAACGACACGAGGGACCAACTTGTTTCTCCCCCCTGTCTGAGAGTTCGGTTGGACAGATCTATCCCGCTATTGGGAGGCTAGCACCGAGATTTCTTACAGACATCCGGATTTCTACACTCAATGTAATGCGACGACACATCCCACTGGACGACTCCACCCGATAATGCTAAACGTCGTTGGGATGTCCGTTTCCACGACAACCGGTACAACGATAATTATCGAGGCTGACAACAGTCAGCTAAATTTCAGATTTCTCCCCAGTGATAATCTGAAAGTGGTGCCTAGATTCTGCAGAATCTTCACCTGTAATGCGACGCCTCAATTGCGTCCCGTCTTCACTTTGAAGTGCCGCTTATAAGTGACGTGTGAGCTTACGTCATCTCCTTGGAACTCTGACATTAATAGTGAGTAATCATTAGCACGGCTAACGCGCACATACTTAAGTCTAGGACTCTTAAGAAAATGAACACTATTATATCATTTGCAAAATAAGAACTCTAATGTTAAAAGTAATGCTTATTTTACATGTCAACTATTGTTAAAGCGGCCACATTTGCCGCATAAGAATTGTGTAATTAATCTTTATTTTATATTTTGAATTTCATCATTTTCATCTCCCCTTATTTCCCACAGAGTGTATGACATTGGAAAGTTGAATGAATGATTAATCACTGTGCGAAAGAGTAGTGCCCCTTTTAAATCGGGAAATAAATAACCTGATTTAAACATCTTTCAACTCTCTTGTTATTCATAGTTTTTGAGAGGGACGAAAGAATTTGTACTATTGTTTTGCACCGTTCGTCTGTTCGTCCATTTATTCACATTTATGATACACACTCACAACACACACCGCCAATAAAACGTTCCTTGGCATGACATTAATAAATTGGGCCCCACCCAAACATCAATGGTGTATGTCATGTGTGTCTATGTAACAACTTGACGCGACGTAGTACTGGCACACGTCACGGGCTTTTCTTGGAGGTGCACCGGAGCAGGCTAAAAATAGACTTCACCCCTTGCATCTCTAACTTCAGCTCGGGTCGGCTTGTAACGAGCCTACCCGTTTTGTAAACATCTGGTGACCACTGACCGTGATCTGACAAGGTAAATTGTGTTGTTGTAAGAAAGTGTCATCTCTTTCCTGCTTTTCTATCTCATCACCATTATGCATTGTTTATTGCATGTTAGGGCTTTGCTATTGAGACTTAGGTGAACTGGATTTTGATAAGACTTATTATTGTGTTGAAATAAGTTTTATTATCTTTACGCTATTATCGTTAACGCGTACCGACTCGTGTTTAGACGTACATAGATCGATATTTTGTACGCTACATTAGCAACTGTTGTTTTGCTAATTTTGCTAACTTTGCAAATTTCCGATTAGGATTTCTTTTACTCGTGTTTGTAATAATCCTAATCACGTGGTGGCTGGTGTTCATACGCACACCATTGCACCACTTGTGACCGACAGAGGTCAAAATCCCGCGAATATTCTAAGTCACTTTATCCATACTCGTGATAACTAGCAATTTTAAAAATGGCCGAGCTAGTAAACATAAAGAAAGAACTCATGGCTATGGGTAGAGAATTCGGGTACGAGAAAGCCGAGTTAAAGAAATACGTGGATGAGGAGATAGCTAAATGGTATGTTGCGAAAGAAAATGAGGCGAAAGAGGCTATAGAGCTAGAAGAAAAGAGACAGGTAGCTAAGGATTTAGAGATGCGAACTTTGAGAGAGCTAGAAGATAAGAGAGAGTTAGCTAAACAGCTAGAGATGCAAACTCTGAGAGAGCTAGAGGAAAAAAGATCGAAAGAGGCTATAGAGCTAGAAGATAAGAGACAGTTAGCTAGACAGCTAGAGATGAAAGACCTGAGAGAGCTAGAGGAAAAAAGAGCGAAAGAGGCGAGAGATTTTAAAGAGAAAGAAATCCAAGATATGAGAGAAATAGAGTTATTAAAGATTCAGTCTGCTAGGGATTTAGAAGATAAAAGGCAGGAAGTAGAAGAGAAAAAGCTTAAGTTAAAAGCTAGAGCACATCAGGAACAGCTTGAATTAGCTAAGCAAGAGGTAACAGCTAGAGAGAAGTTGTTAGATGGGACTGCTAAGCAACAGGCCGAGTTAAATAAACCCCGTACACGGCTAGCTTTCTTTAACCCTGAAGTCGAGACGATTGACGAGTTTTTGACACGCTTTGACAGTTTCATTGCCAACTTTAATTACACTGACATTGAAAAGAAACAACAACTCGGTCAAATACTTCAAGGTGAAAGCTCGCGCGCATTTACTGATCTAACGCGCGATCCCGCTATTACTTATGCAGATCTCAAAACGGGTTTGATGCGTACTTTTCAATGTACAGCAGAAGGCTTTCGAAAAATGTTTAGGAGGGCCATACCCAAAGCAAATGACACCATGCAAGCCTTCGGTACCCGGTTACGCCATTATCTTGATAGATGGATTGATTTGACAGACATCCGGAAGACATATGAGGGCCTATTTGATTTGATATTAAGAGATCAATTTCTCCATATTGCTCCGCCTGCAATGACGACATATTTGCAGCGAAATCCTCCGACTAACTTCAGTGATATGTTGAAGTTAGCAGACACGTATAATGATTACCCTGATCCGGTAATTACGAGGAGTGCGCCACGCCCTCCTCTTACAAATCGGCAGAAGTATACACCGAAACCGAACCGACCAACGACGAAATCGGAAAAACCCGAACCGGTACAGCGGACATACACTAAGTCACAAGACGTACGACGTCACACACGTGACTCCCCACCTATGACATGTTACACTTGCAAAGGGAAGGGGCATAGTTCTCAGAACTGTCCCAGCCCACGTGATGTAAAAGTATGCACTGAAACAGGTGCAACTCTAAAGACCCAACAGGCTACAGTAAACGGACAAAAAGTCAAAATACTGGTCGATACAGGCGCGTCCATAAGCTGCATAAATGCTAAACTTGTACGCCCTGAACAGTATCTAAGAGGTAGTGTCCGCATTCGATGTGTTATGGGACACCTTAGTACATGTCCAAGAGCCACTGTACATGTTACGTCACCCGTATTTTCCGGTACAGTCACCGCCGCAGTGATAAGAGACATGCAGTTCGGATTCATACTATCGCCCGAACAGTGTGACGCAAGCACTGATGACATCTATCCTGTTCTCCCCGTAACCACTAGAGCACAACGGGAACGTAGTAAACAAGGACCCCCGGCTCTAAAGATAGTCGAGAACACATTTCCGCAGTTGACCCCAAGTCAACTCAGTCACCTGCAGCAGGAGGACAAAAGTTTGTCCTCAATGCTAAAGCTGGCACGGAAAAACACTATTACGTCCAGCAAGTACGCGACAATTACGTATTTCCTGAAGGACGGACTAGCGTTTCGGCGCACCGACTATAAGGAAAATGATACTAGAAGCACCACGTGTCTATTTACCCCTACACCACTCAGACAGCTGATTCTAAGCTTTGCACACGATTCAATCATGTCCGGACATCAGGGCGCACGTCGCACTGAACAACGGATTCGTGAAGACTTCTTTTGGCCAGGCCTGAGTAGGGATGTTCGCTCGTACGTTCGTACATGTACGCAGTGTCAACAACATATTGACCGAGGGCGTGTCAGTCGAGTTCCCCTCGAGGTAGTACCAACAGTAGAGGAACCATTCCTAAAAGTCGCAGTAGACATTATTGGCCCAATCATTCCCGCGGCCGAAGGAGGATATCGCTATATCCTAACAATCGTGGATTTTGCAACACGATATCCAGAAGCAGTCGCATTAAAGGGCATCACAGCGATCGAAGTCGCAGACGCTTTAATAGACGTATTTTCTCGTACTGGTGTACCTCGAGAAATATTGAGTGACCAGGGCACTCAATTCACCTCAGCAATGATGGCTGAAACAATGCGTCTACTAGCGTGTAAACAGTTGTTCTCATCACCATATCACGCTCAGTCTAATGGTGCCGTTGAACGTTTCAACGGTACAATAAAGAAAATGTTAATTAAAATGGCCTCGGAACAACCCGACCAGTGGCCGCGTTTTCTAGCACCATTACTCTTCGCGTATCGCGAACTCCCACAAGAGAGTACGGGCTACTCACCGTTCCAACTACTATACGGCAGACAACCTCGTGGTCCCCTTAAGCTAATAAAAGAAACATGGGTCAAGGGAGACACTGTGACCGATGGTAAAGATGTTCACACGTACGTAGCCGAACTACGTCAACGTCTGACCGAGACATGTCACTTAGCACAGGAAAACATTCGCGAAAAACAACCCCGATACAAGCGAAATTTTGACCGTACTGCTGTGGAACGTGACCTCGAACCAGGTCAGCTCGTGTTACTCTTGCGGCCCACGCATAACAACCGCATGCAAATGCACTGGCGTGGACCCTATCGCGTTATTAAGCGTGTGAAGCAGAACGACTACAGCATACAGATAGGAAATAAGCAGAAAACCTATCACATAAATATGCTCAAGCGTTACTATGAACGCAGCGACGAACAGATACAAAGCGTGAATGTCGCACTGATACAATTGGAAGACTCCAATTTCAGAACAGACATGATGTCCGCCGAAACCCAGCCTAACCCCGCAGTTACAGTCGATCAAGTCGAGATTGACTCAAACTTAACTGTCGAACAGCGCGACGCAATGTCAGAACTCTTACACAGACATGCGCGCATATTCACCGACCAACCGGGCCACTCAGATTTGGTTGAACACCGCATCAAACTTTTAAGTGACAAACCGATACGCTTAAAACAGTACCCACAGAAATATGAGAGCACGAAGTACATAGCAGAACAGGTGCGTGAAATGCAAAAACAGGGCGTGATTGAACAGTCAATCTCCCCATATTCATCACCGGTCGTCTTAGTTAAAAAGAAAGACGGTACGCTTCGTTTTTGTGTGGACTACAGACAGTTAAATGAGATAACTGAATTCGATGCGGAACCTATCCCAAATCAGGACGAATTATTCGCAAAACTAACTAAGGCACATTACTTTTCAAAGTTTGACATGTGCAAAGGGTACTGGCAACTGTCAGTTGCTATTGACGACAGACCAAAAACAGCATTCCCAACTCCGCTAGGCTTATTTCAGTTTTGCCGACTACCGTTCGGACTAGCGAACGCACCCGCAACATTCGCGCGCTTCATGCGAAAATTACCGTTAGAGAGCGTTGACGCATTGAATTTCTTTGATGACATACTGGTAGCAACAGGAACATGGGACCAACATTTATCCTCAGTGGATGGTCTACTTGACATTCTCGAGCGCCATAGATTGACCGTGAAACCCTCCAAAGTTCGCGCGGGCTTTCGGGAGATTGAGTTTCTTGGCCATATCATAAGTGACGGACAAATAGGCCCTAATCTAGACTTAACTGCAGCCATTCGTGACATGACCTTACCGATTACAAAGAAACAGGTCAGGGCAGTTTTGGGGCTAGTGGGGTACTACCGAAAATTTGTCCCAAACTTCAGTACGCTTCTTAAACCACTGACGGACTTAACTGGAAACAAACAACCCACGAAAATACGATGGACGGCAGAGTGTAGCACCGCCCTCGAAAAAGTGAAGGACATCTTGACCAGTAAACCCGTCCTACAGTTACCAGACTTTGACAAGAGATTTATTGTCAGGACCGACGCATCAGACGAAGGCCTCGGTGCCATACTTCTCCAAGAGACAGATGACGAATACCTACCGGTAGCATACGCTTCTAAGAAACTGTTAGATCGTGAGACACGGTACTCTACGATTGAAAAAGAGTGCTTAGCAATCGTATGGGCACTCAAGAAATTTAGTGCTTATCTGTACTCTAAACCATTCATCCTGCAGTGCGATCATAAGCCGCTTACATATCTGCGCACTAGCATGTACGATAACGCTAGGCTAACTAGATGGACACTCCTGCTACAGGAGTATAGCTTCGTTGTCGAAGACATCGCGGGCCGAGAAAATTCGGGTGCCGACGCATTATCCCGGCATGCCATAACCGCGATATAAACAAGAGAGAGGATAGTCTCTCCACAGATGCGCATATAATTCCTGTGGGGACTATCGTGTGAAATAAAATTTTTTTGTTCCTATTTGATTTCCACTCTGTGAGCTCCAATCAATTTTAAGAAGGGGGTTGTCACAGGAAATGAGGGACAGAAATTATATTTTATTTCATTTTAAAAAACCGCTAACAAAACTAGTTGAAGTAACCCGAGTTTTGTTATTTTTCGTATGTAGCATGTAAATTCCAGTAACGGTCACCTAAGATCTCTTTAGTAGACAGACGTTCGTGACGCAGTGTGTGTTAATTATCATATTGAATATATATATTAGTTTATGAAGAATATGTATATTAAATAAATTGGGACAACTGCGCAATACCGTCACATGTTGTTGACGAGTGAAATGGCCAGTGCGCATTAGAATTGACCACAGAAAAGCGTGCATCACGATTACCACTATATATCCAAGGCAAAAATCATGTCACAGGACATAGCTTCTGGAAGTTTTGGAAACCTTCAGTGGAAGCTATATAAGAGGCAAAGGAAGACTTTATTCTCAATGTTGAAAACGTCGATTCGTCTGAAGCCAGTCTAACTTCACGTATGAATTATCTCATGTACAGAGATTTCATAAAGGAAAGCTGCAATAATCTCTTTCCATCCGTTTTCCATCCGTCTGATGCCATATATTGAGTAACGAGGCAAAATTACTCAGTATAACTTTTGGCAAAGTGGAAAGTTCACTGTCCAGAAAAACCCGATGCATGCGACGCTGGTTGTATGCAGTTAACGACACGAGGGACCAACTTGTTTCTCCCCCCTGTCTGAGAGTTCGGTTGGACAGATCTATCCCGCTATTGGGAGGCTAGCACCGAGATTTCTTACAGACATCCGGATTTCTACACTCAATGTAATGCGACGACACATCCCACTGGACGACTCCACCCGATAATGCTAAACGTCGTTGGGATGTCCGTTTCCACGACAACCGGTACAACGATAATTATCGAGGCTGACAACAGTCAGCTAAATTTCAGATTTCTCCCCAGTGATAATCTGAAAGTGGTGCCTAGATTCTGCAGAATCTTCACCTGTAATGCGACGCCTCAATTGCGTCCCGTCTTCACTTTGAAGTGCCGCTTATAAGTGACGTGTGAGCTTACGTCATCTCCTTGGAACTCTGACATTAATAGTGAGTAATCATTAGCACGGCTAACGCGCACATACTTAAGTCTAGGACTCTTAAGAAAATGAACACTATTATATCATTTGCAAAATAAGAACTCTAATGTTAAAAGTAATGCTTATTTTACATGTCAACTATTGTTAAAGCGGCCACATTTGCCGCATAAGAATTGTGTAATTAATCTTTATTTTATATTTTGAATTTCATCATTTTCATCTCCCCTTATTTCCCACAGAGTGTATGACATTGGAAAGTTGAATGAATGATTAATCACTGTGCGAAAGAGTAGTGCCCCTTTTAAATCGGGAAATAAATAACCTGATTTAAACATCTTTCAACTCTCTTGTTATTCATAGTTTTTGAGAGGGACGAAAGAATTTGTACTATTGTTTTGCACCGTTCGTCTGTTCGTCCATTTATTCACATTTATGATACACACTCACAACACACACCGCCAATAAAACGTTCCTTGGCATGACATTAATAAATTGGGCCCCACCCAAACATCAATGGTGTATGTCATGTGTGTCTATGTAACAACTTGACGCGACGTAGTACTGGCACACGTCACGGGCTTTTCTTGGAGGTGCACCGGAGCAGGCTAAAAATAGACTTCACCCCTTGCATCTCTAACTTCAGCTCGGGTCGGCTTGTAACGAGCCTACCCGTTTTGTGACACAGATAAATAATTAGTTCTTTGTCTTTGCGGTTGACAGGTAAATAATTGGTTCTTTGTCTTAATAGTTGACAGATAATGTCATTGGTTTGTTTCTTTGGGTTTAACAATTAAGATAGTTGATTTGCTCTCTTTAGGGACTGGTAGGTAAAGTAATTGCTGTTTGTCTTTAGGGTTGATAGATAAGATAATTGGTTTGCTGTCTTTAGGACTGACTGGTAAGATAATTGTGTGCTGTCTTTAGGATTGACAGGTAAGATAATTGTGTGCTGTCTTAAGGGTTGACAAGTAAGATAACTGTGTGCTGTCTTTTGGGTTCACAAGTAAGATAATTGTGTGTTGTCTTTAGAGTTGACAAGTAAGATAATTGTGTACTGTCTTTTGGGTTGACAAGTAAGATAATTGGTTTGCTGTCTTTATAGTTGACAGGTAGGATAATTGGTTTACTGTCCTTAGGGTTGACAGGGGGACTAGCAGCACCTTTAGTAGCTGCTGGAGCAGGAGTGATTATTGGTGGAGCAGGGGCTGCAGCACTGGGATCAGTAGCAGGAGTTGCCATCATAGGTTCCTTGTTTGGTGTTGCAGGAGCTGGTCTCACAGGTAACTGTACTGAGGAAATACATTTTCTCAACATAAATGACACTAAATGATTTCTTAGCACTGTATTTAGAAAATCTCATGTATGAAGTGCAGGAATGTTGTAAACATTTTATTCCATCTAGCTTATAGAGTAGTATCGTAAAGTTATGAACATTTTAACATTTAAGTGCAACGTAAAAGGTATGCTTTGACTTTTGATAACATGGTGGCATACAACTTGTGAAGAAGAGGTTCTAGATAAATCAGTCATACACCCAACAAAGAACACAGAAAAGTCACTGGAAAGAGATGGGATAAATCACTCTGTGCACTTTGTTAAGGAAAGAGATGGGATAAGTCACTTTGTGCACTTTGTTAAGGGCAGAGAATAGGTATAACATTCATTGCACTTTGTAAATTTGCATATTTCAGTTCACAAAGGTCAGTGCTATGATATATCAGTTATACACTCTCATGTGTTATAATCACATATCTGTACATCAATTTCAGCATGCAAAAATGTCACACTGACCTGCTTAACAGAGGAAACTACACAAGAATCATTATATTTAACCCTGGCCACATATTTCTTTTTAAAACATAAATCTGGTGATTTTTTTTAAAAAGTATTTTCATTTTCAATCAGTATTAATGAAAGGCAACTCTGGATGGACTTATTTACACAGAGAATGAGATGGTGTGGTGGGGGTGGGAGTTGAATATTCACACATGTTCATTGCATTTTCTTTGCTCAGAGCCTTTCAATAGGCTATGAACTCCAAATCTGATATATACTTCTCTGCTGGTTCAATCAACATGTTTTTATATTTTTTCTGGATTCCTAAATGTAAATGTAGCACATATATGCTGATGTTTGTGAATATAGTGTTAAAAACTGTTATTTGTGATTCTCTCTTAACATTGTGTTGACTTATCCCCAAAAGATTTTGATAGTTTGTGAGTTCTTAAAGCATGGGCATATGTTTATATAATGCCTAAATGAAAGTTGCAATAATTTGTTATTGCATTTAAATTGTTTGCAGATTGAAAATGAGCAAGTGCATTTTAATTTCAATATTGTGCATATATCTGTGTGCAACTTTTCTCCAGAATGAATGTGCATGTCTGTTGATAAAGTAAAAAAATGGCTACACACATCTGTTGATAAAAGTAAAAAAATGGCTACACACATCTGTTGATAAAGTAAACAAATGGCTACACATCTGTTGATAAAGTAAAAGAATGGCTACACATGTCTGTTGATAAAGTAAAAAAAATGGCTACACATGACTGTTATAAAGTATAAAAATGGCTACACATGTCTGTTGATAAAGTAAAAAAATGGCTACACATGATTGTTGATAAAGTAAAAGAATGGCTACACACATCTGTTATAAAGTAAAAGAATGACTGCGTTTATATGCTAATAAAGTCAAGAGTATGCTGCATTCATCACATTTGCATGGCTTTTCTCCAGTGTGAATATGAAAGTGTGATGACAAATCACAAGAATGATAAATTGTTTTACAGAAATGATTATATTTATATATCTGCTCTAGATTATAAATGGGTATTTGTCTTGACTGCAAAAATATTCTGCAGCATTGATCACATTTTAAATATTCCCTAAATGGATATGCAAGTGTCTTGACGAAGAAGAAGAGTTTAAAAATGCTTCGCTGCATTGACTTATCCCCATGTATTGAGATGACTTGTGCTTTATTCTACCATATCATGTTAACTGTAAGTACACAGAGTTATCTCACTGTATAATAAACACTATCATACGATTTATTTATGTTCTCTGCAGTGTGAAGTATTATTGGTTTAAACTTTGCTCTTGTACTACTTCACCCCTATATCACTTTAGGCATGCTGATTAACATTATATCAACAAGATATATATTATGTTTATTAATGTGTTTTGCAGGTTACAAAATGAAAAGACGTGTTGGGGCCATTGAGGAGTTTGTGTTCGATCCTCTTGTCTCAGAAGGCCCTCTGCAAGTCCGTAACATTCGAAAACAGTTGCACGTCATTATCACTGTTACTGGCTGGATCGACAATAAAATGCTGGGTACAGTTAAGATGAATCCTAGTATAAGTAGTGAAATAATTGTTCTGCTAATTATTTTTTATTTTATAAGCTGTTGCTTCATGATTGTGATGCAGAATATTTTCATGTTCAACACATGATATTATTGCATTGTTCATTATTTCATAGATTTTTACATTCTCCTTAAAGTCTCTTTTCCTGCTAATTGCCAGGATTATGGAATCAGTCAAAAAATTAATTTCTGACTTCTGAAATCTTAGAAGTCTGACTCTTGACTCTGACTCCAGTTCCAACTCCAACTGTAGTTTATTACTAATATTGCAAGGCATAAAATTATATACTTATATGGAGTTATATATATTATTATGGAGTAGGTGTAAATAAATGAAAATGTGGCTTTCATAGATTTCATTTTTAAACTATTTTTCAGTCATATAATAATATAATGCAAAACCTCTCAGAGTGAATTTAATATGATAATGTTTTTCTAAATCAAATTTGTTCCTCAAAAAGATCGCTTCTATTAGGTCCAGCTGCTCTAAAATCAGATTTGATTATTTTTATTATGGCAGAAAACAAATGTTCCACTGTCTGTGGTAATGCTGTGACAGTCAAAGCACCATCTTGAATAATCTCAGTATAGCATGGTATTCAATTTTTAGCGTTCAATTCAGAAGAATGGTCAGATTTTTCAGCCTCTTTCAGTGCTTAGTAGAAAGTTATTTTAAATTTAGTTGCAAATGATGGAGTTACTCTTTCTCTGAAATTTTCTAGATTTAAGCACAAATGTTTTGTTCAATTCTGTATGTTCTAGATATGTTTCAAAATCTTCATCTTCATGGTTACTGTTGATGAAGATGATGAAGGTGATCATATGCTGTCATGTTGTGGCCCAGCTATTGTCTCATCTTCTTCTTGTATTACTTTCATACAAATTTCTAATTTTTACATCTGCAGATCTTTTGCTTTGGGTCTCTCTATTTCAATAACTTCTCAATGTACTTTTTACTTCCATTGCTTAAAAATGTACTAAATTAATAATAAACAACTACCCTCAGATGTCATTTAAATTTTAATTTTTTTTTAACCTTTCCTAGTTCAGATGTGGATCTTCCTTAGCCTCTAGTCTTGTAAAATTTGGAGTCAGAGTCGGGACAGTTTTACCAATCCCAACTCCAGTAAAATCAACTGACTCCACTAGTCAGACTCCTGACTCTGACTCCACAGTCATGCTGATTACCATTAATTTCCTACTTTAGACTTAATGCATTACCATTAATTCACTACTTGAAATTGTTAATGTTACCATTAATTCACTACTTTAGATTGTTAATGCATTACCATTCACTACATTAAATTGTTAAGTTGTTACCATTAATTCACTAATTTAGTTTGCTATTGCATTCATTTAATTCACTACTTAGATTGTAAATATATTCTACTTTTAGTGTTGGCAGGTCACATGGATGTTATTCATTAGTTAATCCACTGACAGCAGTTTATTTTATATACCTCAGAATTATTTAATTTGACTGACAGCAGTTTTATACTCCATCAACATCAGCTTTATGTTCCTCAGAGTTAATTAATTTACTGACCTCAGTTTTTATAACCATCAATATCACTTAATCCACTGAGAACAGTTTATACCACAGAGATAGTAAATTCACTGATAACAGTTTGATATTCCACAGAGTTAGTTAATTTAGTGACAAAAGTTTGATATTCCACAAAGTTAGTTTTAATTCACAGATAACAATTTGATATTCTATAGAGTTAGTTAATTCACTGATAATATATTCCTTCTAGTTAACTTACTGATATCAGTTTTGTTTTCTTCAGAATCAGTAAATCCACTGACACCAATTTCTTATTTACTAGCAGAGATATCAATTCCATTAAATGCAGATTTGGTTGTTAACTCATACACTTTATTCCTACTACTAATTCCCCGAGTTTAGACTTCAAGTTTCCATGGAAAAACCTGATTGAATGTCAGGAACAGTACACCTTACGCTGGGAATCACATTACTTGCTACAGCTTGGGCAAGCATTTGATTACATCTTCAACACTGCGGTATCCGTGGCTACAAGTGAAGCACTTAAATATACTGTGTTATCTGGTAGGTTCATTCTTTCCTCTTGTACATCAAACTTGAACTCATCTGACACATGATGTTTTTGCATTTAAGAACTAGGTAGCATCTCATCTCTAAAGGCCTCATTATAAATAATTTTTAAGCATCTTTTTCCTGTAAATAACTTTTAACAATGATGTTAGGAAATGATTTACTTAGTGTCTGTTGTCATAGCTTTTCTATAAATAATTTTGCAGGAAATGATTTTCTAAAAACTTGCATTGATTTCTCATCTACATAAACTTTAAGAATGATTTTAGTCTTGTTAAGTATTCACATATATTCTGTTGTACTTCCTTTTTATTATCATAAATAATTGGTTTTTCATCTACTTAACCTTTGAGATTGATTTTGCTCTTATTAATTATCACATATATTCTGTTGTACTTTTCTGCTTTATGATTGTGTATAATTGGTTTTTCATCTACTTAACATTTAAGATTGATTTTACTCTTGTTAAGTATTCATAATCATGTATCAGCTGTTGTTTTTTTTCCATGTGCATAATCTTTAAGACTGAGTTTATTCTTGATAATTATTCAGGATCATGTTTACTTTTGATAATTATTCATGCATCACTTGTGCTGTTATTTTTAAAGACAGGATTGTTTTTCATTGATTTGTTCCTCTTAAGGTCTAATGGCAGCCATTGCCTGGCCTGCTGCTTTGTTGTCTGTGTCAAATGTGATTGATAACCCCTGGAGTGTGTCAATGCAACGTTCTGTCACCACTGGCCGTCAGCTGGCTGAAGTTCTTCTTGCAAGGGAACAGGTAAGTTGCTTCTAACACTGTGATATTCTTTCAAGTGAGGTACTTACTTCACAATTAGGCTACCTCTAACAGGTGACCTACCTGTAACCAGTGAACTATCCTAACATGTAACCTACTTCCGACAGGTGACTTTGACCTAATAAGTAACCTACTTCTAACAGGTGACCTTGACCTAACACGTGGCTTTAACCTAAAATGCAGCCGTGACCTAATAGGTAACCTACTTCTAACAGGTGAGATACCTTTAACGTATACCTGTCAACTTTTGAAAATGTCAGTGCAGGAGATATCTTTGTGACATCACGGCAATCTTATTTTTAAAATATGCTTTTCCACAGCATCATTCATCAGTACAAAAAAACAATTAAAAAAAGGCACATTTTATATTTTAAAATAAAAAGCTGTTTTAGAAATAAATGGTAAAAGTTAGAAGATAAAAATGTAATGCAATCATGGAGCAGTGAAATTCTTGGCAGTGTGGAGCAATCAAATTCTTGACAAACTTACTTGCTTTTGTCTGAGCACTCCCAAATTTGCAAGCAGTGCTGCTGTCTGGAAACAACATCTTACACAGTTCTATGAAGTAATCATCAACTGTAAAGGATAGGTTGTGTTCTACCAGAAAAATTAAAAAGAGAACTTAAGCCTTTATCACACTGTCTGCACGGTATACAAAGAGAACTTAAGCCTTTATCACACTATCTGCATGGTATACAAAGAGAACTTAAGCCTTTATCACACTGTCTGCACGGTATACAAAGAGAACTTAAGCCTTTATCACACTATCTGCACGGTATACAAAGAGAACTTAAGCCTTTATCACACTATCTGCACGGTATACAAAGAGAACTTAAGCCTTTATCACACTGTCTGCATGGTATACAAAGAAAAAGAGAATATATACATGTAGTAATGAATAAATAAAATTACAAGTGATCATAGAGCTGTGGCTATTTTTAATTAAAAAAGAAAACTTCTAACTTAAGTAAAGAAATGTTGAAGAAGAATGAATAAATTACACAAAAGATGTGTAAAAAAAAGATTTTAAAAAAGCACATTAAAAAAAAAGCACAGTAACTAACAAAGTACAAAAATGTTAAAATGATAGAATTTCAGTCTTATCAGTTTTCATGAAAGTCTCTGTTTTTATTTCTGTCACGACTGATTAATTAATTAATTTATTTATTATACTGTTTACACATCATAAATACTAAAAGAGAAGAGTCAGTTTTGAATAAATTTTAAAAAATTGAAATTGAGATTAAATATGCCAGAAACTTAGCACTGCCCTTGATTTGGCTTTTGTAGAAGGAGTATGCCTTTTGTAATGTCAAATCAGTCACAGGAAATTGTGAACATTTCTTTTACTCACACATTTTACCATTGTATTGGGTGTTTTTCATTTTGTTGCTTTACTTAGGGTAAACGTCCTGTTTCACTGATTGGATACAGTCTTGGTGCCAGAGTTATCTTTTACTGCCTGGTGGAGCTGGCTAAACGTAAAGGTATTTTATCTCACCTTTAGCTGGCTTTCCAAGTTCCTGTTTTCCAAATTTTTATTTTTTCTTGAAAATTGCATTGTCTTCATTATTGCCGCTCCATAAATTCTAATTTGAAAAATAAAGATTAAAAATTCCAGTATCAAAGAAAGCATATAATTATAGAATGTTAATTTTTGTATTACAATTGATAAAACTAAATTTTATTAAATGTTGAAGTACAAGGGGAATTTCAAAAGTTTCCACACTGATTTAATTTGAACCCTGTTTGGCTGCACTAATTTTTTTGCATACAGGCAAATCTCCACATTACTTTAGACCCTGCTGGCCAGCTTTAGTGTCCACATAACAGTTTTACCCATATGCATGCAGTAAACAATATGATTTCCATGAGCTGAAGGTGTACAAAGGGTAGAAATTCATCGCAAACATATAGCATAATATGGAAACAGTAGAGTGTGTATGCATGTTCAAAAATGGTTGCAATGCCAGAGATGCCGTGGGACACTTTGCCATTTTTGCTAATAACCCAAAACATGAAAGGTGTGGCACATGCATGGCTTGTAACTCAATTGTAAACATATTTTTTCTGAGGTCCTACAGAGGTTATGGACCAATAGACTAAAGGGAATTGGGGGGTGGGGACACACTGGGCAGTTGCTTGTACTAATCTATGTATGTTGTGGCTTGCTGTCAATTTTTATTCCTGTGAGTAGTTATGGGCCCCAGTGTACTGCTTTGCCCAAGGGCCTATAATGCTTTTAAGATGGCCCTGGTGGAGGTATTTAGAAAAATAATTCTATTTCATCTACTCATTAAAATTTTGCTATTTGATCAAATGAAAATATTAATTGAGGATATTTTTTGGACTCACCCATATATCTTTATCAGGATGACCTGCCAAGTTCATTAATTGCTTGAACTCATTTATATTCTCTTTCATAGGGTCAGAAGGGATCGTGGAAGATGTGGTGCTGCTCGGGGCACCTGTCACTAGCGACAGAAAGTCTTGGGCAGCTTTCCAGAATGTGGTATCTGGCAAGATTATTAACGGATACTGCAAGTAAGCATTTTTTGCACATATATACATAAATCATTAAGGATAGTAATATAATAAAGAACTAAGTTCATATATTTTACCTTTTTTATATTTATGTAAGAAATTTTGCTGATATGTTGTTTCGCCTGTTGTAAATCATTCTGTCATATTGTGCTACCTTTGTGCAAATTCTTTCTCACTAATCTGCTAGAAAAAGTACACATTATTATTAAAATGGCTTATGTAACTCACACCCACCCTCCTCTAAAAATAGGCTACGTGCAAACCTACCTTCTAGAATGGCTGACCCTTATCTCTAGGCTGGAAACATACCAGAAAGTTCAGACACTCACTCTTATTTACCAGTCAAATTGCAGCTTAATCTTGCACAACAAATGTACCAGAAACTCACCTGTAGATCATCAGTCGAATGCAGCTGAAAGCTGAGGCAACACATATTTTGGCGCCTAGCATGTGTGACAACTAGTGCCCGGGTACCCGTTGTCATGCTAATACCCGGGTAGTAAAATTGAGAACGGGTACCCGTGGTAATGCAGTCGTTATGTCTATACACGATTTAGCACACTCCCCTTCTAGTCACACTCGCCTCCTGCCCGTAGATGGCGGCAGCTAAATCATGCCGGACATCGATTGGCTTATGCGCTGAACAGCCGCTGTACCTAGATCTAATTATTTACGACATAGATCACCAATCACCATAGCTCATGCCCTTTCTTTTCGCTTGTGGTTGTTGTGCTCATTAACAAGTGTAGCATGTTATTGATGTTAGTAAGACTTCAGTAAACAAACTTGTCAATAAAATAAATAATAACATAATATTTTTAATATGGGGAAGACATCGTCTGTGTGGAGTCATGCCAAGCGATTGGATAGTGACACGATGAAATGAATCTGTGCGATGCAATTCTATCGGCGAAGGCGATTGAATTGATGCCCTATTTTTAAATACGTTATTGTTGTTGACATTTTATTTACTTTTAGTTTAGTTTATGTAAAAATAAAGTTTGTGTTGTACATATAAAGATCATAACTAATAGTAAGTCACTATATGCATACCTTTAGCTACTGTTGAAATATAGTGCATGCTTAATGGTTAAGTAGCTTTGTGTAGAGATCACAAGCTGCGATGGAGATTATGCTAATTTTCAAACAGGTACCCATTCAAAATTTAGACGGGTACCTGGGCAGCGTTTTAGAAAAAAATTGACAGCCCTAGTGACAACAAAGTCTACTTATGTGTTGCAGAGGTGACTGGCTGCTGAAGTTTCTATACAGAACTGCATCTGTTCAACTTCATATTGCCGGCTTGGAGCCTATCATGTGGGATAATCGACGCATGCAAAACATAAATCTGAGTGAAGTGGTGAGAATATTTGTATACTTTTCAGTCAGTCCTCAGTAAATATGGATAATTTAGATAAGTTGTCAAAGAAAACTAAAAATATATCTATCACAAATATTTGATCACTTTTAATTAATGTTTAATTAATGTCATCTAACCCTGTGTGCATATCCTAGAGTTAATTAAATTCATTCATTTAAATTAGACCTTGTTTTATGATGAAATCTTTAAATGATTATTTGCTGCTCAGCCATTCTAACTGTTGTGGGCTTAGTAATCCTTGCCATAGCCTCTTGTTGCTTATAAATCTGTTCCATTTCACCATATCTTGCTTTGCTTTCATACCATACTAATTTGTTTTCTTCCCCTACACCCTATCCTGCTTTGCTTCCTTGCATCCTACCCTACTTTGCTATTGTGCCACTTTGCCTTGCTTTGTTCCCTTGCAACCCTACCCTACTCAGTTTTGCTTCCCTACCACTTTACCCTACTCAGTTTTGCTTTCCTACCACTCTACCCTACTCAGTTTTGCTTCCCTACTACTCTACCCCACTCAGTTTTGCTTCCATACCAGCTACCCTACTCAGTTTTGCTTCCATACCACTCTACCCTACCCAGTTTTGCTTCCCTTGCCACCCTACCCCTCTACCCTACTCAGTTTTGCTTCCCTATCAGCTACTCTACTCAGTTTTGCTTCCCTTGCCACCCTACCATACTCAGTTTTGCGTCCCTACCACTCTAACCTACTCAGTTTTGCTTCCCTACCACTCTACCATACTCACTTTTGCTTCCATACCACTACCTTACTCAGTTTTGCATCCCTACCTCTCTACCCTACTCAGTTTTGCTTCCCTACCACTCTGCCCTACTCTGCTTTGCCACCCTATCCTACCCTGCCCTGCCCTGATTTGCTTCCATGCCACCCTATCTTGCTTTGCTACCATCACCATATCCAGTTTTGCTACCCTTTCACCATACCCTGCTTTGTTAGCTTGCTACAATGCTCTGTTTTGCTACACTGTCACCTTACCTTGCTTTGTTAACTTGCTATGATACTGCTTTGCTACACTGTCACCTTACCCTGCTTTGTAACTTGCTATGATACTGCTTTGCTACACTTTCACCTTACCCTGCTTTGTTAACTTGCTATGATACTGTTTTGCTTTACTCTCACCTTACCTTGGGGGGGGGTTTGTTATATCCTGCTGCATTCATGTGACCAAAATGTTTCAAGAAAGCACAACTTCAGTATGATCTATGCTTCTTTATTTTTAGCTTTTTATTTATGAGCCAATCTGTCTCCCCCAACAATCAGAATTTGAGTGAATTTGCTTGCTACCTGACTTATGGTCATCACACTTCACAGCATTATAGGTTTGATGTTTGCCTATAGTGTTGAAAACCCTACCGTTCTTTATTTTGTCAAATGGAAATAAATGTTTGTGTGGGAGGAGCTTTTTCTTTCTAACTTTTAATAATGTGTCCCAAAAAGAAAAAAATTAATAATTTACAGATTCAGAAAGAGTATAATAACAGTTTTGCTGTAAGACATGCAACATTAGGCATTCAGATAATTTACTGGAAGGTCACTTTCACCTCATTAACCTATGTTGTTTCAGGTGAGTGGACACCTGGATTATATGAACCAACTTGACACCATCCTGCGTGTGGTCGGCATTAGAGTCCGTGACAGTATTACTGTCAAAACCAGCAGTAGCTTCATGTCTTCATTTTCTAATACTGATGCAAGCAAAGACAAACTGGTTACTAGCACCTGTGGTGAATCTGATATGAGAAACTCAACTGCTGCAAGTTCACACATCAACTCCACCAGTGCAGACAAACTGGTTGATACCACTTGTGAATCTGATATGAAAAACTCGTCTGCTGCCCATTCATGCATTAACTCCACCAGTGCAGATGTACTGGTTGATACCACTTGTGAATCTGATATGAAAAACTCATCTGCTGCCTGTTCACACATTAACTCCAGCAGCACAGAGAAACTGGTTGATATCACTTGTGAATGTGATACAATATATTCAAGCACTACCAATGAACACATTAACTCCAGCAGCCTGAATGATGAATCCTCTAGCACTTCACATGAATCTATGAACAATGAGAAAGTTGTGAGTTTGATGGACAGTGCTGTGGAGGAATATTTCTGTGATGTGGGGAGCAATCTTCTGGTGAGCAAGGATCATGAGGTCACAAGGGAAATCACCACTGAAGAAGTGAATCCATTTCAAACCAAGGCACAAAACACTTCTGCTCACCAGTCACTGAGCACTTCAGCTCACCAAAATTCTTCAGTCCATAAAGTGGCATCCGCTGATGTTGCAAAGAACAATCCAAAATCTTTGGGCAAAAAGTTTAAAGCTCTCTTCATTCGAAACAAATATGGTGCCAACACTGAGCAAAATATGTGTGGCACATCAGAGGATCTCTCAGGACATATTTCTGAGGCACAACAAGGAGTAGATAACTCATGTGAACCAACTGATTCTGATTCATATACATCCTCTGACCCAGACACAGAGGACAATAATGATGTCAGTGCTCAACAAAAACTTCAAGTTAATTATCCGGTTTGACTTCTTTATTCAGAATCGTATCACCTCTCAAGGAAACAGTAGAACCATCTTGTGATTTTACTATGCATATAAATTTGAAGTAACTTTTTGATCTTTAATGATTGGTATTGTAATATTGTATACATTTTGAGATGCATACATCTTGAGATTAGTTCTGTCACTATCTTCAAACAGGAATCATATTTAAGTAATTTTCTGCATCTCTCTACAGTTTGCTGTTAATAATTTTTATATCACTTCTCAATAATTAATAGTTTTATATTAGTTTCAGTAATTGTGAACATGAATTATATTTAAGCTACTGCATACCTCTTTAACCCATTTGCTGCTGTTTGGCTTTGAATTCACAGGTGAACTGTGTATACCGTTGCTAGAACTGTGACTGTGTTATCTTTAATGGCCTCAAGGATGAGAGGCTTTTTCTGTGATATGGCTCTTGCTAAGTGGTGTAAAAGATGTCGATCATGATGGTGCTAATTGTATGGAGACAATTCTTTATTAATGCAGCTAAATGGATGGCAAGACATAATTATGATTGTTCAGGTGTCACTTATACGGATAAATAAATCTTGTGTGTTGCTAAGTGTACAGAAGGATAGTACATGTAGTATGGTAATACATTTCTGTTATATCAATATTTCTAGTAGTATAGAAGCACAATTCTGTTATAATATCAATGTTTCTAGTAGTATGGAAGCACAATTCTGTTATAATATCAATGTTTCTAGTAGTATGGAAGCACAATTCTGTTATAATATCAATGTTTCAAGTAGTATGGAAGCACAGTTCTGATATACTGACTGACTACTTCCAGCTTTTGCCAATTGTGCTTGTGAAAAAAGGGATGTAAGGGAAGAGGATTGGACCATTACACTTTCAAAACTGGACTGGTGAATTTTTCTCCTTTGCCTGCTTTTTCATCTTAGAAATATGTCTGGATGGGATCATGAATGGGTCTTCCTCATTTCCCAACCCACTTGCACCAGGACTTCTCCAAAGCCATCCACAGTACCAGCAGATGCCAGAACCCAGCCCCCCACCCCACCCCGCCGCTACTTAACCAAGCTCTGGAGCTGTCTGGTCCACTCCTCTACTTCACCTTGTCTGTTTTCTATTTCATTGTACAATGTTAGGAGTATGTTTTCCTATTTTATTTTATTATTGAGTAAGACGTATGTATTATTTATAGCTTATCCCTTTGAGGACGTTTATTTACAAAATCTGCTAGTTGCTGAAAGCAATGATGTCACTATCTTTTGGTGGGTTCAAGATAGAATATTTAATGGGATGTTATTTTTACCATGTTACCTTGTAAATTTGACTGTCTCCTGTCCCAATAGGTTGCATTGTTATATTCTAGGTTTAGACTATGACTGTCTCCTGTCCCAGTAGGTTGCATTGTTATATTCTAGGTTTAGACTATGACTGTCTCCTGTCCCAGTAGGTTGCATTGTTATATTCTAGGTTTAGACTATGACTGTCTCCTGTCCCAGTAGGTTGCACTGTTATGTTCTAGGTTTAGACTATGACTGGTCTCAGTAGGTTGCATTGTTATGCGTTCTTAATTTACACTATTACTCATCTTATTCAAGATATTTGGTTATTTCACTGCCTAATCTTAGTTTAGTTATTAAAATGTGATCTCTCTATTGCTATAAATACTTTAGTTTTGGCACTTAGTTATCTCTCTGTTATATTATCAGTTTCTAGTAGTATGGAAACACATTTCTGTTGCAATGTCATTGTTTCTATTAGTATGGAAACACATTTCTGTTGTAATGTCATTGTTTCTATTAGTATGGAAACACATTTCTGTTTTTATATTGTAATATGTATTGCTGGTAGCATGGATATGCATTTGTAAAATTAATGTTGCCTCTTACAAAGAAACAGCTTCATGACACCATTACTTCTCATTGCATTGAAAGCTAGTTCCGTTCTGCTGATGATATTTATGGTAAGTGGTGTAGAAACAGGACTGTTCCTGCATCAGTTTCTCCTTGCAAAGTCTGGACAAAGTACTGTGATATGTTGCTGAAAATGGTATTTGATATCTGTTTCTCTCACTCACTCACACACTTTTTTCTAAATGTAATTTGAGTTTTTCAAAAGTTCTTGCTGGCCCTATTACCAAAAATGGAATTGTCAAAATTTTGAAGAAATAATTATGAAAAAATTGCCAAATATTTTTATAGCTCTAGTAGAGAAAAGTGTAGAAATATTTTGTTCATTTAATTACCAGACATGTCAGAATATTTTATTGGCTCAGTTACCATGCAGAAATGTGTTGAAAATATGTTACTGGTTATAGTTATAAGAAAAGTGTAGAATTAAGTTCTGAAAAAGTAGATTTTTGTTGTTGTCTAGTTGTATGAAAAGTTTGAAATTGTCTTTATGTTCTTCATCACAGAGAGTAGTTATCAAGTGAGATGTTGCACTGACTGGGGAAAATTAAGGGTGAATTTTACTTGAGAAATTTGAGATGCATGAACTTTAGTTAGCTGTAATGGGATACCTATCGTTACTTATATATATAATCTTATTTGGACTTATATTGTGGGATATATGCTGTGTAGTCAGGTATTATGGGATACATAATTTAATATGGGCTTGTAATTGTGGGAGACATGATCCTTAGTATTATTGGGTACACAATCTTATACAGTCTTATATTATGGGATAAATGGTCTTTAGTCACATGTGGGATATATACCTTTAGTCATGTATTTTGGTATACCTATCTATATTTACATTGTGATTTTTATTTATAGTCACTTTATTATTACAATAAGTGTTGGTTTCTTTACTGAATTTTGTGGATTTATATGATCAATTCATATTGTGGTTTGTTAATTTTCATATTTGAAGTGGGGTTTCTGATAATTAATCAGGTGTTTTGTAGATTTGATCTTTCATCACAGTAGCCTTATGGCTAAGGACTATTATTCATTGCGAGTTGTCTTATCTCTAATATTTTCTTTAGTTTATGTGCTTTTAATTATTTTCATTGTAGGTTGTCTATTCATTAATAATTATTTCTTTAGATTGTCTGTTCATTAATAATGATTTGTTTAGATTGTAGGTTACTTGTTATTTATTGTGGGTTGTCTGATATTTATTTAATAATGCTTAATTTGGATGATATGCTCATAATTATATTCACTGTGGCTTGAGAAATATTGAATCACACTCACTAAGAGTTGAAAGATATTTAATCACACTCATTAAGAGTTGAGAGATATTTAATCACACTCACTGTGGGTTGAGAGATATTCAATCACACTCACCCTGGGTTGAGAGATATTCAAAATCACTCACTAGTAAAAGTTGAGAGGTATTTAATGTCGCTCACTGCCAGTTTAAAGATCTTTAATTATACTCACTGAGGGTTGAGAGATCTTTAATTACACTCACCAAGAATTGAGAGATCTTTAATGTAGCTCACTGAAGGTTGATAGATGTTTAATCACACTCACTGAGGGTTGAGAATATTTCATGTCACTTACTAAGGGTTAAGATATCTTTAATCACACACACTGAGAGATAAGAGATATTTTATCACATTCACTCAGGGTTGAGAGGTCTTTAATTACACTCACTAGGGTTGAGAGATCTTTAATCATATTCATAGGGAGTTAAGAAATATTTTAGCACACTCACGAGCATTGAAAGATCTTTGATCACACTCACTGAAGGTTGAGAGATCTTTAATCACACACTAAGAGTTGAGAGATCTTTAATTTCACTGAGGGCTGAGAGCTTTAATCATACTGAGAGTCGAGAGATCTTCACTCCCACTCATTTTGGGTTTATGTGCTCTTAATCGTATTCCCCATAAATCATGTAATCTTCGATCATAAATTTGGCATTGATTCACTGTTTATTGAAATGTCATCTGACCTATTTGACTTTTAAAAATTTGTCACTTTTTAAGTACTGATTCCAATAACCTCAGGCATAATTGTTTGGTGATTGGTCACTGTTTTATAATTTATTCAAATAACCTCTGACATAACTGTTACAGCAATTGTGTCATACTTTCAGTATTCTTTACAAAACCCACTGACATAATAGTTTTAGCAATTTTAACTGTTTAGTATTAATGCAGTCTTTAGCTGATTGTTAAACAACAACAAAATTAATATAGTGCATCTCCTGAAAAATGGAATCATCTGTTTAATGTTTCATTAAAATATGTGATTCATTGTTTCACAGTGATTGTAGATCTTTCAGTGTTTGTTTTGCAGTCATGAATCACAGAATATGATTGAGTCATATACTATATGTTATTGTGCATATGAGTCACAAATAGAAATCATGTCACACATAAAATATTTGCTGTTTTACTTTTATGTAACTGATATATTGTTATTTCCTAAACAGTATAAATTATCACATATCAGTACCATTTGCTATCTGTTAAAAGTTTATGATAATGATACTCCAAAATTTTATTTGTGAATCATTTAAAGTTTTAGGTTTAGTGGCTTATGAAAGTGAACATTAAACTATTATAGAACCAAAGAGTTCTGTTTGAACAAGGTGAATCATGAGAAATAGCTGTTAACAAATCATGAAAAAAAGAACAATTGGTGAGTCGTGAGACACAGAACTGTTGGTGAGTAGCGAGAAACAGGACCTGATGGTGAGTATTGAGAAACAGAACATGTTGATGAGTCGTGAGAAACAAAACATGGTGAATCATGAGAAACAAAACATGGTGAGAAACAAGCATGTTGGTGAGTCATGAGAAATGAAACAATGTGAGTTGTGAAAAACAAAACGTGGTGAGTTGCAAGAAACGTGTTAGGGAGTCATGAGAAACAAAACATGGTGAGTTGTGAGAAACATATTGGTGAGTCACAAAAAAACAAACAAGGTGGTGAGTCGGGAGAAACATCCAGATTATCCATGTAAAAGTATACTTATCTGAAGATGCATTCAGGTATTGTGTTATTGTGTAGTGCAATCTCCAGATTCTATTATAGTGGTATGTACTGTTAGCCATTAAAAACAAACATATGTATCAGATTTCAGAGTCCTGGTTTAATGGATCTTGTAATATAAATGATTGATGGAGCCTGATGCAATTTGGTAAATAAGTAGTGTAAGGTGTTTTTTTAAAAATTAAATAGATCAAATGTCAAGGTCATAGTCTGGTGGATATTGTAATATAAATGACCAAAATAACATTATTCTACAAGATTATTGTTGTTCCCAATGAATTTAATGATGACAGAGATGACCACTCCTTTTATCCTGAAGGTTTGAAGATCATCCTCTGCATTCTTATGCTATCACATGTAATAACTCCTTGCAAAATCAAGATTTTACTGGGTTTTGGATTACAGCATTTAATCACTCAATATCTTCAAATTATGCCATCACGTGTAATAACTCCTTGCAAAATCAAGATTTTACTGGGTTTTGGATTACAGCTTTTAATCACTCAATATCTTCAAACTATGATGACATCATGAACAAGAAATTTGGTCCTTTGTTTACTTATAACACTACAATAACACAGGTCAAGAATTGTGTCATGTTGTACTGTTACCAACCCCAATCCAGTATTGTGTTTTATATGCTGTATTTTGTTGAAGCCCAGTCAACCATTATGTTGTACTGGATAACCCCAATCCAGCATTGTGTTTTATATGCTGTACTTTAAGCCCAGTCAACTATTGTGTTGTATTGTCTAACCCTAATCAAGTATTGTTGCATGCTGTAATATGTTTAGCACCAATCAAATATAGTGTAAGTTGTATTGTGTTCAACCCAAATCACATATTGTGTTGTACTATCAAAAAAATAAAATATGTATTATTGTGTTGCATGAAACTGTATTGAATACTTGTACAATATATATGCACATCTTGGACCATTTTTAGTGCATTGTTAACAAATTTGTTAGCAAGTACACAACGAAAGCAAATGATTTATCAGTTGTTATATATTTTTTTAAATTATACTTTAACTTTTAAAAACAATAGTAATTTTTTTATAATTTCCACAGATGTGTTATTATTTTAATAATCTTGTTATATATGTGTTATTATTTTAATAATCTTGTTATACATTTCTTTTAATTATACTTAAACTTAAAAAAAAAATAGTCATTTTCTTTAATTTCCACCAGATATGTTAACTGTTATTTTAATAATAGTTTACAATGCTACATGTGGTTCAATAATATACTGTGAATTTATATTTTAAAAAACTTTAAAAAAAAAAAATAGTCATTTTCTTTCATTTCCACCAGATGTATTAACTGTTATTATTTTAATAATAGTTTACAATGCTACATGTGGTTCAATAATTAATATACTGTGAATTTATATTTGTTCATGACAGAGTGTCAAGTTCTTGATTAAAATTGTTCATTTTTTTAAAGACTTTGTTAGTCTTATTGTACCAAATTGTTTTGATTATTTGTGCTTGTACTAGATACAAAATAAACACTTACTACAAAATGAAAAATATGGTGTTGTACATGCAATGAACATTTTCAACTGAGTTGTCTTCTCATTCATGCAATATTTAACATTTTTACTACACCAGTGTGTAATAATGGCTGGTGTGTTTTCCATTCCCATCAAAAGATGTTCTTTGAATTGTATTTACAATTTTTTAATAGAATTAAAAGGGACTCTGTACCCTACTACATATTTCTTGCATATGAAATATGTACAGTAATGGCATATAAATATTTGAAAGAACACAAGAATCAGGTAGTATACTTAAAGATTAGCTATTAAATAAATGCATAATAAGACATAATGAAGATTAACTTGAATACAAAGTGTATATAATTACAATAAGGAGTGATTAGAGTACATATGTGTACTGTTAAAAGTATGCTAGGATTGACTCAAGTACATAAAGTGTGTAAGGATTTGATTGAGAATAAATGTGTAAAGTGAAATTGGATAGAGTATAAATGTATGAAAATGAGAATATAATGACAATTGGTTAAAAGTATAATGTGTGAACTAAGAGTATGATAATTGGCTAGAGTATACTTTATTACAGTAAGATTTGATGGCTAGCTAGAACATTATGTAAGAAGTTAAAAGTATGATGGCTGGCTACAGCATACTGTATGAAGCTAAAAATGTGATGACTGGTTAGAGCATAATGTATGAAGCTAAGAGTGTGATGACTTGCTGGAGCATAATGTATGAAGTTAAGAATGTGATGACTGGCTAAAGCATAATGTATGAAGTTAAGAATATGATGACTGGTTAGAGCATAATGTATGAAGAGTGTGATGAATGGTTATAGATGTATACCACTTCACTTGCAAAGCTGCATACCACTTCACTTTGATAGATGTTTACCCTGCATTGTGTGGTACATGTATGTGTACCCCTGCATTAGGTGGCATGAGTAATGCTACATTTGAAAGATGTGTATCACTTCATTTGAGAGTTGTGTACTGCTTATCAATGTGGGAAAGGGTTCTAACTTAAAGGACTACACCTTCAACTGCACAGTTAAATCGACCAAATTGGAAAAGGTATATCCTTCACAACTTCATAATTGACTAAGGAAACCGCATGATTGACGACAGTTTCTCCAACTTAATGCGGGCTCTCTGCGGCATCACAGCAGTGAGGGGAACAGTGCTACAAGTGGAAAATAAAATCAATGTGGCTATGCCCCAAGGCATGCTATTGAGTAAAGATTTAACAAATCACTCAACAGCAAAAAGAAAACACTACCACCACCATTGACCGATAGTGAAACCCAAACAGCCACCATCTGGAAAATACCAGCAACAACAAAAGTAAATTCTACAAAGACTCTGAATGAAGAAAAACAGGCTTTTCCCCAGACACCAACTACAATAAAAGAGGAAAAGAAAAGCCAGACTCCAACCATTCCAACACAGAAAAAATACAGACAACAACTACAAATATAAAAGATGACAAGAAAAAGAAAGACTTCAAAATCACCAAAACCCAGATGAATAAGATGGAAACAAAAGAAAAAACAATGCTGATGGAAACGGATTTCACAAACAAATCTGACAAGCAAGACTGAGAATGAAGTTGATACCACACTAAAAGAGTATGCAAAGGTGCTTGAGGCCCCACTGCTCTCACCATTACCAGAGACACCACCATGACCATCCGCAACAACACCTTTAACTTCATCAACACCAAAAGTCCATACTCTAACAATAAAATGAGATAAAAAGAAAAGACAGCACCCATCACAGCATGTACGAAGATAGCAACAACAGCAGCAGCCACATCAGAAACCATCACCAACAATGACAGTGACAACAACAATGGCAGTATTACGAGCAGCAGTATCCTCAATGGAGATTTTTAACCACCCCATTGCAGTCATGATCCAACTGCTGCTCAACTACCTATGCTGGCCATCAGCACCCAATTTGGAGCATCCCAATGGACACCAAGGACAGCATCAACAACAACGATGACAAAACCATGGGTGAGAAGTCCAGGGGTTTGAACAATCCGGGCGCATGTCCAAACTAGCTACAGACTTGGTGTTATTAGCCTGGGCTAGTAATACATTGTGTGTAAAGCAACTCCAGTTTAGCTGATGTGATCAGAAGTCTTGGCAGGTCTTATACCTTTTATAGTAATGGAAAAACTTCAGAAAGTGGATTTAACCTTACAGCAAAATTTGGTACTATTAGTATTCGTTGGGCGAGGGCCAAGTCTCTAAATGCATTAAGCCGGATTATAACCCATTCATATGTTAAGACTTGCCACACAGTCTGTATGGGTGATGGTATCTATTTTTGAATTTTAGTCTTAAATATTGATTAGATATATTTTTTTATTTGCATAAGAAGTTTATATATTATAAAAGTAGATAATTTGTATTTCTGATTGATATATGTTGACATGATATTTGGTGTTTTTATATTATGTACTTTTCGATATGAACAAGTGATAATACTTTTTCTGTAATGTGACACTACACATATTAAAAGTCTAATTCTTTGTATTTTATGCTAACTAATGATTGCACTTTAAAGTATAATTATAGTAGTTTCGATACATGTTTGTTTGACACTTAGCTCCTTAAACGTTGAATTATAGTTTATATTTAAAGATGTATAAGAAACACAAAAGCTATGTTTGCGGGCATTTTTGTCCGCTCTAGACTCAAGGCAAACCCTTAAGGAGCGTTCATGTACGGCCTCACACTCAATATATAATGAGGGCAGCTAGACAAGACAAGAACAACATCAGCATGCTCAGATTATTATGAAGGAAGAATTATTGAGAACATGGTAAATCTCACTACTCTTTCTTGTACTTTTGGACACTTGCCTCGACTCCAATTACTGTACTTCACATTAAAGTACGACAAGAGACGGTATGATGAAGACATGGATACGGCCAGTGTATTTAGAGTTGTAGTCAGAGTCAGACTCATAATGACAACCCAGACTGGAAAATAATATGAGTGTGGTGAAACAGGCATATACGATACAAAGTGATAGACTATGTTGACACAGTCAGTGTACACTGAAGACGTGTGGATGTATTGAGCTTATGACGTGATATAGAGAGAGGTAGATTTTGACCTCGCCTTTGTTTACATCTGTTTGAGCCCTGTCTGCATGAATTGAAATAAAATATGATATAACAACAGCAAAGTGTTGTCTGCCTTCATGGGTGTTGCAGTGTTTGTTGCCCGCTCATCGCCGTCCAATCTCTATGTCCCAACACCACTCTGGTTCCCACTACCACATAAAGTAAAAAGAGCATTTAAGAAGAAAAAAGAGTTAGGGGGAATAATAATAAAAATAGAAATTCACAACCATTTTAACCTTTGTGCACCTGCATTTACAATCAACAAAATGACAAACAAACAAACTGAAAACTTCATTTTTATTTTGCGTAAAATCGGGATAACATTTGCTGAAATGCGGTCTTTTCACTTAGCTCATCAGTACTAGGTGTTATTAAGGAGCTCAGAGAAAAATTGTTAACATCCATGAAAAAAAAAAAAAAAAAACAATAAAAAAAAACAATAAAAAAAAAAGTCACATTTCACCTGCAACTTTAATCTTGCATGCAACTTTAGCACTGGACTTTAAGCCTTGCTCAGTCTTGCATCCAAAATACATTACAATAAAATCAAGATTATCAGCATAAGAAATGGAGTTTGTCAACGAGTCTCAGGTTAATCCATCACATACATCTTTCATACCTCCCCATGCGTTCAGTCATAAATAGTTGTCTGTGTCCACAGAAGGACCAACACTTTCGCAGACATTAAAAAGAATCATACCCCCTCTCCAATGCCCTCCCCCTTCCTCACTCTATATCATTTGCAACCTGTCCACACATTTCAATACATATTAACATGATCAGGCATGTTACAAAGAACCGCTTTACAACCTTTGCTTAACGACACCTATTTGACATATAGCCCCTCAACTGTCGACCACATTCATAAATGTTCAATACATACATTGCCCAGTACCAATGGTTGATAGTTATCCAAGAACTATCTTTAAACAATGCATCGTACATTGGCAAAAGGTGCTTTGAATAACAAAAGATTCACTACACATTTCCAATCTCCCAGCAAAGTTGCACAGATTTCAAACATTACGAGACTTGTACAAGTCACGTTTCATATTATTTTAGTTATTTTCAATCACACACACCTGTAAACTAAGTGTACGTTTGTGTGAGTGAACATGTGACTGTTTACACATAAACATGCAGATGAAAGAAACTTTTATTATGTTTACGCATAGGCAGCTTGTTTTAACTTGGCTGATAGCACAAGCTTAACAAAAGAACTCTAGATGAACTGCCAGGTTTGACTCATTTCATGTAGGCAACTCTCATCATCAAATTATCTTGACATGGTAAAAACATTTGATAACTCCTATTAATGAGTTATCTAGACAGGGTATAAAGTTAGGCAACTCTCATTACAAATTTATCTAAACAGGGTATATACTTATTTAACTCTCATTATGGAGTTATCGGGACATGGCATAAACTTAGGTAACTCTCTTTATGGAGTTATATAAACAATGCAAACATAGGTAACTCTTCTTACCGGAGTTATCTTGGGAGGAACAAACTTAGACAACTCATTACTGGAGTTACTCATTCAAAATAAAACTGTTTAAAGGTAAATCATTATGGAGGCAAATAAGGCCAAAAGGCAGACATAATCCATCAATGTCATAAATCTGACCAATCATTTTTTTTTTTTAATTTTTGTATCATTTATTTTCTCTCCCTCCAACTTAAGCATAATTATTTTCATAAACAACAAACTATGAAATTCAAAACTGTTTACATTTACATTCATTCATATAGCCAACTGCATACACAAAAATACAATAGGTCTACAAATGAATACACATTAACAGCAACAGAAGTATAGCATTATGTTTATAAGGACAAACAAAAACTAAAATTGGCAAAAACCAACACATTCTGAGATTTTCTCACACATCAATTTAAGAAAAATAAATTAAAAATATATTTTAAAAAAAACACAGAGAGAACTTCACCTCTGTATGAAATAAAGAAAAATTGTGTACCAAAAAGCAGAAATTCAAAGAAAAGAAAGTAATTTCAAAGAATAATTGATGGGAAGTTTTAAGGCCACTATTACTGTTGTTTCTTGTAAGAAATATGTTCAGAATAGAGAAGTAACTACTGTTTAATTCTACCATTCTGACAATAAAAATGGATGACAAATTGAAATTTATTAAGGAGTAGGGGGGGGGGGAGAGGGACTTGCATGAACTGTGTATATTCTGGATAATGAACATTATATGAACTTTAACCGGTAATGGGGTGTTAAGCTAATAAAACAATCTGAACAATGAATACCAGTGATGTATTACAAAACAGGACAGAAACAGTATGGCTTCTGAAGGAAACAACCCTACAGAAATATTTACTGTGTATATTCACTGGGATTTTGATGTCTTGAGCAAAATTAAGATCCACTTTCTATGTCTATTTATTTTGAACACAACAATTATCAGTAAAGGAGTGTAGACAGAGATGAGACTCAGTATTACACTTATTATGACTATACTGACAGTACGGGCAGTGTGTTGAAGCCTTGCTGTATGTAACATGGAAACAATACACTCCTGAATACCATTTCGCCAGGCAAGGATATACATCTCCCAATCAGGATATTTAATGTACTTTGTTTTTCCAAGGAACAGACTATTTCACACCAATCTAGGTATCAAGTCAAACATTGGTCTACTTTCCACAAGTCATATTAGGTCTGAGTATACTCCTCTTTCAGTAACTCTGACCTAAATCTATTCACTAAACTACTGCTATTTCTTTTTTTTAAAATTGTACAAGTACACTGGTATCAGTTTCAATAATCTTCAATATTTTAAGGCCAAAAATTATAATTAACAAAACCAGCTAATCAATTTGTGATCTGAGGTTAATAAAGTCTACACTGATGATTATAATAACTGCATCATTATTAAATGCCCTATCTGCACAAAAAAATTAAAATATTGACACTGGCACAAAATCCAAAATGCACACACAGTTAGATCTGCCATCATCTTTACTGAAGATGTCATAAAATGATGTCCACTCAAGACATTTGCTGTCACCTGTGACAAAATATCATCCTTGCCAATAGTGACAAATACATTTTATTTATTTTTCTTTTGCCAACTAAAACAAAATCCTACAAAATTAAAAAAATTGCAACTGACTACTTCAGTGATTGATTGTTGTTTAACAATTACTGAGAAAGTCCACAACCAACCAAATAATCAAGGCAAGGGAAAGCACTTTAGACATGACTAAATGAAAACTAGGAACAGAAAACTATCAAATCAACTCTCCAGTTATTCTCTAAATACATTTAAACTGACTAAAAGAAAAAAACGATCATGACAAATAAAGGTGTGTGTTACTGTTAAACCATTCCTTCAATGGAGATAAGCAAACCTCTACACAAACACCACTCATGACAACATACATACCCGTATGGATGCTAAGATTCATTAGTAATTTCATTTGCAAGTAGTAAAACCTACAAGTACTAAAATTGTAAAAGCTGACTTAATAATAAGATTCTTAATGGAAGAAGGTATACCAGATCCGTACACTTAATTCTGATAGTACATATAGCAAACGTCAGTATAGATGTGCTAAACTTTAGCATGAAATATTACTTATTAGTCTGGGAGCAAAGTCATTGCAATTAATCAGAGCTAAATCAGCACCAGAACATTTCTACGTCTTTCCTTACACCTGATGGAGTGGAAATTCCTATATTTTTTTGAAAACTAATAATCATGCCATACGAGTCTCTGATTTTCTTCTTGCATGACAATGAACTCAATTCAGATACATGTATTACTATTAGCTGTTGCCTCAACTGAAATTATCACTTTGATAAATTAAAACAAAAGAAGAAGTGGTGTTAATAATATTACATTAGAATCCACACACAAAGAACTTATCTCCATCAATAAAAGAATTAATGTAGTTGAATGAGTTCAACCATGAAACACTGAAGACTAGAAGTGTCCATAAATCAATGAGAAATGATCTCCATCACTGCAAACCAATCTCCATGAAATCTCCAATCCATGAAACAGATGACTGGTCCCATTCATGAAACACAGGAATTGTCTCCATCAACAAATCATCAAATGACAACTGATTTCCACCAATGAGAACCAATCTCAACTCATGAAAAACAGAGTAAACACACTCATAATATTAATAGTAAAACAAAGAGTAAATGTATAAATGATCTTTATAAAGTAATAGATGATCTTCATAAAGTGTAAATGATCTTTATAAAGCGCACAATGGATGATATATCTAATCATCGATTTGTTATCTTCTACTATTACTTCTAGATTACCTTGATTATATTGACTGCTTATCTATCAAGCAAGATGCCAAGCTGGTTATGATCAACAACTGTAAAGAAATATAAATAATATGTGGTTGTAACTTCTACCCAGGCTGTGGATGCATCAACCTGAAGAAATGATTCTTATCTAACCATGATTTTATCAAAATCTGGGGAAATCATTTACTTTTCAATCTATACTCAAAAGATTACATAACAAAATTACCCTGTAAGCATCCTTAAGTAAACAAGTCAGTTAGACTCCTAAAACTACAAATGCTGACTGATAACCAAACTGCTGACATTGGTGACTGAACTTTTAATCATCATGAAACTCACTTCAAGCAATAAATTTAGCTTCACCAACAGTAAAATTCCTGACAAGATTTATAATGGCATGCTTTTTATAAAAGTTTATATAATACTTTTAATAGCAATTTTATCCAGTTATGAGGAAAAGTACAGTAGTGTTACCTATCATATTAGTATTAATGCTTATAAATGAAACCAGCATAAATTATTTGCAAGAAATTAATTTGTTCTGTAATTAGCTCATAGGACAATTAAAAAAAAAAATAAAGTCACAGTAATTGATAAAAACAGTTATCCAGTTCTCCACCCAAAGATATTGCTTTTAACACTAAATAAAACCATCCCTGTACATTGTCACATAAATATATGATTCATTAAATGATTAACACTTTCAAGTTATTCATAAAAACTGAGACATATTTTAATAATACAACATTTCCATTCATAACATTAATCAAATTTTCCCATGTACAAAAAAGTAAAACACATCCATTCATACATGCACACTAAAACACTTCCGTTCATTTCATACTCAAATCAAACAAGAACAAAAGACACGTTTGTCCATGTCATATGTGTACATTATCAAAAACCAAACATCAAATATATACATCACATGCATTCATAATTCATAAACATCTAACCTTACATACTTTCCTTCTTAACTTAAAATGAAACTGTTCACATTCAACATGATAGAAGATTCAATGCAGGCATTAATTAAAATTACCACTCCCAGTCCCAAACATATTTATATATTGAACCATATTCAAACAGATGTAAATCAGGATACCAATCTGAAGAGAAAGTAATTAACTCTTACTAAGAAATGATAAGGATGGCAAATTAACTTATTAATATAAGCCAAATGCAGGTTTGAATTCCAGCATAGGGGGGAAAAGTACACTGCAATTTTAATAATATTACTTTTATTAGCCTGCCACAAGTTCACGTATCAAGCAAAATACAGCAGTACAATAATTGTTTGCCCCAAATCAAACCACCTTATAAGTAAATTGAAACTATCAAGTGTCAGGCATAGTTACATTATTATTTCACATTCCCAAATCAAAAATTAATTAAGGACAATGTTGCTATGTTTTCTATAGCAATGTTTGCTCCAAAACAGGATGAAATGATAGAACTACACTAGAACTGAGTAGAAGAAAAAACACACCTGGCCAAAATGTTTTCTGAGAACATCTATATATTATTATATATATATTGCTAATTATTCAAAGAGTACCTGTATACCATCACTAATTTTTTTTAGATCCCTGCTTACCACTGCTTATCAGAATTCAGAGGATACCTGTATAGCAAGTCTATCAATACTAATTATTCAAAGGATACCTGCATACTATTATTAATCAGACTTCAGGAAAATTATCCTCAGCATTCAAGTTTGTATATATAATAATATAAAATAAAATTTATTCTGTTTGTCAAAATCCTCTGATGCTCAATGAGAAATATGCCCTTTAATTTTTCATATTGCAGTGCAAACACAACAAGTCTAAAAATAGACTGGAATAATAATTAACAGAGATACACACAAAAAACAATTACTAAGTAAAACTAAAAGTAAACCAATTTCAATGTCAAAATTAAGTAGTTTATATCATTTTTTTTTAAAGAAGAAAAGAGATAAGCTTTAAGAGAAATGGGTTAGAAATAAATAAAGTACAAATATAGATTTTTCTTTCCAAAACTTAGTTTCAGTTTTTATAATACTAATTAATACTGCTATCATCACTAATGTTCCCTACCTATCCAGTAGTAACTATTACAAGTATTAGTACTGAAGCTTATTTTGTTTTGTTTTTTTAAAAAAAAAACAACACACACTCTCAAACAGAAAGAGAAAAAGACAAATACATTTTAATCCCATACTCTAAACATTTTATAAAACAATACTTTAATATTTTTTTTAAATACTTTCAAAGGAATCAACAGTTAAACACTGGAGTCATAACCATTAAATTAAGGGATGCACAACAAAACATACTGATCCTATGATACCAATAAGAAGGGAAAGAAGAGAGTGAAACAATGAAAGTAGTATAGTGCCCTGACAATGATACGGACAGAGAAAACATTAGACTTTTTTCAGAGGCTGTTGTACATTATTCTTTCACAAATAATAATGTTTATTAAAACTAATAAAAGTTCTCTGACCTAAAACTTCATGGACAGAGGTGTGACAGTAAAGTTATTTCAAAGATATTAATGACTAGTGACAGTGACAGGGGTGATACTGTGTTATTTGTGACTGTAGTGTTTCAGTGACATGCGAAGAGTGATACTGCCTGTCAATAAAAACAGTTTACTGCAGTAAAAGGGCTAAATCTGATAGATATTAAAAGACTCATCAGTCAATAATATGGAGAATTATACTGACTCACAGTGAGAGATATACTGTCAGTGTGAAAGATGATAGTGAGATGGTTATTAAAGGTCGTCAGGCCAATAACATAAAAAAATATGACAATGACAGTACAACTAAAAGAGTTATTGTCAATGAAAGATGTTTCTGATAATGGGAGATACTGGCAGAGAGAAATAAATGAAAGTGAGAGCAAAAGATGGTGATACTAATTATTAATAGAACAATACTGAATTAGTGCAACTACAGACCACAACCACCCCAAAATGGGTCAACTCAATGACAAACTAAACATTCACTGTGTGATATTTCACTGCTCTGGAAACAAAACTTCATTTTCAAAACAATATAACTCAAGTCAATTCTATTCCATCACTGATTTTAAAATGCAAATGAGTTCTAATATCAATTATCATTATTAGTTTAAATGTCATGAGTGCTAATTATTAAGACAACATGATTTATTGAATCATATACCCATATACCTTTTACTTATATAGGGATTTTTTTTAAATGTTGATTTAATTCCATGACTATTTGTAAATGACTAAACACATTAAATGTTAAAAACAATTAGTCATTTATTTATAATTTATATCTTTTAAAGATAATGTTGATTTAATACCATGAGCATTTTGTGACTAATTAAAATAAAAAACCTCACCAATGAGATGTTTCTGACAGTTATAACTAATATAACTGAAAAATTCAAAAACATGGTACAAAAGTGAAAAATATGCTCATATCAAGAGGCAAAGTTAGTGATGGTAGAAAATAATAATTCTCCTTTATTCCCTCCCTTTTCTTTTTTAATGCTTTGTTATCTATTCAAATAATGCAAAAGGCAAGGTTAAATCTGTAAAACTAAAAAGTCTAATGTATATTTCAAGTTATGCACAGATGGTTTTTGGTTAAAAAAAAAATACACAAAAAACCCAGCTTGCTTAGGCAATACATTCATTGTGGGTGATCACTCTTTCTTTGAAAGATGGAAATTAGTGTTATTTGAATTTTGCATAATATAGTAAATACAATTTTCCAACTATAACTGTACAAGAGAACTGTAAAAAAAAATGTTTTTGACCACTGCACACCTTAAAAATGTGTTTAAAGCAAATATTTTGCAAATAAATTAAAATATGTATACACATTTTTTAAAGCAAGTGTGATCTCTGATGTTCTAAAAGAAAAAATAAACTGAAAAGCAGAATTAAAAAAGTTACCTGTGAAAGGGGCATTTCAATATCAGTGGTAATAATGTAAATTAACTCTACATTTCTGTCGCGTGGAAGAAATGTTCAGTCAAAAGAACATAAATCTTTCACATTAATGTACAAGTCAAAGGAACATAAATCTTTCATATAATGTACAGGTCAACGACTTCAAAATCAAAAATATATATTTTACATACTAATACCAATGTTTCTTAACCCCTTCACTGCCCAGGCACATGTGCATGTCCATAAAAAGTATGGGTTGGGTTAAAACATAATAATAGCACTGAAGAGAACTCTAACAAACTTGCTCAACATAATTTTGTTAGTTACATGTACTTATAATTTTATATTCTATCATTCCAATCTGGTTATAAGCAGATTATCTTCAGGGTATAGCAACACTGACAAATCTCTGGGAATGAAAGTAAAATGTCAATAAATTACCAGCAGTGAAGGGGTTAATACTGTCTTAAAATGATAACAGACTCAATCATCCTCTTATTTTGTCTCAATGTTAACTCTTGTCTCAAGGCTGTCTGCTTTTTCATGCACCAAAGAACAGAGGTTTTTACAAAAGACCCCAAAACAGTGTTACCTCTGTAAAAAATAAAAAGTTACATTTTCTGAATATTTTAGAAAAATACATTTTGTATATTTAGTAATCTGACTGAAGCTCATTTATTAATGCAGCTCTTATTCTGCTTTTGATGTCATCAATAACTCATTAAGTGACACGACTATTACTAAATTTATTACTCTTCTATGCTACACTAACAGAGGGACAAAGATGTTATATCATCATACATTTCTGATTTCTTAATTCAATTTCACATAAAAATTAAAATTGTCATAAGGGTATTCTAAGACATTTGAGCTGGTTTTTTTTTTAGATTGACCATTAAGTAATAATTAACATGTCGTATATAATTTTATACATTTCTATTTGTATTTAAGGTTTGAGCAAGTTTTTATTTTACTTATATTGTCAATATTCAGTAGTAGGCCTACGGTTTATTTGATAGTTAATGACTAAGATAGACTGATAAAATTACAGGTACAAAAAGAAATTAAGACCCATTGCATGTAGAAAAGAATTTATCTTCCTTTTCCTTCAAACAATCTTTAACAAAGAATTGTAAAATCAGGCAAAACAAAGTGACAGAGATAGTCCAGAATGAAAATATAAAAATTCATATCACTGCATCCATTCAACAAATTATAAACAAAATGCACTTTATTCTCAATAACAAGACAATGTTTCCATACTAAATGAGGATAACTGCTAAAAATGTCTCTGAGTGTACTAAAAACTGCAGCAGCAACTGTAATTAATTTTATAACTAATTTTAGGGTTTTATATTCAAATACTTAATAGTGTGTATTTGTTTTTAGAAAACTGGCCATATTGTGAACAAATAAAGACTAGGGAATAAAAACAGATCATTCACAAACTCCAGACATTTCACTCCCAGACAAGACAAAAAGTGGCCAGATAAACATCATGAGAGCAAGCTTTCCAAATCCAACGGATTTACACAAACTTCAAAAGAAAAACAAAAAAGAACCTGGTTGTGGATGCATAGGAAACAAAAATAAACAGCAACACACAACTTGCATGATTTTGTTTTCAGATTAAGTTGTATAACTCTGAAAATAAAACACGATGGAGAGATATGCCTAACACATTCAGTCACTTTAGTTTTTCCCCCTATGTTATCATCCCACCCCACAAAATATTCAAACATGTTTTTTCCTTCTGCACATGATGGTCAGTCATCACAAGGACCTGCATGTAACTTGTACTCACTACTGTCAAATTTTCAAACCTGTGTTGCACATTTGCAATTTTTCAATCCCCACAGTTCCTACACATCTAAGCCTCACATCTCACCTTGATTACTGTGAACACCCCATGGTGTTTGTGTGATCTGAACAGCAGCCACATTCTGATATGGCTGCAGAGAAATACCTGGTATAGAGTTCACAGTAGCGCCTAGAGGTAGAGGGTACTGCTGCTGGTGGGCACCGTTCATAGATAGGTAAGTAGCATTATAATTGGACTGCAAAGCAGCTGGGGCGTGTCCAAGAGGCATTGGGCGAACTGAAGTGGGTCCTAGAGTTACTGATCCTGGTCCGTGGGCAACAGGCATGGGTGGAAAACGCAGACTGGCCAACGTTTGACCCTGGTGAGCTTGAACTGGGATCATCTGTGCTGGCCAGCGTTGAGTGGGGTATACTTGAGCCACTGTAGAAGGTGCAAAAAAACTCTGTGTAGTGACTTGCGATTGTGGCAAAGGGTAATAGAAGCTTTGGTGAAACTGCTGCTGCTGTGGAGGTGTTATGGCAACTGGTGGTGGCTGTGGTGGAGGGTGCTGCGGCCCGACGGCAACGGCAGCATTGGTGACTGGATGTGCTTGAGGTTGTGGGGACACTTGGGGCTGGGTCGTCATATTAGCCATACGCTGCTTATATTGGTTTGACAAAAACGCGCGCCTTTCTTCCTTCTTTTGTGCCAATGCCACATAAAGTGGTTTACCTGCCACAATACGGCCGTTCATAATCCTCATTGCTTCGGCAGCTTCTTCTGGTGTCGAGAAACAGACAAATCCAAACCCTTTAGATCGACCCCCTTCTCCCGTCATAACTTTCGCGCTGGTAATGGTTCCGAAAGCGACGAAATTTTTCTTCAACTGCTCATCATCAATTGTATCACACAAATTTTTAACATAAAGATTTGTTCCAGGTTTCACCTCAACTGGAGTTCTCCGATCTTGTTGCTGTCCATCCTGCGCATTCTGGGACCCTTGGGCACCAGCATTTTCTGATGTTTGGGAAATCATGGCGCCGGTGGAAATGGACTTTACCGGAAGCAATATAGTTGACGAGTACTGTATACGCATGCGCCTGAGTACTAATTCAAACCAAATGAGAATTAGTTACCTTTTATAACAGGTACATTGGCTTAGTATACATATATAAAACCTTTGTTTTGTGCATATACTCTCAACAAATTAAAAGATAAATATTTTTTAAAACAAAGTACGCGTTTTAATATGTCACTCACAGCAGATAATGTGTTTAATTTGGATGTGATAAGTTGTAAATATGCTATGAGGTTATAACACGTTTAAAAAGAAGCTTTTTACTTTTTGCTTTAATTATATTAGACATTATGCTCTACTCACAGTTGTTCATAATTAATTACTGCTTAGCAGCTTTGACTGTTAATTTTGTCATTGAACTTTAAAAATTAACATCGAAGAAAATAAAAATGCGTAAACAGATGCGCCCACACATTAAGAAACAGAACTTCCGTCGAATGCATTAATGTATATTTAAAGAGTGGGCCTATAATATATAGAGAGTATAATATTTTGTTGTTAGTTTTGTTTTAACTTAATAATATACTTTTGAAACTTCAGAGTAAAGTCGTTTATAATCCATATTACTTAAATCTTAATTTTAAATGGCGCAAACCGTTTGATAATAAAATCACATGATATATCACATGATTTTGTCTGTGCACGACCATGACCTAGCTACTTACTGCAGACGAGTGTTTAGCGAATCAAACTTGGGCGTTTGTAAATCACTCGAAATAGCATTAATTTCGCTAAGATTATATTACCGGTTAAAATGGACCTTTCAAAAATTGCAAAATGCTTAGTTCGTAATGTTCTCACCAATGAGGTAACTATTTTATGGTTTTACAATTTTTTTTGCGCGCGTATGTGGAAAATTAAAGTTGGAAATACCTGCAACGGTTGATAAGCTCAGAAATTGCTTGTCACTCTGACCTTGTTTACGTAATACAAGTATAACTTATATGCGCTTGAACTGATTCTTTCTAGTATTAGACAATTCCTTTGTTTCACTGCTTTTTCTTTTTTCCCTTAGACAACTTAGAATTAAATGTATGTGTACTCGTTTTCTATCTGATTAGCTAAATGAATTGGTAAATAGTAGCTAGTATTAGTAGTAATTTCATTCATTCTGCCCTATTTCTTAACCATTCGTAAGTTATAGTATATAATTATAAACCATCGGGAACAATAATTGAATTAAATGATGCATCTGTATCATGTAACTTGTAAGTATGGTAAATGTGTAGATATGTCTTATATTTAGTTATAATGACACATTGACAGTCTTAATTTAACAGGTTATCAAATATATTAACGAATATTTTGTACTATCAGTCTAAAAGAGAACTAAAAAAAAGCAAGTCTAAGGTTTATTCAATGCAGGCATTTACAATGTAGTACAATTATAATTTGACATTTTGTATCATATAATAAAACTGTACATTTTAACATGGGAATTTTAAAGAGGATTTTCTTAGTGCAACATTCCTCTACTAATAAAGACACTTAGATCTATTTCCTACATTCAAAAATACAATGTGAATTTTATTAGGCTTCATATTCTACTTTATAGGCACTGTTTTACAATAACAGAGTGTTGAGAGCATGAAAGAGCATATGTTGATATTATATCAATATATGGGACAGTTCTTGAACCTATAGCTATATATAAATATAATGAGTATGTTGATTGTCTAGGAAGGTTCTTGAATCCATTACTTTGGCTTCCAGATTGTTATGAACAGCAGAATGGTGTTACAATCAGAATACTATTAGTATCACATCTCTAATACTGTTATACTTATTAGTCAGAATACTATTACAAGTATTACTATTAGTATTCCCATAGTGTTGTTAACATTCATTACTTTAGTATTGCAGCCATAATGCCGCATTTAAAATATTATCATTATTACAGTCAAAATACTATTTTGTAGTCATATTGCTGTTACAGTCAGAATACTAGTATTAGTAATAGTATTGCCATAATGTTAACAGTCAATACTATTACTATTTGTATTAGTATTGCACTTTGCAGCCATAATCATAATGCTGTTGGAGTCAAAATACTTTATTATTGCAGCCATAATGTTGTTACAGTCAAAATACTATTAGTATTACAGCCATAATGTTGTTACAGTCAAAATACTATTAGTAATAGTATGTTTTGCACTTGTATCAGTTTTGTAATAAGAATATTTTTAAGTTGTATGATTTAATTAGAATCTACTTTAAAAAGTTAAAGTTTCGTAAGTATTTATCACCCACTTCACAACTTCTAAAGAAAATTTCATTTTTATTAAAATAGTTTTTTGTTTTAATCAGTGAACTACATTACCTAAACATTTTGTTGTATGTTTTATTTTAATTACATTTTATTAATTTAAGTCATATTTGTTTGAAATAACAGAATGATATATGTAGTGTAGAGATATATTGTTGTGGTTATAAATATATTTATAGGTTGTCTCTTTTGCTATATAGTAATATAGTGCTGTCAGAATAGTGCAGTTGCAGTCAACTTATTTATTTCAATAATTGTAGGATATCATTTATACACAACCCTTAAAACATTGTAGCCATGAGCAACTTGCAGTTTGTTATGACAACTCACTAGCAAAAGAATGCCAGCAATTGGTGTTGTGTCTGTGTGTGTGTGTGGGGGGGGGGGGAGGGGACATACTGCCGACAACTGTTAACTTTAACATAATAAAAGTTAGTAGGTTCAGGCACACAAAAAGAATTGACATTATATATTTGTCTTTATCTTAATAATAAGAAAAATACTTCAGTTTTATTACTTTTTAAAAATATATATATAATAATAGCACTTTTTATAAAACATTGAACTAACCTATAAATCAGCCACTTCCACACTTCCACCTTGCTTTTTTATTTTCTGTATATGCATTTGAAAGTTAATTTCTGCACAACACACACTCCATCTCCAAAAACATAGGTTCATCCTCTCCTGCAAATTCATTGATTTGCTGTGATGTGTTGGGCAGTGATTGTTCCATGCAATTGGTTTCAGTATCACTTCTTTTGTTAAATAACGAAAATTTATCTGACTGCTTCATTGTCACTTATTATACTGAAGGTTTTAATTATTTAGATACTTCTAACTAGCTATATGAAATATCACTGTAAATAATGATTAATAATTCTAACACACTCTGATTTAAACAAACACACAATGAAAAAGAATTAACCTAAAACAAAGCCCATGGAACTAATACCTGTGATAACCGTGTCATCCACATGATATCTGAGAGGAACAGAGTGCTTGCTGCTGATGCAGTCGACTTGATGAATCTAAACTGATCATAATATTGTTGAGTTTCTTAGATATGAATGCGCACTTGATAATACGCCTAAGTATTTATGCACCTAATAAGTAAGATGCCTCTATGCATGATTCTTGCCTGCACATGACACATATTCAAACCAGATAAGTACATTATTATTGTTATTCTAATTCTTTGTTCTTGGTAATCACAACTCACATCTAACCTGAAAACGCCAATCAAATTGATTGCCATTAATTAAATTTTTATTTCAAAAAGTAGTTAGAAAATCATGATTTTTATTTTTTATGTGTGTGAAAAATATCACTTTTAAAATATGCCAACTTGTTATTTTCTAAGCTTGTAAATGACTTTATTTTGCTTGCAATTGGAATTTTCTAGGGCTGATTATACAGTAAATTTAGTTAACATATTTTTCACTTTATAATACTAAACATATACATATCGATATATAATAAAAATGTTATGGGTGTGGGTTTATGGAGGCTTAAGTCAAATGAAAAAGTAATGGACAGATTTTGATGGGACTTTTTCTGTTTTATACCTTAGTGCCCTAGAATCAAGATAGGCTATATAACATCAAACCCCCAATAGGGGGTTTGGCAGTAGCCCAAAACTACAAAAAATTTCCAATAAAAATAAAGTGCATGCTCACAGGCCTTTCACCAGTAGTGCTGAAACTTTGAAATTTTCTATTAATCCTTTTACTTTGGAATGAAATTTCAAAAACGATGTAATTTTTTATTTTTAATTTATTTATTTTATTTAGTTTTATAATATAAAAAGATATTTAGAGTAATACTGTGGTGTAATATAAAAGTTATGAAGAAAAGTTAAATAAACGAAATCCAGATGTTCCTATGAACACTGCCATGAGTGTCTGGTGAAGTCTTCACTTCTCCAATCAAATTCATTGTAAACACCAGGTCCAACATCGTTTTCATTGTCATCTCTTTCATTGTTCACTTCATCATTGGATTCGTCCAAATTTGACTCTTTATTTGTATCAACATCACTGCCATATTCACTGTCCTCTAAAATGGATTCACCATCATCCTAATCCTCAAACAACAGCTCTTTAATTTGTTGTTTTGATAACTTACATTTAAAAAATTTTCCTGTAATATTTATTTTCTGATTCTATAATTATTTTACTTATTTTATTTTTTAAAAATGAAGAAATTCTCAAAACAAACACAAAACTGTTAACTTTAGCTTTTTAGGTCATGACTTGTTCTGTTTCCTCATTTGCTGTTGCATTCCACTGGCTGTTATATTAGCCTCCCTGCACAGTCTAATTTATGACGGTATCCATTTTCAATGCTTTACAGCATTATGATGAGTTTATTTGGGTTCCACAGAGCATAGACAACTTTTATACCTGTCACGGATATGAGGAAATATTATTAAAAATTTTTTTTTGTCTCTAAGTGTCATCATAATCTAAACGGTAACGAAACAGCCTAATTAATTTAAACATAGCAAAGGGCTAAAGTAACTATTTTGTCAACAATGTGAAACCTAAGTGTGGATACGTTAGCTGAGAAAGAAATAAGTTTGATGTTAGTTCGTGCCAGTGAATGGAAAAGCGTAATTAACTTTCGAGGACGAGGACACATGCATTTACTCCTCTGCTGTCAGCAATGCCAAGACAATAAATTGTGTCGTGTACAGGAATACATGGTTGGGCACTGAGACACTAATTTTATCTGTGAGAAAACAGGCTCTGAGTTTTGGGATGCAAAATGTTTTTAAAAATCACCACTATAAAGTTTTGATAGCAATGCTGTTAAGGTTAGATATTTTTATTGTGAAATCGCTTGTTGAAGTAGAATTTTGAGTTATTCGAAGTTGAGATTTTATATTGTAATAGTTATATGTGACAGTCTGTGTGTACAACCCTTTCTTTACTTGCCAGGTGGTGATGAGTCACCATGGTAGCGTAGTTTTAAAAATAAAAGTAAGGAGTGCTCTGGGAACAGTTTTGTGCTCTGAGTTAGGTAGTTAGTGGCAAATTGAATTGTCAATCACTAGATGTCAACTTGGAATTCGATACCTGGCACTAATGGGGATTGGACAGTCACAAAATTCATCAACATGATTCGAGACTACATGCAGTGCTGAATGGGGATGCTGTGTGCTGGAGGGTGTGTGTGCTCTAATTAGCTCAGTGAAAATGATGTACAAGGACGTTGCGTATAAAAGGGGATGACGGAGACAGAAACGAATGAGAAACACCAAGAATGTAGTGTTTGGCAGAGAGGCGGAACAACCCTCGAGTTTCTCCCTGCCTCTATACCAAGGACTCTACGAACTGGCCGGCAACCAGCTAGAGAACTCTTGGACACTGTGATAGAGTGCCAGATGTCTACCTGGCTGTATTCTTAAGGCGCGCCGTCAGGGCCATCAACAGATCAAGATGGACCAGTCGTACGGACAGTCATCTCGGGTTCTTCAGAGACTCTGTGCAAAGACCGCGGGTGATCGGCTATTTTTCAGGCATTGGAAGAATAGACTAATGGATGTTTAGCGTCACAGCGCTGGGAGATATTGTAGTTACGCAGTAGGTGACCATGGAGGCATGTCGCAGTATATAAACGGTGAGGATGACCTTTAAGAGAAGAGAAGAAATGAGAAACGAAACGAGAAGTAATTTTTAAAAAAGTAAGAGTTGAAAAATAGGCCTAACGAGAAGCGTAATGGGAGAGTGAAACAGTAGCAGCGGGGACACTGTACTTTGGGTTCCAGGGAGCGAACTATGACGTTGACGGTGTTTTGTGTATCTTCAAACCCCAGCACGAGGAGAAAGTGACAATAACTATGTGAGTAGAAAAATACTAACTAGTGTAGGAATCTCAGAGCACATAAACTTAAAACTAAAGCTTAGAATCTTAATTAAGAATTAATCCTTAAATTAAAAATAAAACTTAAACTTAAATCTATGTTTATCAGTGAAGAACCATTTAAAAATTTCTTGAAAAGGACTTGCAAGTCGAATGACATTGTTTTTCTTTTGAATGTTGATATAGGAGCAATGGCTCCAGAACTTTTAAATAATGACTGTTATTTTATGTTGAAAAGTGCTTAGCCTATTTTAGAAGTAGTACTGCATGAAAAATCTTGAGTTTTGTATTTCTTTTATTTTATTTCATCATTCTTTCTTTTCTTTTCCCCCACCCCATGGGTGTGAGTTGTGGATGGCTGACTAACCAACGTGTGAGAGGAAACCCATAGATCAATAAATTTGAATTTATATTTTGACCTTGAGACTTTTTCTGTCTATGGTTTTGGAAGAGTGGTTGTGGCCGTTGTTACAGGTTGTGTTGTCTGTGCTGTCTACACTTCACCCTTACCCGTATACAATCATATATGCAAACATGTCGGCAATACATAACCTACATGCAGAAGAAAATTCGAGTCAAATACCCATCTTGGTATTCTGTGTGTGGATTTGTAATAACATCTATGCAAGTCCTACGTTGTCAACTAGCCACCCTCCCTCCCTTTCTTCGGAGAGAAGGGTACAGGTGACAATACCTGAAAACTGAGATAACTCTTGGTGCATGGAATAGGCAACATTTTTGGTGGATGAGTTAGCTCAGGGATAACGTGTATTCACTTTACTTTTAACCCCTTTACTAAGTGCATACATGCAGGCCTTGGCTAATACATCACAGTGACCTCCATGTATAGCAGTTAGCAGATGATTCATGTTTCACTCAGATTGCATATCTCACTCTTGTGTATTAGGTTTTATATACTTTTAAGCTGTAATAAATTTTAGATTTTGGTGAGTTGCATTATGCTGTGTGGTTAGCCCTTTTTTTGCAATGCCTACCCAAAAGAGATCAAACCACATTTTCTTTCTATAATTTTCTCTCTCTCTCTTCTTTTATCTCTTTGTCTTCCTCTTGATCATGTTCTCTCTTTCTCTCCCACTATCAGTCTCTCTTTTCCCTTATTATCAGTCTATCTCTTCTTCCTTTCTCTTTCATTCAGCTTTCTCATTCTCTCCTCTTTTCATTCTATTTTTCTGCATGCTATTTTATAGTTCTTCTTACCTGGTTACAATAAAGCAATTAGCAAAACAACCCAAACAACTATAAAATAATTTTACTTTAAGCAACTTATTCTGAAAACTGACATTATGCAAGCAAAATCACAAGCAAAAGTTAATACACACTTATAGAAATGTATATAATATATAGATATATACATATATAAATTTAAGATTGTGTATGCTTAAAGCAAAGTGATTTGTTGTAAGATTTTTATCACAGCAAATTCACAATTTAAACATTACAGCCAATTGTCATATGTTGTCACAACAGAAGGCAACAGATTTGCTAAATCTAGTTACCACAAATTTGTTGCAGAATGTCACAATTGAATCTTTTTACCAGAACCATACTTGTGTCATAACTTTTCTGCGTCGCTTTGGATGAGCCTTTTGTCGCCTTGGGGCGCGGGAACTCTCCAGCCTCAAGCCTCAGTTAGATGCTAAGGGTGTTCGCCTTATTGGCATCGGCTTGGAGGAGTTGGGCCTGGAGGAATTTCAGAAAGGAGAGTTCTTTGCTGGTGGTGAGTATCTCTCTACAAGGGTGATTCACTTGTGAAACTGTATTGATAGTTGGCCTGTGTAAATTGTATGGATGGCTCACTTGAGCAAACTATATAGATAGATGGCTTGCTTGCTTAAGCTGTATGGATGAATCGCTTTGGAAGCAGTTCAGATGACTCACTTGTGTAAGTTGTATGGATGGCTCACTTGTGGAATATTGATTGCTCATTGTGGAGGCTATATGGATGGCTTTCTTGTGGGAGCTGTACAGCTCACTTGCATAAGCTGTGTGGATGATCACTTGTGTAAGTTGTATGGATGTGGCTCACTTGTTTAAGCTTAGTTGTAATTAGCATAAAACAGGAATACTCAGATGATTGTGTTAATTTGTATGTGTATTTCACTTTTCAGAGCTGTACATTGATGCAAAGAAAGATACATACAAACTTCTTGGCTTCAAAAGGTGAGTTATTCTTTAACCCTGATTGCAAATTAGTTGTGGTGACTATTTGAAGGTAACAGACAAATACTGAAGTAGTCATAAATATTACTAAAATAGGTACAATACTTGGATCAAAAAAATATACGGTGTGCTTCGATCCATTTAATTCAATCTTCAAAGTGAAGTACTGCCATCAACAATTTAACACTTTGAAAATGAGAGGATTGCTTTAAATTCACACAGACAATGTTCTATGCATGTTTTAAACGGTATTTCTTCAGTTTGTTTTAAACCCAAAATACAAAGTTATTGGATTGCAAACATTTCTGGCTGAATGCAGGTAAACTTGACAATGCATTGATAACACAACAATGATGCAGTTTCCTGTTAAGTGTCTCCAAACTGCTGTCTGCCCTATTTCAGTCCTAGGAGCCTACACCACACTGCACCAGTACTAATATACATGGCTAGTGATCAGTGTGACAGTGTTTGAACAATGCCCACAGGTTATCTTGACTGCAACTTTGGGAACTGTTCTTAGGTACCCATATGAAATTTAATGAACAGGGTAAGGGTGTGTCAATGGGTACCTGGAAACTTGAATACCCATTGTCAACTTTAATCACAAGTTTTTTATTATGATTTAAAAGTCTTTTGCTTAAATTATTTTTAATATTTTAGTAAATAAAAACCATATCTAAGTAAAATTTTAGATTATCTTTTCATATATTTTGAATATTCAAATTTTAAAATATTGAATGTTTCCAGTTTCCTTTGTGGTTCTTTTTCTTTTCTAAAATATAATAATAATAGCTAATCAGATATTGAATATTTTTTTCATATTTTTCAAATATTTTAATGGTAAGGTACAGGTTTGTTTTTCTGAAATAAAGTAAATAAATACACCAAGTATTACGTTTGATAAAATGTTTTTTGTTACAATTCTTAAATATTTATAATTATCTTCTATCTTAATTTTTTAAAATATAAACAATTTGACTTTAGACAAATGTGCATTTTGCAATTTTCAGCAAAATCTTTTGAGTATTAAATCTGATTTTTTAGTCAAAATTTACCTTTCATTTTTTGACGTATGTGAAGTCACTAATCAGCTTTTCTCTTTTTTTCTCGTTCCAGATGGAATTTTTTCAACATTTTTTCTTCAATACTTTCCAAAAACACAAGGACAGCATATTCTAAGGCTAAGGCAGAAAATGTTGGTGGGGATCTCAAAGGTGATGGTATGCAAGCAGGAGGCACACTGGTTATTGAGAAAGGTGAGATAGCTCCATTTTGGTTATAGAAATGTGAGAGAACTCGGTTGTAGAAATAGGTGAGATAATTCCATTTTGGTTGAAGATAAAGTAATGATACTATTAATTAGTTGTAGAAAAGGTGAAATAACACCACATTAGTTTTAGAAAGATTGTAATAACTTTTAAAAGCCAATTATATAATTCTGCTTTATTTTTTTTAGACTAACCTATGCACAAATTTCATATAACGGGCAGAGCATTGCAAATTGTTTTAGAACTGAAATTTTGCAAATTTCAATTTTTTTTCTACCCCTATTACAAGGTGCAGATATTAAAATGAGAAATAACTAAACAGAACATTAATCACATGTGCAAAACACTATTTTAGTACGTTTCTTTAATACTTGTTATTTTAACCTTTGGTTTTTTTTCTTAAGGGGGAAAAACTCTTCTCAGCTTCAAACAAGAGACTCCTGCAGATCATGTGGACCCTGCGGATGTGCTCAAAGTCCTTGGTATTGATGCGCCACCTCCACCTACTGCTGAGGGAGCTACAGCTGCAATGCCAAAATGTGATGGTGACACCTGTGAAATGCCTCAGAAAAAGTAGCTAAAGGGTATTTAGAACTTCAATTTTTAACCGCATTAGTTTTCACTAAGCTTGTTTTAACCCAGGCCACCTGGGCAGTATCTTACAAATTGCAGAGAAAGGAGAAGTCTTTTTTTTTAACCTAGCTGTATTACAAAAATATATTGCTGAAACATAATTTTTGACAATAAATTCTTCAGACCCATTTTGATTTTGCTCTATAAATATTTATGTTTAAAAAAATTTCATACTAACATTAAAACCAAGATCTTCTGTGAAAAAAATAAATAAATTAGAAGTATGATTTATGTGTATTTAAAATTGTCAAAATATCAGTGTAGAGAACTACACTAAAATTAGTTTCAGGATGAAAATCTGTGTCAGATGAATGTTACTTTGTGTTATTTATTTCATATGTGTACCTGGTTGCTAAAGTGTACAACACACTAATTTTCTAGATTAAAATCACACCTGATGAGTGTTATTTTGTGTAATTTCTTTCATATGTTGTACCCTTGTTGCTAAAATGTACAACACTAATTTTCTGGATTAAATACACACCAGGTAAGTGGTGCTCTGTGTAATATATTTAGGTATTTGCATTAGGTAGTCCTTACCAATTATTCAGAGTTAAACAAATGTGTTTACATAATATTATTAGATGATATAAGGTTGCCTGCAAAATTTTAATAGAAACCTCAAATAGTTTATGAATCATACAAGTTAAACATCATCACTGTACAAGATGAATAAATGCTCATTTTTGATAAACTGTAATCATTATAAACCTTTATTATGAAATGGCAAAGTTAAAATGATAGTGTAACGGTATATTCTAAATGATAAAAATGCAGTTCCTTTAAGAGAATGTATTATATTTTACAAACTAGGTGCAAACAACTCTTCATTACGTAAATCTGCTTATAAAATCATAAAGTGCATATTCAAGACATAATATTAAAAGAAGTGGCTTAAAATGTGTTCTTTTCGCAATTTAAAACAATAAAGTACTAAGATATTTTAGCCCAATTTATTCCAGAGAGTCTGGAATAAATAAAAGCCAATGATAATTGAGGTCTCAAGAATCATCCAATGAGCACATTTAACACATTCAAACTAAAGATTAAAAACATTCAGACAGATTTGTAAAATGCCATATCTCTGGAACGACATAACTTACAGACAAGTTTCAAATGTAAAAAAAAAGAGAAATTTGTACAAAATTATTTAAATATTCTGAAAGGTAAAATATTTATCACTGCAAGTTGCTTTATTTTTTGTCTTATTTTTATATACACTTTTTATCTTAAATACAATTACACATATGTGTACAGTTTAGACAATAGATTAAGGCTATTTTATAGTTTCTTGCAAATAAACTATAAGTTATGCAGTTTATCAAAACCAGATTTAGTCCACATTCTCCCATTGGCAGTAAGCAACTCAGTATCCAATGCAAAATAAACTTAGAGTCAGTATCATCATGATCAGTACTCTTCTCCAATTTAAATGTTTTAATGACCAAATTATTTATTGAAGATTATATGTGCCATGTTAGTACTGCAAACCCTGAATACCTTCCCCCCCCCCCCAAAAAAAAAAAAAAAGTAAATAAAAATATACTTGTAGTACACTGCCACATGTTACCCATTTCTGGTAAAGCCTTCACTTATAACTTTTAAGCAATCTAAATGTGGCAAGTTTTTGAAAAAAAAATGCTAATTGCTAAGAAAAAAACAAAGCGAATAGTATTGAATCTTTGTAAAATATAATTTTTATATAATGCTTTTACTGTAGAGTTTATATGCAGCAGTCTTAAAGAAAATAATAATTTTAATGTACTAAAATTAACTATTATGCACCTAACTTAGTTTTAAAAAAAGGGGAAAATAATAATAATTTTGAGGGGTGTGTCTAACCTCTTAAGAAGGGGTGGAAAGTATAACGATTAAAAAGTAAAGGTTATCTAAAAGCCCCAAAATAAATTTAAATTTTACATTGCTAGAATTTGAAGCAGACACTTGTTCAGGTAACCAACAGAAATGCTTGGCGCAAAACCACAGCTAGAGTTGTATGCAATTTTAAATGATTGTTTAGTAGACGAATGTTCTTATCTGTGCAACTTTCATTGAAAAGATAATCATTCCAATGTGGTTACAGCAACAATTTCAAACTAAACAAGTTTTGAATCAGTTCTCACTTTTAATGTTCTGGTAATAAAAGTGACATCAACTTATATATGAAAAAGGCGTGTGCAGTCTTTTGCCAAAAGAAATCTGAACAAAAGCACATTTTTATTTTTCACAGTGACTTTAGACTGCAAGGCCCCATTTCATAGCAAAAACGCATCCATTAGTGTAGTTATTTTTCTTTCAAACATGGAATAAGTCATATTAAATAAAATAACAGTATATTTAGACAAAGAAGCAACCTTTAATTTTACCCAGGTTACATCAGCAAATTATTTTATTAAACTTTAAAGTCTCTAACGGTTACTAAATTTGTTCTCCAAATGCTACTTATTCCTGCAAACTGGCGATATTGAGACTATCTACTTGCAGCTAAAGTGTACAACCACACTAATTTTCTAAATAAAAGCACACCAAATGGGTGATGTTTTATTTATTTTGAATATGAATCCTTTTGCTAAAGTGCAAAACACACTACTAAACATAATGTTCTGCATCTTCTTGAAATATTCCTTAAGTCTCGCACTTTATTTCACTTCAGAGACTGAAATCAGCAAAAGAATTAACTTTATTTTAGGTATTTCAGACACTGTTTGGTATATTATACAACATACATCAAATTATCTTAATTTAATTATTTTAGTAATACTTTGAATACAGAAGTCTTTTTAAACATTGCACAAAATTGGCGTTTTCATTGCACAACACTGGCACTTACATTGTACAACACTGGCACTTTCATTGCACAACATTGGCACTTTCATTGCACAACACTGGCATTTTCATTGCACAACAATGATGCTCAAGACTGGCACTTTCATTGCACAATATTGGTACTTTCATTTTTGAATGTTCAGTTAATTTGTCATTGTCAGAAAGTCTTTTCTGCTAGAAGTAGAAGCAACATTTCCACTTTTTAAAAACTTTATTTTGAATTTAAATCTGTAAACTTCCTTACTCAAATTTCCTCAGTAGATTGGCACACCTCTCTTTGCACAGACTCTGCCTTGATGGGATATTTTATACAGACTCACTTGAAAACTCAGATAAAAAAATACATGGTTCAAATACTGTCATACCTGTCAGAAATGGGAAGAGAAAAACAGTTTAATCAAAAGACATATATTTGCAAATTTTATGGAATATTGATGCAATCTTTATGGATACTTCTGTTACATAAAAAGGCCAAATGTTAGATTATTGGGCCCTTCTGGGAACTGAAAACATTTATGTGGCAGACCAATATTGGCTGTTCCAGGGGGTATTATAGGTTAAACTCCCCCATTTGTGTAACTCATTTTGGTAATGAGAAAATTATAAGTATGTAAAAATTAAGACAAGAAGCACAACTTTCAGAATATTTATATTTGTATTTGGTTTCTTTAATATATTCAGTTGGTAAAAAAATATTACTCTAATTTTTTTATATATATAGAAATGTGAATATGATGATAATTCTTAGCTGACCTTATGTAGTTAAAATAAATTTTACCTGCTGTTTACTTACTTATGTCTCCAAAACTGTTTTCCTCATGTGAAAATAAAATTCTCATTATTTATAATTATCTTTAAAATGCAGCAATGAGCCTGTGTTAAACAATCCTTCCATGCAAAATTTCAGTTTCCTTGCTCTCTCCCCGTAGCCATGAAGCTAACACATTTTACGGAACACTTCCTGTTTTATTTACTAGATAACATTTTAATTATTTATATTAAGCTATTAATAAAGTAGTAATTAGACTAATTAATATGTAATTCATGCTGAAAGTGAAATTGTAAATATATTAGAAATGATTAGAAATGTATTAACAGGAGGTAATAATTTTCAAGCATATGGCAGCAAAAATTCTCTTGATGTCACAGTTGAATTAATGGTAGGAATTGATGTCTATTTTTCAAATTTCCCAGGTTTTTTGACAAATTTGATGTTCAGGGAAAACATTGTTAATGGTGACTTTTGGAGCTCTTTCATTGATAATGTATAATTATCAATTATAATACTGTATATCACTTTGAATGTTTCTAACAATAGCATTAATACAGAATGATTCATTCATAAAGATTGCATTTCCTAACATTGGCTAATAATTATTAATGTTCAAGGTAAGAGATAAAAGTTGCTTGTATTGATTAATAATGAGTTTTCATTCTTACAGTACAACTAGCATTAAGTACTATCAGTATTCTTTATAAATACTTGTTATCTTCTTCTTGTTAAAAAGGTGATCCGACAACTTCCATAAGACAACATGGCAGTACTTTCCTGCTTTGAATTCAACCTGCCTGATAATCAGAGCACAGTCTTTGATTGTGGCATAATGATGACACTCTTCTGAAACTCTTTGAGGGAAGGGGTCGGACCAAATGGTTCAATGACCAGGCCACATTGCAGAGATATGCTTGATAATTTTTTTTTTTTTTTTTAGTCACATAGGTTGAGTGCAAAGTTCAGTTACTGTCTGGAGTTGATTTGTTTTAGCATGACTTTACATCAATAAATACAGTATGTTCCTTTGACAATTTTTTCTTCTTAAATCATCTTTAATATTTCTAATCAAAAATCATTGAATGCATTTTTAAAATTATGTTTCTGTTGTTTATTTTTTGATTATACCTCTCCTAAACAAACTTTCATCTGCCATCAATACTCACTCACATACAATTCATTGGTATTTAAATAATTTATTTTCCATGTCACTTTCTTTATTTCAAATTGAAACATTGAATACAACTATTAAGTGAGCAAATACTTTATTTTCTGTCTAAGTCTCTGTATTAAATCAAGATTGTTTTTGAAATTGTATCCAGATCTCATTGCTTGGATGTACATTTTTAAAATAAACATTTATCCATCTGTTTTTTCCTTAGTCTTAAGTTATTTTTCTTGCTTACCTCTCTCTCAGTATGAATTGATTGAAAAATGCATTGAGTGTAAGCAAACGCATGCACACGCACACACAAACACAATGTAAATACAAATATACTTGTGTAATTACAAGAGTATTTGCCCATCATATGACAGGTGGAAATTAAAACGAATACATTGCTAGGAGCAGAAATGAATTTGTTTATTGGAAGGCTTGTCAAATTGTGAGTGAATTTTATTTAGCAAATGACCTGACTGTCAGGGGGTGGGGGGTTATGAGTGCTTTGATTTTGTCTCTATTTCATGAATGCAACATAAAGAAAAATACTCCCATGTGCTTGAAGGTTTGTCCTTGCAACTTATTAATAGTCACTGCAAAAGCGGGCATTATTGGCGCTTCAACTTAATGGCAAATTGATATCACTTGGTTGAAAATCAATCTTTGGAATAGTGAAGATATCACCTCTGTTGCTTTCCGAAAGAACTTCTGCTGTGATTAAATTGCGATGACACTCCTTAATGACCAATCATGTACCATTTCACAGTCTGTACCTAGTGTGTATGTGCACCCGGGAATGTTTAACCCCCTCCCCCCACCCCGCCTCCTCAGTGGTGGGTGTCGTTGATGTGGCTGTCCCCTGTGTCCGTTGAGATGCGCAAAGATTAGCGCTGGCGGCCAATAAAGATGGTCGAGCAGCAGGTGCACTGTGTCTGTAACGGGGTAGTTGAAATATCCCCACTGTAGACGCTGCTTTTCATAATACTGCCATTATTGTTTTCGCTGCCGTCGTTGTTGGTTCCTGCGGCGTTGTGGCTGTTGTTTTCTCGTATCACGCCTGATGTACTGAGGCGGTCTATTTCTCTTTTTCTTTTCTTTGTGTTCAGCTCTCATGTCTGTCTTTCAACCCGGTAGTCCGTTTGGAGGGAAGGCTAGATGCATCATTTCACGTTGAAGTCAGAAAGTGGAGTGTCAACTGCCTTTACAACCAGAGTACATCGTCAGTTTGAAAGAAACAGCTGTGATGTTTTTTTTTCTTTTATTATTAGGCTATTATTGTTGTTGGTTTATAACTTATTCATAACAATAAATGAAATACTTTTATCACATTGTCAATTTTAAAAAAAATAAAATAAACCAGTATCCAGCAATATAATCGTGTTATTATATTAATTAATACGATGAAACGAACCTGAAGCTTTAAAATGTTTATTTATTTGATGAAATGAGCATCATTTCCGCAGTGGAATGCAGCTGAAGTTTTAAACTTAAAACATAAACTAATTTATTAATAACAGATTCAAAATAGCTGCAGCAAAACGCAGTCAGTAATGTTCCAAAATGTCCGAGTTTACTGACTGTGTGAATACCTTTAGAAATAGTTTTTCTGTCCTTGAGTGTGATATCTTACATTTCTCCCACTGGTAGTATTATCTGTAAATGGTCGTAAGGTGTTGTCAGTTGTGATTTTGTTTGTTGAAGTTACGAATCATTAGAGTATATAACATTGGGCTATTCACTGCATGAGGGACTCCATTATCAAAACTAACAAAATCAGAAAGCTATTTGCCAATTCTAATAGCAGTTTTCTTGCTCTGTAAGCACATTTTTCAAACCTGGAAAATCTAGCCCGTTACAACTAGTTTAATTAACTTACTTACTTAGCTTATGTCTTAATGTGTAATATGCTTTCTTGATGTCCATTTATGCATCACGTGATCTATTTAAATGGATCTTATTTAAATACCTTTATGCCTTGGTATGTACTATGCTTTCTTGATGTCCAGGTATGCACCACGTGATCTACTATTACGGTATTGTTGAAATCATTTGCTGACGCCGTGGTTTCAATAAAGATAGTCTATTACTGGCCATTTTAATTGAATCAACAGACTTTAATCACAAGTAAATCATAATTATTCAGTTAAACGAATCACTAAAATATCATCACAAGTGAATTATAATTATTCAGTTAAAAGAATCAGTAAACTTTCATCACAAGTGGACTAAATTAGTCATTTAACTAAATCAGTAAACTTTCTCACAAGTGGACTAAATTTAGTCAGCTGAATCAGTAAACTTTCTCACAAGTGGACTAAATTAGTCATTTAACTAAATCAGTAAACTTTCATCACAAGTAGACTAAATTAGTCATTTAACTAAATCAGTAAACTTTCTCACAAGTGGACTAAATTAGTCATTTAACTAAATCAGTAAACTTTCTCACAAGTGGAGTAAATTAGTCATTTAACTAAATCAGTAAACTTTCTCACAAGTGGACTAAATTAGTCATTTAACTAAATCAGTAAACTTTCTCACAAGTGGACTAATTTTGGTGAATTTAGTTATGTCAATCGACTTATACGTAAAATGACTGAATATGGTAAACAGAGCTAAATCAGTTTTCTACGTAAAATGACTGAATGTGGTAAACAGAGCTAAATCAACCTACTTCTGTCCCAAATTCTCCGACACCGGTGACTCCAATTAAAGCATACTTCCGTAAAAATTGTATTTATTGTGGTGTAACATTTCACGGCATAACACACTACTCTACATGTACTTTACAGCACAAAAGTAATTTGCACTCATAACCTGCTGGTTGTGAGATTTTTATTCCCACCATATTTAGCCATGTCACGCAGAATAATATATTATACTGACTGTGTGATAATGTCAGGTCCTAAAAGGATGTTACATAAAGTCATCATCTTGATTAGTCTATTTCTTTACGTAAATTCGAAGTGTGTCCAAAGGACTAGACACTTGTACTGCTTTTCTGTCAACTTTGCTTATCTTTCTTTCTCTTTTAAGTCCTTAAACACCAAACTAATTTATATTTTTAAAAAAGTAATGTAAAGCAATACATACATATACACAACTTTCGCGCGCCACCCACCCACTCATATAAGCACACAAACAAACACACACACACACACAAAGACAAGCATGCACACAGGTGTACGCGCGCACACACACGCACGAAATGCAATTTATGAAACTGATAAAACAATGGTCGGCTTTAGTTTATCTTTCCTTCATTTATTACTGTCAACAGTGAGTATTAATGTCAGAATATTCAAACGTGCCTGGCAAGAACAAATTTGCTTAAAGCAAAAAACAATATTTTTTAAGAATTCAAAACAAAACGAAACAAATTGTATTTTGATAAGTGGGAAATTCGCAGTGACAAAGGTACAGTTAAATCATCTTAAAATATAAAATTGCATCAAGAATGTTTTGCAAATTATTGTTAGTTCCAAACATTATTATTTACAACAACAAAAACCACCAGCATAATATTATTGTACACACTTGTGTCGTCATCACTCACTTGTGCTGTCATCACAAACCTGTGTCTTCATCACTCACTTGTGTCTCATCACCTACTTGTGTCGTCATCACACACCTGTGTCGTCATTCTACAGTTGTGAAGTCATCAATCATGCACCACCCATCCCTTTCCACTCCATTTTACCAATTCCCTTGTTCGCAACATTTTCACTTATACATACAAACAATAGAAACATCTCGAGAACTCATGTTTTTTATGTTGTGACATAATATTGTGACAATATTCGAAATGAAAAGGAACTAGAGACCTATAGATCTGCCCCAGAACTCACACCGAAGTGATGGTTGCCAATAGTAACAACACTAATAAGGTATATATTCTCTTCGAAATGAAAAGTGGCTAGAAAATCAAAAGAGCTGGAGAATCAAAGGGCCTAGACTAGAGAGTCAAAGGGGCTAGAGACTCAGAGGGGCTAGAGAGACAAAGGAGCTAGAGAGTCAAAGAAGCTAGAGACTCAAAGGGCTAGAGACTCAAGCTAGAAGTGTATTTGTACCATATGTTCTTAGTGTCTTTATCAGCTAGAAATGTGCACCAAATATAAAAATCGGCTTTAAAAACTAATATTTTTGTTTTAAAAAAATTGTACCGCTGGTGAATTTTGCTCATATACAAATAACGGTGCATTTGCACCAAAAGAAAATGTATCTTTGCTTACATCTAATAGTGCATTTGCGCCCAAAGTAAATGTGTTTGCTTACAGCTAATAGTGCATTTGCACCAAAAGTAAATCTGTTGGCAGCCAATTGAGAATTTGTACCGATGGTAAGTAAATGTGCATTTACAGCTAATACAGTATGAGTGTATATGTACCAATGTTCAATCTATTCCAATCGAGCTAATTTGTTTCACTAATAAATCTCTGTTTAAGGTTAATACATTTGTACTAATGGTAAATATACATTTTTTTAATTAGTGCATTATATCAATGGTAGATCTATGTGCGTTGTTGCACCAATTGTAAATCTAACTTTGTAATTAATAGGGTTTTTGCACCAATTGTAAATCTAACTTTGTAATTAATAGGGTTTTTGCACCAATTGTAAATCTAACTTTATAATTAATTGGGTTGTTGCATCAACTGTAAACCTAAATTTATAACTAATAGGTTTATTCTACCAACCGTAAATTGAAATTTATAACTAATAGGGTTGTTGCACCAACAACAAGCCTAAGTTTATAACTAATACAAGTAATAGGGTTGTTGTAGGAACCGTAAAGTTAAGTTTCAACTAATATGGTTATTTTACTCAGGGTAACTCTGACGTAAGCTTCCAAGTAATGGAGTATCGGTGCCAGTGGTCAATCTATGTACACTGAAAGCTAATAGTGTCTTTGTACCAGTGGTAAATCTATGTATATTGAAAGCTAATACTTTAATAGTGTATGTGTGTACCAGTGGTAAATATAGGTTTAATCAACAGATTGACATGCATGAGAGCACAAGTGCAGTCAGACAAATGCCTGAATATTGAGAGTACTAGTGACTTAATGCAATCAGTCAAACGACTGAACATTGAAAATACCTCTACTTAAACTGTAAGCCCACTGAATGAAATTTGATAGCATCCCTGCAGCCAACCAATTGATTGTACATGGAGGGCATCTCTGATAAAACTCTCAGTTAACTAATTGATTATAAACATGCCATTACTCTATAAAGCAGTCAGACAATTTACTATACATAGACAATGATACCATTTATTGTATTCAGTCAAACAACTGATTGTGCACAAGCACGCATCATAGTGTATTCAATCACAGAATAACTGATTGTACACAAACATATATCAAAGTGAATTTAGTCAAACAACTGATTGTATACAAGCACGATTCAAAGTGCATTCAATCAAAAAAACTGATTGTACGAAAGCACACATTAAAATGCAATCATTCAACCAACTGATTGTACACAAGCACTCATCAAAATGCAATCATTCAACCAAGTGATTGTACACAAGCACTCATCAAAATGTATTCAGTCAAACAACTGATTGTACACAAGCATGCTTCAAAGTGCATTCAATCGAACAACTGATTGTACACAAGCGTGAGCGATTTTCTGATATTTATCATGCTGTAACATTTTATGCAAGACCACATGTACTGCTTGCGAGATTTTTAAATCCCACCATTTTTAGCCATGTCATGCAAGGTAAATATATTGACTGTGTGATAATATAAGGACTTAAAATGACATTACATAATTTGTAACGATCAATATTTGTTACCAAGAATTGTGACAGAAACGAAGATTTTTTCCACTTAAATTTTATAATAAAACTAAAATTTACAAAATACAAAACAAAAATGTAGCTAGATATTTTTAATGTGAATTTTTTAAATCAAAACTTAAGTCAGAAAATTATGAAATTTTTCGTATAATGATAACTTGTCACATAATATAAATAAATGTAATGTAAAGAGGAATTTGATAAAATGTTAGGGCAGATACTAAAAATGTAAACTGTCTTATGATACATATTAGTCATCCACTGACTCTGTGATTATATCTGTTAGCCAGAAATGTTTTATTTAGCCATGTGACTAATAATATATGTTAGCCAGAAAATGTTTTATTTAGCCATGTGACTCTGATAATATATGTTAGCCAGAAGATTGTTTTATTTACTCATATGAATCTATAACAGAGTTAAGATACTGAACTCTTGTCTTAATAGAAATTAGATCTGAGATTGAACAATTTGTATGAGACTAAATCATCTTCGGATGATAAAAGTAGTTGAGATCTCTTAAGGTGCATATTAACCCGTGAACTCTCTTATGGTACAGATTAGACTGTGCGTGTCAAATGCGAACCACCTTACAATACAGGTGTCTGAACAATTTCATGATACAAATTACCAAAGACTTCAGAGCTACTATAGGACCATTTTTTTTTTTAAATGTCAGAGCTACTTAACACAAATTTTACACATCTCTGAACTATTTCAGGACACAAATTACACAAGATCTCAGAACTATTTCATGATATTGTGGGGGGAAAAAATGCACTCTCGTATGATTTGGATGGGGTTGTGGTGTGATGGTGATAGAACAGTTTTTTTTCTTCTTCAGACAGACAATTAATATAAGAAGTATTTTATTTTAGAAGGTTAGAGTTGAAGGTCTCTGAATTAACCTGGCGGTTAAGCTTCTCATGTTAGAGAGCTCAGACATTTCATTCTGTTCTGACACACAAGCACAAGATGTGCTTGAAAATATTTTATTGTCATATTTATTGTATTAATTAATGAAAAATGAAAATATAGTGATAATTTCAAAATTTATTGTAATAAATAATATACAGTGAAATAATGAAAATAAAAATGATAATTTATTATTTTTTAAATATTGAAAAATTATACATAACAGTGGCAAAATAATCTCAATTTATTTATTTATTAAAAATAATTTTCGTAAGCAAGTACTGGCATATAAAGTGGCTAACGATAATTAATGGGTTGGAAAAAAAGCGGCGTAAGTTAAGGTCAATGAAAAACTACTGAAAAGTTTGAGATAAACACTAATGATATATCTGTCATTATATTGATATTATAATATGCACTTCATTCGCTAGGAAAAGATTCTATGACATGAAATATGTCATCAGTATACTGTGCCACTCATAGCTATATCATGAAATATGGCAACAGTATACTGTTCCATTGATAGCTAAGACATGAAATGGCATCATTCATACTGTCGTAAACTGAAAATACAATACACCACAATATTCGAAATGAAAAGGAACTAGAGACCTACAGATCTGCCCCAGAACTCACACCGAGGTGATGGTTGCCAATAGTAACAACACTAATAAGGTATATATTCTCTTCGAAATGAAAAGTGGCTAGAGAATCGAAGGAGCTGGAGAATCAAAGGGCCTAGAGCCCTAGAGAGTCAAAGGGGCTAGAGACTCAGAGGGGCTAGAGAGACAAAGGAGCTAGAGAGTCAAAGAAGCTAGAGACTCAAAGGGCTAGAGACTTAACGGGGCTAGAGAGACAAAGAAGCTAGAGGCTCAATGGGGCTAGAAAGTCAAAGGGGTTAGAGACCCAAAGGGACTAGAAAGTCAAAGAGGTTAAAGACTCAAAGGGGCTAGTGAGTCAAAGAAGTTAGAGATTCAGCAGTGACACCGAGGTAATGGTTGCCATGGTCACGACACACCATTGGAAGACTTTTGAGCTTCAGCAATGTAAGCAAGTGCTGGTAAATGACGACACTGAACCTGCTATACAAAATAACATCCAACATAAATGCGACAAAACCAAAATAAACATATTAGATCTTAAGGTTGGTTAAAAGATTTTTTTTTTAAATACCAACCACAATTTTTACTAGATTGATAGATTCAAATATGTTACCCAATGTGATGGAGTAAATTTGCCTCTCCCTATTTTAAAATTTAATTGTTATATAAATTGTTAAATTGTCAGTGACCCGATTCTTATGATGGTATTTTTAAAAGTGTCAGAGTTGAGGTGAGAATGTTCTAGAAATTGCTGATGTAATGCAAGCCATCCCAACTGAGTGAGTAGTTTTCATTATCCAATGGTTATGATTTGTGAGAACGAGACCAGCCAATGGGCTAAAAGTTTCCCTGCTGTAGAGAAATATATTGTCTGATTACTTGAATTCGAAGTGGCAAAGAAGTCTGGTCTTTTTTTTTAAATGTCAGAGCTACTTAACACAAATTTTACACATCTCTGAACTATTTCAGGCAGCCCTTAGCTTGATGCCGAGTTAAGTGACTGGTTGAAAGAGAATGGATTTAGAAATATTTTGCTCTTGCTAATATGTTACACTTGTGTTTAATAAGATGTATTATGTGAGTAGACTATTATTTCTACAAATGTTTGAACTAAGTTGCTTGTATATAGTGTGCTAGATACTTGACATTGTTTTGATATGCTGTATTTATTATGCTGTGTGCGTATATCAGGCTAATAAATACTATTGCAAGAAATTACAAGTTGAGAATGGAATGTAAGAAAGAATGGAGTTACAATGCAACTTAACATTGCTCCTTGATTATATTTTTCAGGGCAAGCAGCCTTTCTATTTTTTACATTCTTTCCATCTGTGATTTGAATCTTGATTACTATGACCAATCGTGGTAAAAGGGGGGGTGGAGCAGTATGTAAGTGTGGAGATGCACTACACCCCTTTGATGTATGGTGGCAAGATCTGCTGATTACATGAATAACTTCTGGTACAAAGAAGTTACCAGAAATTGATACATTTGTTATTCTGCTTGAAGGAACTGACACTACAAAGAGGTGCTCATTGGCTTTGAAAGAATAACAATGTATCAGTGTTTTCTGACATGTGCAGGAGAGAGACACCTGTTGATGTGGACAAAAACTTGTGACACTATTGCAAATGCATGAAAGACTTTTGAGAGGGTGCTTTATTCAGATTAAATACAAAAAAACTATTATCACTTATCTCTAATCACTCCATTTCTATTCTCTCCTAGGACTATCCTGCAATTTGCATTGACATTATTGTTGAATTGTATTTTAGAATATATCTAATAAGAAAATTACTCCCATGTGGTTTCATGGAAATACTGATGTCAAGTAATTTTTTTTCATTGCATTGTCATATGTATGTTTGATTGTTGATTTAATAAATTTGTTGTTAAATTTATTGACCTTCTTAGAATACTGATAACCTTATGTTAGAGAAGAAAGTGGATGGATGGGGGGCTCGCTAAATAAAGATTAAAGATGGATTTGTCTTCTCCTTTAGTAAGAAGTTTTCCACTCATGGAAACAATGTGTGATGGTAACTGTTGTCTTAATGTTGTGGAAGAGATAAAACATTTACAGTGCCCGCATATCCGCCAAGTGAGAGAGAGATGAGCAGTGTCTGCTGGAGAATTATTAATTACATAAAATAAGATTCCCATCACTTGTAATTTGTTATGAATGATTAATTAATTAATTAATAATAATAGTAATCATTAACTACGTGGTGTTGGTGCCACACCAAAATTAACTTTTTAAAAATTACTGCAGTGGGTAGGCAAGTAGTAATTTAGATGCAAAAAAAAAAACAACCAACCACCTTTAAAAACTCGTAGTTACAAAATAGAAAGTGATAAGTGAATTGTGCCTTTGACATGGATTTAATATTTTGTTTTTGCTTAAGTCATCTCGTATATCCCATAAAACTGGCGTGATGCCGTATTCCGTGTACAATCATTATTTTTTCCTGTCAAATCACAAAGTTATAAAGTCGCAATGAGTGTCCCGTTAAATTGTCCTAAGCCATGATAAGTCACCATGTTTATCCCTTAAAATTGTCATGATCCATGCACAGTTATCATGTTCATCCCGTTAAAATGTCATGATCCAAGTAAAGTCTCCATGTTTATTCCGTTCAATTATCATGTTCATCCCGTTAAATGTCATGATCCATGTAAAGTCTCCAGAAGTTATTCCCCCAAAATTGTCATGATTCAGGTAAAATTATGTTCCTCCCGTAAATCCGTCATGATCAATTTAAAGTCATCACGTCCATCCCGTTAAATTGTCATGAGCCATGTAAAGTCACCATGTTCGTCCCGTTAAATTGGGATGACCAATAAAGTCATCAAACATTTTCTCCTTAGTATCACCATTCTACAGTCCTAGTGTTCATTCCATTACATCAAGACTAGTGTAAAGTCATCATTGTCAAAACTGTCATGTTCTGTGTACAGTCATCATGTTCGTCCCGTAAAATTGTCATGCTCAGTGTAAAGTCAACATATTCGTCCTGTAAAACTGTCACGTTGGGTGTAGGGTCATCATGTTCGTCCCGTAAAATTGTCATGCTCGGTGTAAAGTTAACATATTCGTCCCGTAAAACTGTCACGTTAGGTGTAAAGTCATCACATTCCTCTCCCCTATATAAAAGTTTCTTATAAATATAACGGTCAGTAATGTTGCATACATGTGAAAATACAAACATAAAATCAACAACAACAAAATTAATTCAGATCTTTACAGACATCTATGTATATTGAGACAATTGTGGAAATTTGAAATCCATGAGTATAAAATCCACCGAAGCTCGACGCTATGTTAATAAACAGTAAACAATTATATAGTAAGGAAGACTTTATTACCCAGCAATATATTTCGCCAACAACAGATCTTGACCACTGGTATTATAATTCAAACATAAATACGCACACATATCTCCTACACACACACATTAATACATCAGGGACTTAATGTTTCATCGCTTTGAATAGTGAAGGAAATTTTTAAAATAAAACAACAATAAAAAACTGAAAAAAATATTATAAATTAATTATTTAAAATCACTATCATGATCAGTGTTCTCCCCACACCCTCTACCTTTCAGGCTGTACATGTGACTATTGACAGCAATTATAATTTTTATTTTTAAAAATATCCAACAACCTTGACTTTAGTTCAAACTAAACCACACTTGCTGATTATTTATTTTTTAAATACACACATATGATGTGATACGGCCATGAAACAACTGACATGCTGCAAAAGAACTGTTAAGACAGTGATGTTGGTATATGGAACGAAACAATGACTTAAGAAATTTGATTAGTCTGGTTTTTAGAGCGTGATATAACTGGAGCATGGGATGAATCTTGAATGTGAACAGAATAGTCTGTACCTCATACTCATACAGAGGGTCGACCACAAATGTATCCACATTAACAAAATTTCACCCACACACAGAATGCATACTCATGCACAGGCTCGACCTCAAATGTATCCACATTAACAAAATTTCACCCACACACAGAATGCATAATCATACACAGGGTCGACCTCAAATGTATCCGCATTAGCAAAATTTCACCCATACACAGAATGCATAATCATACACAGGGTCGACCTCAAATGTATCCACATTAACAAAATTTCACCTACACACTGAATGCATAATCATACACAGGGTCAACCACAAATGTATCCACATTAACAAAATTTCACGAACATACAAAATGCATAATATAATCAGACACAGGGTCGACCTCAAATGTATCCACATTAATAAAATTTCACCTCCACATAGAATGCATAATCATACACACAAAATGTTATTATACACGCGCGTGCACACACACACACACACACCTTAATACATAATACAATTATCACACACTATTCACATACCTGAAAATCATCCCACAGTAAAATAAACTACACACCTGCAAAACATACAACATGGAATTGTCAACCTGACACTCAAGAACACATATTTCCTAGTCGGTTAGAGAAACGTAGTTTTGTGGTCATTAGAAGACAATATAGTTTTTATCACCATCATCGGCTCTGGAATCATGTTAATGTCTCTGTCAGTAAGCAGTGCCAATGACCCGCCGTCGACATTCTTACCGTCCTGTATCTCTGTGGACCCAATCTGCCTAGACCTGTCCTCTACCTCTGTGGACCCAATCTGCCTAGTTCTGTCTACCTCTGTGGACCCAATCTGCCTAGACCTGTCCTCTACCTCTGTGGACCCAATCTGCCTAGACCTGTCCTCTACCTCTGTGGACCTAATATGCCTAGACCTGTCTACCTCTGTGGACCCAATCTGCCTAGAGCTGTCCTCTACCTCTGGTGACCCAATCTGCCTAGACCTGTCCTCTACCTCTGGTGACCCAATCTGCCTAGTCCTGTTATTATGAAGTATAAAAGGTTTTCCTTGTTTGAAACCATGACACGTATGTTGTGAGAGATGTGTGCTCTCGATCTCAGGACGACCAAGTAGAGCAGAGAAACCACTACCAACCGTGTCACTGCCCTGGTGTAAAGTGGCGGCCCTGTTCACACATTCACAGTCTGTGTACAACGGAGCGTGTTTGTTTGCAGTAGTTCCTGAAGACGCTGAGTCATTGCTGACTAGGCAAAGGGCCTGGGAAGAGATGACATCACAAATGCCGCCACACGCTTCACCCGACCGGAGTAGGTAAGGTGTTCCATGAAATTCTTCATCCGCACAAAAGATAGTCTGGGTAAGATTTTTTGAAGAACTGTTCTGTGGTATTCCATTCTTGGCTTCTGTAGACTCGTAAACAGTGCCAGAAGAATTGTCTGCAATGTCACGGTCTTTCGAATCACTCATTTTGGCCAGGTAATTTAAGGAATTTGCCAGAAAATCATCTATCTGAAAGCTTTCCTTGCCAAACACTGATCTGTGTGAATCTGCAGAACAAGAACTACACGAGTCCTTTAAATCATGATAAGTAAAATCACATGGTGTATTGTCAGTAGGTACAGCAAGGCCTAAGTTCACACCTGCGACATTAGAATCACTAAGTTCAACTTTATCACAAAAATGTGGAACTTCAGTAGTGAGAGAATTTTGTTTCTCCAAACACGGGTAACGTTCACTGTGCACGACGTCATTCAGCACTGAATTACCGTCACTGCAGCTTGGCGAGTTCGGTTCGCACACGTCCTCGTGTGAACTGTGAATGGGTGTGTGAAAGCATCCTGCACTTACATACAGCCTCTCGTCCAAAGTATCGCCGTGTGAAATACAGAAGACACTGGTGTAAGGATATCTCGTTAGCGATAAAGCATGAACCGAGCACAAACCATTCAGGTTCTCACCATTCGGAAAATAATCCACTTCTGGGGGAATATACTCTGTTTGATTACTGTAAGTGTAATCCCTATTTCCCTCCCTTGACAGACTGCTGTCCGAACGCGTCAGGCCACATAACATTACCAAGGGAGCCGGTGAAAGATTGTCGGCATCTTGTCTCTCAATCTTTTCAACTTCTTCATTTGCGCTTCCAACAGCTTGTGACAGCGCCGCGGAAGTCGAAAGCGTGACGTCTGACTCTTGGTTTGATTGGCCATTTGAGTCTGTGTTTGTCCAGAGAAGAGGACTCGAACCACTTTCATCATCCAAATTATCTCCCGTTTGCTTGTCACTCTTTACACTTTGTGAACATGAACTGATGCCTCCCATTTGCCCACCATTTTCTCGTGAATGGGAAGCAAATAAATCTTGACTTTCCCTGACAACGTTATTAACGACTGGTAAATTGACAGAGTTGTCTTTCCCCCGACAAAACCCATAGTTACGGGAGTTCTCATTGCGATCAGGCGAGCGCGGCGTAACTCTGTTTTCAATCCGTGCAACAAGCGGTACCTCGCTGTTACCTCCCTTCTCACAGGTTTGGAGATCAATGACCATTATGTTGTGGAGTGGAAGAGTTGTCATCTGCCTGAGGCTGGGAGTAATCCCTCCGTGGCCAAAGCACGTCTGTCCTGTATCGTCTCTTTGGAAACAGTTTTCTCCTTTCATATTGGATGTTAAGACAACGTTGCTTCCTGCTCCCGAATCGCGGAACTCCCAAACACTGCCAGCGTTGCGTTGTCCATAGTAACCAGGAAGAGTGACTATCGGGAAAGCGTCTGCATGAACACTTGGGCTGAACTGATTTGGTGGTGAGGCTGGGCTCAGTTGGTTACGTTGGGCTAAGTTGGCGACGCTGAGCTGAGTTGGTGACGTTGGACTGAGCAAAAGACTGTTTGAGGAGTTATCGCTCCAAAGTAATGGCTGTGACTCACTGTTGTGCAGATCGGGGCCCGTGTCGTGCCTACAATTCTGCAAAACAAAAACAGGTATTACAGGCTTCATTAACAAATTCTCTAATTATGTTTTCGCTGCTTCGAAATTTCATATTTTGTGCGGACATCAGTATGAAACAATTATCACAGACGAGACGTATAGGCCTAACTATAATGCATATAAATAACTGTATTTACATTTATATTCCGTTTTTTTTATTAAAAAAAAAAAAATCAGAATAGTAGTGAACTTACTAAACTCCAACAGAAAGATAAAGACCCTTTATTTACTTAGAAAGAGAAGGGGAATGAAAATTTCCATCTAAATGAGCACTACCAAATACAAGAAACTGGTGAACTAGTGTGAACACTTATATATATATATAAGTAGAATTTTACTGTGTAACTGTGCAACATTATAATATATGAAGACTTATGTAAATTGTTGCTTTTAACACAATTTAATCATTAAAAAAAATTAAATTAACATGGAACATGAAAATAATAATTTCGGGACATCTTTTTTCACAAAAGAAACAAAGATTTTTTTTAAAAAAACTAAATTAAGAAAGAAACTAAGTACACACTTATAAGCACATTCTTACACACACACACACATACACACACACACACACACACACACACATTTATAAACATACACATGCATACTTACAAAACCTTAGTTGTGTGTGTATATGTATTTAAAATTAAAACTATCTCTTATTACTCTGAATTATTTTATTTGTTGCTTGTATTTAATGACAGTTATTTTTTCTTCTTGTTTCCAACTCTGTTACATGCATATATAAGTAAAATATTTTAATAAACCCTAAAGCTACTTGATTAGGACATAACTCATTATAACAGAGAAAAAATTATTTCTGAAGAAATATCAGTATAGTGTGTGTTGTTAATTTCCAATAACGATATATCAGCACTTCTCGATTGGGGTTGCTCGCACCCCTGGGGTGCAAGAATTCATCGAGGAAGATCTTTTGTACAAAATCTTGGTTTAATTTATCTATCATAAAACAAGGGGGTGCGAAATCAGCTTTGTCAGTCCCAGAGGGTGCAGGTTGAAAAAGGAATCAGGAAGCACTTCTATATATTCTTGAAAACCAGCCTGAAAGCATGTGCATGTTTGTCTAAGTGCATGTGCAGAACTGCTGATATGAGTGGTGTGTGTGTGTGTGTGTACGCTAAGATATTTTTCACCAGACATTTAAAAAATCTTTTACAACTGCACACACAAAGCCATTATACACACACACACACACACACACACACACACACACACACACAATCACCACCACCATTATTTCTACCCCTAAGTAATATGAAAAATCTATAATTAGACCATGATATCACAATCAAGCAAATGCAACAAAACCATGCCAAAGTGTTTTCATTCTTGTTAGTGTACTGTGGTTGATAATTAGTTTTCTACTTCATCAGAGGATAATTACAATGAAAAACCAGTATGCCAACCAATTATTGTTTCTAAAACGCCTGTTAACTCCTTCACTGCAGACATAAGATGTAAAGCAGAAATGGTAAATCTCACACTTGGTATTGAAAAGGTTCACTCGTAGTCATACATACAAACACATCATCATCACCACCACCACCACCACCACCACCACCACAAAACAAGACAGGTCTGACTGCTACTATTATGAAAATGAATTTGTTATTTTTATTTTTCGAAACTGATTGACCCAAATATGGATGTGCTTAGACTGAATGACCCATAAAAGATGTGTGTTTGAATTGAATGACCCCAAAAAATTGTTTGATTGAAATGAATGATCCCATAAAGACTGTATGCTTGAACTGAATGACCTCCTGTAGGCTGTGCTTCAGCTGAATGATCCATAAAAGATGTGTGGGGTGTTTAAATTTAATGACAACATAAAGACTGTGTGTTTGAACTGAGTGACCTAAAAAAGGGTGAGTGTTTGAATTGACCCATAAAGAGTGCATATTTGAACTTGAGTGACCCCGTAAGGGATGTGTGTTTGAACTAAATGACCCATAAAGGGTGTATGCTTGAACTGAATGACAATATAAAGATTGGATGTTTGAACTGTTTGAATATAAAGAATGACCCCATAAAGAATTTATGTGCTTAAAATGATCCAATCAAGAATGTGTGCTCAGATTGTGAGACCCCTATAAAAGGTGTGTAAATTTAACATGAATAGCCTCTTAGTGGATATGTGTTTAAATTGAGTGGCCATACATATAATGAGTAATAATATATATGATGTGTGTATTTATAATGTTTAGTAATATGTGTGTTGTGTGTATTTATAATGCATAGTAATATATGTTGTGTATATTTATATTGAGTAATAACTTATATATGATGTATGTATTTATTTTGAGTATTAATACATGTGGTGTATATTTATAATGAGTTAATAATATTAATGATGTGTATTTATAATGAGTAATAACACATGATATGCATATATAATGAGTAGTAATATATGTGGTGTGTGTATTTATAATGAGTAATAACGTATGTGCTATATATATTTATAACTAATTTATGAATAATAATATAATAATATGTGTATATATAATGAGTAATATGTGTTCATGTATTAAAGTGACCCAATAAAGGAGCTACCCCATAAAGATTGTGCATTTAAATTAAATATTACCATAATGGACACATGCAATCAGTTAAACAAGTATATTTATTCTGAATGTTGTTTTTTTTTTTTTTAAAAGAATTCATTCAGTGTACCATAATCATTTTTAATAACAGTCAGATATGTCTTCATTACATCAGCATACTTGTACTGATAATATTCATTGAAAATATATAATGTAATTTACAAACCAAAAAGAAATACCTATATATTGAGTGATTTTGCTTTATTAGGACTTTAAACTGAACCTGAAATGCAAGGATTAAAATTAAAGGTCACATGAAGTGAGAAAACAAACATAACCAAGGAAAAATGAAGTCATGTGCATAAAACCAAACCACCCAAAACATTGTGCACAGTAGAAACCAGTGAAAACCATTCTTTTAAAAGTCAAAACAACCCAAAACCAGTCTGTAATACTCAGGGCAGGAACAAGGGGAAAGCACTGAAAAGAAAAAGAGGATTTGAAGACTGCCTTACAATATGATTTTCATCAGTGTCCAGTGCCTACAAACTGAACATGAACCTGTAACATCAAAATTGTGAACATTGACATGTGTTGAGAATGTCACTATTTGTGAACAGAATGCAAACGAACACAATACAAATGCAAACAGCTCTTAACAGTAGTTTTAAGTGTCTTTAATCAAGGTAATTTCTGCCAAACTTTGATGCAATATTTCTTGGAATTGTCTACAAAATTTACAAAATTTAAAGTGTCATCAACATATACCGATATCAGTGTAAAATTGCTAAACATAGTGTTGCTCTTGATCGAGTGTTTAGTGCCCAGGTGGGTGGGGGTATGATTTCGTATGGTTTCGGGCTTGATCTAAAGCTTAATGTGGTTTCATATACGATCTAAAGTTTAATATCATATAAGATTTGATCATATAAGTCACAGGAATCTGATTTGGGAAGTTTTAAAAAGGAATCTATTTAATTTTGTCAAGTAAATTTAATAGTTATGATAAATGCTGAAACTGAGACAAGGTTGTGAGGTAATTTAAGTACTGTGAGTATTGATGCAAGGTTGTGAGGTAAATTTAAGTATTGTGAGTATAGATGTAAAGTTGTGAGGTAAATATGTCAGTACTGTGAGTATTGATGCAAGGTTGTGAGGTAAATTTAAGTACTGTGAGTATTAATGTAAAGTTGTGAGGTAAATTTAAGCACTGTGAGTATTGATGCAAGGTTGTGAGATAAATAAATATTATGAGTACTGATGTAAAGTTATGAGGAAAATCTAAGTATTTTGGGTACTGATGTAAAGTTATAAGGTGAAAATTATTTATTGTGAGTACTGATGTCAAGTTACAAGGAAAATTTAAGTATTGTGAATACTGATACAAAATTGTGAGATAAACAGTAAGTATTATGTGTATGATTTAAAGATGTGATGAAAATTGAAGCGCTCTGGGTACTGATGTAAAGTTGTGAAGTACAAAATAAGTATTTTAAGTAAAATAAATATTATATGACTGATGTAAAATTGTGAAGAAAGAGAAAGAAGCTGGAGAACAGGTACTGGATTTTAGCCATTGTTATCCAAAATTAACTGAGGCAAACAATAATAGATTTTTTAATATATACTAAAATATATATAAATTTAAAATCTATAATTTAATTTTAACAGATTCTGAACCCAAGAACAGCCAAGACAGACAAGAACAGTCCAGATAGACAAGAACAACCAAAACAGACAAGAACAGTCCAGATAGACAAGAACAACCAAGACAGACAAGAACAGTCCAGGAGAGACAAGAACAACCAAGCAGACAAGAACAGCCCAGATAGACAAGACAGACAAGAACAATCCAGACAGACAAGAACAGTTACTTAATGTTCAGGTGATACTTTTACCTCTTTCATTTTTAGTTTTGACAACTGTTTCTGTTAGCAATTAAGTTACTACTGCTTCTGTTAGCATTTAAGTTACTACTGCTTCTATTAGCAATTAAGTTACTACTGCTTCTGTTAGCAATTAAGTTACTACTGCTTCTGTTAGCAATTAAGTGACAACTACTTCTATTACCATATTCTGTTAGTATATAAGTTACATTTACTTCTGTTACCATTTAAGTTACTACTGCTTCTGTTACCATTTAAATTACAAATACATTTGTTACTGCTTAAATTTCAACTGTGTCTGTCACTATTTAAGTTACAGCTACTTCTGTTACCATTTCAATAGTTGCAGCAAATAGAAGCAATAATGGAATGCATTTAATAGGCTACGTAGATACAGAGATAATAGTTTAATAGAAGTAAAACAACCATAATGTATGATTATAATGCACACTATGTCATAAATAAATATAATACACGTGTTTGACTTACTGTTGGCAGAACGTCATAAATGAATATAATATACGTGTTTAATTCTTACTGTTGGCAGTATGTCATAAATAAATATAATACATGTGTTACACACTTACAGTTGGCAGTACGTCATACATGAATATAATACGTGTTACACACTTACAGTTGGCAATATGTCGTAAATAAATATAATACATGTGTTACACTTTTACTGTTGGCAATACATCATAAATAAATAAAGTACATATGGTACACACTTACTGTTGGCAATAGTCATAAATAAATATAGTACATGTGTTACACACTTAATGTTGGCAGTATGTTATAAATAAATATAGTACACTGTTACACACTTAATGTTGGCAGTACGTTATAAATAAATATAGTACACGTGTTACACACTTAATGTTGGCAGTAGGTTAGTATTGCTGGCAATACATCATTAATAAATACAGTACACGTACGTCACAAATAAATATAGTACGCGTGTTACACTCTTACTGTTGGCAATACGTCATAAATAAATATAGGCCTAATACTCGCGTTACACTTTTACTGTTGGCAGTACGTCATAAATAAATATAATACTCGCGTTACACTCTTACTGCTGGCAGTATGTCATAAATAAATAAAGTACTCATGTTACACTCTTACTGTAATGCAGATAATAAAGAAATTAATGAACTTAAGAGCTTGACTACAGCAGTCGATGTAATATAAGAATATAAGAAATGTAACAAGAAATTAGAAACAAATAGCCAACAAAAAAAGAAGAATAATAAAACACAAGCAGTTAGGCAGAATTCTCTCGCAGTTGAGACAAATATGTCCAAACTTAGCTTTCCAAATATGTACATATATGTCAAACCTAGCAATTTAAATCTATATCTCCGGCAGCAGTCCAAATCTATATGTCCAAACAGAACTCTAAACAGACAGTTCAAATCTACATGTCCAAACAGAACTCTAAACAGACAGTTCAAATCTATATGTCCAAACAGAACTCTAAACAGACAGTCCAAATCTATATGACCAAACAGAACTCTAAACAGACAGTTCAAATCTATATGTCCAAACAGAACTCTAAACAGACAGTCCAAATCTATATGTCCAAACAGAACTCTAAACAGACAGTCCAAATCTATATGTCCAAACAGAACTCTAAACAGACAGTCCAAATCTATATGTCCAAACAGCACTCTAAATAGAGCAGTCCAAATCTATATGTCGAAACAGAACTCTAAACAGCAGTTCAAATCTATATCTTCATATCTATACCACCAATATGTCATAACCAATCAGTTTGAACATAGCTCTCCACATCTAGCAATCCAAGCCTGTACGGTAAATTTAGTATCCTGTGATGCCAACGCCACTCACTTAATGGATATGATTATAATTAATTAATTAATTATCCAAAACTAATTACAAGTTATGAGAATCTTAATTTATTTTATTAATGATCCTCCAACACACACCATTCGTCTCTCACTTGGCGGATATGAGGGCGCTGTAAACATTTTCTCTCTTCCACAACATTTAAGATACACATTCACGGCCACACAATTCTTCCCTATGTGGAAAACTTCTTACTTAAGGAGAATACAAATCCGTCTTTAATCGATATTTAGCGAGCCCCCATCCACCCACTTTCTTCTCCAACAGAAAGTTATCAATCTGCGTAGGAAGATCAATAAATTTATTAAATCAACAATTAAAAATACATTATATTATGACAAATACAATGAAATAGATTACTTGACATCAATATTTCCATGAACTTAATTTGGGACAACTTTATAATAGATACGATTCAACAATAGAGTCAATACAAACTGCAGGATAGTCTATCAAAGAACAGAAATGGAGTTATTAGAGGTCAGTAATAACAGTTTTACGTAACCTGATTCAGTGCAGTCTGAATGGTCCTTCATGCACTTTGCCACAATGTCACAATTTATAGTTCAGTTCAACTTCATCAGCTCCACATGTGTCTGTCACAATTTATAGTTCTGTTCAACTTCGTTAGCTCTACATGTGTCTGTCACAATTTATAGTTCTGTTCAACTTCATCAGCTCCACATGTGTCTGTCACAATTTATAGTTCTGTTCAACTTCGTCAGCTCCACACGTGTCTGTCACAATTTATAGTTCTGTTCAACTTCGTCAGCTCCACATGTCACTCGCATGTGAAAAAACTGTTCTGCTACTTAGAGTTAGCCTGGAAGCTTCTTTTCGCCATGTCAACTCCTTCCACAGAACAATAAATATAAACAATGTCCAACAATTTCTCCACACCAGAAATTGTTCAGTTAGTCAATGTATCCTGCACTTAACTCCATTCCTGCCTTTACAAACTATAAACCAAGAGGTTCATATAGCATGTGAATGGCATGCTTTGTCTCTGAAAAAAAAACACATAATCAGCGCTAAGTTTTCCAGTTTATCACTTTATAATTCCATTCTCAACTTACAATTGCCTGCAACAGTATTTCTTAGCCCAATACATGCACATAGCAAAATAAATACAGCATATCAAACAATGTCAAGTTTCTAGCAAACTAATATGAGCAGCTTACTTCAAACATTTGTAGAAATAAAAGTGAACTCACATAGTACATCCCTACATAAAATACGACTATAACATATCAATAGCAAAAGTATATGCAAAATTTCTAAGTCCATTCTCTCTCAATCAGTCAGCTTTCACCATGAAGGTGATGGCCGCCTTTCAAAACCCGACTTCTTCTTTACCACTTCAAATTCAAAGTGATTAGACAGTAGAGTTCTCTAAAGCAAGTAATTTTTGTAATCTCACTCCATTGGCTGATCTCGTTCATATAAATCATAACCATTGGATAATAAAAACTACTCACTAGTTTGCATTACATCAGCAAATCTAGAATATTCTTGCCTCGAGCAATTACTTCAATCAGACACTTTCAAAAATACCATCATAAGGAGTGCCCAAGATCACTTTACTCTTACAATTTAACAATTTATATAACAATTAAATTTTAAAATAGGGATAGACAAATTTACTCTGTATACATACAAACCTATATGTCCAAACCTAGCTCTTCACATCTAGCAATCCAAGACTGTATGTTCAAATTTAGTATTTTGCAATCTGGATGTCCAAACCTAGCTCTCCTCATCTAGCAAATTCAGGCCTGAATGTTTAAATTTAGCATCCAAACCTGTAAGTTCAAAACTCTCCACATCTAGCAAGTCCAGGCCTTCATGTTTAAATTTAGCATCCATGCCTGTAAGTTCAAACCTAGCTCTCCACATCCAGCAATCTAAAACTGTATGTCTTAACCTAGCTCTCCACATCCAGCCATCAAAGCCTATAATAAGTCAAACTTTATCTTCAAATCTTGAAGCCCGACTATATATCCAAATTGAGCAATCCGAACCTATGCTCCCAAACTTCTGTTAAATTCAACTTTTAATGGAGAGAAAATGTAGTTCTGTGCCAGTAATGCCAGACATGAGTTTTTCTCTGGTGATTGGATGATCCATAAAATAAAAGACACATGGCATGAATCACTTTATCAATAAATAATCATTAGTAAATGAGATCATACAGATATATTATATATATATAATGACAAAGGTCAAGGACTTTATGTTGGGGCCTACAGAACAAGGGGACGCTAATACCAACTTTCTTTTGAGGATCTTCGTCGATAAATTGTAGAGAGGTATGGGATACTGTAGGCGAGTGACCTTCATTGACTGCTGCAACCACCAAAAGCGGTTTGTTTTCCGGGTCATAACGTGGAGAGCTGGCACTTGAATGGTCACGTGAGGAGGAACCGTTGGCGTGGTTGTAAGACTGTCCCTTAGCGTTGATGTTGCTCTGAAAAGGGACGATGTGTTAGTAATTACAGTAAACGTACATCACAAAGACCTATATTGTTAGAAGAGGTCGAAGTATTTGACAATAAATATACAAAATAAATACCTCAAGGTCTCCACAACTACATAAGAAAACTAAAGATTAAGTAGCAAAACAAAATTATGTGTCAACATTAAAAATGACAATATACAACAAATAAATGTGTTTAATTAAGACAAGGAAGTGGATTGACAGTCTGAATGTACCTTGACAGACCCGCGTTGCATTGCACAGAAAACGTAACTTCAGCGGATTGAAAACAGACTCGCATTGCATTGCCACTGAAAACCCAAACCCAGATTGCATTGCCAATGAATACATACCCCCCCACACACACCCCACAACCCCCTCCCCCGAGAAATGAATAGACTGAAATTGCATTGCCACGGAAAACAGATCCCCAATGGACTGAAAACAGACCCACAAGTAAATGTGAATGAAAACAGACCCACAAGGCAAAGCAAATGAAAGCAGACCCACAAGGCAATGCAAAAGAAAACAAGCCTAAACAGTAGTCTGCTGACAACATTCGACAATCACAAAAGCCATCTGAGTATTTGTGACTTACAGAAAACCCTAAAGACTGGTTAAAGACATTTTCATTGGACACTGTTCTTCACTGACACAGAAATTCAGGAGATTACTTCCATTCCACAGAATCACTGCAGTTGCTAATTTCTCCACACGCAACCCCACCCCACCCACCACTGTTCTCTTATCTCTCTCTGGCTTCACAAAGTGCGAAATTTTAAGTTTTTGTTTATTATATTTTTTCCTAACTAACTTTCAACCGCATTATTCTTCTCAACAGTCACTTCTTCTGTCAGGTTTTAAAATCTTCTCTAGCATATCTTAACTAATCTCTCTCTCTCTCTCTCTCTCTCTCTCTCTCTCACACACACACACACACACACACACACACACACACACACACACGTATACACCACCACCCGAACTCACATCTGAAAGGGTTCTAGACTTTAGCGATTGTGTTGTATTTCTTCAGGTCCTGGAGATATCCTCGAGACAACGATTTTCGCTGAGAGTTTGTGGAGAAAAAAAAAACAACCAAATTGGATTGTCTCCCTTCCAAGTGGAAGTATGATATGATTGCCTCCCAGTATTCCTCTGCCCAGGTCAGGTTGACCGGGCGACGGAGGCTTTTTCCTTAGTAGTACCTGTCTACCACAGCAGACGTTACCATGGCTCCCATGGCAGCACTCACAATAAAATACGTGTTAGGGAGATTTTTTTTTAAAAAAAATAAATAAACAAACATTCAGAAAACCCGTAATTTTGCTGTCGATGAACTCCTTGGAAGGAATAATGGAATTAGGATTTAGAGGACAAATAAAAATACTTTGTTTCAAACTACGGATACACATTTTAACGGAGAAGGATAATTTCCTCAAGGAAATTTGACATGTATTTTACTTTTTAGTCAGAATGACAAAAGATATTCATCAGAAAAGAAGACGTATAATCTGCACAAACCTGCAGCTAACACGATAGAGATAGAAGAAATAATTTGTACTGTGAAAAAAAAAAAAAAAATAAAATGTTTTAAAATTAATTTGGGGTGTGTGTGTGTTTGTGTGGACCCAAACATTGATATTTAATTTATATTGTAATTCCGGCTAGAACAGACATTTCAAAAGCACTACTTTGCAGTGACGATTACATAAGCTTTTAGATTTCATTTGACATATCAGTTCATTTTTATTCTGCTATTTGATGTGTAAGTATTCGATTCATAGTATTCTATTTGTACATTATTATTAAATGTTTCCAATTGTGTGATTGATCAGTTCGTTGATATTATATTTAGAAACTTTCTCAAATGTTAAATTATTCCTTTATTCACGACTTATTATAAAGATTCTGGGAGACTAAGGTTGTTGTTTTTTTTGTTGAGGATGTGGGCACTTTAGTACAGGGGAGAGTCTATGGTTTCCAGGTAATATATTCAGATGGCCTTCCAATTCAAATGTGTTCCCCAAGGCTCCTATTACTACAGGTATCATTTCTGCCTTTACATTCCACGGTCTGGATTTCTAAGCTGAGATCGTGGTATTTTTTTTATATTTTCGTTTTTTTCTTTTCGTTTCTATCACTTGGTACAGCGACATCAATGACTGCTGCTCTGTTAGAATTATTGAGAACTACAATGTCTTTACTATTATTATTATTATTAAATAAGTTATTAATTGTGTTATTATTAAGGAAAATGTCATTGTATGCGTTATAACCAACACATAAAATCAAAAAATATCTAAATGAGAAAACTTTCTCTAAATTAGATTTAGTTACATAATGCATTTTCTAGAAACTCCTTACCCACGTCACCTCTACTGGGAGTAGTCTATTAATTGCCGTGTGATGTGAGCGAATGACGTCAGTGACCCTTTTGTACTTAGCTTTTGCTGTAGTGATGAGCAAGTAGGTTGCCCTTGACACATTCTTAGAGTGCCAGAAACATTTGTAGGCTAAGTATAAACATGTCCAGGTGGCAACTTTTTGTTTTTATGTGTCAGCTGGTGCATATCACTTGTTTACTTCTGTTGACTGATCATGTTACGTAATGTAACAGGAAACCACATGAAAAAATGATGAAACATTTGCTTATTAAACACCCAGGCATGAATAGTGATTTCAGACAGGCTTTGTTTGCCCGATCTGTTAATTTAATTTCGGCAGTTAATACTATCACACTGTGGGGTAAGCCTACATCAGTATATCATTCTGTTTCTTGAGTAAGCAGGCACGTCCCTTTTTGACACACGCCCATACACATGCATGCAGATGGGAGTGGAGTAAATGAAGCACACGACATCTATAGTTACGTTCAATCCTGCATACATCACCATTATTATGAAAAAATACATTTTCATTACGATTATTTTTTTAATCAGCATATTACTATTATTAATTAAACAAATTGCTTCAGATAAAAATAGTTTTCTTAGTTTGATGAAAGGAAGGAACTATTAGCTTCATGGTTAGAGACAGAATGAAGACCGAACTCACTAAGTTAAGGATGCTGTACCTCAGCTGTCTGGTTAATTATCTAACATGACAGTAACGTGACTTGAAAAGAATGTATTCAACACACAGTAACTAGACAACACTGAGACTTGAATGTATTCAACACACAGTAACTAGACAACACTGAGACTTGAATGTATTCAACACTCAGTAACTAGACAACACTGAGACTTGAATGTATTCAAAACACAGTAACTAGACAACACTGAGACTTGAATGTATTCAACACACAATAACAAGACAGCAACATCGATATTTGAAAAGAATGTATTCAACACACAATAACAAGACAACAACATCGATATTTGAAAAGAATGTATTCAACACACAATAACAAGACAACAACATCGATATTTGAAAAGAATGTATTCAACACACAATAACAAGACAACAACATCGATATTTGAAAAGAATGTATTCAACACACAATAACAAGACAACAACATCGATATTTGAAAAGAATGTATTCAACACACAGTAACTAGACAACACTGAGACTTGAATGTATTCAACACACAATAACAAGATGGCAACATTTAAAAAAAAGAAAACAAACAATTGCCTTTATAAATTAAAAATTTCCCAATAACTATTCTCCTGGTTTACTCACGCAGGAACTGTTGATTATGTACAAAACATTTTATACACACACAGATAACACACACAGTGAACTTGTGAAAATCTATACATTACAATCAGAAACGCACAGACAACACAGAAAAAAACAACCATACTGAACTGCTAATATACACAAACATTCTACGTACACGGAAACAGAAAACAAAAACAAAAATACACACCAACACTCCACATGTACGACGTACAGAAAACGCGCATAGCAGGAATCCGGGAGTTGACTGTTACTAATTACTATAATTAAATCCAAGCGCTCAAATGTTCCATTTGTCTTCGCGTCCAACGGAAAATAAATCCCACTAGCAACTTAAACTAGAGAGTGATGTCTCCCGTTGAATTTGACCCCGAGCTAGATTCGAACCACCCGCTTCCCTCGGAAGGCAAGTGCCTTGCACCACTGCAGCTCACCAATACTATTAGAGTTGTCTTTCCTGTTTCTCTAAACGCATGCTCGCCCATGCCTATATGAGGAGTTCACAACCATTTGTCAATTTCCAATTTTCCCGCAAGTCGTGTGACTACGCAATAGGATCGAATTTTTGCACGTGTTCAGAGCAAGTGGTGAGTTAAACATTTTTGAAAAGAGAAGCTAGGACTGTGTCTGTGTGCCTGTGTGTTTTCGAGAACGCTGGAGTGTAAGTGTGCCTGTGTGTTTTCGAGAACGCTGGAGCGTAAGTGTGCCTGTGTGTTTTCGAGAATGCCGGAGCGTAAGTGTGCCTGTGTGTTTTCGAGAATGCCGGAGCGTAAGTGTGCCTGTGTGTTTTCGAGAACGCTGGAGTGTAAGTGTGCCTGTGTGTTTTCGAGAATGCCGGAGCGTAAGTGTGCCTGTGTGTTTTCGAGAATGCCGGAGCGTAAGTGTGCCTGTGTGTTTTCGAGAACGCTGGAGTGTAAGTGTGCCTGTGTGTTTTCGAGAACGCTGGAGTGTAAGTGTGCCTGTGTGTTTTCGAGAACGCTGGAGCGTAAGTGTGCCTGTGTGTTTTCGAGAACGCTGGAGTGTAAGTGTGCCTGTGTGTTTTCGAGAACGCTGGAGTGTAAGTGTGCCTGTGTGTTTTCGAGAACGCTGGAGTGTAAGTGTGCCTGTGTGCGTACAAGTGATAAATACAAGGGAGAGACAGATAGAAGCAGAAAGAGGCAGATGACAAAAAGAAATAAAACCACTAAATAGAATGACGCTGGAAGTCCTGTTTTTATCAATGTCGGAATTCCTTTATTCTGATGGTTAATGAATGGCATTTCTTTCCGATGTATTACGTGAAGAAATATGATGGGATCTCTTCGTCCATACAAAACTATTGACAACAGAATTCTGTTTGCTGGAGAAATTGCTGTTGTCGACAGACTAGTTGCGGGAAAAGATATTTGCTAATGCGCCATACATACGCGTGATTTCTCCGCAACATGTTGGCCTTCACCATTGTCGCTGTTGTGGTCGCTGGTTTAGAGCTCTGCTTGCAAACAGTGCCTATAATGTCCAAAAATATCACTGAAACAAATCTTCTTTTAGAGATGTAAATCAAATTGCGGGTTACAAGGCAAGGAAAGATAACGGCAAATGATGAAATCCATTCCGGCTGAAGAATTTTCAAATCTACAAATGTCAGGGCATTAGTTGTTTCCAAGAAAGTCTGGGGGATATTCTCCTCCAGTAGAGAAATTTCCGGAATTTGTCCTAAAAATACTAGGGTTTCTCATTAAATTATTTCCATTACCAATATAGGAGTACTTACCTCGTGCTTTCCAGCAGTGCAAGAACGCTTATTTCGTACTTTCCACCGGGACAGGAGTACTTATGTCATGCTTTCCACTAGTGCATGAGTACCTATCTCATATTTTCCGCCATTACAGGAGTAATTATGTCATGCTTTCCACCAGTGCATGAGTACTTATCTCATGTTTTCCACCGGTACAGGAGTAATTATGTCATGCTTTCCACCAGTGCATGAGTACTTATCTCATGTTTTCCACCGGTACAGGAGCACTTATGTCATGTTTTCCACCAGTGCATGAGTACTTATCTCATGTTTTCTATCATAAAGACTACTTATGAATTGATAGTTACTAGTTGCAGCTGACCTCTGAATGGCTGATTATGTAATCTGCCATACCTATCTAGCTACACACAGTAAAGGATTTAGGTCAAGTCATTGATCATGCATGGGCAGTGGAAATCTATAGAACGGGAGGGTGACAGTAAGAGTGGGATGCCCTTATATGGGCTTTTGCATTCTGATTAATGACGTGAAAGAACTTGTAGTTAGACCAAGAAGTAAAATGACACAATGAGTTCATCTCTATCGATGACAACAGAGTTACGTGATCTCAAGTCACACAATCTACAATCAATCAGAGGAACAGTAATCAGATAAACAATTGCTAATGATGGGACAGTAAATAGACGATCTTGGTTAATCAGTGTTTTCCACCAGTGAAATCGAATTCTATTGTTTCTTTTATATTGTTATTATTAAATCTTCTTTGTTCCTGTTATCTTAAACTCACATTTTGTTTAATTGTTAGTGTGACCAAGAGGAGTTGGCTGGGGGTTCTGAGCCAGAAATATGTTGATGTTATATAAGTCATAATTAATGAAAGGGAAAGATAATGTTGCCTACTCGAGGCATGTCAGATAATTAATATTTTGTCTGTCGCTATTTTAGACATGTTTGACAAATAAGGGTCCCAAAGAACGGGTCTGACATAGAAACTGAAAAATAAATTAGGCCGCCTGGGATGTTGTCAGTATTAAAGCTTAATATAATAAATTTAATGATTAATAATTTTGAGTCTGATACTGCGACAGTGTCATTAAATAAAATCTGGCACTTGACAAACATAAACTAAGATTCTCATCACTTGTAATTATTTATGGATGATTAAATAATTATAATAATCATAACCAATAACTAGTGTGTCTCGTACAATTTTTCTCATGCATAAAATACACACATACAAATTCTCTCATACATACAATGCATCCGAACATGTACACAAAAACATACACATTGTCTCATGAATGCAATATATACAGAGACACACACGCAGATAAATTTCTCATACATAAAATGAAACACAAATACACAATTTCTCTCATAATCAAAAACAAATATAAATTCTCTTATACATGCCAATGTTCTCGACCATGCATAAATTCTCATACGTGCAAAACTTACAAACGTACACAAGCACACATACAAATTCTCTTATACATATTACATACAAACACATGCACATATTTACAGATTATCTCATATATACTCATCGTACGCACATTCAGTATGAAAAGTTTCAACTCACGAAAATCACTTGCAAAATGTTTTGTTGTTAATTTGTAAGCAATTAGGTCGCAAACACAAATTTCAGACATGAAAAAGAACAGGAAAAACAATTATTTCCAATAAATGTGCATGGAAAGAAGTGAGAAAACACTGGGGAAGATGTGGGAGAAAAAACACATATACAGTAGTACGTCGATTATCCGAACTACTGCCCCCCCCACCCACCCCAAAAAAAAAAACAACAACAAAAAAAAACAAAAAACCACTAGTCGTTATGTTACTGCACTAGTTGTTAGATTCCTCTTTCCATACTACTAGCCAAGACATCTTAGTTTTCTCTTTCCATACTACTAGCCAAGACTTTTTAGTTTCCTCTTTCCATACTGTTAGCCAAGACATCATAGTTTCCTCTTTCCATACTACTAGCCAAGACAGTTTCTGCTTTCCATACTACTAGCCAAAACGTCTTAGTTTTCTCTTTCCATACTACTAGCCAAGACGTTTTGGTTTCCTCTTTCCTTACTACTAGCCAAGACATTTACTTTTCTCTTTTCATTCTACTAGCCAAGACTTTTTAGTTTCCTCTTTCCATACTACTAGCCAAGACGTCTTAATTTTCTCTTTACTACTAGCCAAGACTTTTTAGTTTCCTCTTTCCATACTGTTAGCCAAGACATCTTAGTTTCCTCTTTCCATACTACTAGCCAAGACTTTTTAGTTTCCTCTTTCCAACTACTAGCCAAGACTTCATAGTTACCTTTTTCCACACTACTATCTTATGGATGCAAACGATGACATCATTCAATAGGAAGTAAAGATCGATATCCTTCTCGATCCTGCTTTTTAATGCATACGAGGATATATGTAGTATAATATAGAAATGGTCTTAATTTGTCATTACAAAAGATGAAAATAAATTTTGGCTTTAGCGTTATATATAGACTCAAAACAGTCTACGGTGACCATGATGATGTGAGCGAAAATATGGTGGAGGTAGGGGGTGGAGGCGGTTAGCGTATTTCAAAATACAAGAAAAATAACTTTGCGAACAATAATTTATCTGTAGGTCTAATTACACTTTGTTTTGTATAATCTTTGTATTATTATGTGTGTTTGATTATCCGAACTATTTGATTAACAAAACTAAACCTTAGTCCCAATTAGTTCGGATATTCGATGTTCTGCTATAGAAAGAATGATTCCAACCTGGTGACTAAGTTTACTGCTCTGCGAATCTCGGCGAATCTGCGAGTCACGGCGAATCTGTTCGCTTGATTGAGACACATTTCTCAGTCTCACACTGCAGCTTCTGAAAGTCGGTCGCTGGGCTATCGCTTGTTCCTCTCGGACACGCTTGACGTAGTTCCTGGTAAAAGAGTGAGAAAATGTCAGCGAGATGACGTCATTAGTGGCATTTTCTCAGTTAAAACGAAACAAACAAAAGAAAATTGTAAGTGGTTTCAAACACACTAAGCGTGGTGCCAGTTGTAATTATTTGTTTCGTAACGTACAGTAGTTCATTTTCGCCAATCTCTTACATGACGCTGACAGCAACCTATCTGGGTTCCTATTTGGCAGCTTGTACCTTTAATGTCTGCTCTGCTGAGGAGCACAATTCTGCATTGTTGACCTCAGTTGTAGAATAGTTATGGGAATTGAGCTTTGCGGCTTTCAGACTGTGGTTTGTACCGAGTTCTATCACTCAAGCTAAAACAGGTTTTACCTTCTAGAGTGTAAACTGGAACTGAAATATGGGGGAGGGGAATAAAATAAAGGAATAAATAGGTCAAGGTAAAATTTAAAAAAAACAATGAGAAACTTTACACACAACATGAAAATTACACACACACACCTACCTATCCAGAATGTTCTCAACAGGTGAAAGCTTCACAGACTACGAACTCAAATACACAAACACACGCACGCATACACAAACTACAAACCTGATTCGCAGGATAGCCGCCAGCAAGAAGAATAATCCAATTATTGCGGAACAGGTGGAGATAACTACCAACTGCGTCCGACTTAGTGCTGTCAAATAAAAAAAAAAATGCATGCATTTTATGAATCCCACACTAAATAAAAGAAAGCATATACTATAAAAGCAATGTTAGTAACAGATTTTTGTCATACAATGAGAGAAACATTATTACTTTATCTGATCTATTCAGCGTCAAGATCGCGAAGCCGAGACGTCAAAACCGATGAGTGAAGTAATGTAGTAGCAGAAGTTGTCATGATTAATTAGTTCAGGTCAGCCGTTGTCTGCCTGCCCATCTGCCCCCACTCTCTCTCTCTCTCTCTCTCTCTCTCTCTCTGTGTCTCCCAGCGTGCCTGTTTCTCTGTCCCTTTCACCGTCTATCTTACTTTTAGTGTATATAAATAACTCTTTCTCTAATCGTTTTTCATTGGTGCGCAATGCTTCACAACTGTTACCGAGCAGACGGTGTCCTTGCCGGTTTCCCAGTGAATGTTTCCCAGTGGACTGGCTTCATGTCAGTTATTATAGAGATGACGTTAGAGATGCATTAAACGGAAAGGAGGGAGGGGTGTATATTAGACACACACGGAGTGGAGTCAGACATATTGGGGGTGGAGATGTGATTATTCGGATGATAAAAACGAAGATAATTTATTAATTAAAAGTAATGGCTAAAGGTTATGTCTGCTGCATTGCGACAGACAAAAACAAGAGATAGACACACTGAGGCCTAGAGAAAGTGGTACAGATATACACTGTTGATAGACATAAGAAATATATACGTTCATTCCTAAAAAATATGACAGACAGAAAACATATATCGTTTAGCATTCAGAAAACAAGACAGATAAAAAAAAGTTATGATAGGAAGGCTGAAAGACATGACAGAGAGAAAGACATGACAAGAGAAACCTGACAGCTCTTGTTCCATATCACGTACTAGAATTTTTGCTCCACGTCACTTACAGGGAAACTAAGAACGGTGTGACTCAGTAGGCCTTGTTCCACGTCACATACAAACAGCTTAATTCTCTAGGCCTTGTTCCACGTCACGTACAAACGGCTTAATTCACTAGGACTTGATCTACATTATCTGTTCATGGTTTAGTTTAGGAGGCCTTGTTCCACGTCACGTAACAGTATCACATAGTGGCATTAGGTAGGTACACATCCACTATACGCTATAAATAATCTATCCTAAACGCTATCCAGATAGTTCCGATAACTGGCAATAATTAGTATTCAATCTTTATTCAAAATGAATATTCAGGAGAGTGCTGGACAATGTGCTATGACTGCGTCATTAGATGACCGTAGACAGACGGACAGACAGACAGACCAGACCAATCAAACGCAGAGTTGACAAGTAATGTGAATCTCCCGGCTATCAAACATATCACATATTTCATGAGCTACTCTCTGTTGTTCCGAGTAACTAATACAAAGAACAACCACCTACAGAAGGCAAGTGGTTTTGCCGTCATCTTTAAATTATATTTCCTTGTATTTCATCCTTACCATTTAATCATATTCCCTTATTAATTATGCATCTCGCCTAGACATTAAATAGGATACTATATGTGGAAGAGTGTTCATTGAGGGAACACATGATGACAAATTTTAAGACCCTGTGCTTTTAAATACAGATCGGCACTTTATTGTCAGTTTGACCTTCGACTGAGCACTGGATGTAACACTAGACTCATACAGACAACAGACACAGTTTGGTTTGAACCCACGTCTACCACCCGCCTAGACAAACCCATCAGGCGTAATGATCAAGCTAAGTTGGCCACACGTCTAAGTTTAAGTCTAACAAGAGCCAGTAAAGTCAATTCTAAGTCACATACAAGAGCCTTTATGAAGGCATTTTGTCAGGAAATCTTGTTCCATGTCCCATACAGTACTGTCACAAGTTGATTCTTCATCGTCATATACAGTGTCTTTACAGGGTACATAGTCAATTGAATTATTCATTGTCACGTGTCTCTACAAGGTACATAGTCAACTGAATTATTCATTGTCAAGTGTATTTACATGTTACATAGTCAACTGAATTATTCATTGTCACGTGTCTTTACAGGGTACATAGTCAATTGAATTATTCATTGTCACGTGTCTTTACAGGGTACATAGTCAACTGAATTATTCATTGTCACGTGTCTTTACAGGGTACATAGTCAGTTGAATTATTCATTGTCTAGTGAGGTATATTTACATGTTACATAGTCAACTGAACTATTCATTGTCATGTGTCTCAACAAAGGACATTGTCAATTGAATTATTCATTGTCACGTGTCTCTACAGAGGACATGTCCTAGCGAATTATTAATTGTCACGTGTAGTAAGTACGTCATTATCAAGCACATCAGTACATATGCCAAGAGGGCTTCCTTCCGTTAAAATTGATTTATATTTTCATGATGAGTTGGTAGTTGATTGGACTTTCAACTGGTTTTGCAGATGAATGCCAGCGCCGATGAAAGGTATTCTGAAAGGTAGAGATGTAGTTCCAGAGGTGAGGAGAGGGTGGATTGTTTCATATTCTTCGATTTTCAACCGACAAAAAGCATCTTCAGCCTGCTCAGCATGCAACCCGCGGGACCCGAATTTTCATCTTAAGCACAACATCTTGATCTAGGGAACTAGATTAAGTATCACCATTAAGATTTTCACTCCAGTGGACTTCGACAGGAAATCGAACACTAGCGCACGAAGAAGAACGAGTGCCCTTACTTCTGTGATATTTCCCTGTGACAGCATGGATCCTTGTCATCAGTAATAAAATAGCCGTCTTTAATGACTAAGTGGATATAGCACAAATTTGTTAAAATTATATGATTCAGATTATGTTAGCCGATCACCTGTGAGGTTAGATATAACCGTTTGTGTTAGTCATTCTTGCAAGGAGAGGTCAAGCATATTTTCGATTATCCCATATTGTGCTGGTCTTAAAATCCACTTAATATAGACACATAGCTTGTTGACAGTCGCATCCGGGTTGTTGCCAACTCACTAGCAGATGCACTGCCCTCATGTGTTTACCATCTCGAATGCGGTATGTGAAGTCCAAAAGCTGTGTATCTATGGAGATCAGCTATACAAAAAAAAAATAAATCCATTCATAATAAGTATGTATGCACCGATCATTTATTTTCTTTTCCAGCTGACTGCTTATCGTAATGTTTTCATCTGGACAGCCCACAGCAGAAAATAGCAATAATATATTATATGGCATTTACTTCTGTATGCCGACCAGAATAGCAATAATATATTATATGGCATTTACTTCTGTATGCCGACCAGAATCAAAATTCTTCGAAGAGATGTAACAAGCATGAACAATGTGCCTGTGTGATTCGATTGAAATATTTTGAATTGGAAAATTGTTGTTGTTGTGGGTGGGTGGGTGAAGGAACACACATCCACATCTCACCTCAATCCCCATGTGATGTGAGCGAGCAGAACGTAACTATAGATGTTGGTGTTGTGTGCCAAACTCATTCCACTCGCATTCCCTACCTTATGCATACAGTGACGTTATATTTCACCCACACACACACATCGATACAGATACACCACTCGCCTTCAGTCACCAATGAGCATTCAATAGAATGGACAAAGGCCTCTTGTGAATGAACGAGTGATTATAAATGTGTAACAGAACAACTGTAATAGAACGCTTGTAACAAAACGGGTAGCTTGAGACAATCGCATGTTTTCGATATGTCACAACAAAAGGCTATCAAAACAACTATTGCTTTCAGTAAACAGACTAGAGATACATAGTCTATGTAAATAATAATATAACATTTAGAAGGTTTCAGAATACTGGACTCTCGAGTTTTTTTATGTAATTTTTCTACGGTCTAAAGCCAACAACTAGATGGAAAAGAGTGGTTCATGTGGCTGTGGCATCTTCCTCAATTGCTTTCGAGGAATCATGCGAACAAATATGTCATTGCCACTTTTCCTTCTATTGTACACACACACACACACACACACACACACACACACACACACACACACACACACACACACACGTATGCGTTAAACTTATTAATCTTATCATCTTTGTATCAAGTCTTTGACCTTCATATTAAAATTTGCAATTCCTTGTAAAGAAATTATTGCCCTTTATTTTTTTCCCTTTCTCAGCCCCGCTCCCCCCTCAACCCCCTTTATTTTTGGAGTCTTGTAACAAGAATCCATTTACAATGCAACATCAATTTGCGACTTAATTATTTAGCATTCCATAGCACTTCCCACAGTCGCATGGGATTACACTTGCGTGTAGTCAGTGTCAGCAATCCTCGCAGGACACGTCATTGACGTGTGGATCAAATCGTGCGTTCAGTGGAGCTTGTTGCTTCCTCAACTCAAAGCGAGGATCTAACCATGTTTTGAGAGAAGCTTGGGACCTTCTCAACACATAGCAAAGATCTAACTATTTTATGTGGGACTTACTCAACACTTAGCAAGGACCTAACTATGTTTTATGTGGGACTTACTCAACACAGCAAAGATCTAACTATGTTTTACGTGGGACTTACTCAACACTTAGCAAGGACCTAATAATGTTTTATGTGAAGCTTGCGACTTTCTCAACACAAAACAGGGATCTAATGTTTATGTGGGTTTGCGACTTGTGAACATCAAACGGGGATCTTAACAGGTATTATATGAGGCTTGCCATTTTCTCATCACAAAACAAGGATCTACTGTACCCACCCTTTTTTTTTCAACTATCAACCAGGTGTTTATCGTATTACTGTGTGCTTTTTTTTTTTAACTACTCCTGTGAAATAGATTTAGTTCTGGAATATTCTGAGACAAGTTGAAAATCGTTTAGTTTACTTGTCGATGTACAAGTGACAACGATGCACGCATGTCTGTGCGTGTGTTTGTATAATTATTTGATTGTGTATATCTGCTTGCGTGTGTTTGTATATAATTATTTGTGTATATATATCTACGTACGAGTTTGTATAATTATTTGATTGTGTATATCTGCGTGCGTGTGTTTGTATAATTATTTGATTGTGTATATCTGCGTGCGTGTGTTTGTATAATTATTTGATTGTGTATATATGCGTGCGTGTGTTTGTATAATTATTTGATTGTGTATATCTGCATGCGTGTGTTTGTATATATTTGTGTATGTATATCTACGTACGAGTTTGTATAATTATTTGATTGTGTAAATCTGCGTGCGTGTGTTTGTATAATTATTTGATTGTGTATATCTGCATGCGTGTGTTTGTATAATTATTTGATTGTGTATATCTGCGTGCGTGTGTTTGTATAATTATTTGATTGTGTATATCTGCGTGCGTGTGTTTGTATAATTATTTGATTGTGTATATCTGCATGCGTGTGTTTGTATATATTTGTGTATGTATATCTACGTACGAGTTTGTATAATTATTTGATTGTGTAAATCTGCGTGCGTGTGTTTGTATAATTATTTGTTTATGTGCATGTTCTAGCTGTGGCTGAGTTTTCTCATATTGGTTTCTTATTTTCTTTTTGATCTTACTCAACTTTGTTGGTATTATTGTTATTATTGAAATTGATCAATTCATTTTCTCTTTTCGTGTTTGTTTTATTTGAATGCATTTATATATTCTTAAGCGACTGTTGTTAACCATTTGGCAGTGTTCCTTAGAAAAGTTAAATCATTTCTGCGCAATGGATCTGCCTTTCTGAAGACTTATGTACAGAGATATATAGAACGAAAGATAGATATACAGACAGATAAACAGAGAGAGAGATAGACAGATAGATAGACATACAGACAGGCAGAGATAGACAGATAGATAGACATACAGACAGGCAGAGATAGACAGACTGATATGTAGTGTAACACCCGAAATGCGAATAGCATAAGTAATAATTAATTATTATATTTTTTTTTAATTTATTTAATTTCTGGAATTTTATTAAATGTTCACTATTCTCGTTTGGAAATTTTTCTTGTAGATAAGAGTATATATATTAAAAAAAAAAAACCGTTAGAGTATTGATCAAAGGTTGAACGGTCCAGTCCAGTGGCCTGTAGGCGATTGTGTAACCATATTATTTAGCAAGCCACATGACGTGCGCCTTAGTCACGCATCAGCAGACACTAAGCGCCTGCAGCCATGTCGCTCAGCGTTCATAAGTAGAAGTAAATTCTCATAAATAAATTACTCTTAAGAACACACGCCAGAGCTAACCGATATTGCTACGAGAATTCCTAAGACTGTTAATCTAAAGATTATCCTTTTAAAAGAACAGATGTCTCCCCCTTAAAAATCTAAATTAAGAGAAACAAGTCACGAGGGCCTTATGTCAGTCAATCAAACTAATTAGCATATGCAACTTAGGTTGAAGAGACTATTTCCTGTTTCTATGTTGCCTGCCTTATGATTACTATTGTTTGTACGTAAACTTACTATTCATTTAATTTTATTCGTTGCATTGAATAAAATTGTTATTGTTAATTATACTTCCACTTCGGTGTTTAGATAAAGAGGGAGATAATGCATGCTTAGGGGGTGGGGGCTAAATTTAATTTGTATTAAGTCAGACAACGGCATATCTTGGTAAGTGTCCTCCTAAGTTGAAGGAGAGTATGAGTGGGCCAGAATTCCTATACATTCTATAAGTGTTCGAATTTGCAAGAAGTAAAGGGAGACAACAAAGGGTAACACTCAGGACGATAGAATAAAGTACATAAACGCCTCTGAGGTTTGACTGAGTTTTTCTCCGTCTGCAAATTTACAAAGACACGTAGGGGTGCAATTAAATTAGGGGTTGAGTAGATAATTGTTTAAACCATCCAATCACAAATAGATAGATAGATAGAAGAAAAAAGAAGTGAAATAAACTAAATTAAAAAAAGGAACAGAAAAGAAACAATAAAAATGCGGAGACAAATAATTCAGTGAAAAATAACAGAACAGAAAACAAACGAAAAAAAAGAAGGAAAATTTAAAGAAACAGCAAAAGCTAAAAAGAAAATGGGGAAGACAATAAAAAGAAAAAAAAATGTGAAAGAAACAGCAAATGTAAAAAAAAGAAAATGGGGGAGACAATACAGTAAACCAAATTAAATGGGGAAGAAAGATAGTACAGAAGGAAGGAAGGAAAGGGAAGGGAAAGAAAGAAAGAAAGAAAGAAAGAAAGAAAGAAAGAAAGAAAGAAAGAAAGAAAGAAAGAAAGAAAGAAAGAAAGAAAGAAAGAAAGAAAGAATTTTACACTAAATCTGACTACTATTCGACACAAATAAAAATCTGCGGCAATGCAATACTGATGTAACGAAAGGAAAAGAATAAGAGACTGAGTGTACGGAATGGGGGTGGTGGTGGTGGTGAGATGGAAATGGTAATTAGGCATGTCTAGTATTTCACAAGCGTGACAAATAGACACTTTAAGTTCCCATACGTGAATTCGCGAATACAATGCCCTATCCCACTCCACCCCATCCTCCTTGCAACGTTCACCACCCATAATACGTCCTAATGTAATACGTCAAACATTTCACGCGTGCGCTCAAAATGACGCACTCGTGTTAGTACGTCAATCACGCTCGCGCGAAAACCCCACACGCACCCAAATGAAACACTAATAAAAGTACGTCAAACGTACTCGCACGAAAACCCCACACACACCCAAATGAAACACTAATAAAAGTACGTCAAACGTACTCTCACGAAAACACCACGTGCCGTTTCCACAGATGGTCCTCGCTTCGCGCAGTGTTGAAAATTTAAAAAAAGTACATGTACAGTGGTGCTGTATTCAGAAAACAGCGATGTAGCGTTAATGACTCTTTTTTCTGCCCCTCTCTTTGAATGCGGTAGACGGGTAGAGAAACGCAGGACTGATTCTGTTAGCATACAGAACCGCCCCAGAGGCCTGAGTGTCTGTGACCTCAAAAGACGAAGGTTATAACTTTCTTTCAATATATGTCAGATAGTAATGGCCAAACAGAGATAGGCAGGAGCATTAGGCAACGTGCGTTCCTGTCTCCAACAGTCATACAAATCCATGTTGACACGTTCTGACGTCACGTGTCCTTTGAGACAAACAAAAAAAATCAAAATTTTGATCTGTTTACATGTACAGTTAGTGATATTTCTTGAGATAAAATTTTGACGTAAATATGTGAAAAATACGGGGAAGTAGGATTGTTTAAATGCAGGGATAGCAGAAATTACATAGTCACCACCCCATACTGTTCAGTTAAGATTACTTTCTTACTGAATATAACACATATTGAAAAATTTTATATAAATTCGTGTATTTAATGTTTTCAACTGTAGATGCACTCGCGATTGTATCGAGATTGTAAATTTGCAATTTGTAAGTATATGTAACTAAAATTACAGAACCACGACGCAAAGCCCTTTTCTGTTTACTTTCTTTGTGACGTAAGTTAAATATATGATTTCATTTATAGTTGTATTGACAATTTGTTTTTTATACTATTACAGTTATGTGAACCACTGGACTGAATTCTATTTGGTTTCTTACTGATAGTTTGATTTTGAACAACTATTTCAGTTAAGTGAACCATTGCACTAAATGTTAGTTTCTTACTTTTGACAGTTTGACGTTGGATAAATGTTTCAGTTAAGTGAACCATTGCACTATATGTTAGTTGCTTACTTCTGACAGTTTGACGTTGGATAACTGTTTCAGTTAAGTAAACCATTGCACTGTATGTTAGTTGCTTACTTTTGACGACAGTTTGACGTTGGATAACTGTTTCAGTTAAGTGAACCATTGCACTATATGTTAGTTGCTTACTTTTGACGACAGTTTGACGTTGGATAACTGTTTCAGTCATGTGATATTGTAGTGTGTGCTGAGGCAGGGGAGGGGAGGGGACAAGACGACAGTTACCCTTTTCATATTGAAATTAATTTCTCAGAATTGTACGATTTGGTGGACAGCAGAGCAAAGATTGCATCTTGTTTATCGCCTGACTTCAAAGAAGCCAATGCCAACATTTTCTGTCCATGGTTGTGCTAACCATCCGCCCATCATTGCATCAGCAGCCATTGACTGAATCAGTAAGTCTAAGTCATTTCTAAATTAATGTAATTCATTTCTAAATATTTAGCTAAACAGACACACCAACATTGACTAATGAAGTTCAGCCCCAGCCTGTGATAGATACAAAATGTGACATTGAGTCTCAGTGTGTGTGTGTGTGTGTGTGTGTGTGTGTGTGTGTGTGTGTGTGTGTGTGTGTGTGTGTGTGTGTGTGTGTGTGTGTGTGTGTGTGTGTGTGTGTGTGTAGGTAGGTAGGTAGGTAGATGTACAAGTGTAACATTCACTTCCAGTGTATTTGTGTGTGTATTGATGTACAAGTGTGATGTTCAGTTCCAGTGTATTTGTGTGTAGAGAAATGTACAAGTGTGACGTCCAGTTCCAGTGTATTTGTGTGTAGAGAGATGTACGACAAGAGTGACGTAATTGGAGTTTAATTCTAGAACGTGTCTATACCCTGTCCATACATTTAACTAAAGATAAATAATGTAAATATTATGTACCAAGTGAGATTTCAAACAGGACCTTGTCAAATATTTGAACAGACAAAATAAACATAACTAACGGTTAACTAAACTGTAAATCGAATATAACGTGTCTCGATTTATGGCTTATAACATGGTTTTTGTTTTCTTTTTTCCTTGTTTTGGGGTGTGGGGGTACGCTGTTATTAAATGAGAGATCCCTTATAACGCGCTTTCAGTTTTCATGCACACGAGCTTGCTCATGTCACAGAGTTAAAACGACGGCCGAGAAAAAGACCTTTTGTTTCTTCGTTAGACTTTACAGTTTTCATAAATACGAACACGTCTATGTTAAATCTGTCCAAATCTGTGCTAAGTCTATGTGAAGTCTAAGTCAATATTAAAGTCTCTATCAGGTCTGTAGAGGTAAACTGATATTGGCTGGCCTCGTTCTCATAAATCTTAAAAATTGGATAATAAAAACTACTCATCCAGTTGGAATTGGTTTGCATTGCATCAGCAATTTCTAGCATATTCTCAAATCGAGTTGTTAACTCCAACTCTAACACTTACAAAGGTACCATCATAAGGAGTGCCCAAGGTTGGGTCACATTGTCAAGGTGTATGTGAGTGCAATTAAATCGGAAATAAAGTTATTAAGTTAAATATATTGCTAATACTAATGTAAAATAATATCACGAATTAAAAACATAAATATAACCAAGGTAAAAAATAAGCGTTATTGATCAGCGAGAATTAAATAAAGAAGGCGTGATAAAATAAGGAACGAAGGAAAGCTAACTAGCTGGCTGAGGATGGGTGGGATCATGGAAGAAAGAAAAGTGAGTGGGAAATATGAAGACAGATAATAATGGAATAAGGAAGGGGAGATGAATAGACAAAAGAAAGAATGGAAAGAAGAACACAATGAGAACATGATGAGGAACTCAAAGAACATACAGAAGGACAAACACCAGGAGGAAAATACAGAAGAACACAAAACAAAACAGAAAGAAAAACAGGATACAGAAGAACACAAAGAAGAAAACAAAGAAGAACAGAAAGAGAAACAGAGAAAAACAGAAAGAACAACACATAGAATATAACTAAGAACATAAGAAAGAACACAAAAAACGCAACTAAGAACACAAAGAACATAAGGAAGAACACAAAGACCATAACTAAGAACACAAAGAACATAAGGAAGAACACAAAGAACAGAAAGAAGAACACAAGGAAGAACACAAAGGAGTGCAAAGAAAAAGGAAGAGAAGAAAGAAATGTAGAAATGAAGACGGAATAAGGAGGAAGAAAAAATAATAAAAGAATGAAGGAATGACAAAATAAAAGAATGCCAGCTCTCCACCCAACATACGCGATGTGTTTTCATGCTCGTCTTTGTCCCCGTCTTTGCTGGCGTTGCTCTTGCCAACAGTTCCATTGACACTTGCAGCATCGTCTTCAACTCTGCGACTTCGGCTGTCATTCTGCACAACCAGCGACTGTACGGGAGGCAAAATGTCAGGGGAGCTAACGCATTCATTTTTTGCAGTCGCACCTTCGGTCACGCCTGCCAGGTGAATTTTGTTGGACCCAGGTTCCACGCCCGTCCACATTGGCTGCGCGCTAGCACTGTCGTCTGGACTCTGGACGGGTGCGACCGGAACATCGACAGGCTGCGACTTGCTTCCATCGAACGACAACGGCGACTCTGTGAAGTAGAGGTTGACGAGAACGGATCTGGTGTCAGATTTGCCGGAAGTGAAGTCGCTAGGCCTGACGTCGGGCACGACTTTGCGGAGCTGATAGCACGACAGAGATGTTGGCGACAATATTTTCAGCCTCTCTAGAATTTCAACCAGCAGAGAGTACAGTTGCGTGTTGGAGTACATGGACAGATCGGGAAGGAGAATTTGAGAATCGTCAACATCGGGTGGTCGGGCGCCTGGGTCCGACTTTTCTTTCAGTATCCCCGGCATCGTGGCAGGTGAAACTGGTGGCACAGATACAGTCGGGTTTTCGGCACCGTCGTTTTGGGAGGTGTTAAGCGGTTGGACCAGCACAGTGTTGTCGCTGTGGTAGACATCACTTAGAATAACAGAAACAGTGGTGCTGTTATTGGCGGCAAGGTGCGACTGATCGGAAACAGTGGTGTTGCTGTTGGAGGCATGTTGCAGCCCAGCAGAATTAGGGGTGGTACTGTTGGAGGCATGAACAAAATGAAAAAGGAGGACAGCAAATGCATATATTCCAGTACCACAACGAGGGCGCCTGGTTGTCATGGCTACCACAATTCAGCAATTGGAATAAAGACTTTAAGAGACGTCATCTGCAAACAAAAAAAGAGAGCGATAAATAAACGTCAGAACTGTATTTCAGCATGTTTGTTTCATTTTCTTCTCGTCAGTTTTATTTTCTTTTTTATAGTAGTAAATGAAATGTGATATCATCACTAATCTGCAACATGTTTTAAATACATAATTTTATTACTAATTGAAGTGTGATATCATTAATATATATATATGCTTTAAGTATATATTTTTATCACTAATAAATTGTTATTTCAATAACTACATTATATTTTAATTATATATGTTTTAGTACTAAAAGAAATGTCATTTTACTAGTTTGCATTATGATTTCAGTACATGAATTTTGTGATTCTAATACTGCCTGCTAGATAATTATTACACTTGCTATTTTGTGATTTTATCAAAGTATAATTTACTCAACAGGTTTCATTGATTTTGTTAATGTAGAGGTGTTGTTAGTAGGAAGTTTTGCTGATGTGAAGTTGATATTTACTAAAGTCGATCTTGGTATGAAGATGTATTGATGTGAAGTTGACATTTACTTAAGTCGATCTTAGTATGAAGACGTATTGATGTGAAGTTGACATTTACTAAAGTCGATCTTGGTATGAAGATGTATTGATGTGAAGCTGACATTTACTGAAGTTGGTCTTAGTATGAAGAAATACTGATGCGGTGCTGACACTTACTGAAGTAGGTCTTAGTATGAAGACATACTGATGGGTGCTGACATTAAATGAAGTTGCTATTGGTATGAAATTTTACTGATGCGAAGTTGATAAGTCATTAAGTTGTTGTAGCAGGAAACAGAGAATCTGTTATTGCTCACTGCTTCTATTTCGTCTGATGAATAGTTGTTTGATAATTGTTTGAGGACATCTGAATAAGGACTGCTTGTCTTGTTACTGTGTGTTAAATAATTTTTTAATGACAGTTTCTTGATGGCTTTGTGTTTATGTGTTTGTTCGATGACATGTTTGCGTCGAGTTCTGTTTGCTTTATCAAATGGAGGATTTATGGCGAAAGAGAAATGGAAGACGAGTCCCATACTACATGACAAACGTTTCCCGTTGGGGTATCGTACTACTAAAATTCCCTCCCAACTGTCTGAATCAGAACAATTGGTCCTATACCCACTCCCTACTCCATTGTTGCGTCATTAATTGAATCAAACACTGGCGATAAGCGTAACAAACCCGGGAACGTAAACAAGCGTGCAAGGGGAGAACACTCCATGGGGAAAATCGGTTAATATAATTTTCAGGACAACTGGCCAGGAACATGCAAGGTTTTTAGCCACTAATACACACATGGTCCCCCGATAGCAATGTTCCTCGTTAACACAAAATTGTCCCGCAACTAAACAGAGATTAGCTTTAGCCGCTCACCTTTCACATCAAGACAAAAGCAGAGATGACATAATATATTATTTTTTATTTGAAAAAATCTTAACGTAAAAGTCTGAAAATGTAATTAACTAACATAATTAATAAACATAAATGACAAAACATTTCAACTAGCTACATTGTTTACATTGACATCTTGTTCACAATGAGATCGAATTCACAATGACATCTTGTTCACAGTGATATTTGTTCATGCTGATATTTTGTTCACTGAGATCTTTTTCACATTGAGATCTTGCGCACGTTGATATCCTTGCTCACTGAGATCTTTTTCACGGTGAGATCTTGTTCACATTAAGGTTTTGCTCACATTAGTCAATGAAATGTACAAACAATAGGATTGAGTGACAGATTGAAACCAAACGCATGAATGCACTGTAATAGTTTCTTCCAAATGTACTCAGTCTAATGGTTTTTCAAGATTGGACAATATATTCAGCCGTATTTTAACAACGTATTAATCAAAAATAAACTTAACGACCCCCATTCACCACCAATTATTAAATCTCGTCACTAAACAAATAGGAAATGTCTCCAAACAAATAACAAACGTCACGAAACATATAACTGATTCCACTCAAAATTGACAATCCTCAACAAGCAATAACATCCTCAACAAATACCTTACCAACAATAATAAAGCACCAAAAAATAGCAAACTTCAACAACCAATAACAAACCTCTCCAACAAATAACAAATTTCGCCGACACAAATACACGACAACAAAAACTACACCCACTACTTCTTGAGCAAACGCTGGAGGTTAGTCAAGCTCACTCTCTCCCAAAATTGATATGAAAAAGTGTTGAAGATAACCATGCATTCTGTACATCTCTAGACGGTTAACATTCTTCGATCACGACAGTACATTTGTATTTAGTCAACAGTATGGACCTCCGTAATTTCCATAAAGCTGACCTTGACCTTTTTACAATTCGCTGCGCGGTACGTATGCGCCACCGATCAGTAGGAAAGTTAACTCTGTCTCTCTGCCATTCGGTAGTTTTAAGTTATGGTGAAGTACTCATCTATTTCATTCGCAGTCTTATCGGCGTGAATTTTATGCGACTTCGAACAATTTTAACACTGAGCTACACTTCGTACAACATGAAAATATAAAACAGCTGTAAAAAGTTGGGGGTCTCCAATTTCGACAACGACTTCAAGGGACTGTTCCACACTATCACAAGCGTATGTAGACTGATGTGCATGGGCCATATTGGATATTTTAACTGAAAGCAAAAGATACAAATTAAAAGTCGACCACTTAAGAGCTTCCAAAATTAACAGTGAAACAATCACATATACCAATCTTCTCTTGCCTGCTTCTAGAAAATTTTACCTACACAAGGTTATCTACAACTGTCAAAGTGATAACTTAGAAATGGACGGCATATCCAAACTAAGAAAATGAGGCAATTACGAGAAGAAAAGAATGTTGCCACAAACAATCAGTTTTTAAAATGAGCTAAATTGCGAAATAATGACGCTCAGGTGGAACGTAGTGACGTTATGTACACCACTCGTCAAAAACATATACTGTCAAAATTGGCCAAATTTAACTCTGAATTATAGATCAATAATAATACTATCACACCACTCTTACTAATTACGCAAATTTTAATTAGAAAATAACACATATTTTTGTTCTACTAAATCGGTCGGAAAAGGGTCAAATTATGTCGCAATATACATTTTATACTAAATGCGGCACGCGGCTATACGCTATCTTAACGAGCGAGTAGAGGTGGCCACATTCGACCTAAAAATAATAGACGTAGAAACAACATCCAGCTACGAAACTAATTAAACACAGCGTGTCTCAGCCACTGAACTAGTCTGGTTTTTACAGTACACTACGTTGTTTAACAGACTGTAATAAGAAAATAGAATTACATAAACCGATTGACCTGTTAATAGCGGTAAATTTTAACACTAATGTCAAACTCATATAATAAGAAGATACACAGACACACACACACACATACACGCGCGTGTTTGTGCGATATATTTATAGAACAGCGTTCGGTTAATCAGACGCCAGCCAGCATGTGAAAACATTGCTACGCCAAACAATAGGTCTTTACAACATTTTTGCAAGAGCGATCGGTTTCAAATTGATTAAAATATATGTACATTACGTAACTGTTTTAAACAAATGTATGTTAAATTCAAGCGCGCGCGCACACACACGCAGTTCAAGTGAGAGTAACTTTAAAATTGAGCTACACTTGCAATAAGAAAATAAGACACGCAACTTTACTAGATTGCAACTGACAGGAGAGTGAAAACTTAGCTCTACTTAAATGATAAAGAAAAAGGATCGCATAACTATATATAATCGCAAACAAACACTTAGCAGTGCAGTAAATACAGGTGTAAGAATCCTCTATATACTAAAAAGGAGAAGAAAATTCTGTGATTTATAAGTTCTGTACTTCAGTGACCTGGCTGATAAGCAGTGGAATTCATCAACTGATAATTATAAGTATTGGATTAACAATGACTGATTAGGTCCGTATTTCAGCGTACTGTGTCACACTAAACTCTCTCTCTACTTGTGCCATGTCACACTAAACCTTCTCTACTGGTGCCATGTCACACTAAACCCTCTCTACTGGTGCCATGTCACACTAAACCTTCTCTACTTGTGCCATGTCACACTAAACCTTCTCTACTAGTGCCATGTCACACTAAACCTTGCCTTTGCTGTATCTACACATTACGTCATCAAGTGCGTTTTGAAAAATCTAGAGTTGACCTCCACATCCTATCTCATGCTAATGGCAAGATTCCAATAATAACAAAAAATATTCTTCGAGATTGTATAGTTTTCCAAAATGTTATTGTAACTTATCAGTCGCTCGTAAATCGCACTGGTTGTGTTTGCCTTTAAACTTCAAGGTTAAAAAACTGTGAAATTCCACGGACCTGAATTTTGCCTGAATATATATCACTATCCAAATTTTGCCTGGCACACACATCCTTAGTGGTAATCGTTCCTTGATTATGGTTCCACTTCGGTTCTATTTTGCGCTCATTTTGCAGACTTGACATTTAATAAGTGCATAAAAAAAAACAATAGATTACCTTAACTTATATTTTAATTGAGAATTTTCAGTCATATGCATGGAGTACCTCGCTATAATTTTAGCACTTTCTGTTACGATCCTGTACCGCCCCAATATGTCTGCAGCACGCCGTTAAATGACCGTTTAACATCTCAAATTGTCCTTATAGCACTTCTGGTTACGATCATATAATAACTGAACATATATGTAACACTTAGCAAATTGATTATACGACCATCATCACAACCCTTCCAGTTGATTTTTTATTTGGCGGGGGAGGGTTCACTGGCCACAATGATAAGATAATTATTTAAGTTTTATATAAACAATTTATCACTATCTCAACACGTATACTTTAAATAATAACCCATTAAGAACCCCAGCAAGATTTTAACAGTTTTATAGGACCAGTGGAAAGCTTTAGCGTGAATCAAGGACACTAAGGTCAAACCCAGGCATGCAGCACACGGCCAGAGTATCTCATGACCCCTTCCGACAGATTGGTCACTGTGTTAGTCAGGATAATAGAATGGGTGTCACGGGAAACCCGGCGGTCAATAACTGGAGCAGGAAGAACCCATAGTGTGATCACGTGATTAAGCGTGTCTACCGGAAGTGGAGTCGTCACTTTGAAGGCACAGTTGAGACAAAGAGAAGGAGTAGTGGCTGCAGTCTGTGATGGGGACATTGAGAGGTGGGGCAGACACTAATCACTCTTAATCAATAGTTACTGGAAATGGGGTAGACTCTAACCTGTCTTAATCGAAATTTATTACAATTACACGCCGTTGCCCGACACAAACACGTTTGCAAACACCTGTAGCGTGCTGAAACGTGGAAATGTTGTCAGTTTAATATTCCCCATCCATATCGAAATGTTATCAGAGCAATATTCCCCATCTCCATCGAAATGCTGTCAGTGCCGTATTCCCCATCCCTGTCGAAATGTCAGAACAATATTCCCCATCCCTATCGAAATGTTGTCAGGGCAGTATTCCCCATCCCTATGGAAATGTCAGAACAATATACTTCATCCACATAGAAATGTTGGAACAACATTCTCAAACCAGTACATTGAGCAAAACCAAAGCAATGAACAAAACAATATCTATTTACAAATGACGATTACAAATTACAAATATTTATCATTCAATAATGGGACTATTTTTACTTTTTAAATCTTTATAACTTCATACACCACGCTAGATAACCGTTATGTAAAAAACTTTTAAAATGTGTGCTCGTTATCAACAAAACGTGGCAAAAGTAAGAGGTGGCCTTTCTATCTCCAGAACGCTGCAGCTCCACAAGGCCACCATTTATGGTATCTATCCTTTGATTTTCAAGATGCTCCTAAATGAAGAATTCAAGAACAGCTTTGACTTCTAAGAAAATATTAACTCTAGAAGTCAACGTCACTCCCCAATCTGCCAATCTGACAGTAACTGTCATTACATGTTACAGTGTCATGTCAAGTCAATCTTGGCAGTGTTTGATCAATAATGCGTCATTATCATATCAGAGCAATATTTGGCATGACAAGTGAATGCTGACAAGCGTCTGGTCAATACATACATCATTTACATGTCAGGACAATACTTGCCTCAAAATGGTCCACTGTCGTGACAAGTCAATTTGACAATGTCTGGTCATTCCATGACAAGTCAATGCTGACAGTGTCTGGTCAATACATACTTCACTATCATGTCACGACATTTGTCACTAACTGATCTACTGTCCAGTCAAGCCAGTGATGGCAGTAGTGGTCACTTGCCATTTCCCAAACCGCTGTCAGGCCAGAACAATCCTGAATTTGTTTAACTGTGAGTACATAACAGGAGATAGTTCTAATGCCCTTTGACCTGCAAAGAAACAATTAAAAATTGATCTTGTTCTATTTTATAAAACAGCTGGTTGCTACGGTAGCAGATGTCTGTATGGTAAAGGGTAATTAAAGGCGAGAAAACTCAAACACGAACTCATGGACAGTAAAACGAAAAACCCCACAAAATACCACAAATGATGTCAATTGGTCAGAGCCTTGTCAAAGTAAGACATTCGTCCGGTAATTATATCGTTACTATGCCTTCTTAACAAAATCACCTTTTAATTAAATTGTAACAAATAGACTTCCTTTCACAATTCAGTCTTAATGTAGTACATAAACAAGGGAGAATTTCCTTAGCTTTCTTTGGACGATACCTCTAGCGAACAACAACTTTCAATTTCTTGGGTCTTCCTTTAGGCTGTAGTGAAAAAAAAGTCCGCACGTGCATTCCATCTTATCAATGGACCTGTCTTTGTGCGTCCATATTATCAATGGTTTGTTATTATACGTCCATCTTATCACTGGGTCTGTCCTTCTACGTCCATCTTATCACTCTGCCTGTCATCCTACGTCCATCTTCTTATTGGGCCGCCATTGCATGTCCATCTTATCACTGGGCCTGTCATCGTACGTCCATCTTATCAATGGGCTTATCATTATTCGCCCATCTTATCAATAGGCTTATAATTATTCGTCCATCTTATCAATGGGCTTATCATTATACGTCCATCTTATCAATGGGCTTATCATTATACGTCCATCTTAACACTAAGCTCGTCATTGTACGTCCATCTTATCACTAAGCTCGTCATTATACGTCCATCTTATCACTAAGCTCGTCATTGTACGTCTATCTTATCACTGGGCCTGTCATTATAAGTCCATCTTATCACGGGGCCGTCATCGTACGTCCATCTTATCACTGGACCCTTCATTCTACGTCCATATTATCACTGGGCTTATCGGTATATGTCCAACTTATTACTGGGCCTATCATTGTATGTGCATTTTATCAATGAGCCTATCAGTGCACGTCCATCTTATCACCGGGTTTGTCATTGTACCGACCATCTTATTACTGGTGTGATCATTGTACCGACCATCTTATTACGGGGGTGGTCATTGTACCGACCATCTTATTACGGGGGTGGTCATTGTACCGACCATCTTATTACGGGGGTGGTCATTGTACCGACCATCTTATTACGGGGGTGGTCATTGTACGGGATGATGCTTTGTTGAAGAGTAGGATGTGTGGTAGCACTAGGGTCTCTCACAACATTCTCTCCTCGGTCTCCCCATTCTCTAACCACGTCAGAGGGATAAAGGGTAACCGATAGATGTATCAGATATCTAACGGTTAAGTTTAAGATCCGCTTTATCAAGACTTATTTTAGAATACAAGACAGGCGTTAGGGTCATACCGTAGGACGCCGGTCAGTAAGAATAACACCGGGTCAATGCCAAACCCACTTCACCATTCTTCGCCCCTCCCGCTTCAAGATATGGTCTTAAAACCACAGAGCGCTATTGACTGAGAGTGGGGAGAGAATTAAACTGTAGGGTGATATGAAAGATAGTGTAGTTAGGTTTAGAGCTAAGATTTTAGCTAGAGACTATAGTTAGGTTTAGGATTAAGTGGTTGGCTAGAGACTAGTTTTGTGCAAAAGTTAGAAGACAAGTTTGAAAGGTGTCAGTTGTACGAGAAACAGAGAAATGTGTAAAGTTGTTAGATCGTGTATTAGTTATAGTTTAGATATATCAAGTATTCTTATTGTGTTGTTTTATGTAAATGGAATGACTTGGACTTGTGTACACTTTATGTGCTGTGTGCTATGTATTGTGTGTTGTGTTGTGTGCTATGTGTTTTGTGCTGTATGTTGTGTACTATGTGGTGTTTGCTGTATGTTTTGTGCTGTGTGCTATGTATTGTGTGTTGTGTGCTATGTGTTTTGTGCTGTATGTTGTGTACTATGTGGTGTTTGCTGTGTGTTTTGTGCTGTGTGCTATGTATTGTGTGTTGTGTGCTATGTGTTTTGTGCTGTATCATAATATGTTGTGTACTATGTGGTGTTTGCTGTGTGTTTTGTGCTATATGATGCAATTTAATTATCAGTGGTTTTTATTTACCGTCTTTTCATTTAGTGTTGCTGTCCTGTTTCCGTCTGTACTTATACTTAAAATAAACATAAAAAGACCAGCATGCATCTTTTTGTTGGGTTTCATCAACAGTCATTCCATCACATTCCACCATTTAGAGGTACCACATCACCAGACCCAGCTTTAATATTAATAAATAAACTTACCATTACAATTCAGTCTTAATAAATAAACTTACCATTACAATTCAGTCTTAATAAATAAACTTACCATTACAATTCAGTCTTAATAAATAAACTTACCATTACAATTCAGTCTTAATAAATAAACTTACCATTACAATTCAGTCTTAATAAATAAACTTACCATTACAATTCAGTCTTAATAAATAAATAAACTGTTACATCAGTGTTATAAAGTAACAATTCAGTCAATAAACAAGCCCCCCTACACACACACACACACACACCCTGTTATAATTCAGTCTTCAGAAATAAACTCACCAAATTTCAGATTTAATAAATAAATAAGTTCACCATTACAATTCAGGTATAATAAATTAGCTCACCGTTACAACTCTGTCTTAATAAATAAACTCTCTTTTACAATTAAGTCTGTGAACAAACACACCTTTGTAACTCAGTCTTGATTCAAGGTTACAATACAGTGTTAATAAATAAACACACTTTTGTAACTCAGTCTTGACTCAAGGTTACAATTCAGTCTTAATAAATAAACACACCTTTGTAACTCAGTCTTGGCTCATGGTTACAATTCAGTCTTAATAAATAAACACACTTTTGTAACTCAGTCTTGACTCAAGGTTACAATTCAGTCTTAATAAATAAACACACCTTTGTAACTCAGTCTTGACTCATGGTTACAATTCAGTCTTAATAAATAAACACACTTTTGTAACTCAGTCTTGACTCAAGGTTACAATTCAGTCTTAATAAATAAACACACTTTTGTAATTCAGTCTTGACTCAAGGTTACAATTCAGTCTTTATAAATAAACACACACTTTTGTAACTCAGTCTTACACTTCCTATTTTCAGAGCCACATTTCAGCATCAATCACAATTATTCTTGATTATTCACAATGACTATTGTTAGTCCACTTTCCAATCTCCATGAAGAGGCATATTTAGTAACACGCTCTATAGGTAAATAAAGCTGATTAAACTACAGACAACAATTTTGTGCCAAGAGTAAAATATCTGGGGTGGGTATTTCAGCACCAATAAAACCTGCAAGACGAGCAAAGCCCGTAATTAAAAGAAAACATAAATCGTTCGTTAGCCACGTTAGACCAAAAAAAAAAAAAAAAAAAAGCTGAAAGCTCAAATAAAATACTGGCCATCAGTGTAGTACGCCATACTTGTAATTCAGATAACTCAGGTCGTGCGTGCCTGCACAGCAAACGAGATTCATGAACTAGATAAGAAAACAGGACAACCCACCACAGAACACAAGAATTTCAAACCAAAAGCAGATATAGGCAGACCAGAGAGGTTGTATTGTCAGAATAGATACTCTGGCAGACTGTAGATAAATAGTCTACACATATCCCAGGTAGTTACTCTAGACTCTAGAGTCTAGACAAACGTTTTACAGATACCACACAGACTGAATCTAGATATTGTTAACTGACTAACGATATTTTAGAAGAATTCTCTAGTTACGTATTCTAAACCGATTGTAGACATAGACTGTAGACAGACTCTAAGCTGGCCGGCTTTATGCAGACATTCTCGATTGACTGTAGACAAACTTAAATGACGGCATATTATTTGGAAGAAAGCAAGAATGCTTCAAAGAAGAAATCTAGAGAACAACAAAACCAAAGGATTCCTAAATGCCAAATTAAAAAGAAAGTGGATAAGACAATAGAATACATATTACCGGACGTCAGGTGCTAGCTAGGATACATATATGTATTACCGGACATCAAGTGCTAGCTACAATACATATATGTATTACCGGACATCAAGTGCTAGCTAGAATACATATATGTATTACCGGACATCAAGTGCTAGCTACAATACATATATGTATTACCGGACATCAAGTGCTAGCTAAAATAGATAAATCAGATGACACTACGAGGTGGACAAAATCCAACAAAGCAATTATTGCGGATACCAAAACCAACACAACGCGCTTCGAAACAATTGAAAACAGAGACTAAAGCAAATTAAAAATACAAAGTGTGTTGTGAGGTCGGAGGTCATAGAATATATTATATATATATATATAAACCCTGCACTGAAAGCGCTCGCTCAATCAGTCATTCAGTTATAACATCATGACAGCAGCAATCAGTCACTTAACTATAACAACAAGACAACAGCAATCGGTCACTTAACTATAACACGACAGCAGCAATCGGTCACTTAACTATAACAACAAGACAGCAGCAATCAGTCACTTAACTATAACAACAAGACAGCAGCAATCAGTCACTTAACTATAACAACAAGACAGCAGCAATCAGTCACTTAACTATAACAACAAGACAACAGCAATCAGTCACTTAACTATAACAACAAGACAACAGCAATCGGTCACTTAACTATAACACGACAGCAGCAATCGGTCTGTTAACTATAACAACAAAACAATACCATCTACTTTACAGTAACAGATCGGTTTTACAGTACCATATGCTTTACATATAAGTTCTACTCAAATCTGTTTCACAGCTCCGACTAAATTTATATCATTCAAAGCAATGTATAGAATTGCTTTTGCACCATGTCGCCTCATAATTCCAATTTCTAAATAGTCTGGGATCGTCCTTCTTTCACTGTCGTTTATCATGAAACCTAGCGCAGCCGCTCGAGAAACACGGAGTGCCGTAAATGAAAGAAAACGAAATGGAAGTAAAATGTCACATAACGACTGTCCTGGCTTTTCATTCAAATCGATAACGCCTGCTCTCCAAAACTATCGCACACACCATGTAAACATTAATTCCCTGTAGTTAAAACGTTAGTTACAAATGTCAACAGACATTTTTTTAGTGTAACGCAGAGCTACGAAGGGATTACATAACGTATACGTCAGTTGTCGGTACTCATGCACTCAGACGTATAATTTTGTGTGTAACTTTGGTTCCAAGTTCGTGTATACAGATGTGTAATATAATCAATACTAACGAGCAAATTATGTATGAAGATATTAATTCGGTATTAGTTATTATATGATGTGGAAAGAAGATAATTATATAATTACGTAATATAAACATTAGTTACGGGTAAATGCATAAAGAGATGTAATAACTTAATACAAATATCAAATGTGTACGTGTATAAAGAGATGTAATAACTTAATACAAATATCAAATGTGTACGTGTATAAAAAGATGTAATTGCATAGTGTAAATATCTGTTAACACAAGCAAGAAGATGTGTACAAACTTAACACAGATATCAACTGTGTATATGTATAAAGAGGTGTAAATATCTGTTATGAACACCAGCAAGAAGAGGTGTACAAACTTAACACAGATATCAAATGTGTATGTGTATAAAGAGGTGTAAATATCTGTTATGAACACCAGCAAGAGGTGTACATACTAATCACAGTTCTTCAGTAGTTTTATTTTTCTTTCAGTTTCCATGACTGCACCTACTTTTGTCCTTTACAGTCCTTTCCCAAATGAATAATTTCGGATTTTGTCTTGTACAGTCTTTTCTCAACTATACAATTCCAGATTTTGTCTTTTATAGTCTTTTCCCATGCATAATTCCAGATTTTGTCTTTTACAGTTTGTTCCCAAATGCACAATCCCAGATTTTGTCTTGTAAATTATAACGACCCATCCACTGTTTAATAGCATGTCTACTTCCGCGTTTATGTACTTTTCGTTTACACTTATATAGTCCTTCCAAGCACATCATACGTTTCATGATGACGATTATTCTCTGATCTCTGAAACATTACTTTGAAAGAATAAAGTTGTTTAATTTTTCATCCGTTTTTTTTTATCATTTCTTCTTTGCATGAGACAAGGAAAGTTCTGCTTATCCTCTCCACGTAAATTGTTCGCTTATCCCCCACTGCTTACTACTGCAAGTACTTCTAATACTGCTGTCACCACTAAAATATCGCCACGGACTTCTCGACAAACTTCTACATACAAGCCGCTCACGTCTCATAAGAACGTCACTAAAACGTCACAAGCCCCAATGACGTAGATACAAAGTGACAAGCTCGGCAAATTAATTATCCGGCAAGGAGAAATTTTGTAAACAAAATGGAAACATTATTTTAGAATCGCCCCCAAAGAAAGAGAGAAGAATGAAAGTATCTTTGAATGAATTTACAAACATACAGCGTCACGCCCTCAAAGAAGAATGAAGGGAGAAGAATGAAAGTGTCTTTAAAGGAGTTTACAAACATACAGCGTCACGCCTCCAATGAAACGAGAGATTTGTTGTTGAATGTGGGGAAGGCTTCCGGCTTCCGCCGCTTTCGTGTTTGGAGAGGGGGGGGGGAGAGGGAGGGAGGTGCCTTTCTGCTGCTGCATGTGCCCGTTGAGAAAACATGTCTGGCCGGCAAAGGCGGACTCCAAACCCGATGATCCGTGGGTTGAAGTCGATGTTGTGGTTGTTCCTGGTGGTGGCGTTGATGTTGTTGCCGCTTCCGGTGTTATGCTGAGGGGGGGGGGTGTCTTACAGAGCCCAGGCTAGTGACACACCAGATCTATACCCAGTGTGTGCATGTTCCCGGGTTGTTCGACTTCCCGACCTCCTCACTAGTGGCGTTGTTGTTGTTGTCGTGGCTGTCCCCGGTGTCCGTTGGGATGCCTGAAGGTGGGCGCTGGCGGCCAGTACAGATGGTCGAGTAGTAGAAACGAGAGAAGAACGATAAAGTGCCTTTAAATACAGCTTGAAATAGGCACTTTTACAACGGAATGGCTGCATCCCTGAATTAGATTCAACACAAACAGAAATAAACAAGCTTACTAAAGCGTGCGAGTGCTCTTCTCCTGACCGGTTCGTGATTATTTAATCAATGACACCCCGCTTGTTGTTTGCTGACACTGATGTATCCCAAGAATACGTTATCAATTCTCGTACATCCACAAATAGAAGTGCGAAATCATTTTCTCTTTGCACCAAGTAATGCGTTTTTACACCAGCTAATGCTTTTTTTACACCTCCAAGACGAGGCTGGCCGGAAGAGGAAGACGTAATTGTTCAAGGAAGTCTTTACTTTTCCCGGCTGCACCACCAGGAGAGTCTCTTATCTGTATTTTTCTTTTTGCGTTACAGCAACAATCTCCGTTGACAGTAGCTACCTAATCCAAAGGAAGAAATTACCTCCCCTTGCCTGCATTTCTTCATCTAGCTGGAAGAGATTGTTTTTCTTTGCTTACGTTTATCTGTAAAGTGACAGTCATCTCCCAACATTTTTATTTTATTATTTGGCACGTGGGGAAATGCGTGTATGGGAGGGGAAGAGGGGGTGTGAAACTGTTCTGTTAAACAGGTGAATGAGATGTAGACATTGTGAACAAGTGGAGATTCAGAGGTTGGATGCCTCTCAAGCTCGAAGGGGGGACAACACAAATTGCTCGAGAGGTTGCTGGCTCGTGTACAGGAAATCCGGTCTCACAGCAGTCCGACAAACCCACGCATTAGTCAGAGCTATTTTTAGGCTGGATACGTGAAGTGCTTAAGAATCCAGTGTTACTCGTGTCTTGGAAATCATTATAAATTACATCGACTTAATAATATTGTTAAATATAGTGCTAGATTGTAGTCGTAAGGATCACGTCGAGTTAGTATTATTAGTGTTATAGTAGTAGTAGTAGTAGTAGTAGTAGTAGTAGTAGTATATAATGGACTAGATTGTAGTCGTAAGGACGATGACGGGTAGAGATGTAAAGAGAAAACGTCCCCTGACAAAGTTTTTTTTAATTTCTGTTATGGTTGTTTGATCAGCTCCATTTACAAGAATGTGTGTGTGTGTGTGTGTGCGTGCGTGCGTGTGTGTGTGTATGTGTGTATGTGTGTGCAGGTTCAAATTCATGGTAATATTGCCAGTTTCGATTCACAGACAACCAAACACAATATTAAATGGAATTTAAAATTAATCCGATAACCGTCTAAGTTTGTATTTTTCATGATATTATTTTGCATTAATAAAACTGCCTTTTTGGGTGTGAAGTCAGATTTGTGAGTACAGGGTGTAACTAAATTCTGAAAAATATTCAGACATCTGTCTAGTTCAGATGATCTTCCATGGTGTACTTTGTACTAAGTTTTGCACTTTAAGCTCTTGTGTGACGTCTTACAGTATTGATGTCACGCTTCTCTTGATCGCGCTCTCGAGATTTGCACGTAGTACATCTGTACTGATATCACATTTCTCTTGATAACACTAAGTCTGCACGTAGTACATCTGTACTGATATCAAATTTCTCTTGATAACACCAAGTCTGCACGTAGTACATCGGTACTGATATCACATTTCTTTTGACTAATCTCTCTCTGCCTTTATAGACAAAAACACACACTCAATCTAATTACAGATATGTCCATGCTTCGTAGATTAATTGTCAGAATCTGCAATTTATGAAAATTTACAGAAAGGAAATTTAAACATTTTAAACAAGACCACGAACCTCATCCTGTTAATTATCCACACACAACAACAAAAACAAAAGAAATTATGTTAACTAATGGTAACTAGGGCTTTTTGTTAATTACGAGCTGATAGTTGTGTTGGCCTACCCAACATTAGTAAATATCAACTGAAGACTGTAAATGTATTTATTAACTGTCAATAGTTAGGTGCGATTCATTTATTAATTAACAAACAGTTAGTTGAGTAATATTATTTACTAATTCCGAATAGTAAGATGTGATAACACTATTAATGACGAACAGTTAATTGTGACAACATTATGCATTAGTTTACGAACAGTTAGTTGTGATGACATTATCTATTAATTACGAACACTTATTTAATATTGTTTATTAATAAAGCCCAAAAATACAAAACCCACACTCCATCGAAATGCGAAACTGTCGATGACACTCAAAACCCACCGAAATGCGAAACTGTCGATGACACTCAAAACCCACCGAAATGCGAAACTGTCGATGCGAGGCTCTTCTAATAAAATTTCAAGTTTCCGTCAACTGTCAAACTCGTCAATATAATTGCGAGGGAAACTGGCTTAAATGTCAAATGAGAATCAATACAAGCTGCTGACATGGCTGAAGTAGAAGAGATTAGTGTTGAAATTCTAGAAATGGTAATGACTCTGTCAGTAGGCAGAACTTCCAATTACAGGGCGCATGTCGAGAAGCAATATAAAGAATGTGTGACATGGAATAAAACTTGCTTACTTCCCCTTCTCACGTAAACAGTTATTTCTTCGGTCAACTTTCAAAAGCCTAAAAATAAAAATTCTATTAAGGCTCTATGTAAAACTTCACACACACACACACACACACACACACACACACACACACACACACACACACACACACACACACACACACACATACACACGCACGCACGCACGCACGCACACACACGCACACAATGGTACTGGGGCAGCCAATGCAACAGCCTGCTTTTTCTCGTTGCAGGTGAAGTAAAAGCAAAACCGATGTCATTTGAAACAAGGCAATTTTTGCCAATCTGACTTTTTACAACAAAAAATACCTTTCTATTAGTGTGAGTTAGACAAGATTCTCTTCTGACATTGTACATACCTTTTTTAATATTATTTTATTTATTTTCATTTTGAAAAAAAATATTTTAAGAGTGTTTCATGAAAAAGCGCGCGTGTGTGTAAGAGTTAAGGAATTTTGTTTTCAAATAAAATATATTAAGAAATTATTGTTTCTATTAATAAATGTATTTATAGCCAATGACGTAATAGACGTGGATTTCATTTTAGTTTCGGTGACATCATATATATATATAGAGAGAGAGAGAGAGATTTGATTTTAGTCACAGCGACATAAAATATGTATATCTGATTTTAGTCTCCACGAATAATAAATTTGAATTTGTTTTAGTCTCGCGACAATTATATCCAGACGTATTTAGTCTAGTGACAATTATATCTAGACGTATTTAGTCTCGTAACAATTATATCTAGACTTATTTAATCTAGTGACAATTATATCCAGACGTATTTAGTCTAGTGACATTTATATCCAGACGTATTTAGTCTAGTGAAAATTATATCTAGACATATTTAGTCTAGTGACAATTATATCCAGACGTATTTAGTCTAGTGACAATTATATCTAGACATATTTAGTCTAGTGACAATTATATCCAGACGTATTTAGTCTAGTGACAATTATATCTAGACGTAATTAGTCTAGTGACAATTATATCCAGACGTATTTAGTCTAGTGACAATTATATCTAGACATATTTAGTCTAGTGACAATTATATCCAGACGTATTTAGTCTAGTGACAATTATATCCAGACGTATTTAGTCTAGTGACAATTATATCTAGACGTAATTAGTCTAGTGACAATTATATCTAAACGTATTTAGCATCAAAGCCAGGATGTAACCGAGCATGATATCTCGCAATATGAACTAGCCTGACCATTGAAAACATTTAAAATACCATTGTCCTATCTCAAGAAGTGTAATCATTTGGGCATTTCATTGGCACGTATCTCTACCACAGGCCATGCAAATTGTTCTACGTCATCTGAAAAGTAGAGTCAGATTGCAGTTATTTGCTATTTTGAGTCAGAAAACAGGTTGATTTGATAATATCGTCTAGCACTCTGATATACAAACTAGCACGTCATCAAGTAATAAACACAGGTAAAGATGACAACAACCACACACACACACACACACACACACACACACACACACACACACACACACACACAAGTAGATTAGCAGATACAAACGTAGTCAATTACACACACACAAACAAACAAACAAACACACACACATACACACACAAAGTAGACATTTAGACGCTCATAAATACACAAGTACACATACACATGAGGAAAGTATATACTAATAAAGTATTTAGGCAGACAAGTCTATTTGGTAATGTAAATTATTAGACACTCTGGAGAAAAGTCTAAATATACATACGCAGACTAGTAGACATACAGAGAGAAGTCTACACAAATACGTAAGACCAGTAGACACTCATACAGAGACAAGGCTATACAAACACGCATGTAGACTAGTACACACTCGTATGTAAATGAGTCGACAAACACCCACTCAGACACTTGGTTAATTAACATGTTTTCAGGTGACATGAGTGACGTGTGGTTTGGCGGAAGAACTTGCATCTACCGCACAGTGAACATAGCGCCAACTATTTCAATCTGACTTTTATGTTCAAGACACACAGACTACTTCAGCCTCTGTGTGTATGTGGTGGTGGTGGGTGGAGGTGTGTGTGTGTGTGTGTGTACGCGCGCGCGCTACGCAAAACGAGGACGACAAAGAGTGAGAAAAATTATTGAACTAAGAGAATATGCGTATGTGTATGTGTGCGTGCAAAAGAGAGCCAGTGTGCGACAGTATGTGAGAGTGAGTATGTGTGTGAGTTTTCTGTGTGTACTCGATAGATATAGTGGGAGTGTGGGGGTGTATTTGTATAAAGAGAGTAAACTACAGGGAAAACAGAAAGACGTGTGTGTGACTGAGAAACATTCTGACCTTATTTACAGAGATTACAAACCTATTGACGTCACAGACCACTGGCCTTATTTACAACATAGATCACTATCCTACTGACGTCACAGACCATTGACCTTATTTACAACATAGATCACTGACCTATTGACATGCAGACCATTGTCCTTATTTACAACATGGATCACTGATCTACGTCACAGACCATTGGCATTATTTACAACATAGATCACTGACCTATTGACGTCACAGACCACTGGCCTTATTTACAACATGGATCACTGATCTATTTACATCACATACCATTGGCCTCATTTACTACATAGATCACTATCTGTTTACGTCACAAACTTTTGGCAAAATTTACAACACAGACCACTATCAATTTACGCGGGTCATAGACTGTTGTTTATTTACAACACTGACCTTATTTACATAGACCACTTACATAAAACTCTGAGCTTTACTCAGTATACTAATTACTACTATATACATTAGAGAAGGTCATTTATAGACAGCAAACTAATTTATTATTTACACAACAAGACAACAAAGCAAATAGGCAATCATATTTTACTATTTAAATCGTATCGAAACACTGAAAAATATTAATAGAAACATTTAATCGTATCGAAACACTGATAAATATTAACAGAAACATTTAAAGAGTACATCGAAACATTGATAAATATTATTATAACTGAATCATGAAATTTACTGTTTAACTTCAGAATTTACCAACATTTTTTTTTAAATTAACATGAAGAAAGCAACACGCACTTTAGCTGTACACACCGCACACTGACTCTCGAAACTAAACTATGAGCAATCCATTCACTCACTTACGAATATATACACACACTCATATTTACTCACACACAGACACACATTCACATGCCGAGAGAGATGATTGCGCTAAATTTCAGACACCTCGACCTTTAAAAAAAAAAATTGTTACACATTACCCTTAGGTTGTATTTGATTTACTTCATTCCAGGAATTTTTTCTTCACGCTTATTTGAACTGGAAATGGTATGTATTGATAACGATAATTCAGACGTGTGCAACAAATGTATGCAGTTGCGGTGGTAAGGGTTTCTTTTGTGTGTGTGTGTGTGTGGTGTGTGGTGTGTGTGTGCGCGCGTGTGTGTGTGTGTGTTGTGTTGTGTGTATGTGTGTGTGTATATGTGTGTGTGTGTTGTGTTGTGTTGTGTGTGCGTGTGTGTGTGTGTGTTGGTCGCGTTGCCGAGTACATTTTGCTGTCTTCATGCAGTCCTGTTTATATTTGTTTACGTATTATTTTTACGCGTATACACATAAAGGACAACAGAACAAAGTTTTCATTCAAACTAAATCTGCTGTCCGGAATGACCTGCCTCTCGAAAGGAGAAAAAAAGACGAGACAGACTAGAAGTAACGACGCAAGAAGTGAAAGAAGTACAAATAAAGGTATTTGGTTTAGATATATTAAAGGCTAAATTTCCTATCTCTATTTCATGACTTAATTGTTATACAAATTGTTAAATTGTCAAAGTGACCAAATCTTGGACACTCCTTATGACGGTATTTTTTGTAAGTGTCAGAGTTGGAGTAACAACTCGAGTTGAGAATATGCTAGAAATTGCTGATGCAAACCAGTTTCAACTGCATGCGTAGTTTTAATTATCCAATAGATGTATTATATGAGTAGACTATTGTTTCTACAAATTTTTTAACTAAGATGCTCGTATATAGTATGCTATCACTTGTTTCTAGTGAATGAGTTCAAAAAATTGATATGTTTTTTTTTTATTTATTAGGCTGCATATGTGTATTGGCCTAATAAATACTGTTGCAGGAAATTGTAAGTTAAGACTTAAATGTAAAAGATGAATAAACTGGAAATGTAGCAATTGTTCTCTGATTATATTTTACAGGGAATAAGCAGCCTTTCTTTCTCCTGGTTTACTGCTTAAAAACCATTATGACCATGGTGGGCGTGAAAAGTATATACCAGAGTGTGTAAGTGTAAGGAATACACTGCACTCCATTGATGTATGGTGTCCATTAGGCAATGTATAATGTGTATAATATGCTTGTGAGATATTGTATATTATATTACAGATTGTATTATGTGTTTTTGTGATGTGTCCATTAGGTATTTGTATAATGTGTCTGTCTGATGCATCCAGTAAGTAGGTATTTGTATAATGTGTCTGTGTGGTGCATCCATTAGGCATTTGTATAATGTGTCTGTGTGATGCATCCATTAGGCATTTGTATAATGTGTCTGTGTGATGTATCCATTAGGCACTTGTATAAAGTGTCTGTGTGGTGCATCCATTAGGTATTTGAATAATGTGTCTGTGTGATGCATCCATTAGGTATTTGTATAATGTGTCTGTGGGATATGTCCATTAGCTATTTGGGATGCATGTATGGCATCTGTTTCAGCATATGTATGGTGCTTCTGTCACGTGTTAGTAAGTTGTGTTGGAGTGAAGGGGTATTTATATATATATATGATCTATCATGTTTCCAAATGAGGAGTGTCTTTAAGTGTCTATATGGTTTGTCTTTGTTAAATTTCTATGTGGTGAGTCTCTGTTAAATTTCTATGTAGAGAGTCTCTGTTATAAGAGGTGAGTCTTTGTTAAATTTATATGTAGTGAGTCTCTGTTAAATTTATATGTTGTAAGCCTTTGTTAAATGTATATGTGGTGTCTTTGTTAAATTTATAAGTAGTGAGTCTCTGTTAAATTTTATATGTGGTGAGCCTTTGTTAAATTTATGTGGTGAGTCTGTTATGTGTATGTGTCACTGGTGCATCTGTGTTCAGTGTATAAGTGACGTGTCTGTTAAGTGTATCTGTGTTTAGTGTATAACTGATGTGTCTTTGTTATGCGTAAATGCAGCGTTGTGTCTATGTGGTGTGTTTTTCTAATTTATATACATTGCGTCTTTATCAAGTGTATAAATGGAGATATTTGTTACGTGCATGTGTGTCAGTTTTCAGTAGTATGTAAAGTTTATAGGTGGCTTTCTTTGCAGGTGTCTGTGCAGTGTATGTACATGTGTGCCTTTTCTAAAATATGTAAATGGTTTTTAAGTGGTGTGTCTCTGTTAAGTGTATGTGTGGTGTGTTTTTGTGAAGTGTACGTGTGGTGTCTTTGTTAAGTGTATGTGCGGTGTATCTTGATAAGTGTATTTGTGATGTGTCTTTGCTAACAGTATGTGTCTTTGTTAAAGTATGGGGAGGGGGGTCTTCGTTAACAGAGATGTTATGTCGTTGTTAACAGCTAAGTAGTGTGCCTTTGTTAACAGTAGACCTGATGTGTCTGTTAGCAGTATGTGTCTTTGTTTATGTGTCTTGTGAAGTGACTGGTATGAGTATCTGTTCAGAGAATATTCTGCTGATGGTCTATGGTGTGGTTTTGTAAAGTATATATGTGGTGTGTTTTGCTGAGTGTCTGTGGTGTGGTACTTTCTAAAGTGTATATATCATATATAGTGTGTGTTTTCCTGCCTGTGATATGGTTTTGTAAAGTATATGTGTGTTGTGTATGTGATGTGTATATCTTAGTTACCTTTGTCGTATTTTTTTTTTATCTTATGTATCTGTATTATGAAGTGTAAATGCATCTCTCTCTGTATTGCATCTGAGAACTTTGATCTTGAATGATTAAATCCACTTTTGCATCATAAAGAATATATAAGTCTTCTTTACGTGATTATATTTTAAGCAAAACAAGTCTTCTTTACGTGATTATATTTAAAGCAAGTCTTCTTTACGTGATTATATTTAAAGCAAAGCAGGGCTTCTTTACGTGATTATATTTAAAGCAAGTCTTCTTCAAGTGATTATATTTAAAGCAAAGCAAGACTTCTTTAAGTGATTATATTTAAAGCAAAGCAAGTCTTCTTTACGTGATTATATTTAAAGCAAAGCAAGACTTCTTTACGTGATTATATTTAAAGCAAGTCTTCTTTACGTGATTATATTTAAAGCAAAGCAAGACTTCTTTACGTGATTATATTTAAAGCAAGTCTTCTTTACGTGATTATATTTAAAGCAAGTCTTCTTTACGTGATTATATTTAAAGCAAAGCAAGACTTCTTTACATGATTACGTGATTATATTTAAAGCAAAGCAAGACTTCTTTACGTGATATTTAAAGCAAAACAAGTCTTTTTTTACGAGATTATTATTTATTTTTATATATTTTGAATATTGTCCCGGTTTTAAATTTTCCACATACGTTTAATTGACCTGAAATTTTTATTATATCTCTCGATTAACTACCATTAATCAAATTATATCTCAACTAACATTGAACCAACTGAGAGGGGAGAAAAGAAACCTTTTCTATAAAATTATATCACGCTAAAATGCAAATTAAAATAAATTACGATATTAATTTAAAGCTGCAACAAACAGAAAAAAGAAAGTAAAACATCATATTTTGCATCCAATTCTCATTTTTTCGGGGCGCCATTAAATACAATTTCCCATGGCGCTTTCTGTCCAAATTATAAGAACTACACAGACTCCGACACCTTGCTAGATCAACTCACCACAAACCTGGGAGGGGCATTTGACATGATGACACTTTTATTGGACACACGGATAATTACAGTGCACAAGAAGCACCGCGCCATAAACACACATTTCAGACCTTAGTGGTGTACGTGGGCCTTATGGGGATCGTATTATATCGATTTGACGGAGGGAGGTAGAAAGACTGGCGAATAGTATAATACGTATAATAAATGTTACAGCACTTGGAATCACGGTAAGCAATGAATAATAATTAAATTTTAATAAGAGGCAATTTCAAAACTAGACATAAACTCCAACGACCGTTAATAAAATGTAACGTACCGTCAGAAAGGATGTAACAGCATCGAAAAGAAACAATGTAACATTACAATCAAAAAGGAGGTAACAGTAGCGTCAAAAAGGATGTAACAGTATCGTGAGAAACAAGGTAACATTACCGTCATAAACGATGTAACAGTACCGTCAGAAAGGATGTAACAGTACCGTCAGAAATGATGTAACAGTACCGTCAGAAAGAAATGCAACAGTACCGCCAGAAAGGATGTAACAGTACCATCAGAAAGGATGTAACAATACCGCCAGAGGGGGTAACATACCGTCAGAAAGGATACTGCTATAGCAACGATGTGTAACCAACAATACATTTTTGAAGAAGTAACTACGCGATAGAGAAAAAAAGTAGGCGATAAATTATTTTTGAAATGCGTTAGAAGAAAGAATTGTGCGATAAACACATAAACTAAGCGATAACAACAATAACAGCAAAAACAAATATGCAGGATAAAAATGAAAATTTGTAGCAGTGTAAAGATGACAGGGCCAGCGGAATTCACACGCTGCTGAAGTGATTGTAATAGTCTGTCATGTTCACTGTAGCTATTAATAGTCTTTGATACCTCGCAGTCATGTAGAGAAGCCATAATTATTACTTGAAATGACACAAACATTTATTTTCATTTTGCTCTGTTGTCCTGAAAGTTTCAATTTTTGTATGTGTGTGTGCGCGTGCGTGCGTGCGATTATATATGTATGTGTGTGTGTGTGTGCCTGCGTGAGTTTGTGTGTGCGTGCGTGTGTGAAACATTTATAATTCAATTATTCTACAGTTATAACTGAACTGTCACATCTATTCATATCTATAAATAGACTAAAGCAAGATAGATGGTGGCGGTACGGGTTAACACACGTGCGCACAGGCACTCGAACAAGTCAGACAGACGGATGAATAGACATACTACCGAAAACCAGAGACATCTGTAAACTGAAGGATGGCTGGTATATAGATACATATTTTATGCATCGATGCACACCAGCATACATACAGACAAAACGGGTGGACGGTAAATTGATTGTTCGAAACGAATATTATTACACACAGCTGCAATCAGGTAGTCGGATGACTGTCCAATAGATGCGAACACAGCTGAAGATGGTCAGATGGTTAGGTGGATAAACACACACATACATTAAACACAGGGATCTACACATACATTAAACACGGGGATCTACACATACATTAAACACGGGGATCTACACATACATTAAACACAGGGATCTACACATACACATAGACAGGAATGGTGAAGAGATGCATGAATGTGTGCTACAAATATACATATACACAAACAGATTGATAAACAGATGAAAACTGGCATTATTCATACAACACACAGACATATATGTAGAGCATAAACAAACGCAAACATACAAACACACTGAAACATGCAGACCTTCACATTGATAGATGGCAGAATAACAGACGCATGACAAAACAAAACGACATGCACGCTGGCAGAAGGTAAACATATGCATACATACAATAAATTAGACAAACATATGCATACATACAATTAATTAGACAAACATATGCATACATACAATAAATTAGACAAACATATGCATACATACAATTAATTAGACAAACATATGCATACATACAATTAATTAGACAAACATATGCATACATACAATTAATTAGACAAACATATGCATACATACAATAAATTAGACAAACATATGCATAAACAGGCAGATGGTGAATTAAATGATGCACTGATAAAAACAGGCTTACATACACGTAAATAAACAGATGATGCATAAGTTAAACAAAAAAGCATGCACATAGATGAATAACGGATACATACATACATATACTTGAACGGTTCACCGACAAATGCGCGCCGACAAAAACGCGATGGACAAAAGCGCGACGACGCGTTCTGTCCCTAACTCTAACCCTAACCCTAACCCTATCGTGCATTTGTCGGTGCGCGCAATTGTCGTTCGCGCATTTGACGGGTCACCTACTTGAACACGATACGACTGACCAACATGAAAATAGATGAATGGTGATATATATATATTCAATTAAAACAGAGGCCTACACACAGACAGTAGGTGAATAAATGACGTATGCATGCACACAGACAGTAGGTGAATAAATGACGTATGCATGCACATGTGACAGTAGGTGAATAAATGACGTATGCATGCACATGTGACAGTAGGTGAATAAATGACGTATGCATGCACACGTGACAGGTCTACACACACGTACGTATGGACTAAGCAAAGGAGATGGATGCGCAATAAAATGTACAAACATACCAATTGCAGAATATATTTCAGCATCTCACACATTCACACACACACACACACACCCTAGGGAATAATAGTACTAGTGCACTCATATTTCTCAAAATTTAAAACAGTTACAACAAAACATTTCAAATTGAAAACAAAATTAAGAGAAGCACACCACACATGTACATGTACACACATATAATCACACACGCACATTACACGCTCACATTTCTAACAACAAAGTATGCATTTTCATAAGCTCATGAAGGCAAGCTTAAAACTATAGAAAGCGATTAGTGTTGGAACTTTAAAAAATATATGCATCAAATAATCAAAAATATCTCTTTTTATTAGTCAGTTCATTACAACTATAGGAAGCGATAAGCGTCAGAAATGTGGGGGGGGGGAGGAAACCCACCCAGATATTTAAGACAGCCTGATTATATCGTCTAGCGACTACATCAGTTGAAACCTACAGGGACCAATGAACACAACGGACACGGGCAAAGGCGTATCATAAAATGTCGTTATAAACCGTGTGCATTATTAGTGCTAAAGAGAGTCAAAAAAAAAAAAAACAACCCAAGGGACTCGTGACAAACCATGAGATTGTTAATAGAGCCCACGAGAACACCGAGTAACTAATCGCACGTTTTCGCCATCCCCCCCCCCCCTCCCTCCGGCGCTGCTTGATCAAACTCCGCGAGAGCGAAGATGTAAGGGGAAGCCACTCATGTTTCTAATCAGGGCCTGGAGAGGGTTTGAGGACTTGCTTCTTAAATGCTCGATAAATGCATCCAAGCCTGCGTAGGAGTAGTAAGTGTGTACAAGTAATATTTTACACATCCAGAGGAAAAAGGGCTAATAAGTAGTGTAGTCTAAAGAACAGTAAAAAAAAACAAAAAAAAACCCTCAAACTATTGGCTTCATAGAAGGATCCCGATTCAACGAGTTGATAATAAATATAGCAATTCAAGGACCGAAAGACAAGGGAGAGAATAAAGGAATAAACAACCAACTGTGTAATGTAAAGAAAAAAACAAATCGAATAGCTCATAATCTTTTAAAGGCCCACAAGCTAACAAGTAAAAACTCTGTAATTTAAAGGCCCACAAGCGAACAAGTAAAAACCCTGTAATTTAAAGGCCCACAAGCGAACAAGTAAAAACTCTGTAATTTAAAGGCCCACAAGCGAACAAGTAAAAACCCTATAATTTAAAGGCCCACATAAGAGCAAGTAAAAACTCTGTAATTAAAGGCCCACAAAAAGAACAAGTAAAATATCTGTAATTTAAAGGCCCACAAAAGAGGAAGTAAAAACTCTGTAATTTAAAGGCCCACAAAAGAGCAAGTAAAAACTCTGTAATTTAAAGGCCCACAAAAGAACAAGTAAAGACTCTGTAATTTAAAAGCCCACAAAAGAGCAAGTAAAAACTGTAATTTAAAGGCGAACACATCTAAAACCTCTGTCAGTTAAAGATGCATAGAAAAAAAACTAAACTTCTAGTAGTTATATATTTTATGATGATTATTATTATAATTATCCATAACTAACTACAAGTCATGAGAATCTTAATTTATGTTATATTAATAATTCTCCAGAAGACACCACTCGTCTCTCTCACTTTGCGGATATGTGGGAGTTGTAAACTTTTCTTTCTACCACAACATTAAAGGCAAACATTTACCGTCACATAATATTTCTGTAGGTAAAAAACTTCTTACCAAAGAAGAAGATAAATCCGTCTTTTAATCTATATTTAGTGAACACCCAACCAACCACTATCTCTCCAACATATGGTTATATGTGTAGGAATTTCAATAAATTTAATGCAACAATTTTAATTAGTCTGATACACATGCAGCATAAGAATATAGCATCAATCAAAATTCCAAGTATAATGTATGACTTAATCAAATTAGTGAACATAGAAATAATGGTTCAATTACATAAAGCATTCTCAAATTCAATTCATAGATCAATAGCAAACGTTTGAAATATTTCTAGAGTCATTCTTTCTTTATCAGTCAGTTAACTTATCATAAGCTAAAAATCGCCTTTATGACTTGACTCGAGTTTCATCAAAATACAAAGTGATTAGAATAGAGAAATTCTTCAACAAAGTAACTTTCGGTCATTGCTCAATCAATGAATTTATTATGAACAAGTGTGAGGCTATTAGTCAGAAAAAACTACTCATCCAGTTGGAACTGGTTTGGATTGCACCAACAAGTTCTAGCATATTCTCCACCTGAGTTGTTTACTTCCAACTTTGACACTTACAAAAAATACCCTCAAAAACAGTGCCCAAGGTTGAGTCACTTTGAAATTTAACAATATATATAACAATTAAGTTTATAATTACGGTTTAGGCAAATTTACTTCCCACACACTCGTTGGCAATCTGACGTAAACAACTACTAATGTATGCTTTCGTTTTATGCAGTCTGGAGTATACTATTGCTAGTGAATGTTTTCATTCTATGGCAGTCTGGAGTATACTGTTATTGATGTACCCTTTCACTCTATGGCAGCTGGAGTAATCTATAATTATTAGTGTACACTTTAATTCTATGTCAGTCTGGAGTATATTATTGCTAATGAACACTTTCACTCTATGGCAGTCTGGAATATACTATAGCTAATGAACGCTTTCACTCTATGGCAGTCTGGAGTATACTATAGCTAATCAATGCTTTCACTTTATGACAATCAGAAGCCTACTACAAATAAATACATCAGAGCTAAATTATCAAGAAGGTACTGTAGCTATATGTCCCTGGATTGACCTATATATAAATGCATAGTATAACTAAATTAGTCCATTACACATTAGTTAAAAGTATCTGGATTGTATCATTAGGTAGTGACGTGTACTACAAATTAATGTGTCTACAGTATATACGAGCTCAATCAACAACCGAAAAGAACCAAAAAAATCTACCCAAAAAAATCCCACCCAACCCAAAATCTTCCGTACTTGATTTTGTTAATACAATGACTTAATATCACAGTCACGTCATACAGCGTCATTTGTACACTGATCCTGCCCCACGGTGATCAGCGACCTTGTAACAGTAGCCTAGTAACACGGTAACCTTGTAAGCACACGGATTTTGTGACTTTATAATATAGTGAGCTTGAATTACATTGGCCCTGTACCACTGTGGTCTTACCCGCGGGGCTTCTTTCTGCCTGTTTGTTGTTTAATTAAACTGACATTCTAGTGCATTCAAGAGTTTGGTTAATGCGCAAAACGTAAGCAAATCCTGTCTTGGAGGAAAAGAGAGACATTGTTCATCAACCAATTTGTGCAAATGTTATTCCGTCACTCGAGTAAAAAGCATCTAAGCAGGCAAGAGAAAATGACGTATGAACAACGCCTGGGGTTGTCGCGCTTGGAAGGTCACTCTTACAGTCTAAGAAAACAGCGTTTTACCACCTTTGTGATTTACAAAATTAAAGTTCTGTTCATTTATCACAAAGCGTATTGTTGTTGGTTTATTTGTTGTATTTATTTTGTATGAATGCAATTATGAACTGCTTTCAATACATTATGGAATGGAGTCTAGGAATCTTTTCCAGCATTCTGTCCATTTCTTGGGTTGAGTGGACGCATTTTTATAACTTATTGGTCTGAATTGAAACATATATAGATAATCCCGAGACTATTTTATTTTAAGTAAAGCTAAAACTAAATTATATTATTTCACTTGATAAGTGAACTACTGTGGAAGAAATACAAAACAATAAAACGCAATCTTACAGCCTTCCATCATATTCTTTATCATCCTGATGAATGTTTGTAGTACAGACTTAATCAGTTTCAAGAACATCTTTATTTGTGGGTGAATGCTACTATAAACATATGTGTCGTGTACCAATCGATTCACCCTGCAGCTTAGGAATGTAGACAATCACAAAATGTTGCATTAATTTTCATGCTGCAGCAGTTTATAAACCCAAATTCTAATGATTTGATATTTGTGTTAAGAATAAAACTGAAACAAATGTTCTTGCGTGAATATGTGATGAGTGATTGTGTGTGTGCGTGCGCGCGTGTGTGTGTGTGTGTGTGTGTGTGTGTGTGTGTGTGCGCGCGCGCGCATGCGTGCATGCAGTGGAATGGGATGGGGTTGAGGACGTTAGTATTAATGAAGCTATATTTAGATTATTTAACAAAGCTAGCAGTTATCCTATTCGTATGACACACATGCCTGTTGAAGAGATATAAAACGTGCAACATTAAAAACCAGCGCTCGTTCTGTCTTGTCCAGACTCTCGTACATTTTGACGCAGGAATTAAAATATATAAATGTGAGGCGTCTGAAGTAATTTTCATTTTCAGGAGAAAGCTAAAGTTGCATAGTGATAGTTTGCACAACGTGGTAAACCCTATGATGGCTTATTGCTTAAGATAACACAGTAAACCCTATGATGGCTTATTGCTTAAGATAGCACAGTAAAACCTATGATGGCTTATTGCTTAAGATAACACTGTAAACCCTATGATGGCTTATTGCTTAAGATAACACAGTAAACCCTATGATGGCTTATTGCTTAAGATAACACTGTAAACCCTATGATGGCTTATTGCTTAAGATAACACTGTAAACCCTATGATGGATTATTGCTTAAGATAACACAGTAAACCCTATGATGGCTTATTGCTTAAGATAACACAGTAAACCCTATGATGGCTTTTTGCTTAAGATAACACTGTAAGTCCTATGGATGACATTGTCGGGGATAACACTGTAAACCCTATGATGGCTTATTGAGTGTTGTTATTGCGTGTTTGTTAGTAGAAAGTGATAATGTTTTCAAACAATATAATGTACAGTATTAAATAATTATGCAGTAATGTACAATATCAATTAAACATATACTATTAAATATATTAAATATTCACTAATGTATAGTAGTAAATAAATATACAGTGAGTAAAGTACAGTACTAAATAAGAAAACAGTAACGTATAATTACTGTTACATAATACTAAATAAACGTAAGTATGTATAATACTAAATAAACACACAGTATCATATAATACTAAATAAACATACAGTATCACATAATACTAAATAAACGTAAGTATGTATAATACTAAATAAACATACAGTTTCGAGTACTAGTATACTAGTAAATTAACACAGAGTATCGTACAATACATAATAAAACATATATAGCGTGTAATGCTCAATAAACATAGAGTCCTAAATAAAAGTACAGTATTAAACAAACATACAATACCATATTATAGCTAGTAATACACATACAATAAAGTATAATTCTAAATAAACGTACACTGTCTTACAGAACTAAAATAGCATATAATAACGTACCGTAATAAAATGCATAATGTACGGTAGTAAATAAGACATTAAAAAATATCGCACAGTTCTACAGAGAAATGTTCACAAGTAAATGAACATGAAGTAACGTACAGGACACACTTATATATGTGTGTGTATATATAGAGAGAGAAAGAGGGAGAGAGAGAGAAGGAGAGAGAAGTACATGACTAAAATCAGCATACAGAAATGTACAGAATTGAAATCAGCATACAGAAATGTGCAGAACTAAAATCAGTATACAGAAATGTGCAGAACTAAAATCAGCATACAGAAATGTGCAGAACTAAAATCAGCATACAGAAATGTGCAGAACTAAAATCAACATACAGAAATGTGCAGAACTAAAATCAGCATACAGAAATGTGCAGAACTAAAATCAGCATACAGAAATGTGCAGAACTAAAATCAGCAAACAGAAATGTGCAGAACTAAAATCAAAGGCTTGCTTATGAAATTAACAAAGAGCACAATTTTTGTTGCAGTAGATATGAAATATTTCTTTTGGAAAAAAGAAAATTGATCAATAGGGCAAAGACTGGCACAGTAGATGAAAATGATATGTCTTAAGAACTCTCCAAAGTAATGTTAAGGTGTGATTATCTCCACTTCAAAAAGCACATCGTTTCAGATGGCAGAACTCTGCATGAAAAATAAAACAGTGGTGGTCTGACTGTCAGAGGAAGGCAGAAATGCCCGGTCCGTCTGAAAAACAAAGCAAGGAGAGCTTGTGATCGATTGCAGCCAGTGTAGGGTAGGGGATGAGGGTTCCATTGGCTCTAAGAATGATCCCAGCAGCTGTATATTTTAACTGTTCTCCTTGTGTTCTCACTTGCTTGTAATAATAATAATCTGTATAAGAAAAGCCATATGTTAAATACCCTCTTTTCCTATAATAAGGATCATGCTAGGAAGTAGTTTTCTACACACAGAAAATCGATTATTTTGCGAACATAACTGTCTATTAATAATAACCCCAATGTGATACATTTAACATCATCATCATCATAATAATTATCACTATTATTATTAATAATATAATATCCTGTGTGAAGACGAGACATTTAGTTCTCAATAAGCCCAACAGAACAGCAATAATCATTGATGTCACTGTTCCAAGAGAGAGAAACAAAATAAAACAACAGAAAAATAACAAATTCTCAGATTAGAAATCTAGTGACTCTGGAATGTAAAAGCAGAAATGATACCTATAGAGATAGGAGCCTTGGGGAACATAACATCTGACTTGGTAGGCTATCTAATTAAACACCCTGGAAACCACAGACTTGCCCCACAATTAAAGGCAGCGCTCCTCGGAAGTGTGCACCTTGTTTCTCCAGAATTTTGTTAAGACATATTCAACAAACCAGGAACTCTGCCAACCTGGATGGTAAAGGGAAAAACAAGTCTGATTATGAAAGATCCAGAGAAAGGCAAAAAACCCAAACAACTATCATCCCGTTACCTGTCTATCAACTACCTGGAAGTTAATGTCAGGAATTATATTGACAAAATCATTACTCACTTTGAAATAAGATTCCAGCCAATGAACAAAAGGGTGTTAGACCAGGCAGCAATGGAAAAAAGGACCAATTGGCAATTGATAAGGCAATTGCTACTGACAGCAAGAAACGAAGAACAAATCTTGCAATGGCATGGAGTGACTATCACAACGCCTATGACTCAGTTCCACATTCATGGATAATTCAAATATCAAAATTGTACAAAATAGAGCCATCTGTACAGAACCTAACTGAGGAATCAATGAAAAACTGGAAAACCATCTTCACATGCAACAACACAGAAATTGCAGACATAAATTGTGGAATCATCCAAGGTGATTCCCTATTCCCACTGCTGTTCTGCATTGCACTAAATCCTCTCAGTCAAGTGATCCAGAAAACAGGATTAGGATACAAAATGAAAGCTGGACAGGTCATCAGCCATTTACTGTACATGGACGAATCTCAAGCTGTACTGTAAAAATGAACGTGACATCACATCCCTGATCAATACTGTCAAGAGCTGTAGTGAGGACATTAACACAGCATTCGGCCTTGAGACATGTGAAAGAGTTATCGTCCAGAAAGGTTAAAACAACAGAAGGCCTGCATTTAGACATCGGAAAAATCAACGATGTTTCAATGGAAAAGGGATATAAATATCTCGGGATACTACAACATCAAGAAAATATGCAGAGAGAAGTGAAGTCCAAAGTTAAGAGAGAGTATGAAAAACGAGTTAGACAAGTTCTGAAGTTGAAGCTAAATGGAGCTAACAAAATACCTTAACGCATAGGCAATACCTGTAGTCAGCTACACTGGAGGTATCTAGATTTGGACAGCAAATGAACTAAATGAACTGGGCAGAAAAACAAGAAAACTACTCATAGTACATAAAACCCTACACCCCAAAGCAGACGCAGACATGCTCTATGTATCTCGAAAAATGGGAGGCCGAGGTCTCAAGAAAATCAAACATGCTATTGAAGGAGAAGTCATTGGTCTTGTGGACTACATCTGGAATAACAACAAAGATGATCCACTGATTCAAGCAGTAAAGATGAACTTATTATTCCAACCCCCAGAAACAGACAAAGAAACATGAAAGAAAACAACGAAGTAAGCACTAACACACACCTGGAGCCAGAAATCTCTCCATGGCCAGCATGCACGATAAGCCGAGGAAATATCAACAAAACAATCAACGTACAAATGGTTGAAAGATGCAGGATTAAAAGCAGAAAGAGAAGCACTCATAACAGCTGCATAAGATCAAGCACTCAACACGAAATCACACAAAACGAAAATCTCAAAGGATTCCAAATGTAGACTCTATAAATCCATGGATGAAACAACAGAACACATACTATCTGGATGTCAGTTTCTGGCTGGAACAGAATACAAAAGACACAATGAAGTGGCAAAACACATACATAGAAATCTGTGAGAACTATGGTACAAACACCCACAAACAGCATGGATGCAACAACCAGAAGCCGTCACTGAAACAGAAGAAATCAAAATACTGTGGGACTTCGAGATAAGAACAGATCGGGTGATTCCTGCACGAAGACCAGATATTGTAGTTCTCAATAAGTCCAAAAGAACAGTAACAATCATTGATGTCGCTGTTTTACATGATAGAAACATAAAAACAAAAGAAAGAGAAAAAATAGAAGAATATCATGACCTCAGATTAGAAATTCAGAGACTGTGGAATGTAAAAGCAGAGGTGATACCAGTAGTGATAGGAGCCTTGTGGAACATAACAATTGAGTTTAAAGGTTATCTGAATAAACTCCCAACTACTCAAAGCAGCGCTCCTAGGAAGTGCCCACATCCTTCGTAAAGCCTTGAATCTCCCAGAATCTTGGTAAGATTCCGAGACCTTTAATCACGACTGACAGTCAAACAGAAGTCGTGGAAAGAGGAATAATAATAATAATAAAAATAATAATAATAGTAATAATACTTACATCACCATAAGCCTACTATAACCATCTTCTCATGTAATTATAACCTTACTATGAATATGATCGTGTGTTTTATTTAAATTTATTTATTTAATAAATAGTTTAATATGATCCTATTGGCATGTGATAATAAGCTTACCACGACTGTTTTCACGCAATAATAATATCTACTTTAAAATCAAGACTCTTAACAACTATATCTTCTGTAAAAAGGAGTCTACTAGTGTGTGCTGTACAAGAAACGCGAGGCTGTAAATATATTTGTTAGTGTATATATTGTCTACAAAACAATAAACCAAACAAAAAAGTCAAACAAAAACCCGCTAGATTGTAATAATGATTTTTTTTAATGTATACCCTATCTTTCTCTGCTAAAAGACCGTAATAATGAGTTTACTTGAGTGTAATCTCTGTAAATGAAGGTGAATATGTAATCATGAGTTTACCGATGTGTAGTCCATGCATGGTAAGAACTCCAGACCGGAAGTAAGTGCAATCTTGAACTTTCGCTGACGTCACTCTAGGCAAGGGAAAACTGGCGTGTCGTCTAGACTAAGTTTATAAATAGTCGTCTGTATCTAAATGGAATGAGACTCTTGATATACACCGAACTAGAACATCTGGCCAAATGGAACTAGATGCTGTCTAAAGAATAGAAGGGAAGTTTTCTGACAGGTTAAATCGGATTCGTATAGAAGTAGAGCAAGAAACCAGTGAAATATCACTGCCAGATTTTGTACAACTATGAAATGAAAACAAGAAAATCTTCTTGATTTTTGACATCTCAACCTTATGGCTGTTTCTATGCGTGTTCAAAAGTCAATTCATATCTGTTGCAATCAACACATATGAACAGACATTAATTCAACTTTCCGAAATGCAGTGATAAAACCGGATATATGAGTATTTACGGGATAGCAGTGCAACTCATACCGGATATAAAACTGTTTATAGGATAACAGTAGTAACACATACCGGATATAAACTGTTTATAGGGTAACAGTGGTAACACATACCGGATATAAACTGTTTATAGGGTAACAGTGGTAACACATACCGGATATAAACTGTTTATAGGATAACAGTGGTAACACATACCGGATACGTAACAGTTTATAGAATAGCAGTATAACTCATACTGGATACATAACTGTTCTCGGAACAGCGTGTTAACTCATACCGAATATAAACTGTATATGGGATAGCAATGAAAACACATGCTGGATAAAACTCTTTGCGGGATAGCAGTGACAACCCATACCAGATATAAAATTTAAAGGATATCAGTTATAACCCATATTTAACGGGATAACAGTGATAGCCTATAAGAGCGTATGGCTATTTGACGTGGACAGCACTGAAAGCACATACCGGACATATGATTGTTCACAGACAGCAGTGATAACCCATATTAGATATATAACTAGCTAGTGAGATAGTAGTAGTAACTGGAAACCGGACATATAATGTTAACGGGACAGCTAAGTTAGCCTGTACCACGTGTAAATATCCGCTGACGAAAAGATTCGTCAATCCAGTAACACCATGTATGAGATACATCAATCCAATAACACTAAATAAGGGATACATCAACCGAATAAATCTATATATGGGATATATCACTTCAATAATTATATATATGTGATACATCAATCCAGTATGGATTATTATGGGATACATCAATCAAATAAAAGTACATGGGATACATCAATATATGTGGGATACATCAATCCAGTAATACTAAATATGGGATACATCAAGCCAATAGCAACATTATATATGGGATACATCAATCCAATAACCTGTTTATGGGATACATCAAACCAATAATTATATATATATGGGATATATATAAAACTCTTATTAACACTATTTTCAAAAGACGGAATTAAACAAGTCAGAAAATATTTTCAATCTGGGAAACCCCTAAAGTTGATCTATCTACCTACCTATCTGTCTGTCTATCTGTATGTCTATCTATCTATATATATTCTGACTACATAACTCGCTTGTTGTTGAAAGAATGACCAGACTCCGTTTTCCATTGTGCTAAACTTTCATCAGAAGACACCCGGAAAGAAGAACTTTCATCCGAAGACATCCGCACAAAAAAATATTTCATCAAAAGACATCCGGACAGAAGAACTTTTAGACTTGATACAATTATCACTGATTGGATTGGGTGATGCAAGTCAGAAAAAAAAATTCGTTTGCCAAAGTTCCAGGCATGACCTTGGGTATTTATCTCTGATCTCAGAGAAGAAGTCTATACTTATCATTTGTCATTAATAAAAAAAAAAAGGGTCTATACTTAAACAAGACAGCTGCAAGAGAGATACATATTTATCCAATTCAACCACTGGAGATATGTAGGTTACACCAACACTTATCTCAAGACAGCCACAAGAGGACCTTAAACACCAATACATCGATGAGAGGTTTGTAAAGAAAGTCCATGAGAGGTCCATAGTGTATTCCAAGACAGCGATAAGAGAGGCTCATGGGATATTCAAAGAAATGATAAGAGAGAATCCGTAAGGGCATCATAAGACAGCGACAAGTGAGACCCATAGGGATTCAGAAGACTGTGCTAAAATGGGTCCGTAGAGTATCCCAAGACAGCCATACTCTGCTATCAAAATACTAAATAATTCTTTAAATACAACAGTGACTCTGCTCAGTATGTGTGGTATATAAAAGTTTTTAAAAAGGTAACCTTAACAGTAAAATAGAACTACCTGTGAAAAACACGAGAAGGGAACATATGTCCTAAATCAGTAAACAACTGCACTGAACACATATAACGTATGATGTGCGCATTCGATGCGAAATCCGAACAGCAACACCATTGCTCGGACAATAATGTGAGAAAGAAAGAAATAGTGTTTTTTAAAGTAAAATAGTCAGCAAAGGCAGTCATGTGAGAAAGAAAGAAAAAAAAGATGTTTCTTGAAGTAAAATAGTCAGCAAAGGCAGTCATGGGGTCAGTACCTACCATAAGGATTACTTTCGTAGTAGTTTTTAGTTAAGAAATTCCATCCTTCTGCTAAAAGACTTCACAGTTTCTACTTACGAAATTTCATCCTTTTGCTAAAAGACTTCACAGATTCTACTTACGAAATTCCATCCTTCTGCTAAAAGGTTTCATAGTTTCTAGTTAGAAATTCCATCCTCTCCTTAAGAGACTAACGAAGACTCTTGTATAAGCTTCTTTCAGAGTTTTCCCCCCTTCCCCCTTGAAGATTCTCTCGCATTGCAACACCACTACTCAGGCCGCATGTGGCAACAACAGCGACAACAACCACACTCCAGACACCGCGTTCCTGCCGGGTACGTTTAGGTCTTGCCGTGAGTTTATTTCTTAGGGGGGTGGGGTGGCGAGAATGAGGGGAAAGTAACTGCTGTGAAATTAACCGTGTCAAACGGGAAAAGGGAGCACGATGACCTGACGAGAGAGCAACATTTTTCACTTTATTTGATCTGACTGGTGCAATGTCGCGAACTGTGATAAAACAAGCCGTGCAGGAAGCAAATCATCAACTTGTGTTAACCTGCAGCGCCACCTTCTGAATAAAACACGGACAAGTACTCTTAAAATCAGAGGTGGGCACGCGGACTGCTTTAACTACCCTTTGACCTCTCACTGAAATGCACACAAATGATGCTCAGTGATCTGGTGGAAGTTAGCTTATTACAGGCATACGCCTCCCCACCACCACCACCACCACGCGTGACAGATCACGTGATCGCAATGCTTGTGGTAGGCAGACAAAAAACAGAGCTCTTTTGTTGCTAGTTGGCAAAAGCCCGAATGAAAATATAATAAGCTATGCATTTGTACACTTAGTGGGGTTGGCGAACTCTCCACATAATTCGGTTATATTTGTCTGCTTTTTATTACTTGCTCTTTCAAGCCATGTAATCCCTTAATAAAATAAATTAAAATAGGCATAAAACAATTATAGACACATACTTCCTTGAACACTCTCTCTAATAATGACCCAAGATTGCCCCCAAACTACAAGTCATTTCCGTCTAGCACACTCACACATCATCATCATCATCACGTTTTCGCCTAAAAAGAGGGACGACAACTGAAGCAACTAAATTAATCCAGAAATCTTCATGAAAAGCAAAAAATATATTTCTGTAAGGCTCTGTCATACTCTCATGAAAGAGAAATAACGAATGCGGTGAAAATGAAAAAAATAGAGAGATGTTATTAAGATTAAGAAAGAAAGAAAGAAAGAAAGAAAGAAAGAAAGAAAGAAAGAAAGAAAGAAATTTAGAAAGAAATTAAAAAGAAAGAAAGAAAGAAAGAAAGAAAGAAAGAAAGAAAGAAAGAAAGAAAGAAAGAAAGAAAGAAAGAAATTAAGAAAGAAAGAAAGAAATTTAGAAAGAAATTAAAAAGAAAGAAAGAAATTAAAAAGAAAGAAAGAAAGAAAGAAAGAAAGAAAGAAAGAAAGAAAGAAAGAAAGAAAGAAAGAAAGAAAGAAAGAAATTAAGAAAGAAAGAAAGAAATTTAGAAAGAAATTAAAAAGAAAGAAAGAAAGAAAGAAAGAAAGAAATTAAAAAGAAAGAAAGAAAGAAAGAAAGAAAGAAAGAAAGAAAGAAAGAAAGAAAGAAAGAAAGAAAGAAAGAACATTTTAATAATTTATTTTATAAAGTGTTTGTAACTGTAGAACGAGAACGAGGCAAAGAGCGTTACGATATTAAATGAAAACAGCATTTAATAAATAAAACTTGTAAAATTAATTTGAAGTAAAACACAAGAATCAACATATCATTTAAAATATTTTTAAATAATAAATAACTATTAAAAAAATCCAGTTCATTCTTTGTCAATAAATCAAATTCATATTAATAAATTAACAGTAATATTTAATTACATTTACAAATATAATTTTTAATGGATAAAAGTATTTTCAATAACCCATAAAGAATAAGTTTTCTTTAAATAATGAATTTAAAACAATACTAAAGATATACAATATTTTAATACTTTTCCTTTTTAAATAATGAATTTAAAACAATACTAAAGATATACAATATTTTAATACTTTTCCTTTTTAAATAATGAATTTAAAACAATACTAAAGATATACAATATTTTAATACTTTTCCTTTTTAAATAATGAATTTAAAACAATACTAAAGATATACAATATTTTAATACTTTTCCTTTTTAAATAATGAATTTAAAACAATATTAAAGATTTACAATATTTTAATACTTTTCCTTTTTAAATAATGAATTTAAAACAATATTAAAGATTTACAATATTTTAATACTTTTCCTTTTTAAATAATGAATTTAAAACAATACTAAAGATATACAATATTTTAATACTTTTCCTTTTTAAATAATGAGTTTAAAACAATACTAAAGATATACAATATTTTAATACTTTTCCTTTTTAAATAGTGAGTTTAAAACAATATTAAAGATTTACAATATTTTAATACTTTTTAAATAATGAGTTTAAAACAATATTAAAGATTTACAATATTTTAATACTTTTTAAATAATGAGTTTAAAACAATATTAAAGATTTACAATATTTTAATACTTTTCCTTCAAATAATCAAATGCTGCGAATGTCTGTAAATAGTTTTGTATTTTAATTTTAAATTAAATCCTGAAAATGTAAACAGAAAATCCATTCTTTTCATAGCATTAGCTGTCTAATATATAATTTTTATATTCGAGTAAGTAAAGACTTCAAAAATTAATTTATCTAAAATTAAAAATTACTAAAGCTCATATTGGAAGAAACTAAAAGTTCATATTTATGTAATAATGCTTTATTTAACATAAAAGAAAAGCCCTTGAAAATTCCAAAAGAATACTGTCTTTATGCTTGTTTTTGGTAGTTTACCCGTAGAAAGGGGTGTTTGCTGAGTCCATGTCTTTATCCACAACTTTCCCGACCTTACTTTAATGTATATGTCAAGGTTGGTGACGTTTGTCACTCCGCAAGGCTTTTGTGGTCTACTTCCGGTTTTGAGAGTTTTTTGCTGAGAAAGTATAATTGTTTTGAGTCACTCGTTAGAAGTTATTTTTAGAATCTCACATAAACATAAAGAAACATCAGGATCATCAAAAACATATGTTAAGGAGACAATCAGTTGGGTTAGAATTGCCGCAATGACCTTCTTTTTCCAACTTTGACTGGAAAAAAGTGGAATGTTTAGGCGTATGTTTTTGCAGCAGACGACACTGTGGTTGCACACCGTATCAATACTTGATGTTTTGTAACCGCCTTTTTTTTTTATAACCAAGATATAAATCTTTGGTATAGAGTTGTCAATCATAGGATATTTATCAGCATACATAAACACTGGTAGAGGGTTGTCAATGGTAACCGCCTTTGTTTTATAACCAAGATATAAAGCTGGTATACAGTAGTCAATGGTAGGATACTTATCAGCATACATAAACACTCTGGTATAGGGTTGTCAATGCTAGGATATTTACCAGCATACGTAAACACTCTGGAATAGGGTTGTCAATGGTAGGATACTTATCAGCATACATAAACATTCTGTGGAGGATTTTTTTATCCCCAAAGCAGACCAACACTGTCTCTTGAGGTTTGTCTCGAATGTCATTCGACAGAAAGCGAAGTGTGATTCACATCGTCTGTCACATCGTTTGATTGGAAAATGTTTAAAACAATATTGATTTTAATGTCTTTTAAAAATCTTCTCCAGTTGTTATGTACATGCATACACTGCACATTAAGTTTCAGTGTTTCTATTTATAGTTTACAGCTTAAGAAAACAATATTAAATGTGAGTGATTCATTAAAAGATTATGACGTGAAAGCCGGAATTTGGCCACAAAAATTTCTTTTTATAACAATCTACGGAAGCGCGCATGCTTTTTTTGACCTATGTGTTCAGGAAAGTCATAGATGCCTTAGAAACGCATGACAGCAGAACCCCACCGGGATGTGTAGCAAGTTGATGTCTATTTACTCTGAGTAATAACGCAACAGAACCCCACCGGGATTTGTACCAAGTTAATGTTTATTTACTCTGAACACTAACGCAACAGAACCCCACAGGGATGTAGGCCAAGTTAATATTTATTTACTCTGTAGCGAACATTGTTCTTTAGTATCGAAATTAAGTCCAAACAAGCAATATAATCCCTGACTTCAATCAATCACGTCACGTGACACGTCTCGTAACAGATCACGAAATCGAAGAAGTAGATTCCTGAAAGTACATGGGGTTAGAAATCGACTCCAAACTTACATTCTCAAAACCGACATCAGACACTTTTTAAAAAAAAAAATCAAACGCGGTTATATTTTCATAGAAAATTGCCCTCCTATGTGTTCACTGTATATTTTCTTGTCTCTGCTTTTCATCCATGTGTAGCCGCTAACATTTGAGTGCAACACAGTATCAACTGTCAACATATATCACTTCAATACAATTTGTCAAAATTCTCCCACAACATCCAATATATCAATTCAATACAATTTGTCAAAATTCTCCCACAACATCCAATGTATCACTGCAACACAGGTTGTCAAAATTATCTCACGACTTCCAACGTCTCAATGCAACACACGATGTCAAAATTATCTCACGACTTCTAACGTCTCACTGAAATACAGGTTGTCAAAATTATTTCACGATTTCTAACGTCTCACTGCAATACTGGTTGTCAAAATTATCTCACGTTTTCTAACGTCTCACTGCAATACAGGTTGTCAAAATTATCTCACGAGTATTAACGTCTCACTGCAATACAGGTTGTCAAAATTCACTCATGTCTGCCCATTGCCGCTGAAGCCTTAGCTGCGAAAATAATCGGACTTCCGTTTGTAAATAATCCAGTTATTATCAGAAAACATTGTGTGGTTGGTAAAGACGTTTTCTTTGCTTGTCGACTCAGAAGTGTTCAACTGGCTGAATGACGTCATGCTGCTGTATATGGAAACGAAATCGGTTGGGTAAAAGCTCTGAGCCAACAATCTAAACTCTTGGAGACCTAACAGCCCTTGGAGATCTAATAATACTTGGAGATCTAACAACACGTGGAGACCTAACAACTCTTTGAGTCGTAACACTTGGAGACCTGACAACTCTTGGAGACCTAACAACACCTGGAGACGTAACAACTCTTGGAGATTCCTATGCAGTCGAAGGATTAAGGTATGACGTGTGTGTCAGTATAATGCATGTATACTAAATTGTCAGCTTACGACAATTACATCACTGGTAGGGAAAATAAATGTAATTTGATTTTTTCATTTACAGTAGTAAATTGTTTGCTTGGGTTATTTGGTATCCATTTCCTTTACAAAAGTAAACTGCGTGTAACAATTGTAGATTTGCGTGTAACAATTGTAGATTATCTGCGCATGTGTATTTGTATGTGTGTGGGTCTGTGTATGCGTCCTTGTGCGGGAATTTTTGATTTGTTACTTCTAGATATTAGTGTGCGGGGGGGGGGGTGCGTGCGTAAACACTCGCGCGAGCACGCACACACTCATCCAAACTAGATACAGATTGGAAACAGACACATGCCATGCCGGACTAGAGCAAAACATTATCGAAGGGGAGATAATGCATCAAAATGTGTGCATATTATCAAGGGGAGGTAATAAATCACAAAATACGCTTCCCTTCCTGCTCCCAAGTCGCGGTTTGCAGATAGCACTTTCATATTTTCCGGAGCGTGTTCAAAGCAACGAATCCAGGTCGACAAGTCTAAAATAAGATTAATTCTGGTCTGTGCTCTCCCCGTATTTACCCGTTAAGTCCACAAACAGGATTTCACAGATGCTGCACAAAGGATTTGCATTTCATTACATTTGCAATAAAGCTTTCTCTTTTTTCTTTCTTATTCTTTTATTTATATTTTTATGTATAAATGTGTATGTATGCTTGGGCTTGGGATGGGGTTGAAATCCATTTCTTGTTTTCGTTTAAAGAATTTGCTATTCTAAAGCAACATGCATGCAAAATGTGAAGCAGATTTACTCTGAAATTTCTTTATCAATTTTAAGAGCTTGAACTTTTCTCCCTCCAGACTACATAAATAAAATTAAACTTACACTTCAAGGGACTCTGCGAACGTTCACGAACCGAAAATATTGGTACTGAAAGCTGTCAGGTTGAAGGGGAGTAAAATTATTTGCCTGGCAGCCATGTTTTCAATTACAGATTAGCACGGCTTTTTACGACGAAAATAAAAGGGCCAAATTAAGAATTCTTTAAAAAAAAAAAAAAAGAAAAGAAAGAAAACAAACACGATGGTTATGGCACAAATAATATAACTACGTGAACATATACTACAGGCTAAAACAAATAGTAAACAACAAAAACAAATTATAAGATTAGAAGTGAAGTCAGATCCGAAAGCAAACTCCAGGTTAAAAGATAAACAAGTAAACTTCGATAATAAACACTGCCGGATAAGAGAATACATGGAATATTATATAGTGGCAAACACGGTAGCCAATTTAAAGAGATAAAATAGTAAGATCTGACAAGAATATGTACATCATAGATGATATGAAGACCAACATGTACATGGCTATGAAGACCAATATGTACATGGATATGAAGACCAATATGTACATGGATATGAAGACCAATATGTACATGGTTATGAAGACCAATATGTACATGGCTATGAAGACCAATATGTACATGGCTATGAAGACCAATGTGTACATGGCTATGATGACCACACCAACATGTACATGGATATGAAGACCAACATGTACATGGCTATGAAGACCAATATGTACATGGCTATGAAGACCAATATGTACATGGCTATGATGACCACACCAACATGTACATGGATATGAAGACCAACATGTACATGGCTATGAAGACCAATATGTACATGGCTATGAAGACCAATATGTACATGGCTATGAAGACCAATATGTACATGGCTATGAAGACCAATATGTACATGGCTATGAAGACCAACATGTACGTGGCTACGAAGACAAATATGTCAGGTCAAGAGGTAAAATAAAATTAAAATAAAAAACAAAAACCACTACACTGCGACAAAATAAACTACGATAACAAATACACCAGATTAAGAGATAAAATAGAAACTACAAAAACACTTGATTAAGACATAATAAACAATGAGAACACATTCCCAGGATTAAGACTTAAACGGTGCATGTACAAATACACCAGAGATAAACGATAGATAAAGTTGGAAAACAAACACTACAGCTTAACAGTAAACTGCAAATAACAAAATCAAAAGACACTGTGGTGTGAAAGAAAAAGTTGAAAAACAAATACTACAGATTAATAGATGAAACAGTAAACTACAAATAGCAAGATCAAAAGATATTACGGTGAGAAAAATAAACCAGTAAACTACAAACAGCAAGATAAAAAAAAATTACGATCATAAAGGTAAACCAGTAAACTACAAACAGCAAGATCAAAAGAGATTACGGTGAGAAAAATAAACCAGAAAACTACAAACAGCAAGATCAAAAGAGATTACGGTGAGAAAAATAAACCAGTAGACTACAAACAGCAAGATCAAAAGATATTACGGTGAGAAAAATAAACCAGTAAACTACAAACAGCAAGATCAAAAGAGATTATGGTGAGAAAAATAAACCAGTAAACTACAAACAGCAAGATCAAAAGAGATTATGGTGAGAAAAATAAACCAGTAAACTACAAACAGCAAGATCAAAAGAGATTATGGTGAGAAATATAAAGTACAAAAACATATACATAGTGTGGCAGAGTAAATTTGCCTATGCTTATTTTATTACTTATTACTATATAAATTGTTAAATTGTCAGAGTAACCCGACCTTAGGCACTCCTTATGATTTCAGAGTTGAAGTAAACACCCGAGTTAAGAATATGCTAGAAATTGCTGGTGTAATGCAAACTAATTCCAAATGGGTGAGTAGTTTTATTTATCCAATGGTTGATTTACGAGAACGAAACCAGCCAATGATCTGAAATCTAAAAGTTTACCTGCAGTAGAGAATTTTATTGTCTGATCAGATGATTTTGGTGTAGCAAAGAAGTCCGGTCTTGAAAGGCGGCCGTTACTTAATGGTGAGTTAACTGACTGGTTGAGAGAGAATGGACTTAGAAATATTTCATGCGTTTTTGTGATTGATGTGTTATATTTGTGTTTTACGCAGAGATGTATTATATGAGTAGACTATTATTTCTACAAATATTTGAACTAAAACGCACATATATAGTACGCTTACCACTTGACATTGTTCCTATTGAACCTGTTAATAAATCTAGCGCATATTTATTATGCCACACGCTTTTATCGGGCTAATAAATACTGTTACAGGAATATCTACCAAGTGAGAGAGACAAATGGTGTCTACTAAAGGATCATTAATAGAATAAATTAAGATTATCATCACTTTTGTACTTGGTTATGAAAGATTAATTAATAAAATAATCATTTCATTAACTAAGTGGCGTGCCCATCACATAAAGTGAGAGAGACGAGTGGTGTCTGCTAGAAGATCATTAGTAAGATTCCAGAGAGAAAGATAAACCACGAAAACAAATACATAAGTTAGTTTATAAAAAAAACAGTAAACTAAAAAGTAGGTCAAAAGTATAACCTGTGGATAAAACAGTACACAAAATCAAGATCAAAAGAGTTTACAGTGAGAAAGGCGGGGGTGGAGGGGTGCATTTCCACTAGTGGTTATTATTATTATTAAAACATATACATATAATTATGAGGATAACGAAACGTATTTCCCTCATTACATTTAAAGGCGTTGCTTAACGAAAATAATATTATACTATTGTATACGACAGTTTTCTTGTTATAATATCAACAGTATATCTAGCACGACTATCGTGTAGTTTGCTTGTTCAAAATGTTCTCAAAAAGAACCTCTCCTATGACGAATCCGCAAATCATCACTGAATTCGGAAACAACACATCTGCTGGAAGTAATCCTGAATCACCGGAAGTGAAAAGAGCCCTCTAGGTTTCTATCTCTTCAGTCTAACTCTCTACTCTTATACCTGTCGATCGCCAAAGCTGCAAAACTCTTCTAACTAGTGCAAGTGACACTCTGTAACTCTAGCAAGTGGTTAGAATGCTCACGCGCGCGAGTGTCTCAAATCACGACTGGTGTAGCAGTCATTGGAGGAATGAAAAATGAAAAACCAGCGCTACAGGCAGAAAGCGTTTCTTTTATGGCTGACGTAGAAAGATTCTAACAGTACCAAACATATGAAAACATTTGAAATCTAGAAATGACCATAGTGCCAACCAGGTGACCACACCATATAACGCACTTTATACAGCCAACAATAAATTATTTTAGCAGTCTATTGTCACGCGTATTTCTTACTTTATACAGCCAACAATAAACTATTTTAGCAAGTCTATTGTCACGCGTATTTCTTACTTTATACAGCCAACAATAAATTATTTTAGCAGTCTATTGTCACGTGTATTTCTTACTTTATACAGCCAACAATAAACTATTTTAGCAGTCTATTGTCACGCGTATTTCTTACTTTATACAGCCAACAATAAACTATTTTAGCAGTCTTTTGTCACACGTATTTTTTACATTATACAGCCAACAAAATATTCCTGCAATTTAATGTCACGCAAATTTTTTTTACATTATAAAGCCAACAATAAACTATTCTAACAGTCTATTATCAGTCTGGAATTTTCTACCAGACACACTGAAAACACTACCCATAATCAAACTGGAATTCGCTACCAGAAATACTGAAAACACTACCAATAATCCAACTTGAATTCGCTACCAACAAACTGAAAACACTGCACCTAATCTCCACAGAGAAATCAACACTTTTAGTCTCCACAGAGAAATCACTACCTGTAATTTCCTCAGAGAAATCAACACTTTAATCTCCACAGAGAAATCAACACTTTAATCTCCACAGAGAAATCAACACTTTTAGTCTCCACAGAGAAATCAACACCTTTTGCACCTTTAATCTCCACAATCAACACCTTTAGTCTCTACAGAGAAATCAACACCTTTAGTCTCCACAGAGAAATCAACACCTTTAGTCTCCACAGAGAAATCAACACCTTTAGTATCCACAGAGAAATCAACACCTTTAGTATCCACAGAGAAATCAACACCTTTAGTCTCCACAGAGAAATCAACACCTTTAGTCTCCACAGAGAAATCAACACCTTTAGTATCCACAGAGAAATCAACACCTTTAGTATCCAGAGAGAAATCAACACCTTTAGTCTCCACAGAGAAATCAACACTTTTAGTCTCCTCAGAGAAATTAACACTGTATAAAACTAATGCCAAAAGTCACACCTTAAATAACTACCAAAGGTCACACTGTAAATCGCCGCCAATAATCACATGACAAATCACTACTAATAGTCACATTGTAATTCATTACGACTATTCACACTGGAAACACTACTTTTAGACCAAAGGAATCACTGACAATCATCACATTAGAAATCCTTAAAAATAGTTACACTGGAAACATTACTTTTAGATACACAGGAATCACTTCTATTAGTCACACAGGAATCAGTACCAATAATCACACAGGAATCACTACTATTAGTCACACTGGGAACTATATTTAGAACAGAAATCAATACCAATAATCACAATGGAGTCATTACCTACAATCACACTGAAGTCGCTAATTATATTCATCCTGAAGTCATTACCTATAATCACACTGGAAACAATGCCTACAATCACACTTAAGTCACTAACTATAATCACACTGGAAACAATTCCTACAATCACACTTAAGTCACTAACTATAATTACACTGGAAACAATTCCTACAATCACACTTAAGTCACTAACTATAATCAGACTGAAATCATTATATATAATTACACTGAAATCACTACCTATTATCACACCTTAAGCCATTGCCAATAAACAGAACGTACAGATTCAATTGCAGTCAACAGAGCCACTTCAACTCCAGTCACGGACTCCTGTCCAAAGCTGAAAGATTACCTCCCTTTCTTCAGGCCAGGAATGCCTGATTGACACAAATAAAAAACAGTGACGACTCTTTGACATTTTCTGTATTCCTTCAGGTTACGGTAGTCTGGCGATCCAGCTTTTGTGCTGGAAAAGGTTTTATTGTCATATCACACACACACACACACACACACACACACACACACACACACACACACACACACAGACACACACGCGCCTTGTGCACAGCAGCGATGAGTTTGGGCGGATAGAGAAATGTTTCTGTACCGATTATAGCATTAAGTGTCTCAAAATAATTGCTTATAATATATATTTTCATACAGGTGATGCAATAGTCGCTACTGGTGTGTGTGCGGAGGGAGTGGGAAGGGGTATTTAATCGAAAAAGGAATAGGATAGCATAATGAAACGTGTTCAATAGGTTAAAAGGTCACTTCATTACTGCAGTAGCAAGAAAGACGAATGATGAAATAGAAAATTCAGCGGTGTAGTATACAAATATCTGGCATATATTGAGCTTAGGACCAAATGTACAATGGGACCGACTGTAATAGGACCAGATGTAATATGGGATTGACTGTAATAGGACCAAATTTATAATGGGACCGACTGTACTAGGACCAAATGTATAATGGGACTGGTTGTAATAGGGCCAGATGGATAATAGGACTGAGTGTAAGAGGACCAGATGTAAAATGGCGCTGACTGTAATAGGACCATATGAATAATGGGACTCTGATGTATGTATAATAGAATTATGAGCGTAACAGGACTTAGAGCATAACAAGACAGACTAGTGTTAGGTGTTGATGCAGATGTTAACTTCTGGAGCAATGTCGAATTACCCATTAAGCGCACTAAACACCAGTGCTTAGGGAATGCAGAAAATAAATTCATATTAATTGTTGATGATAAAATTGAATGAATTATATATGACTATTTATATTTACCCGAATGAATATTTTCACATGGAATTATGGTAAATCTGGCTTTTTTTTCCCACAAAAGGTCAAATATTATTCCTATCAGTGAAGTTGCTACAGTTATTTAATATCAGTTATTAAAGTTAAATTTTGTAAGAGTAGCGGGACCATAACATTTTCAGTGCTTAAGTCCCTTGAAGGTCTTAGTCCGGCACACGGCTGGGGTGAACATTTAAGGCAACAACATGAAATGACATCATCGTTAAAACATGTTGCAAACAGTAAGACCTGCCTGCATACAGATTTAAGTAGAAGGCAAAAGGCTAAAAGTATACAACAATAAGACTTCAAACGGGTACTTAAACCAGGAATGGACATTAAAACTTGAGGGTGCCTATAAGATTAAAGTGGGCCTTAAGACACGAGAGTGCCATTAAGATTAAAGTGGGCCTTAAGACATGAGAGTGCCATTAAGATTAAAGTGGACCTTAAGACACGAGAGTGCCATTAAGATTAAAGTGGGCCTTAAGACATGAGAGTGCCATTAAGATTAAAGTGGACCTTAAGACACGAGAGTGCCATTAAGATTAAAGTGGGCCTTAAGACATGAGAGTGTCATTAAGATTAAAGTGGACGACATTAAGATTTGAGGGTGCCTTTAAGATTAAGTGGGCATTCAGACGTGAAAGTGCCACTGAGACCTCAAGCTGAGAATATGGCTAAAGGCAGACATTAAAACCAGACGTGTAAGTTACAACGAGAAGTGGACATTAGTACCGTTTAAGAACATTCAGCCCGGAAATGGATGTTAAAAATAGAAATGGGTGGTAAGTCCAAAGGAGGACATTAAGACTAGAGGAGGGCATTAAGAACAGAAGTTGCTGTTTACATCTACCCAACGGACGTTAAAATCAAAATGGGGCGTCCAAACCTGAAACTTATGCTCAGTTTACAGACTTAGGTTTGGTTCAGACTAAACTCAATGTGTGTCACGGCACATTCAGTCCTTATTTTCACACTCATTAAGGAATAGTTCAAAGTGGTGGCTTGTGATCGCGAAATCAAGAATATTCATCTCAAAAGAAGCACTTTTGTCAGACATAAATGTAGGCGGTATTTTTGAACATACGTTAGGACTAAGCTGACATATCATGCATGAAATACTTTTGTCTTACATGTATTAATCTAGAGGGTATTTTAGGAAAAATGCTTATTTATATGGGCATTATAACTTTGCCACTTTACTTGGCAAATCAAGAAATAGTGTGTTGCCTGGCGTGTATTAACTTGAAAAGTATTTTAGATCATTTCATGTCTATTTATATGGGTATTATTACTTGGCAAATCAAAAAAAACCAGTGTTGTCTGACGTGTATTAACTTGAAAAGTATTTTAGATCATTTCATGTCTATTTATATGGGCATTATTACTCGGCAAATCAAAAAAAAAAACCAGTGTTGTCTGACGTGTATTAACTTGAAAAGTATTTTAGATCATTTCATGTCTATTTATATGTGCATTATTACTTGGAAAATAAAAAAAAAAACAGTGTTGTCTGACGTGTATTAGTGTGGAGAGTATTTTAGAAACGCTTCATACTTGTGTAAATCAAGAAACACTTTACTTGACATATATTAATGCAGACAGAATTGTGCATGCACACGCGTTTACACGTCACATGACTTTATGCAGCAAATACCAAACGTCTTGCCTTACAATAAAGCTCTGCTGCGGGTGCATAAAAAAAAATAGTTAAAAAATAAATATGCGGCTATTTGTGCCGCAAAACATATGCGATTTGGAAAAAAATATGGAATGTTGGAGAAAGCTAGGAAATGAGATGTTGGAGGGAAAAAATGTGATGTTGGAGAAAGCTAGAAAATATGTTGGAGAAAGCTAAAACATGTGATTTTCAAGAAAGCCACAAGAGAAACAGAAATGTTGGGGAAAATCAAAATTGGGATTTTGTTCTTCGAAAGTTATTTTTGAAAAAGCGAAATGTGAAAACTAAAGTTATAAAATAGAGATGATGGAGAAATGTTAAAAATTAGGGACGATGGCGAATATATAGACATGGATGTTAGTCAAAACTATTTTTAAAAGTATGGATTTCTGGATAACAAATCCCCAAATCCTGGATGCTGGGGAGAGTCAGTCTGTAGGATGTTGGACTGGCAGGGTTAGGGAAGTCAGAGAAAGTAAGAATACAAAAATATTCTGTTGCGTTCAATATTCCTTGGTCTTTCAGACATACGATGCCTTTGATTGCCTGCTGCACACGACACCTCAAACTTCTCCCCTTTAATCTTTCAGCTGTGTGGCGTCTTTGATTTCTTGGCTGCACGACACCTCAAACGTCTCCCTTTGGTCTGCTCTCCTATCGCATTGCCTCCAGAAATCTTCGTCTTAAAGTCATAAATGTGTAGCTTACTTACTCGAGTTTGCCAGCACACATGGTGTAGACATCTTTAAATAGCTTATAGCCGTCCTGGTGCATTGTATCACGCAGTTTCCTTCGACAATAATTTTTTAGTTGCGTACTTAACACTGTCTGCCCACAACCCAAGACACTGATCTCGGCATCTCAGTTCTGGCACATAAAGCAGCTGGCCCACGTGGCTTTATTTTTAAGTGGGGACTGGTGTTACGAAATCTTACAATAAATACTTACAATAAAGTGTTGGATAGTGAGTGTTCGACTTTATTCTTCACCACTGAAAGCAGCCAAGAAATTTTATAACTAGTAGAATATTTACTTTCGTTTACATATCCGTCGTGAACTGAAATGTACCCTATAATGTACTGGATCTTGCCCTAGTACTAGTACCATACTGACACTAGCCTAGGGCACACTGAAAGTTACCCTAATACCATACTGAAACTAACCCTACAACACAGTGAAAGTTACCCTAATTCAGTAATTGGCCTAATACCATACTGAGACCAACCCTATTACACTACACACTGAAAGTTACCCTAATACCACAATGAGACTTACTCTACTACATACTGAAACTTGCCTTAGTACCGTACTGAGACACTACTACATACTGAAAGTTGCCTTAGTTCCATACTGAGACTAACCCTACTACATATGAGACTGAAACTAGTAACATGTTGAGAGTAACTCTAGCACATAATGAATTCACATTAGTAATATATTAAGACTGAAACTAGTAACATGTTGAGAGTAACTCTAGCATATAATGAATTCACATTAGTAATATATTAAGACTGAAACTAGTAACATGTTGAGAGTAACTCTAGCACATAATGAATTCACATTAGTAATATATTAAGACTGAAACTAGTAACATGTTAAGAGTAACTCTAGCACACTGCGGATTGAAAAGGATTCTAGCACACACTTTACAACAGTGTACCGAGTGTAAAGTAGTCTAGCACACACTATACAACACTGTGCCGACTAAAATGTAGCCGACAACATACTAAAATTTCAACAAACCATACAATGACCGCAGACGATAACTCAGAATATAAAATATATATATATGATGGCTGTAGATTAAAGCAACTCTACGAATATACTAATCATAAAATGGCTGAAGTTTTAACAGCTCTCAAAACATACAAAAACATAAAATGGCTGTAGACTAAAACACATTTCAGAACATACAACGTCTTAGCACTGATAAAAAGCACAACTGTAAAGTAGATGAAAGCATGCAACAAACAATACGACTGTAAACCTTGACCCCAAAGCACTCATCAGAAAATACGAAGGAGCAGTAGGCTAAGGCTAAGCAACAAAAGAGCATACATACTCATTGCAAAATAGAATAAGCAGTAGGTCTAAGGCTAAGCAATAAAAGAGCATACATACTCGTTGCAAAATAGAATAAGCAGTAGGCTAAGGCTAAGCAATAAAAGAGCATACATACTCATTGCAAAATAGAATAAGCAGTAGGCTAAGGCTAAGCAAATAAAGAGCATACATACTCCTTGCAAAATAGAATAAGCAGTAGGTCTAAGGCTAAGCAATAAAAGAGCATACATACTCTTTGCAAAATACGAGCACTAAAGAGAAAATAGATTAAACTCCTCATCAGAAAATGCGACCGTAAAATAGGCTAAACTACGCACACACAAAAATGCACACTCAGCACAAATAAACTATTGCACTCATAGGAACACATACACTGACTGTGTAGACTAAAATCACTCATCAGAAAGTAACACTGTAATGGTTAACGCACTCAAAAAGAGTATACGCACTAATTACAAAGTAAACTGTTGTACTCATAGGAACAATTAGTGACTGTACACTAAAACAGTCAAAGGCTCGTCAAAACTCAAACAAAGAACATGAGACAAGCCTCGCCATTAACAGAGCGACAACCTACTGAACGCATGACAGTTGTAGCATGAAAAACTATAATCACGACTGATCTGCATTCCCATGGAGACAATCCCTCCCCTTGCAGCCCTTTATCACGGAATCCATGAGGGAAAACAGTCCCCATGAAATGAAAGATTTCTACAAAGGAAAAGCTGAAAGATTTAATTATGTCCAAATGGGAATATGCTTAAAACGAATATGTCAGAATGAAAATACTCTACGATCTGATAATGTTCAAAATGAAAATACGGCCATATATGTTATGGCCCAAGTGGGAATAGGGTGAGATTGAATGATACGCAAGTAAGGATGAGGTGAGGATTTTATTACGTATATTAGGAATGCAAGTAAAGCACGATTTATATATATACAACAACAGAGACCTGCTTAATATGACCATAGACGACGTAATGAAGAATTTTTAAAAAATTTTATGAAAGGCGAGACGTGCCAACATCGATTTAGTGAGACTTACACCCTTTCGACTACTCAAGGGTGGCGTGCCAATTTTATGCTTTTTTGTTTGGGTTTTTTTTTTTTTTTTTTTTGGGGGGGGATGGACGGTGTAACGGGTTCGTGATTAATGTTTGATGCTTGCTTTCTGAAAAGAAAAAGAAACGTTCCAAATGATAACGTCCGAAGATCAGGCACAATGTGGAATGATTTTTTTTCCAGTAAATCCTGGGTAGTCAGTCTACTTCTTCACAAGTACCCTCGACATGATTTTGCTCACGGCTTTCACTCGGACATTGCCATCCAGGCAGTATTGGTTCATGACATTCTTTGTGAATTGTGCCAACCAACAAGTACAGAAGCACTAGGTATTGGTCCGTGACATTCTTTGTGAATTGTGCTAACCAACAAGTACAGAAGCACTAGGTATTGGTTCATGACATTCTTTGTGAATTGTGCTAACCAACAAGTACAGAAGCACTAGGTATTGGTCCGTGACATTCTTTGTGAATTGTGCCAACCAACAAGTACAGAAGCACTGGGTATTGGTCCGTGACATTCTTTGTGAATTGTGCCAACCAACAAGTGCAGAAGCACTGGGTATTGGTCCGTGACATTCTTTGTGATGCGCCAACCAGTGGTGGACGGGTGATCTTTGACGTTCGAAAAGTTAAAGGATTCTTTATATTTACTTTATGCATAAATCATAACAGATCAACGGAGGATGTAGGTGGTACATATAAAGCCAAGGTCATGGAAGCAATTATCCACTATAAGAACTAACGAAAATGTTTTGATTGTAGATTTTTGATTAACAGATCTGAAGATGTAGCAGTGAATTATGAAAAAGAGATCCAGAGATACGGTAGCAATTTACCATGAAATGATCAAGAAGCATGGTTGTCGATTATATTGAAGTCTCCAGACGATTTGGCAGTGTATTATTTAGTAGTGATCAAGAGATGTGGTAGAAGAGTACAATGAAGTGATGAAGACATACGGTAGTGGGTATTGATGAAAACGGTAGGTTCTATTAAGTGATATCGGGCTGCGGTAGAAATAAAGAGGAGACTGTGATGAACTGACGAGATAAGGAATGGTAGTAGATTACTTTTAAATGATAGATGTGGCAATATAACAGATTTATATTTACCGATAACAAAACATGATAGCAGAATGTTTACGAACTAACGAGGATTTTCATAACAGATTAATTATTAGTTAATGGAAGAAGAAGTAAATTGAACTAAATGAGGATTTTCATAACGGATTAATTATTAGTTAATGGAAGAAGAAATAAATTGAACTAAATGAGGATTTTCATAACAGATTAATTATATTTATTAGTTAATGGAAGAAGAAATAAATTGAACTAAATGAGGATTTTCATAACAGATTAATTATATTTATTAGTTAATGGAAGAAGAAGTAAATTGAACTAAATGAGGATTTTCATAACAGATTAATTATTAGTTCATGGAAGAAGAAGCAAATTGAACTAAATGAGGATTTTCACAACAGATTAATTATATTTATTAGTTAATGGAAGAAGTAGTAAATTGAACTAAATGAAGGGCGTATGTTATAAATAATGAAGATATATCAATGGAGGAGAGAGAAGATTAAGATTATTACGAACTGATAATAGACTAGCAGTCTATTCTAAAGGACTGGTGATAGACTAGCAGTCTATTCTAAAGGACTGATGGCAGATAATTAACGGGTAGTAGACTATGACGACTTATTAAAGAAAATGTAAAATGAAACTGGTCAGGGAAGGTAGTTATGACATATCAGTGATAGAGGGAGATGATTTATATCATGACGTATCAGTGATAGAGGGAGATGATTTATATCATGACGTATCAGTGATAGAGGGAGATGATTTATATCATGACATATCAGTGACAGAAGTGGTTTAGATTAAGATGAATCAATGACATAGTGAGGTGGCTTAGATTATATAATCATGGAGGGAGGTGGATTAGATTATGACATCATTGAGAGAGGTGGATTAGATTATGACATCATTGAGAGAGGTGGATTAGATTATGACATCATTGAGAGAGGTGGATTAGATTATGCTGTACCGAATGAGGAGATAGCAAATTATTACTGATTCCAAGCAATACGGCTGCTAATTGTAACAAATTCCAAACTATTAAATATGGTTGTAAATAATGTTGTTGTTTTTTTAGTGAGTTGTTTATGTCAGCTGCTATCTACAGCAACAAATTATCAAAAGAATGTTAAAAGGATATCATTGACGTCACGCAATACAAACAATTAAATTGCACCACTAAATTGCCTACACACTTCAGTATAAAGATAAACCGGTGACGTCATACGGTACATCTTGTCAAAACAAATCACTGGTATCCTACGACGCACCAATCTAAATATGTAAATCAGTCATGTGATATGGTACATAGATGTTAACATCCAATCTGTAATGCTATACTATACACTAATGTTACGCTAGTGGTTTCCAATGAACTAAGTGCAATGGTAGCTACACGAAATATATTGAATACAAGCGAACTGAAAGGGGAAGAGGGGTGTTGTGATTTGGGGAGGGGTGAATCTCAAGACTGAACGCACAAACTTTAAAATGCTTTCGTCAACATGAGTTAGATCTGTGTGTAAGAGAGTTGGGGTGTGTATGTGGGAGAGAGTATATGTGTGTGTTAGATCTGTGTGTGAGAGAGTTGGGGTGTGTATGTGGGAGAGAGTATATGTGTGTGTGTGAGTGTGTGTATGTGTTCTTGCAGTACCAGTATTTGTAATAAAATATCAAACTTTAAAAGCGCTTGCATGTGTGATATGTTTATGCAGGCATGTTAAAAGTGATTGAATGTATATAGTGTGTGAGTGCATGCATGCGTGTGTGAGTGTGTGTGTGTGTGTGTGTATATATATATATATATATATATGTACTTAATGTTTCCAGCAGACATCCCTATTACTGAAAACTAATCCTGATAGGAAATATGTAACTCAGAGCTAACAGCAGGTTTGAAGAAAACTGAAATCGTCAATGCTTTGATTGAAAAAAAAAATCCAAGTCTAACCCCTTCCATCAAAAAGAGAAAAAAAATCTGATTCGACTTTAAAAACAATCAAAAATATTTCAAAGCTTCAAATTTGTTTGCTTTTTTAAATCCAAAAATTATATTCGATCGAAAGAAAAGCCTGAAAATTGTAGTGGTGGTGGTGGTGGTGGGTGTCCCAAAATGTGATACGATAGGCTCAGCAGCATGTAATTCAAGCCATCATTCTTAAAGACAAAAGCGCCATCTTCAGGTGACTTGTGTGTGTGTGTGTGTGTGTGTGTGTGTGTGTGTGTTTGTTTGTGTGTGTTTGTGTTTGTGTTTGTGTGTGTGTTTGTGTTTGAAGTGGTGGGATTTTACGCACGTATTTGTTGTCATACTTGCTTGCTTATTAGGGTACTTGCTAGTTGAGGTACCCGATAGTACTCGCTTGCAAGTTAAGACGCATTCTATAAAGAACGTGTTGTTATCGTTCTGTAGACAGTGCAAACCATACTTTTTCCATTTACCACTTTTGCCAGGGCTCTAAAGCTTGTTATCGCCCAGTAGGTTACATATTCAATGATACCGTTAGCCGCAGTTTGTTGACCGAAGCCTCAAAATATTTACAACAGCTTGATATAATTATACGTGACAAAAACGAAACATTACTTGGTCGACCGATATCTCTTAACGAATTAAACAAATTAAGCTTGTTGTGATTGGGGTTTTTTCCTGTAAGTAGACACGAATCACAGGCACGACAAATAAAGTGCACAAAATGGTATTTTACTTTCCTAATTACAACGCAACTCAGTGTAAAGATAAAATGTGTTGTTTTGTTTTTCATTTCCATTAGGGTCGTTGTAAGAGTAATGTTTACTTTATCTAACAGGGCACCTTTTTTTCTCACTGGTAAAGGTAAATGCTTTCTTTATCTCACTTTAATATTATTTATTTCTATATCTCAGTAAAAATAACGCTGATATTATTCACTCTAAAGCAATATTATTTTTATCGTAGAGTGAAGCAAGCAAAATATTTGACTGTTCCAAATACCTATACAAATTCGAATGCTTCTTGCAAGAATTTAGAACTATAGGCCTAATAAATATATATATATATCATTCGAATAATCTTTATTAGAATATAGAACTGATTACTATGCATGTATTGGAATAACAACTGATAGGATTGAGTGAGAATTTAAAACTGCTTTACAATAACCCTTGTTAGAATTTAGAACTGTAAACTATACAATAGCCCTTGTTAGAATTTGGAACTGTATGCTTTGCAATAACCCTTGTTAGAATTTAGAACTGTATACTATACAGTAACCCTTGAAAGAATGTATAACTGTACACTATACAATAACCCTTGTTAGAATTTAAAATCGTAAAGTATGTAATTAAACTTGTAATAATTTAGAACTGTATAGTATCCAACATTCTTGCTAGAATCATAAATATGCGCGAGGATTAGGAAAATATATCTTGAACCGAGATGATTTTCTGTTTCAGGATTTATTAGATGTCTACCTGTTGAGCATATTTTATTTATTAACACCAGGAAGGTCTAATTTTCGGAAATCCAATGTAAACTATAGCCTAAGGTCAAACGTACAATTAAAAAGACAAACAACCACTGTTTGGGTAACGTCTGATTACCCTGATTAAGGAACTTGGCCATCACGATAGTCTCCCTTTCGCAGTGTCGGTAGCTAAGTTTCGCGCTTCACTGCACAATACAAATGTCATCGAAGCAGACCTAATTGTAAAATGGAAAAAGAAACTGAACTAAAAACAAAACGAACATGAATTCGTACTCACGTTTTGAGAACGCGCACTTTCCCACGCGCGCGATACGACGACACACGAAGGACGAGAGAAGACGCCTCTCTGCCAACAAAGTGCGTAGATCTACAAGCCAGTCGCCAGCCAGACGCGGACAAAAGAAACAGTGCCTGGTCCAGAAAAATTCCTCACACACGAGCGTTTCCTGCCACTGGTTCACCCACCCTCTAAGCCTGACTCGATCGCGCGACCTTTACGGAGTGATGAAGTTCAGTCACTCTCCGAGCACGACCCGTACACAGACGCTGGGGCCGCGAAGACAGCAGACGTACTGGTGAGACCCGAGCACATGCTTCCCTCTCCACGCTCAAATCGCGAGCAAGTGCGTGCACGCGCGTACGTGCGTGCGCGCGTGCATGTTGTGTGTTGATGCGCGCAGCGAGACAGTGCAACTAGATGTAGCCGGCTTTGCGGACTGGGGTGCGAAGCAGTGCCTGCCAGGGGGTGGGGGTGGGGGGGCGGATGAAGGAGCGCTAGAGAGTAACGTAGACACGGGTCGGTCTGTGAGACTTGTGGCACTGCAGTAGGACATCTGTCGGTAATCGGGTACACACCCTACAAGTGGAAGTTTGAATGTAATCTCTTCTTGACTTTGCCACACGCGAAGACGGCTTGGCTGTTAAGTTTCCGACCTTCGAAATAGTGCGAGTGTCTTTGAACGAACGCAGCAACACTTCTTGTATTCGTTTGCTGGTCAGAACAGCAGCTTGTGGAAAGTATTTACTAAATCTCCATCGTCAGCAGTATTGTTAACACTAAACAGTCGTATAAAATGAAATAGTATCTTTTCATCATTAACCCATCCACCGCACTTAAGTGTCCGTTTGAAACCTAACCAACACACCATAAATTGCTTGTTTTAAAAATAGTGAACCATTCTGCAGCCAAGGGCTAGGGAAGGGGTCTTTAAAACTAGTAAACTTTTGAAACAAGTGACACATTTAAATCTAATGAACTTTTCAAACAAGTGACACATTTAAATCTAATGAACTTTTCAAACAAGTGACACATTTAAATCTAATGAACTTTTCAAACAAGTGACACATTTAAATCTAATGAACTTTTCAAACAAGTGACACATTTAAATCTAATGAACTTTTCAAACAAGTGACACATTTAAATCTAATGAACTTTTCAAACAAGTGACACATTTAAATCGAGTAAATCTATCAAACAATTTGCATATTTAGATCTAATAAACCTTTGAAACAAGTGACACATTTAAATCTAGTAACATTTTGTCCAAATTAGCGAATTGTCAAAACTAATAAAATAATAATAATAAAATAAAAAAATAATAAATAACTTTTCGACCAAATCACGGATTTAAAACTAAGCATTTCGCTAGAATTCATGTACAACCATAAGGACCCTTTGGTTGAATGACATATTCTAAAACAAACAATTCTTTCTAGAAAATGGCATGTGTAAACATTACGGTCATAATGGCATGTGTAAACATTACGGTCATAATGGCATGTGTAAACATTACGGTCATAATGGCATGTGTAAACATTACGGTCATAATGGCATGTGTAAACATTACGGTCATAATGGCATGTGTAAACATTACGGTCATAATGACATGTATAAACATTACGGTCATAATGGCATGTGTAAACATTACGGTCATAATGGCATGTGCAAAACATAAGAAACCTTTGACTAGATGATGCATAAACTGATAAACCTCTCGGTCCAGTGTTTACAAAACAATAAATTTCGTGACCAAAACTAATTGCCCTTTCTGCCACATTTCAAAGCTAAATACCCTTTCGATCAAATTACAAAACTAGTAAACCTTTCAGCCAAATGATATAGTAAACTAGTCAACATTTCGACTATAGTCGAAAAGTAGTAAACCTTTCTGCCATATGTTGCGCCCATAACTATGAACCTATTCGGCCGCCTAGCGTGTTCAAGCTAGTAAATATATCGGCCAGATGTTGTCATCAAAACTAGGCTGCATTTTGGCGGAGTGTGTCTAAAATTAGTAAACGTTTCGGCCATATGTCGTATCTAAAAATAATTAATCCTTCTGCCATTTGCACTTTAGTAAATCCTGACACACACATGATACTGAAACACGCTAACATAATTATATCAATATTTTTTGCATTGAAATTCGAAAACAATCACACAATAAATTCTCACAAACACACACTCACAAAACGACTTGCTGTCCAAAACCATGACATACTGACAAACATTATTGCAGTTCTTATTCACTGTGACATACTGACAAACGCTGTGAAATTCCAACAAACGCACACACACACACACACACACACACACACACACACACACACACACACACACAAACACAAACACACACACACTATGATATACTGACACAATTAAAAATATACATATATGCACACGCACTGTGATATCCTAACTCAAACTATGACAACATGAAACAACGAGATATATTAATACACAGAGACAAACAGATTGATAAACGATTGATGAAAATCAACATTCCGACTGTTTTAGGTCTAACATTCGATGTCTCAGTCATAAAAATAGTATCGTCTTCAAAGATCTAAAATAGTGCCGACTTCTAAAACTTAATATAAGGCCGTCTTCAAAAACCTAAAATAGACAGTCTTCTAAGACCTACAAGAGCGAATTCTTCAAAGACCCAATACAGTGCCGTTTTCAAAGTCTTAAAATATTGCCTTCTTCAAAAACTAAAATAGTGCCTTCTTCAAAGAACTAAAATAGTGCCTTCTTCAAAGAACTAAACTAGTGCCTTCTTCAAAGAACAAAACTAGTGCCTTCTTCAAAGAACTAAACTAGTGCCTTCTTCAAAGAACTAAACTAGTGCCTTCTTCAAAGAACTAAACTAGTGCCTTCTTCAAAGAACTAAACTAGTGCCTTCTTCAGAGATCTAAACTAGTGCCTTCTTCAAAGAACTAAACTAGTGCCTTCTTCAAAGACCTAAACTAGTGCCTTCTTCAAAGAACTAAACTAGTGCCTTCTTCAGAGATCTAAACTAGTGCCTTCTTCAAAGAACTAAACTAGTGCCTTCTTCAGAGATCTAAACTAGTGCCTTCTTCAAAGAACTAAACTAGTGCCTTCTTCAAAGAACTAAACTAGTGCCTTCTTCAAAGAACTAAACTAGTGACTTGTTCAAAGATAAAAAATAGTGACTTCTTCAAAGACCTAAAATAGTGACTTCTTCAAAGACCTAAAATAATGACTTCTTCAAAGACCAAAAATAGTCCCTTTATCAAAGACCTAAAAATAGTTCCGTCTTTAGTCTTAGTTCCGATTTAAAATAATGCCGTCTTCAAAGACCTAATATAGAAGCATTTTAGGTCTTTATCAAAGACCTAAAATAGTCAATAGGGACTTCTTCAAAGATATAACGTCCTAAGACGTTCTACGACCTTACATCAGTATAATGATTACTTTTTAAAATTTAAATATGAGTGCCTTAGTCTCTCTCTCTCTTTATCTCTCTACCACCTCTTTCCCAATCGTTGTCTCATTATCTATCTTGTCTCCTCTCTCTCTCTCTCTCTCTCTCTCTCTCTCTCTCTCTCTGAACACCGCTTCTCATTCAGTGACGAAGCTCCTCTCCAAAACAATACCATTAGTAAAGCCATTATGAAGTCACGCAAGAAATACATTCAGCCATCATTCCACAGTGTACCCAAACAAACACACATGGCCTTGAGAGCAATTCGTAATCCCTATTCAAGGGAACAGGAGTGGCACAGACCCTAAAAATAGTTTCTTGAATACATTCTGTGCTAGGAAACAATGACCAAACCCGGTTAGAATTGCCAAACTATTTAATAGAGGGGTCAATGTGCTGTTAGTTGTGACGTAATAAAGATTTAATAAATTGGTTTTCCCCTGAGCTGCAGACTTGCCATGAAGCCTCAACTTTAGGATAATTAAATAATAACTATTATTTACAATATCAAATCACATTTAAAACAACAAGCATTGCTGGCAAGGTCACTGTTTAACAGCGCATTCAACAAAGTCACTGCTTAAAGAACATCGCTGTCAGCAAAGTCACTGCTTAAAAAACATCACTGTCATCAAAGTCACTACATAAAGAACATCACTGTCAGTAAAGTCACTGCTTAAAGAACATCACTGTCAGCAAAGTCACTGCTTAAAAAACATCACTGTCAGCAAAGTCACTGGTTAAAGAACATCGCTGTCAGCAAAGTCACTGGTTAAAGAGCATCACTGTCAGAAAGGTCACTGGTTAAGAGCATTGCTGTCAGAAAGGTCAGTGGTTAAAGAACATCGCTGTCAGAAAGGTCACTGGTTAAGAACATCGCTGTCAGAAAGGTGACTGGTTAAATTTTTCAACAACTTGGTGGAGCCATCGACTAAAAAACTATGATCTGATGTTTACACAACTAGTAAACTTTTCAGGTGTTATTTTGCATGGGGAAAGATTTTAAGAGCACTGCGTCTTACTAAGAAAAGCAGTAGTGCCTGGAGCATCATTTTTTTATACGCTAGAAGAAGCGCTGTGGGTAATTTTCGTTGTCTCTGCGGTTGCTTGTTTCGGGGATTTTTTTTTTCCAAGTACGTGTGTTCGCATCTTGACAAAGATGGCAAAGATGTCCATTTTCTGGGGACGTTCTCGACCACTGAGTCTTAAATTTTGCCTCAGTAATCTAGACACGGCTACCTACTTCCAGGCATCTTCACTTTTTTTCAAGTTATGGAGTTTTGAAGTTGGTGGGCGGTAGTTCTTGGGTAATACAGTGGCATCTCACTCAAGTGACAAGAGTTCACTTCTTGCTCAAGGTCAGGTCGAAGCATGACGGGTGCATCTTCAACCATTCGATGCTTAAGGTGGAGAACTTCATAAATAGTCCGTGGAATGGGAAGATAACTCGGGTCATTTGAAAGTTATGAGGAGTCGGTAACCGGGCCACTTACACCGAGAAAATCTCTCTCTTAGACACACACACACACACACACACACACACACACATACACACACACGCATACACACACATACAATACTCAAACTTCTACTCATCCTCCCAGGGTCCATACCACTCCCTACTAAAATGTAAAACTCTTAGCTAGAAATATTTACATTTGTCAGTGACTGCATAACATGAACACCTTCAACAGGTGTGTAAGTTAGCTAATGTAATCTTTAAAATACATTTAAAACAACAACAAAAAAAACAAAGAAAAAACCATAAATAAACAGGGACCACGCCCTGTTTACACATTACGATCACAATCAAGTGATCCAAGCGTTTCGATCACCATCATATTCTCGTACTACTGATTTATCTCTTTTTAGTACAAAGTAACCAAAAAAGTGGAGATAGATTGACATATATGCTGAGTTGCCGCTGGCCACAGTTCGACATTTCTTTTTTAAATGCACAAATAGAACCTTGAACAAAGTTAAAAGAAGAAGAAAGAAAAGAAACTTCATAAAACCCAACCAACGTAACAGGTCGATCTTTAAATAAACAATAATAAATATACATATATTAACTCACGTATTGTATGTGCTTGCCAGTAACAGCTGGTCTTTTCCTTCTCAGTCAGCTAGAGATTTGTCTCCCTTTTCTTTCAGTCGATCGATTGCTGTCACAATGCTTCTTATTCGACGTCGGCAAATTTGCGGCTAAGTGTGTGTGCGGCTTTTTTTGTTTGTTTGTTTGGGTTTCTTTTTATTTATGTAGGCGTGTGTACGTCAGTAAGAGTAGCGGACATATGACAGTTTGTTTGTAGGCGTGTGTACTTCAATAAGAGTAGCGGACATATGACAGTTTGTAGGCGTGTGTAAGTCAATAAGAGTAGCGGTCACGTGACAGTTTCAGAGTAATGACAATTGCGCCCCTCCCACCTTCGTTCGCTTCTGCACCACCATCCCTTACGCACACAGTGAAGAATCACAAACTAATTTGAACTGTCTAAGCAATTATTGCCCAACGAGTATTTTTTGTTATTAATGTGATTCCAGCTTCATTGTCTGGAAGACGGTTTTGTGCTACATTTTTTAAATCACAATTTGTGTTGTGTGCTGCACACACCACACAGCATAAGAAATGCGGGTAATTTCCCCCTGCGAAACGCTGAAGCTGCAAGAAATATATGCACACAAAACAACGGCTCACATACAGACATAAACAAAAATACATGCAGAATGTACATTACATCACAAGCATACACACATGTAAATACCTGCACACAGACACATAAAGACAGACACATATATATATATCATAAATACGCACGTTCACAGATACAGATAAATATGTACACACACGTATAAACACACTCGTACACATAAACTCATTCACACATGTACATACACACAGATTCTCACATACTCAGACACAGATACACACATATAGTGGCAGGGTAAATTTGCCTGTCCCTATTTGTAAACTTAATTGTTATATAATATGATAAATGTCAACTTGACATGATCTTCGGGTACTGCGCATGATGATATTTTTGTAAGTACCAGATTGAAATAACAACTCAGGTAAAAGTTATGCTAGAACTTGCTGATGCAATCCAAACCAGTTCCAAGCAGAGGAAGTAGTTTTTCTGACTAATAGTCTCATACTTATTCATAACAATATCATCCAATGGGAATATACTGAAACTTACCTACTGAAGAGAGTTCTATATTCTAATCACTTTGAATTTGACGTAATTCAAGTCCGGTTATAAAGTGATTGTTAGCTTATGGTAAGTTAATGGACTGACAAAAAAAAAAAGAATAGATTTAGAAATATTTCATACATATTTGCTATTGATCTATGATTTGAATTAGAGAATGCTTATGTAATTGAACAATTATTTCTATGTTACTAATTTGATTACACTTGTGAATTTTGATCGATGGTATATTTCTTATGCTGCGTGTGTATCGGGCTAACTAATATTGTTGCAGGATTTGTAAGTTGAGGATGTTTGTAAGAGAAATGAGTTTAGACATGAAATATGCCTAAAATTTAGACTGCACTTAATTTGACTTTTGCAGAAATGGTAACATTTTTTATTTGTAATCTTGTAGCCACCTCAGACTGCAGTGACTACTGTACTCTAATGGATCACGTTGGTATGTGTGTCCAGCATTGTCATCAAACGTGTCAGTAAATGAGTTACTGACACCAATCATTGAAACTTTACACACTGAATTAGAAAGCAGTCCATCCAGTCATTGAAACTTGAAGCAACTTCAGTCATGATATTGGCAACTCCCTTCTTAAAGACACTGGATGAACGCTCTGTCAACTTGACAACAGGCCTCCCTTAATGGCACTGACAAATCTGTCAGCCTGACACCCGGCCTCCTCAAAGGATTAGTCTTGCATCCATAAACTTATTGGTTAGTTTATAAAGAGAAAATTTTTTTTATTTCGATATAAAACTAGTAGTTTCTTTGACAACTCGTCCCCAAAGTGCACTTTATGAATTTAAATCTACTGTCCTTTGCGAACTTTACCGAACTTTACTGAACACAAAGACTTCCGAAACCGTAGGGAATCTTCTGAATTACGCCCACTTGACGAAAATTGTGAGCTTAAAAACGAAACATTATTTCTGTGTATGGCCGACTATTCTAGTGGTCAAGCCTTTTGATTTGCCCGATGTCGCACAACGGGAAAGCGACATTGAAATTGATTGACTAGAAATAACTCACTGTTATTACGAAGCAGTTATCAATATATTTCAGCCTGATGAAATAGAAACAATTCCGAAAGACAAGGAATATGCGAGTGCAATAACGTCACAGATTCCTGTCTAAATATTCAGAATTTTTAAAAGTCCATCAGCAAGATGATCTGGCAATTAAGTCTAGGTATCCCGCACAGTGATATAGTTTTACTATATATAGATATAGAAAACTCCAGTACACGCTCAAATTTGCTAACAATTAATATACTGTCTAGATATCACGCATCAATGATATTGTTTTACCAGTGAAAACTCCAGTACACGCTCAAATTTGCTAATAATTAACATACTGTTTGATTTTTTAATTTTTGTTCCTAAACATGGTCAATCTTATCACGTGTCAGAGACAAGATCGGAAAACGTTTCGTCCGACGAAAATAGAATTGGCACATAGACAAAGCAGAGCTCCCCTAGTTTTATTTCAACTGTGTGACGTAGTACGAATTAGGTCAAAGATCTAATGTTAGAATTTTGTACAAAGTCACATGAACGATCATTTTATTCAGCAAAGTAAAAGTGGGGTTTAATGGCCTCATTTTAAGTCGGTAATAGGTACTTTTTTTTTTTTAAATCATCAGATTGTTTGGATTTTTTAGATTACAATGTTTCGTACAAAATGTATGACATGGGATCTAAAACAAAAAAGAAAAATTAAAAGAGCACAACAATACTTGCACTTTATTGACAGTGAGTGACAGCATGGTCAGCCTGACAATGAGCATCCATGATGACCTGAGTGAAAACATCGCCACGTGTTAACTAGTCTCTCTAATGACTTGAGTGACATCACCAATCTGACAACCAGCCTCTCAAATAACATGAGTGACAACTTTGCCAGAGCAACATGCCATCCTAATGACTTGAGTGAATCTCCAGCCTGGCCTCAATAATGACTTAAGCGATATCACCAGCCAAACAATCTGCATCCTTAAATAAAAACTGAGAAATTGCATTGTCACCATGACAACCTGTCTCCGTCATGACAATTGACCTCCCTCATGACATGAGTGACAACACACCTCCAGCCTGGCAACCAGCGACCCTAATGACATGAGTGACAAAATCGCCAGCCTGGCAACCAGCCTCCCTAATGACATGAGTGACTGGCAACCAGCCTCCCTAATGATATGAGTGACAACATCGCCAGCCTGGCAACCAACCTCCCTAATGACATGAGTGACTGGCAACCAGCCTCCCTAATGATATGAGTGACAACACCGCCAGTCTGACCACCGGCCTCCCTCATTTAGCACACTAACAATCTGAAGCCCGGCCTGACATAGTGAACGGCGTGAGAACACGGCTGAAGGCGACAAACACGCCAAGGTATGAAGCGTCCACAAGACATGAAAATATGAGGAGAACAGTTTTATAGGAATGTATCGACTTTCGCGTATTCCAAACTCTAGTCTGTGTCCACAAGTCTCTCCCTTCAAATTCATGAATAAAACTAAAATGAAAATAAAACTCGAGAGACCCAGTTGTTGCTCTCAAATCCCGATAATTCATTTTGCACACCAGACATTAACTGAAAATGTGCACGAATAAAAATAAATAAATAAATAAATAAAAGTCACAAATCTAAAGCTCATACATGTAGTAGCTTGTCTAGAATAGCAGCCGGTTCGTTGTTAGCTCTGTCAATCGTAACTGTATCGGCTATTTATACTGCATATCTTTCCTCGTAAACAACTTCGTAATTATGTCCCCTTCCGCATCCAAATATCGCAAATAGTACCGGTAATTGGTGCGAAATCTCGAAATAAACTTATTCAAGCTTGTTTTGATTATATCCAATACTATCGATTTTCTAAGATTATTTTTCTTTTTGTGTTTATATATTTTTACTTCATTTCTTTTTTCTTTTTTTTTTTATTATTATTTCGTTTCATTTTTTTTTTTTTTTTGTCTTGGAAGGGGTGAAGAGAAAGGGAGTTAAGATTATTTTAAACAGGTTCAGAAGGGAAGAAAATCTATAAAGCTCAAGATAAATATTTTTCACAGAATCGTCAGGTTGATTTCTCATCAATTAAAACTAAAAATAATCCCCGATTGTGACGTCAGTTAATTAAGGCGTGGTATTGAGTACACTGCCATTGTAGTGACTCCCGTGGCGCCATGTGTGGGTGTTAATATTAATTGTCAATCTGTCTCCTGTGAAACTGAAAGAAATAGTGTCCACTGCAAACAGATGGAATGTTTACGAGCTAGCTGAATGTCGCTGTTGTTGTTGGTGGAGTTGTGTTTTCTTCTATTAATGCTTTTAGATGCCCTTGGTTAAGCTGAATGAGAAAATGAATTCCAGTTTTCAGAATATTTTCTGAAAATTACTTTTTTTGTGTACAATTTTTTTTACAAAATTAGAATTTTCAATTTTAGAAACCAGAATGACACAATTTGGGGGGGGGGGGTGCACGCATACCAACAAACCTTACAATAGAACATAGCTCTACTGCTATAAAATTCATGTACTCACTCACTTTCAAAAATACATGAAATTGCTATGTGCATGCACACACACACACACACACACACACACACACACACACACACACACACAAACACACACACAAAATGTGTAAATGTATGCAGATACCTATAGAAACATAGATAGATAGATAGATAGATAGATAGATAGATAGATAGATAGATAGATAGATAGATAGATAGATAGATAGATAGATAGATAGATAGATAGATAGATAGATAGATAGGTAGGTAGGCAGAGAGACGGACAGACAGATAGGCAGGCAGATAGATAGATAGATAGATAGATAGATAGATAGATAGATAGATAGATAGATAGATAGATAGATAGATAGATAGATAGATAGATAGATAGATAGATAGATAGATAGATAGACACAGGCAGGCAGATAGATGGATGGATGGATGGACGGACGGACGGACGGACAGACAGATAGAGAGAGAGAGAGAGATTAACGTACATGGGTAAATGAAATGCACATTTTGCTGTTAAAAGTTGGCAACTGCTAATCCAAACACATTCAAGAAAGCCTTGTGACTTGAGGCAATATTAACCGCTGAAAGAGTTTCACTTTTTTTAGAATGCGTGTACTTGGGTCCAGCTGTTGCGTAGAGAAACTATATATATATATCGAACTGACGATTAGCTATTTATTAGGTTTATGAAGACACCACGAGTTGTGAGTGTTGTATGTGTTGTGTGTTTAGTTATGTTTGTATGCGTTGTGTGTTTAGTTATGTTTGTATGCGTTGTGTGTAGCTACACAAGCATTTGCATATTGTTCATGTTCTTAAGCAAAAATGACATGCAGGCTCTACAAGCATTTAATTACAAAAGGTTTATCAGAGCTATAAAGAACTTATATATCTGGACTTTATAAATTTCTCTGTTTAATAATCTACATTCATCTCCACTCGACCTTGATGGTTTTTGTATCATGATCACCAAGGATGGTCACGTGATGAAGAACCAATGAGAAATGAGCATTTTTCTTGGAGAGAATATGTGCTCTAGTGAGAACAAACTTAGCTAATATTAAATTTTAAATATTTTTCGCAAATAATTTCACCGAATATTAAGTTAAGAAAAATCTAGACCAAAATAACATTATGTGATTAAAACACTGTTACAAAAAATATACGTACTTTATAATGAAAGTGATTACACATAATTAAAAAAGTAATGAAATATTATAAAGGGAAATAATCCTTAGATTACAGCAGTATATTATTTTCTTTTTATTGTTCTTATATTGTATTGTATTAGTGCACAGTATGCTTTTTCAAACATTGATAAATATTGTACTAAGTACTGGTTCAAAATTTTAAATCTTTCTAGAAATTTTCCTTTCTGTACTCTGGCCCTTTTGGTAAGTGGTGTTTTGAAGTCATGTGACGAACTCTATCGATTATAAATCTTTGCAGTTTCGTAATTGTGTTTGTACACAGTATACACATAAGACTGCAATGTAATTGTGTTTGTACACAGTATGAAGATAAGACTGCAATGTAATTGTGTTTGTACACAGTATGAAGATAAGACTGCAATGTAATTGTGTTTGTACATAGTATGAAGATAAGACTGCAATGTAATTGTGTTTGTACATAGTATGAAGATAAGACTGCAATGTAATTGTGTTAAAACAGAGTAGACAGTTAAACCTGTAGTTGACCTTGCATTTAAAACATCGAGCAGTCCTCGATGTGGCACCGTGACCTGTTTAGACTGGAACTGATTCAGAAATCAACTTATTTGACTTTTGTTCGTAATTGACTGAATTATATTACTTGAAAAACAACCTTTACCTTCATAATTTAGTGACTGGAACTGATTCAGAAACAACGTATTTAGTGTTTGTTCTGAATTGACTGTCAAACTGATTTAGAAACAGTTCATAGAGATTTTGTTCGTAAATGACGGACTTCAACTAATTCAGAAACATCATTTCTCACTTCATTTAGTGGAAGGGCAAGGACAGTCGTGGTGACTTTTGACTTCGTTAAACATTATTTTTCATGTTTAATACGAGAAACATGAACGCACTAGCATGCTATAATCATTAGCTCTTATCTAAAATACAGAAAATAATTGATTATAATTTTTTTTTATTAACGCATTTGCAGTAGTTTAATCTTTTTATTGACCACTGATACAGTATTATACACTACAAGAAAAAGTGTGTCCAGGAATTGCTTCAATTTATTTGTTTGGTTTGTGTCATAACAAATATAATCAGAAAACATTGCAAAACATTTGATTAGCCACGGCTCATGGCCGTATTTTTACGTCACGTAGCTGACATTCATAATGAGAGCTATGACTTATGGATAAATGATGGATATAATTTAATTAACAGATTAGATGAAATACGTCTGTTAAATTTAAATCATTTTCCGATGTTTGAAACTCTTTGCAATTATTTATAAATGCCTTGTTATTTAGTTTTTTGGGGACACAGTATGAAAGGTGTAAATTGAAGTATACATAAATATAGACATTTATAAACACTGAAAATCATTATACAACACAATTTTGCACAAATAATAAACTTTTAAAAATAAATTCTTAAACTCAAAGTAAACACCGTTAATGTCACAAAATGAATAACGAAAAGACCACTTCAGATTTCCGGAAAGTAATATTTCGTCAGAAAGCAGAGCTTGCAAGACAACCATTTAAGTCGGCAATGCGGGTCATAATCGGGTTAAGGTCGTTTGCAAAGTTAAAAGAACGAAACCCGACTATTTCGGACAACTCCGTATTTCTTTACGGAGTTTACGGAAATTAATTATAATCATAAAGAAATCAAGTTATTCACATCACACAAGTCAGAACCACACCTTTAAGGCAAAATAATGTGCGTGACATTGAGCCTGCCCTTGAAGCAATCTTCGAAATACACGACAAACGTATAGATGTTCATTTCTCTAAGAAAATATTTGACAAATTCTTTGTCGTTCTTGTCCATTTATGTTCAGTCTGTTGGCAGGTAGAGGGTGAACAGTTAAACTAAGCCTGGAGTTATTCAAAGTTCCATTGTTAGCTAATTACTGTCGCTGAAAGTTGCACCCCAACAAAATTTCATATAGTGGGAGCGAGAGATCGAAGTCGGGGTGTATAACTGCTACTGTTTCCTTTGTTACATTCTCTTTTATTTCTAAGACAAACACGGGTGAAAAGAAATAACATCCAAGGAACGGCACAACGTCAGGAATTTTACAATGTGACAATTTTGTTTGTTTTGGTTTGTTGTTAGAGGTAGTCGTAGGTTAGTGCTTTATCTTTGCATGGAATGAAATTGAATCGAATCGATTCGCTGGGAAATTGGGCGTGGCTTTTGGTACAGCCGTTTATGACAGACGAGGATGAAAGACGTCGAGTATTGTCCCCTGATATAATGGACAATATTCGGGGAATTAAACTATTCGTCACAAAAATAGCGTCAACAAAATATCAATAGAAAAGAGGTCAGAGAGCATGTGACTTCTAGGGTCACAGTTCAAGGAAATGTAATGAGGTCACCGACACGTGAGATAAGGAGATATCAATCGAGCCAATGACAGGAAACTTAATAAGAGAGATGCATTGCTGGTGATTGGATGGAGGGTAAACTCATATTTTCTCTTTTCCTTACAGTTGCTCGCTTGGATAACTTTCTACATTTTCATAAGACCATGCTTGACTACATATATCCATGTTTGAATTCCGGCAGCTAGGGTTGCAACCAATGAAGACAGGCGAATTCATGAATTTTCGGTTAATCGGATCAACACCAGTCAATTTTTAAAAATCAGATTAAGCATCAGTAAATATTTTAACGTAGTGAGGCAAAACTCTACAATTGGCAAATACGCAGTCTTTTGCGAGTATGTTCGTTCCAGAAATAAAATCATAACATCAATAAATAAATTGTGGCTAATCATATCGCTGTATAAAAACTGATTCAAGCTATATGAACTGTGGCTAATCAACAATATCGCTGTATAAAAACTGATTGAAACTATCTAAAGTGTGGATTATGACATCGGTATATAAAAACTTCTGACTATATTGGTATAAAAACTGCCCTTAGCGACAAGGATAAATAAACTTACCCTAACTATATTGGCAAATATACTGCAAATTAATTGTAATGTTATGAATGGAAAATAAATTGTCCTTAGCCATAAGGTTAAGATACCGATGTTAACCACACTGATAAAAAAATTGCCCTTAACCATACGGTTAAAATACCGATGTTAATGATACTGGTAAATAAGTACTTTTGGCCATAAGGTTAAGATACTGGTGATAAACACAATGGTAAATAAATTGCCCTGAGCCATACAGTTAAGATTTTGATGTTAAGTATACTGGTAAATAAATTGATTTTAGTGTAAGGTTAAGGTACCCCTCTTAAATGGACGTCAGGCGACACTGGTACCCCTCTTAAATGGACGTCAGGCGACATTGGTACCCCTCTTAAATGGACGTCAGGCGACACTGGTACCCCTCTTAAATGGACGTCAGGCGACACTGGTACCCCTCTTAAATGGACGTCAGGCGACACTGGTACCCCTCTTAAATGGACGTCAGGCGACACTGGTACCCCTCTTAAATGGACGTCAGGCGACACACGTACCTCTCCTATGTGACAAAATGATAAGGAAACCCCGTTCCAACCGGTTCCTCACGATTTTTGTCGGTAAGACGTTAATCACACCGGCAAGTACAGCGGAACCACGTGTCAGACGAGAACCCGTACAATTTCCCGCCAAAATCACCTGCAAAACAAGCAGCGACCTAGTAAACAACCGATGATTAAAGTGACGAGTTGTTTTAACGTTGTGAAGCCCGTGTTCCACTCTCCCACCTCCAGGCCCCTTGACCTCCCTACTGGTCACCTGACGCAGACAGGCCAATCCATTTCGGCAAACAGACGTCACTCATGCGGACAGATTGCTTCATCAAAAAAAAAACAAAAAAAAAACCACAGTAAATATTAAGCAGTAAATTAGTGACTGTGATTAAGAAATAATATTCAGGCCACCTAATTAACAAATGTTTAAACCAGATTAAGAAATAGTATTTAGACCACCTAATTAACAAATATAATTTAGCTATAGACTAATTACTTTTTACAACTGTGTTCAGACCACATGTAACGCTAACGCCACCTAGTTAATGGTTATGATTAATATTGTTATTTAATCACCCATAATTAATTACAAGTGATGAGAATCTTAATTTATCTTATTAATAAGTCTCCAGAATACACCACTCGTCTCTGTCACTTAGAGGATATGCGGGCGCTATAAACGTTTTCTCTCTTCCACAACATTGAAGAAACATTTATCGTCACACAATATTTCCGTAGTTGGAAAACTTCTTACCAAAGCAGAAGACAAATCCATCTTTTAATCTGTATTTAGCGAGCCCCATTCACCCACTGTTTCTCCAACATATGGTATCAAAATGTATAAGAAGTTCAATAAATTTTACAATGAATTAATTAATCAACGATCAAATATACAACATGACTATAATCAAAAGAGCATTGACAAGTTACATAACTTCACAACAATGTTTAATTAACGCTGGATAATTATTCACTTTATCCTAGCATAGACATAATCAGTCAATTAACATAAATACATAATCAAGTACATGGATATCATCATGGAAATGAGAGTAGAGTTCCGAGAAATAATTAAAGTTAATTTACATAACTTTTCAAAGATTGTGGCTTTCGCCAGCGCATGTTCACAATCATGCAGTTTGCAACCAGTCACTGTCTCTCTTCTTCAGGTGAGGGTGCAAGTGGCACAGGTCATCAGTCTTTTACTATATATGGACGATATCAAAAAATACCATAGAAATGAACGTGACGTCACATTGCTGATCACTACTGTCAAGATCTGTAGTGAGGAGATTAACATGACATTCAGCCTTGAGAAATGTGGAAGAATTATTGTCCATAAAGGTAAGGTTAAAACAACAGATGTATCCGATCCAAGTGTACTCCTTGGCTCTGTTCTTCTGTGTCATTCCTGTATCCAAGTGTACTCCTTGGCTCTGTTCTTCTGTGTCATTCCTGTATCCAAGTGTACTCCTTGGCTCTGTTCTTCTGTGTCATCCCTGTACTCTTCAAACATCGTGTTCGTTCTTTCTTACAATAAATGCAATTAAAAGTTTCATAATGTTCTTTTCCATGAGGATTAATTGTTTTGATTTGTTTTCTTATGCAACTTCAGCAGTTTTATTATTTTTTTTCGTTGCGTATTTATGTGTAAACATAGCACAGTGCTCAGAAGTTTTTGCTTTTAAAAAACAAAACAAGCGCTTTGATAAGTCACTAGAAGGAGTAGAATACTCTGGCATTACTCAACTGTAAGAGGCACACTGCCATTTCTAAGCGTTCGTTACGTTACGTTACGTATCCTACAGAGGGCGCGGGAACTAAATCACCTCGCATTGTCATTACCTGTTACGTTTCTTTTGTGTGTGTTTTTTTTTCATTTCTGATTCCTTGCAGTCGAGCGCATCATGACAAGATTCTCGCGCTAAATTCAGTCAGACAAAAACTGCCTTCGGGTGGCTGAAGCGCCCGGCTGAGTTCGGTCCTGAGTTCTTACAAAACTGCAGTCTCAGGCAGGCCATTGTGTAGATTCTGCAGACTGACACGAGAAGAAAACAGCTTGTTTGTCGTATATAGAAATGGTCCTGATACATCACAATTCACGAAATGCCGTCCACAGACATGGATTCTACATCTGCTTCGCATCGAACGTGCAGCAGAGTTCAGAGTTCAGAAATACTTCTAAGGCATGAAGCGTTTATGCTCTCACGCACGCGCGCGCACACACACACATACACACACAAACACACACATACGCACGCATACACAAATATACGTATATACACATATATATACACATTTACGTTTATATACACACGTACACATACACACCTCTGAATAAAGAAGTAAAATCTGATTCTGTTTAAACTGTTTACTATTTGCAGTCTCTAAACACACCAACTTACACTCAGACTCACACACATACCGCAACTATATAAGTACTTCTGATACACATGAAGATTAAAAAAAAAGTTTTTATTGAATATTAAAACGCGTGGGTGTGTTTCATCTTTGTTAACATGACAACAATGACACTACTACTAATGCAATTGTTAATACTGCTTTCAACTTCATTACTCTAGTTACTAATGCCAACTACTTGATTTCTATAGTTACTACTGCCGACTACTTGATTTCTATAGTTATTACTGCCGACTACTTGATTTCTATAGTTACTACTGCCGACTACTTGATTTCTATAGTTACTACTGCCGACTACTTGATTTCTATAGTTACTACTGCCGATCACTTGATATCTATAGTTACTACAGCCAACCACGTGACTACACTGACTACTGCCATCCACTTGATTACTACACTTACTACTGCCATCCACTTGATTACTACACATACTACTGCCATCCACTTGATTACTACACTTACTACTGCCATCCGATTGATTACTACACTTACTACTGCCATCCACTTGATTACTACACTTACTACTGCCATCCACTTGATTACTACACTTACTACTGCCATCCACTTGATTACTGCACTTACTACTGCCATCCACTTGATTACTACACTTACTACTACCATCCACTTGATTACTACACTTACTACTGCCATCCACTTGATTACTACACTTACTACTGTCATCCGATTGATTACTACACTTACTACTGCCATCCACTTAATTACTACACTTACTACTGCCATCCGATTGATTACTACAGTTGCCTTTTGCTGTTCCTACCTTTGCTTGCAACTACTCAAACATTTATTCCTTTCTTTTAAATACATTATTAAAACCACAATACTGCCACTTATACAACAGTGATTACTACTACCGACATCTTCATTACTACTATTACTATTTACTGCTGCTACTACTACACCGTTGCATGCGTGTACATACTACCTACACACGTGACTTATTCGATAGTATCATGACTGGTAAAAACCAAAATCACACTAAAACCTCTACAAAATAAAAAAAAGAAACCAAAATCACACTAAAACTTCTACAAAACAAAACAAAAAAGAAACCAAAATCACAGTACAACCTCTACAAAACAAAAGCAACCCAAAATCACGATAAAACTTCTACAAAACAAAAAGAAACCCACACCGATATGAAACCTGTTACCTGACTTTCGCAGCGCTAATAGAGTCGCTTTTGCTGCTCACTGTTTGTACTGCCCCCTTCTCCACCTACCATTCCATAATGACCTTCACATTTCCCAGTGGGTAACTACGACAACATCTCTGTTTCTGTGATATCTGTCAGTCCACTACATAGTTCTATTTTAAGCCAACATCTTTTAGCGGCACTTATCGCGAGTCTGTTTTGTTAAAGCTGATGGTAGTTCTATCGGAAATAACAGCGTACTGGCGCAGGCCCGACGCACGCATCTCGGAGGTTTATAATTACGTTCGTAACAAGCAGTTCGGTATCTAGGTCACTGGGAGGGGGGGGGGGGCGAAATTGGGACGATTGCCCCATTTAAGTGTCCGGCAAATAAACAGTTTCTCTCCTACCCTCATCAACGCGCCTATTCTGTGCGTCGCGTTTTTGGCTCTTGACTAACAACAATAGTTAAAAGGATCCTTTCTTTGCGTCACGTGTTTGCCTCTTGTCTAACAGCAATAGTTAAAACGATCCTTTCTGTGCATCGCGTGTTTGTCTCTTGACTAACAACAATAGTTAATGTTTTCTGTGCGTCGCGTGTTTGCCTCTTGACTAACAACAATAGTTAATGTTTTCTGTGCGTCGCGTGTTTGCCTCTTGACTAACAACAATAGTTAATGTTTTCTGTGCGTCGCGTGTTTGCCTCTTGACCAACAACAATAGTTAGTGTTTTCTGTGCGTCGCGTGTTTGCCTCTTGACAAACAACAATAGTTATATGTTTTCTGTGCGTCGCGTTCTTGCCTCTTGACTAACAACAATAGTTAATGTTTTCTGTGCGTCGCGTGTTTGCCTCTTGACTAACAACAATAGTTAGTGTTTTCTGTGCGTCGCGTGTTTGCCTCTTGACAAACAACAATAGTTAATGTTTTCTGTGCGTCGCGTGTTTGCCTCTTGACAAACAACAATAGTTATATGTTTTCTGTGCGTCGCGTTCTTGCCTCTTGACTAACAACAATATTTAAAACAATGCTTTTTGTGCGGCTTCTATTTAGTTTTCAACCATCCAGGGTTGTAGAATTGTAAGACATTAAACCTGCTCGCAAAACTCTTTCACTTAACATATTTACTGTACCATCACTATACCAATTATTTTGATTCCAAATAATAGATTATATGTGATAACAATAAATCTCTACAAGTGTTGAATTAAATTTATCGAAAGAACTAATCTCTTAAGTTAGTTTGAAACCAAACTATATCCTTTGAAAAAAAAATCAGTTTGCTAACAGCGGATAGTTAACAAGTAATCCTTTAAGTTACAGTAAAATAACATCTATTCCTGATAATAAGCATTTTTTAAAATTACTTTGAAAATAGCTCTCTACTGGATAGTAGGTATTCATTAAGTTACCTTGAAAATAGCTCTATCCTATATCATATATATTCACTTAAGTTACTGTGATAATAGTTTTCTACCGGATAATATACATTCAGTTATATTACTGTGATAAGTGAATGTATATTATTGATACAGGAGTACTGTTGTATAAGTGGCAGTATTGTGGTTTTAATAATGTATTTAAAAGAAAGGAATAAATGTTTGAGTAGTTGCAAGTTACTGTGTAAATAGTTCTGTACAGGATAATATGTAATTACTTAAGTTACTGTGAAAATAGTTCTGTATAATTCTGTAATCACTTAAGTTACACTGATCTGCTCCTTTTCTGATTACAAGTAAATCCTGAAAATTACAAGTAAATCCTGAAAATTACAAGTAAATCCTGAAAATTACAAGTAAATCCTGAAAATCACAAGTAAATCCTGAAAATTACAAGTAAATCCTGAAAATTACAAGTAAATCCTGAAAATTACAAGTAAATCCTGAAAATTACAAGTAAATCCTGAAAAGTACAAGAAAATAGAACGTCCTGACATCGAGTAAGTTCTAGTACTTGAAGACAAGAAAATAGAACGAACCAGGTCCTGACGTAGAGTAATTTCTAGTAATTTCTTGAAAACGAGTGTACTCCACCTCTGACAGCAAAGTTCGGACAACATGCCAATCCCGCGTCCGATACGTTATTTCTTAATATTAAACAGATTTGCCGTTCTTCTAATAAATAGTCATTTGTAACGTAACTTTACAATAGATTCTGATAGCTATTCCGAAAAACACATAAGTCCCTCTTCTTAACAAATGTCCCCAACCCCTCTTGGCAGTTTGCAGATTCTCCCTTCTTCTAACTGAAAATAACCGGTCTAAGTTATTTTGATTATTGTGGAGAACTTTGAGCCTCCAGGAGATCTCTGACAATCAAAGAATGCTTTGATAGTTCGTTAACAGTTTTGAGAACCCGTGGAGTGTTGACACAACTCCTTGAGACCAGAGAAAGCTTTGACATTCCATGAAACCGTTTACACTCCACATAGGACATTTTGACATCTCCAGGATGTCTTTGATAAGGAAAGGGTGGATGGATACCCTCATTTTGCCATGACGCAGGGAAAGGAACCTGAATTTGTTCACCGCATAATTCGTCGGTCGTTGAATTCCCACTGAAATTCGCTCACGGTAGAGTCCGGGCCATTTATTAAAACTGATTTAAACATGCACAATCGTAGCTCGACTTTACGATGAGTGACTGTTAATGACTGCTACAGCTCTGATTAGGTCCATTATATCTAAATGTATTTAATATATTTCTAAATATAACAGCCTCTCTTCGTTCTGGTCGTTCTACCATTAATTTTGACTGCTTCCGGTTGGCTGCAATTAGTGTTATGTACCATGCGTACCATCATTTATATTGATATTTTCCTACCCAGTGCCATGCGTACCATCATTTATATTGAGCTTTCCTACCCTATGTCATGCTAACAGCAATTAAATTTCAACAATGCACCAAGTTAGCAACAATTTCAACAAGACACCAAGTTAACACCAATTAAATATCAACAAGCATCAAGTTAACATCAATTAAATTTCAACAAGGCACCAAGTTAACACCAATTAAATTTCAACAAGGCACCAAGTTAACACCAATTAAATTTCAACAAGGCACCAAGTTAACAGCAATTCTAGTAAGACAATCAAATTAGCAATTAAATTCCAACAAGACACTAAAATAAGCTGGAGTCTGCTTATTTTCACATCAGATTGAATAAGCATTAAGACAAATTAATAAACACAAAAAATGAAAACTTGTCAAGCCATTAAATATTATTTTTAAAACTCGTCATGTACTGCTGCTACGTCATACAAATAATAGGTAAACTATCCAACGAATAGGACCAGAGATAGCTGGTAGGAAATTACTATGTGGTGATGACGTCACAAGTAATCAACAAGAAATGTATACTGCAATATTTAGCCCGTGCATACTAAAACGCAATCAGCTTATTATATTGTTATATTCAAATCGTATGCTGTTCTCATGTTTAGTTTTCTTTCTATAAACCACAAAATTTTATGCAGTTACTTTAATTTGGGGGGGGGGGTATTTTTTTTAAAATTAATAATGGACATGAAATACCCGTTAAAAAAAAAGGAAGAAAAAAGAAAGATACGAACAAACACAAATCACTGTCTGAGATGTCAGGGTTCTTTTGTTTGTTTGATAATATTTATTTTCATAACAAACTTTCTCCACCTTCCTGCAATGAGAGTTAAGTCCCCATGTTCAAAAAGCACTTTGGCATAAACAACATTTTATTATCGTGTCGACCTTGTGATGACCGGTTAAGCAAAGAAGGGAAAGCTTTAAGAGATTGAAAGAATGAAAATAATAACACTGCGTCAGCAGTGAAGATAAGACAATGATTAATCGAATCAGTGGAAGGGACTGGGGGGGGGGAACAATTTTCCCCTCGTGATGAAGACTAGAGAGTCGAGTTGAGGTAGGCACGCGCTACTTGCTGAAGAGAGAGTTTTCTAACAGGCGAGGTGACAATGAGTTGTTAATTTTACTATCCTTGAGTTCACGTAGAGTTACTTCCCTGTCCAAAACACACGAGAAAAGATACAGACCACAGTGTTCATTTCTTATCATAAAGAGGCGAGTTGGAGTTTAGCAGCAAGCAGAGACATAGAACGCAATGAAAAATCTTGACCGATTAGTTTATACAAACACTGGTCGGACGTAGCCAGGCCATTATTGACGGGGATCTTATTGCAGCTGGCCAATCAACTGCGCATTGCTTCCCTTGTTTGACGCTTGCGAACGATCGCCACACTGACAGACATACAGACTGACTAATTCACAGATGTTTTGATTTTTTAAACAAAATAGAGTAGTGGGATAGGGTTAGTGTTTTCAACCTCAGTGTAATTTAGACTTAGACACGCGCGTGCGAACACGTACACTAACAAACACAATGCGGGTTAATATAGTATTCATGTAATAAACAGATTCATTTATTTTCCCCAATCCGTGATGAAGTGATGTCCCTTTAGTGGAAATCTCTTCAATTTACTTTCAGTCTTTCTTCGCTGTTTTTCTCTCAATCATTCCTGATATGTGTATATGTTTCTATTTAGTCCTTAAAACTAAAATGAAATTAAAAAAGAAACAAGCACAATTTTTAGAACATGTACATGTGTAAACTTGTTCAACTTGTTCACTCTATAATTAAAGGAAGTTTTGTTAGTCTGGATTATAGATCGCGTGCTTCCTTCCTGTTAGAAAACACTCTCTATAATTAAAGGAAGTTTTATTCCTCTGCATTATAGACCGCATACTTCCTTCCTGTTACAAAACTTATTTGTAATGCTGTTGTGACGTCGATTTTCTTGTTAGCAAATATTCGTAATGCTGTTGTGACGTAGATTTTCTTGTTAGCAAACATTCGTATTGCTGTTGTTACGTCGATTTTCTTGTTAGCAAACATTCGTATTGCTGTTGTGACGTAGATTTTCTTGTTAGCAACCATTCGTATTGCTGTTGTTATGTAGATTTTCTTGTTAGCAGCCATTCGTATTGCTGTTGTGACGTAGATTTTCTTGTTAGCAACCATTCGTATTGCTGTTGTGACGTAGATTTTCTTGTTAGCAAACATTCGTATTGCTGTTGTTACGTCGATTTTCTTGTTAGCAAACATTCGTATTGCTGTTGTGACGTAGATTTTCTTGTTAGCAACCATTCGTATTGCTGTTGTTATGTAGATTTTCTTGTTAGCAGCCATTCGTATTGCTGTTGTGACGTAGATTTTCTTGTTAGCAACCATTCGTATTGCTGTTGTGACGTAGATTTTCTTGTTAGCAACCATTCGTATTGCTGTTGTGACGTAGATTTTCTTGTTAGCAACCATTCGTATTGCTGTTGTGACGTAGATTTTCTTGTTAGCAACCATTTGTATTGCTGTTGTGACCTAGATTTTCTTGTTAGCAAACATTCGTATTGCTGTTGTGACGTAGATTTTTCTGTTAGCAAACATTCGTATTGCTGTTGTGACGTAGATTTTCCTGTTAGCAAACATATTCCTACTGTTTGAAACTTGGTGTTGTGAGCTAGTTTGCTCACTGCCGCACACAAAACCCAAAAAAATTCAGAGAATTTTTGTCTTTAATCCTTATTCAAACCATCTAACAATGGCAACACTTTCAAAAACGGAGCTTCGTTCTGGGGGATTCTAAAATTTCTTTTTAATTTCCTGCAGCATCCCTTGCCCAGAAGCTGTTATACCGGAATCCTTGTCTGCAGTTGTCGAGGTCGCTTGAATTTGGTGGTCAAGGGGGAGTAAGTGAATGGTAAATTAACGAGTCCGTGGCAATCAGGGACGACAATCTGTGGCACGCGCAACGATTTTTATTGGCATGCAGCAAATTCCAGGCACTTAGAAAAAAGTGCGATGGGAATAATCATAATATTTTGCAGACAATATTTAGTATTTTGCATAATATTTTCTCTATGGAACAACTGTCTACTACACATGCATATTGCTTTAAAGAGTGATGCTGGCACCTCGGGTCGCTTCTTGGCACAACGCTCTTATAAGGTTACTGACCCCTTGGAGAAATCTTTTATGACTATTAGGGTTTTGTAAGGAATTAGTGGTACGTCGTAATTTTATTTTGTTCTTAGTGTCAGGGTGGTGTCAGAAACAATACAGATGTGTCAAATTTTAAAGCTGTTCTTATCGTCAGGGTGTTGTCAAAAACTGATACATCATAATTTCATTTAGTTCTTATCGTCAGGGTGTTCTCAGAAAGTAAGTGATAACATCATAATTTCAATTAGTTCTTAGCGTCAGGGTGTTGTCAGAAAGTAATACGTCATAATTTCAATTAGTTCTTAATGTCGGGGTGCTGCCAGAAACAAGTGAAACATCATAATTTTATTTTATTGTTATTGTCAGCGTGTTGCCAGAAACAGATGTCATGACTTACGGTCACTTTAATACCGAAACCTATGAACAGTAATTTTTGCCATGTCGCACCCAACTCTCATCTTTAACAACACCTGTGTATAATGAAAGGTTACCTGTAAAACATTAAATTTGTGAAAATTAGCCTAGAGCTTATGAGACCTTTTTAATTTAGCTCTATCTAATTCGTAGGCATTCTGTCATTTCTTAATACCTAGTTACTGGAGTTTTTCTCCCTTCCAGAAAATCAACAGATGGTTTTCCAGCAGACAGATAATGGCTGAAATCGCTGGAATTGCTGCAGACGAACAGCGCTTTGTTGTTCGCTTGCGACAAGTTTACACAGGAATTAGGCGAGTGGTACATGGTTGCACACGACAAAGACGCCGGGCGATTGCTTTACTTGACAGGAAATCGTTCAGTTCTGTTTGAATCATGGCAATAACACAATTAGCATGCCAGCAGTGGCTATAGGGCGTTACGAATTAACGAACCAAACGCACACGCAGGCACCCTACACAATCAAACACACTTAGGTATGCACGCACACACTAGCAGGCAAGGAAAAGCTGTCTTTCTAAAATTCAATATCCTGTAATCCAGTATAATGTGCCGTTCGTTGTCAAGAAAAATGTGTCTGTCAGACATCTATTCCTTTGAGAAATGTGGAGTCTCTTTCAGCAATATCCAGTTTCTTTGGGACATAAACGTCCAATCTTTGCGTCATTTACTTCTCGCGCCTGTCTTGGCGTCCGTTCACGTGAGAGCTTCGCGGCGATAGTCACGTGGTCTACATAGTGACGTCAGATCACGGTGGCTGCGTTCACATCAACGCATGTTTGTTGAGGGTTGTCTCTTCTGAACAGTCAGTACACTGTCTGTTAGTCAACATATTAATTAGTCATTTCTCTATAGAACTAATCCTACAGATGTGTCGGCATTTTTTGCATAAATAGCTTCGCCTCACCCGTCCGATTGGCTTTCTTTGCTCCTGTTGAGTGTGGACACTCGGATATTTCAATATTTTACCATGCAATTATCAGAACCCCGATGGTTTTGAAAGTGCAGAATCCCGGTTGTAATAAAAGTAGTCCCAGTAGTAACCGGAAATGAAGAATCTCATTGGCAATGCGCATCAGGATGGGGTGATAACAGAAATTAGGACATTATTGTCGTCAGAAATACTGGGTTCCAGTGATACAGAAGTCAGGACCCCATAGACTACAGAAAAAAGGTTCCAGTGATAACAGATGTCAGAACCCCATTGACTACAGCAATACACGTTCCAGTAATAACAGATGTCAGGACCTCATTAGCGTCAGACATACTGGGTTCCAGTGGTAACAGATGTCAGGACCCCTTTGACTACAGCAAAACAGGTCCCAGTGATCACAAATGTCAGGACCCCCATAGACTACATCAATACAGGTTCCATTGATAACAGATGTCAGAACCCCATAGACTACAGAAATACAGGTTCCAGTGATAACTGATGTCAGGACCCCATAGACTACAGAAATACAGGTTCCAGTGATAACAGATGTCAGGACCCCATAGACTACACAAATACAGATTCCAGTGATGAAAGATGTCAGGACCCCATATACTATAGCTATACAGGTACCAGTGATGACAGAAGTGAGGATCCCATTGACTTCAAAAACTTCGTGTATCAGTGATAGCAACAGTTAACCTCGTTAACTATAGAAATACCGGGTATCAGTGATAGCAACAGTGAAAACCTCGTTAACTATAGAAATACCGGGTATCAGTGATAGCAACAGTGAAAACCTCATTAACTATAGAAATACCGGGTATCAGTGATAAGAGACGTGTTGACTACAGACGTACAGGGTTTCAGTGTTAACAGAAGTAAGGACGTTATTTGCTACAGAAATACCGGATACCAGTGATAATCTGTAGTCAGTGAGTACCCCACTGACTACAGAAATGCCGGGTATCAGTGATAACATAAATGAGTACCCCACTGACTACAGAAATACCGCGTATCGGTGATAATAATGAGTACCCCACTGACTACAGAAATGCCGGGTATCAGTGATAACAGAAATGAGTACCCCACAGAAATTCCGGGTACGAGTGATAATGGAAGTGCAAGATCGCAGTAACTGCAGCAATGCCGGATATATATAATGCCATATATACACGCATGTCTCAAGAGCCCACTTCGAGAGATCGCGCCAGCATTCATGCATTCATGTAAGCCGAGGTAGGTCAAATTATAAGACTTAGACTAACATTTAATCTACTGACCACGTGACTAGAGTATTTGTTAAACCAGCCCGTACACAGGTGCGATATCGAGCCAAGATGTGCCCAAGTAGATTTGACAGAATCACCAAAACTAGATGTACCAAACTGTTTTTGCAGACCGGACCTGATGAAAAGTAGGAGTAGTTCGTTGGACAGAAACACTGTCAAGAATTTGTGCCAAGAATTGTCAGTTCGGCTTAACTTAAATTAAGGCGTGTAATAATAATAAGATACAAATCAAAATTTCACAACAGCCATTGCATTCTAACTATTTGACTGTACCACCGCTCTATGTTCTTCTAACTATTTGACTGTACCACCGCTCTATGTTCTTCTAATTATTTGACTGTACCACCGCTCTATGTTCTTCGGTTATGCTGCATCTAAAGCCGCTCTCGACACTGCCTCTCGGGCTGCTCCATTTCTGATTGCATCACCCTTCAGCACGGCCCGATAGGAGAAAGGGGGTGGTGGGTGGTTACAGGCCACGACCGTCGCCTGTCCGTAATACGTCTGACGCCAGCTGTCAACCAAGGCGCTCGACAGACTTACTCTACATTCGGCAATTATGCAGAACTGTCCAATCAAAACGTTCTTATCTAAGTGACGTAGACGCCTGGTGCTCATGTTCTGACGATTTCAAACGTAATTTCGTTCAGCAGTCTTCGGCTTTTCTTTTTCTACATATCCTTGTACGTTCAGTCAACGGAAGTAACAGCAGCAAAGACTACAGATATGCCGGGTACCCAAAGACTACAGATATGCCAGGTACCCAAAGAATACAGATGTGCCGGGTACCCAAAGACTACACATATGCCGGGTACCCAAAGTCTATAGATATATCGGGCACCCAAAGAATGCACATAAGCCGGGTACCCAAAGACTACACATATGCCGAGCACCCAAAGTATACAGATATGCCGGGCATCCAAGGAATACACATATGCCGGGTACCCAAATAATACACATATGCCGGGTACCCAAAGACTGCAGATATACCGGGTACCAAAGACTACAACTATGCCGAAAGTTAAAGACTAAAAATATGTCGGGTACCAAAGACAACAGAACAACAGATGCACTGAGAATCCAAAGACTATAGATATGCTGGTACCAAAGACAAGAGATGCACCGAGAACCAAAGACTACAGATATACGGGTACCAAAAACGAAAGATATGCCGGGTACCAAAGACTACAGATATACGGGTACCAAAGACAACAAATGCACCGAGAACGAAAGACCACCGATTAACCGAGTAAATAAGACTACAGTTATGTCTGATACCAAAGACAACAGTTGTACTGAGAACCAAAGACTACCGATTAACCGAGTAAATAAGACTACAGTTATGTCTGATACCAAAGACAACAGTTGTACTGAGAACCAAAGACTACCGATTAACCGAGTAAATAAGACTACAGTTATGTCTGATACCAAAGACAACAGATGTACTGAGAACCAAAGACTACAGATATGCGAGAACAAAAAACTTCAGATATGCTCGGTACCAAAGATTACAGATATGTCGGGAACCAGTGGTAAAGGAGGTGCTGGAGAACATTGGCATTGCTGTAGCAGAATACTAGTAAAAGAAATTCAAATGCCATAGCCGTTTGAGAAAAAATAGTGGCGCCCCAAAGACAGTACTTTAAATAGGCCACATTTTTGTTCTGCTTGAAAAATCATTTGTCGCAGCAGTTTTTCGTTTTGCATCCTGTGTGGGCTGCGAGATACAAGCTCTGATAGTCGAGGTTGTTAGCATGTATTGTAAAATTATTATCTCATGCATATAGACTCACAATAAAAATTAATTAAAACAGAACTAAATGTATGAATACGGTATATAAAATACACACTCGCGAACACCAAAGACACAAACACGCGCGCATACTCTAGTAGCGTTTTTCACCCCGAACGGGGTTTGAACCACGCACATCTTGAGCGAGCAGTTAACCTCTTAGCCATTTCCTAAATAGTATAGCACATACACACTGACGCTTACGACTGTATACTTACCTTATTTCCTGTAACTTTTATTCCTGTGATTTTTTCCCTACAATCAAAAAATAATACGTCCATCCCATAGAAGGAGTGCACTCCTGGCTTCAAGGGAGAACATTAAAATATCTCGCCGATAACGAACTAGGGGGAATGAACTGCTGACCTCAAGGGAAAGTATTAAAACATTATGCCAATCTTGTACTAGAGGGAGCGAACCGCTGGCCACAAGGAAGAGAATTAAAACAGTACGCCGATCTTGTTCGGGGAGTGGGGTGAAGAGGGTTTTTTTGGCCTCAAGGGAGAGCATTTAAACACTACCGGGGTGGGGGAGGCAGGGGATCGAACTGCTGGCCACAAGAGAGAGAATTAAAACATTACGCTGATCATTTACTGGGCGGGGGGGGGGGGGGGTGAACTGCTCATCTGAAGGCAAAACGCAATTTGCCCGCAATAGAAAACATCTGCTTGTGGATGAAATGGTTTTGGTTGCTGTTTATGATATGGATCAGCTGGACTCCATATGGCTTGTCGATGACAGATTACCTTTTAATGGTTTTGTTAGGAATACGTATTTATTCATTATAGATAATATGTTCCTCTTGATTTTTTGTGTGACTAGTTGGTAATGACGAATGCAATTATAAACGATTTAACCGACAGTGCGTTCAAGAGACAGCGTGTACAGGAATCAATAAATTTATTAAATCAACAATCAAATATACATATAACAAATACAATTAAAAGATTACTAGTCATCAATATTTCCCTGAAACCATGTTCAAATAATTTCAATGCATATATACAGTTTTATATCCTAACACATAACTCAGCAGATAGTATCAATATGAATCACAGGATAATTCTTGTCATAGAAAAGAATTGAAGGTATAAAAAGATAAGTGATAATAGTTTGTAGATAACCTTGTCCATGATGCTGCTGCAAAGCCTTTCATGCACTTTTGTAACAATGTTACAAGTTTATTGTTCACAATAGAATTGTCAGTTCTTCACATGCGTCTCTAGCAATCTGTAGAATGTCCCACAAGCCTCTGTTCTCTTGAGACTAATTTGGGTGCTTAATCATTGTATTAGTTCCATCAAGCAGAACAACTATGTAGAGATTTCCAGGAACTTCTTTAGACCCGAAATTCCACATTGTAGTCGAGCACTCTTTGCCAGATACATTAACGAAGTGCATTGTATCCTTACACTTACACACTGGGGTAAAGACTTCTCAAAGTAACATGGTCACAATGGTTTCTAAATCAATGAACTGGGAATTTCTACCCAAAAAAAGGCTGCTTTTTCCCTGTAAAATATAATCAGGGAACAAATGCTAAGTTTTCCAGTTTATTCATCTCCATTCTTTCTTACAATCAAGTCTCAACTTAATAGTTTCCTGCAACAGTATTTATTACCCTGATACACACATATACAGCATAATAAATACAACATAATAATTTATTAACATGTTCACTAGAAACAATGTCATATGTTTAACATATAACATACAAGCATCTTAATTCACAACTGTAGAATTAATAGTCTACTCACATAATACATATCTACATAAAACACAAGTAAAATATATCAATAGCAAAATGCTCGAAATATTCCTAAGTCCATTGTCTTTCAATCAGTTAACTCACCATTAAGTTTAACAGATGTCTTTCGTGACCAGATTGCAGCCACACAAATTCAAAGTGATTAGAGAGTAGAATTATTTCAGTAGGCAAACTTTGACCTCAGCCCATTGGTTGGTCTCATTCTTTGTAAATCTTAACCATTGGATAATAAAAACTACTCATCCACATAAAACGGGTTTAGATTAATCAGCAAATTCCAGGACACACTCTTCATGAGTTGTTTACTCCAACTCTGGCGCCCCAAAAAATATCGCCATAAGTCAGTGCCAAGGTCGGTTCACGTGAACATGGGCAACAAATATATAATTATTAAGTTAGAAATATGGATAGGCAAATTTACTCCGTTACATTTGTTCTAAACACAAAACCGCTTCTCCTTAACCAATGGTAACGTTCGTTCTTGTTGGCAAGAATACAACACATAGAGCATTATTCAAAATCTATTGTTTACATCAAAATCAAGGGAATGGAACTCATAAATCGTCCCCCTCGGGGACATAAATGAGGGCTGAACGTATCAGTTTACACAAAGAGAAATGCACATAAAATACATAATCCACTCATTTTGGTGCGTCAAGAATAAATAACTCATTTACACATTAAAATACTATTTGTATTCTTCGATAATATGACATGATATGCTTGAGTGTGTGTATGTGTGTGTGTGTGTGTGTGTGTGTGAGAGAGAGAGAGAGAGAGAGAGAGGGAGAGAGAGAGAAAGAAAGAGAAGGAAGAGAGAGAGGTGAAGACGCCTATAAAAGTTTGACTAGTATACGGTTGTCCTCCACTCCGCAAGCTTTCCTCCCTCTAGCATACCCGTAGGATTTACATTGACCAGTATACAAACAAATGACTTACTTAAGACCATCCGAAAGCCGATAAAATGTGTGTATTGTCTTACTCTGCTGTCAGTAGATAACTCTCGCTTTCACAATCATTTACGTCCCTTGTACAGACAGTGTTTCAATGAAAGAGAAATAAGTATACTTGTGATCAGGCGACCCTTTAACTGTTTATTTGTGTGATTCGAAGGAAGCCATTTAAAAGAAATCGGAACGGCTGTTAGTCAACGTTCCCTCTAATATTTTTCTTGTGGGTGCATGGAACTTGTTCCTGTGTGCGCACGAAAATGGCGGTTGTTTGAGCTTGCTACCAAAACTTGTTTCTAATGAGCTACGTGGCTGCACAGCTGCGCACCCTTGAGGGAACATTGCTAGTTAGTATAACTTAGGAAAATATTCTGTTTTGTTCACTCACACAACCCAATGCGCGTAAAGGTTCAAAATTAGTATGCATAGCTCTCTTCACTGGCAAATGAAAGCATCAAAGACGTTAATTTAATTAGAACGTTGTTGGTGACTTTTCTTTGAGCTTTTTTTTAATGTCACATTTCTCTTCGTGAATTTTCTCATCCAGTCCCAGTCCACCATACGGAGATATCAAATGGATGGCATCGTCTGACTACTTTTCAGTGCAACGAAACAATTTTCCACTGGTTGGAACAAGATCAGACAGTACAAACACAACGTCAACAGTCAACAGTCAACAGTATAAACACATCAACAGTCAACAGTACAAACACAACGTCAACAGTCAACAGTCAACAGTATAAACACGTCAACAGTCAACAATATAAACACAACGTCAACAGTCAACAGTCAACAGTCAACAGCATAAACATGTCAACAGTCAACAATACAAACACAACGTCAACAGTCAACAGTACAGACACAACGTCAACAGTCAACAGTATAAACACGTCAACAGTCAACAATACAAACACAACGTCAACAGTCAACAATACAAACACAACGTCAACAGTCAACAATACAAACACAACGTCAACAGTCAACAATACAAACACAACGTCAACAGTCAACAGTACAAACACAACGTCAACTTTGCTTTGGTACAGTCCATTAACTGGTTAGAACACCATTCAGACGATACAAACACAACGTTGCCTTTACTCTGTTTGCAATGTCGCTGATGGATCATTTTGAAAGAGGCTGTGGAATTTTCCGGTGAAACACTGTTGCCCGTTTCCTGTCAGTGAGAGTGATGGCCCGTGACAGACATGTAAAATGCTAACATAATACTTATGCCGACTGAAATGACGTTACTATTTTTACTCACAAAAACAACAAAAAAAGCACATTTCTATGCTGTTGCCAGAGAGTGCACACTATTAAACGAACAATAATCGAACCGGTCGGAAGTGTGTTTAACCGAGTAGAGCATGAAATTACCATTAGCCGACGCGTCATATTCCTATTTCTGTTTTCTTTCCAATAAATGATCGTTGTCAGCACGTGCAAAAGTTAGTAAATTGGTTTTATTTAGGAGTTAAATGTTGTCTGCATACAGTTACAGAAGTAAATCGATTGGGACTGACAGGAAGAGTTGTCGCACTTTAGCATTTTCTGTGCTCACCAGCTTGACGAACTCACAGAAAGTAATTTGAGCACATACAGACCTGCGAACACGCAGAGAGTAACCGCATCTTCTCAATGTTACCAGAACCTTTGATGCCCCAAATGTATACTCCAATCTTGCAGTCGTATATGACGTCACAAACATACTAACGTTAACAGATGAACATCACTATCCTATACAGGCATAAGTCTCTGTCCTATCGACTATTTGACGTCACTAACTAGTACTGGCCAGAAATCACCGCCACATCTAGAATGTGTTTGTAGACTGACGCAAACAGAAATACTATCAAATAAGATCTACGTCAGCTAAATGTGCAAACAAAAACACTATCCTTTTCAAACTGACGTCACTAGAAATCAATAATCAGATTGATGCATCTAAAACATGCAGACAGAAATCAATAATATATTGAGATCGATGTATCTAACACGGGCAGACAGAAATCAATAATCTATACAGACTGAAATCAATGTCTTATACACACTGACGTCACTAACCATTATAGGCAGAAATACTATAATTCACATTGACGTATGTAGATATACGCAGACTCTATGATTAATAGCAAAAATGTGCTGCAGAAAAGGTCATGGTCATACATGTATGTCTCGGCCAGTCACAAAGTCGATATCGTAGGAAGTTAGAGGATTCCAAACATATTTACCATCACAACCACTGGTGTCAGTGAATGACAGAAAATCGTAAACAATCGCTCTCTATATTCCTTTAATTTCTTTTATAACCGTTACTTATTTTACCAGTCACATAAATGACCTCCACATATAGGATTACTCCACCATTAAAGCGTTCTGTCGCTGCGCGAGATGGAAGTGCTAATCATGAAGTGGCAGAAGGCAACTTGAAAAATGGAGCAACAGACAGAGAAATGGCTTAATTTGCAGGCTTTCTCTTGGACTTGAAGGAACTCCTGCTTTCGCGATCGAGTGCTGACGCTAACAGGATGTGTCGTCTAGGTAACGAGACGCGTACGCGTCTGATATCTTGAACAATAGTCGTACGGTAAATACGCTGCTTTCGTCTGTGACCAAGATCTAAATGGAGCTTCACCAGTTCTCAACCTTGAAGAGTGGTTCCATGCCTACTGCTAAATCTGTGGTTTGAAGGCTCTCATGTTCTGAACAGGCCGGTCTCAATACCTCCCTCCCTCTTTTGGTCTCGCTTTCCGCATGCTCTTTAGGAAGGTTGTATGTAGCCTCGAGATCGAACTAGAAGAGTTGTCTTTCCTTAGCTTCATACCATAAATCCCTAACTCGGCAACTGATAAAACAAATCAAAGTACTGTATATAGTTAATTCAGATTCTGCAAAAAATCAATATTAATATAATGATATAAATTAAAACATACTACAGAAGTATTCTGGTTTTCCCGAGTAATTTACAGCTATTATCCGGCTTTACAGTAATATTTAACTAATGGTCCACTTTACAGTAATATATAGCGCGCTTTACACTAATGTATAGGCAATAGTGTGCGTGTATGTGTAAGTGTGTTAGTGTGTTTGTGAGTGGTGTGTGTGTGTGTGTGTGTGTGTGTAAATGTATGAGTGGTGTGTGTTAATGTGTGTGTGAGTGGTGTGTGTGTGTGTGTGTGTGTGTGTGAATGTGTGATTGGGGAGTGGTGTGTGTCAATGTGTGTGTGAATGGTGTGTATATGTGAGTGTTTATGTGTGGTGTGTAATTGTGAATGTGTGTGAGTGGCGTGTGCATATGTGTGTTTTGTGTGATAGAGGTGTGATTGTGTGTGAGAGTGTGTGTGAGTGTGAGAGTGGTGTGTGTGAATGTGTGTTTTGTGTGATAGAGGTGTGAATGTGTGTGTGTGTGTGAAGGAGAGAAGTGATGGGATTTTAGATTTTTTGCGAGGGGAGGGTCAGCATTTGAAGTTATGCTACTGATTAGCCTCGCTTCACTGTAATATGTAGATAACAGCTCAGCTAATATAGTAGCTTATAGCTAATATCTCATTTTCCAGTAATAAACTCCTGTAATATAGCTTTACAGTAATAATTAATCGCTATAAAGTTATAATTAAGTAAAAGCACACTTTCCACTAATAAATAATTGCTAGTTTTAAGCAATATATATATATATATAAGTATTTGCTCGCTCACCCTGATATATAACTAATAGATAGATTTACAGTAATGTTTAAGTAATAGCTTGATTTATAGTAATATAATACTAATTAACATTATAATCACTCACTTGACAAAAATATATAATAATAGCTTGTTTGACAATCATGTATGCATAATAGTTCTATTTATACTGATATAATATCTTTATAGTAAAACCCTCTAAGCCCCATAGCAAAACCCTATATACCCTATAGTAAAACCCTCTAACCCTTATAGTAAAACTCCCTAATTCCTTCTAATCCCTAGAATAAAACCTTATAAATCAAATTAGTAAAAATTACAGTGTACGTTTACTTATACCTACAGAACGCTGCCATCTTGATTTACCACGTGGGCTCAATCGATGACATTCGGAAATGACGCTAAGGGAATTAACTCTTGCTTCGCATATTTGACGAATTTCGGTCTTTATTCTGATACTAATCGTAGGGAATTGAAAGATTGTTGTGCTGTTTGTGTCGTTTATGTTATTTATTTCTTAACCAAAAGTAACGAGAAAGCGAGGTTAATAGAAAAATCCAGAAGAGTCGATAGCAAGCAGCATGATAAGTATACTAGAATGTATTTTATTCATGTGAACGTTCACATTTCCACGCTCAGTTTGAAGTAAAAACAATTTAAATGTGGACGTACATGAAGTAAAAAATTATGCTGTTTTGATTTAGCGACATTGTATATCTAGTATCATGTACTATTATATCTAGCTAGTAAAATTGGACTAGTAATATGTACTAGTTACATCTAGTAAGTAACATGTGCAAGTATAAGTATGTTTAATATGTAACATATACTTGTATATCTAGTAAGTAATATGTCCTAGTATATCTACTTTGTACCAGTATATCTAGCAGCACAATATCTAGTAAATAACATGTACTAGTAAATGACTAACATGTATCTCTAGTAAGTAACAAACTAGTATATGTTGTAAGAAACCTGCACTAGTCATGTGTCATTCAATTCCACAATACTTTAAAACTTCTTTTCCAAAATCATCCATCTATTCATTCTACAAAATAAATCACACTTGGTTGGATTGATATTTCTGATGCATGTTTGTTTTTACTTTCAAATATGTTACTATTTTGCTTTTATTTATTTTTGTTTTAATATTTTCATTGTTTCCAGCTTGAGATTAATTATATCACAAAGTTAAAGAGCTGTGAGGAGAGAACCAAGTCATTTGTCATTTATATTTAATTCACAGTGTAATTTGTTAAAAGAGTTTTATTGATTTATTAGTGTAACAGAACGTGGAAATTGAACTGAACAATAAACTGTTGCAGAGGCCATGCCTAATTCAGGTTATGTGAAAACTATTATCGCTTATCTCTAATAACTCTATTTCTATTCCCTGATAAGAACTATCCTGTGATTTGTACTGAATTACTGAATTCTATTTTAGGCATAATTCTATGTAGTAAGGAAATTATTTGAATGTGGTTTCATGGAAATATTGTTGTAAAGTAATTTTTCCATTTGTCTTTGTCGTATATATATTTCATTGTCGATTTAATAAATTTATTGCTAAATTTATTGACCTTCTTATGCACATTGATAACCCTATGTTGGAGAAGAAAGTGGATAGATCATTGTCGGATTTGTCCTCTCCTTTAGTAAGAAGTTTTCCACCTACGGAATATTGTGTGACAGTAAATGTTTATTTTAAATGTTAATGAAAAGAGAAAACATTTACAGCGCCCGTATATCCACCAAGTGAGAGAGAGGAGTGGTCTGCTGGAGAATCATTAATAAAATAAATTAAGATTCTCATCAATTGAAATTAGTTTTAGATGATTAACTAATTAATAATAATAATATCCATTAACTAAAATATGATCAATCTCCTGTTTTCAGTGCCAATGTTTGTTAATACTAGTCCAGTAAAATAAAATTTGACCAACCATTGTCTTGCATGAATACGTATACTAGTGGTCGTGGGCAATACTTATGGGAAGTAACTCTGTTGGCAAGATTTAAAAACAATATTTCTTGATATCAACTATTATGGCGGACAGTAACAATTTAGACTCAAATAGTATTAGAATTTTTGTGCAAAATGTAAGTCCATTCCGCAAAGGGTGTATTTAATGATAAGGTGATTTTGCTCACTAAGAATTATATATCTAAAGAATCTCTCTCTTTCATTTGACTAATCGAAGAATCGTGCTACCCTTGCTGTAATTTAAAGGTCATTGACCTTTGGGAGGTTTCAGCGACAAAAACAAATTCTTTGACTGCTGTTGCTTTTCTTTTAAATCTAAAATTATTTTATGAACAGTCGAGGAACGTAAATAATTATAAGGCAGAAAAGTGAAATTCGAAAAGTGCCCTTCCTTAAAATCTGAATTTGTTTACTTTTAAAGCATGACCGAATTTCTAACACCGTATGGCTTCAATAAATTCCATTTTGCTTAGTCAAAGGGAGAGAAACTGGAAAATATGATACAACGAGCAGCTAATAATAGAGATATGCTCAAGTAAAATTTAGAAATAAGTTACTAAACACTGTACAGTATTTATATATAAAAAATAAGTGTGCAGAGTCAAAAGAAAACGTAATAAGTTAGTGCAGAGTCAAAAGAAACTGGAATAATAAGTTAGTGCAGAGTCAAACGAAACTGTAATAAGTTAGTGCTGACTCAAGAGAAAATGTAATAAGAGAGTCACAAGAAAATGTAGAAATAAGTCGTTGCAGATTTTAGGAAATAAACATTGTAGTAAGCGCAGAAATAATGCAGTGCTAATTCAAAAGTGAAAAGATAAAATTAGAATAGTGGTTCCAAACACGTGCCAGCGTGCGCCATTGCGCCCGCCGCGGCATGTACAAAAACATATGTAGAAATAAGTCAGAGTGAAGTCAATAGGAAATGTAGAAATAAGTCAGAGTGTAGTCAAAAATAAAATGTAAAAATTAGTTAAATTAAAGTCAGAAATAAAATGTAGTCAAAAATAAAATTATAAAAATTAGTGAAATTAAAGTCAGAAATAAAATGTAGAAGTAAGTCAAGTTGAAGTCAAAATTATAAGGTATAAATAAGTCAAGTTGAAGTCAAAAATAAAATGTATAAATAAGTCAAGTTGAAGGAAAATAAAATTTAGAAGTCAAGTTGAAGTCAAAATTAAAATGTATAAATAAGTCAAGTTGAAGTCAAAAATAAAATGTAGGAGTAAATCAAGTTGAAGTCAAATTAAAATGTATAAGTAAGTCAAGTTGAAGTCAAAATTAAAAATGTATTAAAAAGTCAAGCTGAAGTAAAAAATAAATTGTAGAAATAAGCCAAGTTAAAGTCAAAATTAAAATGTATAAATAAGTCAAGTTGAAGTCAAAAATAAAATGTATAAATAAGTCAAGCTGAAGTTAAAAATAAAATGTATAAATAAGTCAAGTAGAAGTCAAAAATAAAATGTATAAACAAGTCAGCGTAAAGTGAAAACGAAATACTGTAGAAATTGCATTACGTACGGTGTATACATTAAAAAAGAATATCTCGGCTAAAGGGAACCTCACAATACCGAAACCTAAGAATATTTAGAGAATAGCTAATAGACTTTATTTCACTACCGGCACACCCATGCTACTAACGGCTGAAGTAGTTCGTGTTTACACCCAGCATCCCTGACTATGAACAGCGGTCACCTGGGCCGTAAAGACCACAACAGCTACCGTTTGCTGGGGTTGTTGAAAAGAAATTATATGGGAGATATTATCGAGGATTAAAGGCTTTTATTATTTTAAGCTGTTACTCTTTACATTACAGAAGAGAAGATCTTAAGATTTAAGCAATATTAAACAGAAGAAAAAAATGTAAAACGATATTTTCTTCTTTTTTTTTCAATTTCTTTGCCAACACCACTGAGAGAGAGAGAGAGAGAGAGAGAGAGAGAGAGAGAGAGAGAGAGAGAGAGAGAGAGAGAGAGCTCAGTGGTTTATGACAGTTCAAACAAACCGACCTCCAACGCAATCACGTCAATGTCTTTCACCGGATCAATCGACTATTATTTTAAAGGGAGACAACGCTGTGCGCAATATCGTTATGCGATCAGGCGATCTGCGCCAGGTTGAGTCAATGCGCTTGAAGTGGGTTAATCCTCTAACACTGAATTAATCTGTGAATGCCTAAGTACTGCGATATCGCTTGCTTCGAGCCTGACTTCATAATGGCGTCTCCCATTTTTAAAAAAAATAAGTTTTAAAACAATAGTCACCATCAACTGTCTGCTTTGATGTTTTATTCATGTTGCCACACATTCCGTTACAGAAAATGTTAGACCCGAGTCTGAGTAAGGAATTCATTATGTGGAATTTTAAACCTGGCGGGTAAGAAATTGATTAAATGGAATATTATTTCGCAGAGATTAGTAAGAAATTAATTACAAGGAATTTTAAATCTAAGTCAGGATTACAAACGAATTACATGAAAATGTTACCGTGCAAAGAGAGTAAGGAGAGAATTACATGAAATGTGACGTCATGCAGAAAGAGTAAAAAAAGAATTACATGGAATGTGACGTCATGTAGAAAGAGTAAGGAAAGAATTACATGGAATGTGACGTCGTGTAGAAAGAGTAAGGAAATAATTGCATGGAATGTGACGTCGTGCAGAAAAAGTAAGGAAAGAATTATACGAAATGTTAGTTTGCAGAGAGAGGAAAGAAAGAATTACATGGAATGTGACGTCAAGCAGAAACAGAGTAAAGGAAGAATTACATGGAATGATAGTTTGCAGAGAGACTATGGAAAGAATTACATGGAATGTGACGTCACATACAGAGTGAACAAGCAGTATTAGGGATTGTTATTGGAAAATTTAAAGGTGAACTGTCAATCTTAAAAGAACGATTCAGTGTAAATGCCTTAATGTGCAACGTACTTTTTTTAACTAAAAAAAAATCAATTGGAGCATAACATAGTCAACACGAATCCTCTTGGTGTATAACATATACATATTGGAGCATAACATATTCAACACGAATCCTATTGGAGCATAACATATTCAACACGAATCCTATTGGAGCAAATATATTCAACACGAATCCTATTGGTGTATAACATATTCAACACTAATCCTTCTGGAGCCAAATATACTCTTTGGAGAATAATATATTCAATACGAATCCTACCGAAGCGTAATGTATTCAACACAAATGCTATTGGTACGTAATACTCCGACTGAACATAATATATTTTAATAACCAAGAATCCCACTGGATCATAATAAAATATATTCAACATGAATCCTATTGGAAATTAACATAGTCAATAAAGAGTCCTATAAGAGATTAATTAACATAATCAATACAAATCCTATTGGAGATTAACAAATTCGACAAATATATTCAGCACGAATCCTACTGTAGCCTATTATATTCGTCACGATACTGGATCACAATCTATTATATATAACACTAACCAAGATATTCTCAATTGAAAACAAATTAAATAAATTATAAACAATGTTGACTGAATTCACAGTTTTGATATAATCCTAATTAATAATCTATACAAAACATTCAAATATTGTAATAAGGAAGAATTGCAGGATCCAAAAAGAATTTCTTGCACTATATCAAAACAAAAGAATGTTTGCACCATATTAATTTATCGAACACTGTATTCCAAAGGTAAATCTTTCTATCTCATATCGAATTTGAGAAGGATTTGCTGTGTCCTAAGGATGGATTGGTTGTTTTTAAAAAGAAGGTTGTTGCTGTTTGAGAAGGATGTTTCAGGAGGATATTTGGCTTCAGAATGCATTGAGAAGGGTATTACCGTTTCAGAAGAATGTTCTCATTGCAGAAGAATGTTGTTGTTTGAGAAGAATGTTAGTTTGATGATGTTATGTTGCTTGAGAAGGATGTTGCGGTTGGATGAGAATGTTGCTACTAAAGAAGAACGTGGCTGTCTAATCGGGATGCTGCTATTTGATGAGGATGTCGCTGAGTGGTGAGGAAGATGCCACTAATAAGAATGTGAATCTTTGAGAAGTTCGTTGTTTATTCATAATGGTGTTGCTCTTTTGCGAAGGCCGCTGCTGTTTGATGAAGACGATCCCGTTGGATAATGGCGTAGTTTATTTTATTCGCAAAGACGTTGTTATTTCTGAAGAATGTTTGCTGTTATGGAAGAAAATTAGTGAGCTTAACATTTCTTATGGTGGAATCATTAAAAGAGCTCGTTAATGTTAAAAGTGTACGTTACAACTTTAAATTTGTGTAATATTAAATAACTAGGGTAGAGTTCGAAGGAAGTGTTTATATAACTACCTACAGTAGTGTACTTAGTACATTGTTGATATAACCACTCAAGGTGGCGTGCACGAATGACATTTTTCACAGAACATTTACGATGACGTACGAAGTACAGTCTTTTACGTGATATGATAGTATACAAAGGACAGTCTTTGCGTGACATGATAGTATACGAAGGACAGTCTTTACGTGACATTATAGTATACGAAGGACAGTCTTTACGTGACACTTTCGAAAGTGTATGAAGGACACGATAGCGTACGAAGGACAGGCTTTACGTGACACGATAACGTACAAAGGACAGGCTTTATGTGACACGATAGCGTACAAAGGACAGGCTTTACGTGACACGATAGCGTGCAAAGGACAGGCTTTACACAACTAAAATAATGGCAATGCAAGAAACGTTTGCTGTCTACCTATTTCTTAGGAACCACATTGTTATCTCTTTCTTTGTTCTTCGACAATTCTTTGAATTGAGAAAAATATCTCTGACTGTATTCTTTAGGACTCCACACTACAGAACGACCTTCAGTGTTAAAGCCATAAAATGAAAATTGCTTAACGAGACAGCTTGTCACATTTACGTCATCAGACAGTAAATGTATTTATTCTAGAGTTTCAATGTGTAAACATTGATTTTTTTCCTTGATCTTGTAAGACTACTTACAAATGAATAGCGATATGTATGTACGGGCACGGGGCCAGGTGACGAATACATTGGAAAAGAGACAGTGAGTATTACCTCCCTTTCAATTTCTTTTGACGTCATATAGATCTGACCTTTGCAGCAGGGCAGATTTCTCAGGCCTCCTGCGTTTCAGAAGTTTGCTATTGTTGCAGCTGCAGTTAAATCCTCGGTGCTAGCTGTTTATCATAAAAGCTTCCCTTTTTGTTTGGGGGAAAGCGGGCCACTGTTTATATACAGGTTGCCAAGTTGGTGATGAAGCTTAGAGCAAATTGTAAATGAAAAACGCTTTACACCGAAACTTGGTTGATTTACTCGAAATTGCTAGCGATCGGTCTGGCGCAGGCTTCAGATGCAATGAGAGTAAACGGTAAGGGACGGATAACTCTTTATAAATGACTTGAAATAGAAATATACCAATTATGCTGAAATTGAAGACAATAATTTTGTTTTGTTTTCTGATTGCAGAGTTGATTGTTGACTCTTACTTTCGAAGCTCCCCTGCCGGCATGCCTCCATTTCGCATTTTGGATATGACTCTTTGAGAAGACATTATTTATATGCAGTTATGATAATACTTTTATATACAAACAGTGACAAATTGGTCTTTTGATGACGACCTCTATTTAAAGACGAGTAACAAACATAACTCATGATAAGTACCTCTCTTGGAAGACTTACAAAAGTAGTTGGTCTTATGATGGCTACCTCTGCATAAGAAAGAGAACTGATCACTATTAGGCACATGGCAGTGACTTCTTTGTAAACCACTATGTTACGTTAACAATATTAGCCATATGACAATGACTTCTGTGTAAATCAATATTTAATGTTAAAGATTAGCCATATGACAGTGAGTTCTGTGTAAATCAGTATTTAAAAGTTAATGATTAGCCATATGACAGTGACTTCTGTGTAATTAAATCAGTATTTAATGTTAACAGTTAGCCATATAACAGTGACCTCTGTGTAAATCAGTATTTAATGTTAACGATTAGCCATAGGACAGTGACTTCTGTGCAAACGGAACGTTAACAATTAGCCATATGACAGCGACCTCTGTGTAAATCAGTATGTAACTCGCTATTGTACAGTGAATTGGAGGGTCACCAACTTTAAGCGTTAGCATCGCTTAGTGATCGGGGTTCTGCCGGTTATGGTAAGTTTGAGTTTCTTCAAAACACATCCGCTCACGCACACATACACATACAAACACACATACGCGCGCGCTCACGCGCACACACACACACATTCCCTGTTTCAGAATTTTCCAAATGCGCTGATTGTAAAACACTTATAGATTTTAATTAGCTTGAAGCACTAATTTATTAAAATACTCATTTCCATAGATGCACTTTCATATGGATAACTATAAATATGATTTACAGAGATGAAGTATCATATGGCCAAATATACATCTTACTAGTTTACTGTTCTCTATTCATCTGTGTACTAGTTACCATGCATTCCAGTTTCACCTCTCTTCATTCACCAGCGTACTAGTTACCATGCATTCCAGTTTCACCACTCTTCATTCACCCACGTACTAGAGTTAGAATGCATTATAGTTTCACCACTCTTCATTCACCAGCGTACTAGTTACCATGCATTCCAATTTCACCACTTTTCATTCACCAGCGTACAGGTTACCATGCATTCCAGTTCACCACTCTTCATTCACCAGCGTACTAATTACCATGCATTCCAGTTTCACCACTCTTCATTCACCAGCGTACTAGAGTTAGAATGCATTATAGTTTCACTACTCTTTATTCACCAGCGTACAGGTTACCATGCATTCCAATTCACCACTCTTCATTCACCAGCGTACTAGTTACCATGCATTCCAATTTCACCACTCTTCATTCACCAGCGTACAGGTTACCATGCATTTCAGTTCACCACTCTTCATTCACCCGCGTACTAGAGTTAGAATGCATTATAGTTTCACCACTCTTCATTCACCAGCGTACTAGAGATAGAATGCATTATAGTTTCACCACTCTTTAAGCGTAAGTGTTCTCGGTGCCAACATTTTCATTCTCTACAGTGGCGGAGTAAATTTGCCCATCTCTGATTCTAACACACATCTACAGTGGCGGAGTAAATTTGCCCATCCCTGTTTCTAACACACATCTACAGTGGCGGAGTAAATTTGCCCATCCCTGTTTCTAACACACATCTACAGTGGCGGAGTAAATTTGCCCATCTCTGTTTCTAACACACATCTACAGTGGCGGAGTAAATTTGCCTATCCCTACAGTGGCGGAGTAAATTTGCCCATCCCTGTTTCTAACACACATCTACAATGTGTCGACTCAAGGTATGCACAACTGTTATAAATATATGTACCAGCAGCTGTTACGCTGATAATATGGCTGACGCAGTCGATAACTACACTCACAGCTCCCATTCAGTAATAAATTTAGAAAATAGATTTTAAAGAGAGAGAAATAGAGAGAGAGAAATAGAGAGAGAGAAATAGAGATCAAGATGATAAAGTTATGCTATCATTACAATTTATGACAAACGAACAAAAGGAGTTACATTACACTAACAGATATGCAAGACGGAAACAATTAACATAAATTTAAGAAAGAAATGGGTTAACATTATTTAAAAGCAGAATGCGTTCTTAGTACAACCACTAAGTGTTCAGCACTGGCCCACTACAGGCCTACTAGTGTTTCTAATTTAGAGACAAATTTTCAGCTTCTGCTCGGTCATCATCATTCCACATTAAAGACTTGAACAACACTTGATGACAAGTAGCAATACGAGTATGGACAAATTCGACATTGAGATAGTAGAATCTGAGATACTAAGATCGTATAATTATGACTTGAGACACTGAGATCGAAATATTAGTGAGACGCTGAGTAGTAGTACTGTAACTTGAGACACTGAGATAGTAGTATTATAACTTGAGACACTGAGAAAATAGTAATATAACTTGAGACACTGAGTTAGTAGTACTATAACTTGAGACACTGAGATAGTAGTGCTATAACTTGAGACACTGAGATAGTAGTACTATAACTTGAGACACTGAGATAGTAGTACTATAGCTTGAGACACTGAGATAGTAGTACTATAGCTTGAGACACTGAGATAGTAGTACTATAGCTTGAGACACTGAGATAGTAGCATTATAACTTGAGACACTGAGATAGTAGTAGTATAGCGTCGTGACATTCATACTTGTTTCCTCCATTCTTACGCTCCGGCGGTGGGTGGGTGGATGGGTACGTTTGTATTTCAGATTTCCGTTATCTCACGTTTCTGTAGTGAGAGTTTCCTTGGTAAAGTTTAGATTTAAACTCATATGCTTTTTGCTGTCGTTGAGTAGCAGGCCTGTGTTTATTCTCTTAATTATAACGATAACAGGTGGATCCCTTAACTGCCGCAGATCGTCAGAGAAGATTGCCTGTAACTGATTGTATTTTAGAGACTACAAAAGATTTAAATCTGTTTCCCCACAAATTATTTAGTTGTGGTGTGACAGGGATATCTAGAACGAACGAGTTCAGTTATTAAAAGCTGGTAATTGTGTGACGTCAGAGACACTTTAACAGCTGTAGCGAGAGAAGTGTTTACTGATGCTGGTACACCCTCATACAATTTCACTGCGCTGTATTTTGAAGACGACAGTGTGTGCTTACTCGAGTGTGACTATTGTTATAATCAAATCTTTTAGAGGCGAACTGTGTTGTCTTAAGAATAGAGAAAGGCGGTAAGAGATCTATTTTGAGCAGTATTATTTCTAAGCATCTGAGAAGGTGCTTCCCCTTGAGCGGTCTGTGTGGTCGCCATTGTGCATGCCGTTGTTTAAAGAATGTGAGCGGTGTTAATTAAGTGAACAGACAATGTTTGGGGATTTTGATCACTGAACAGTGATCTGAAATCGTTGTGAACATTATGCAGACTGCAGTATCAAGGTAATGTTCATTACCGTTTACTTACTATTCTTCTTTCTAGGATGGAAACTGAAACCATTTACTTATTCTTGTTTCTAAGATGGAAACTTAAGCCTTTACTTAATTTTGTTTCTAAGATGGAAACTTAAACCTTTACTTAATTTTGTTTCTAAGCCTTTACTTCATCTTGTTTCTAAGATAGAAACTTAAACCTTTACTTAATTTTGTTTCTAAGATGGGAACTTGTCTTTTACTTAATCTTATTTCTAAGATGGTAACTTAAACCTTTACTTAATCTTGTTTCTAAGATGGGAGCGTAAACTATTTACTTACTCCTCTTTCTAGCACGACACTTGTTAACCCATACCATGCACAGCACTCTTAATGTGTACCGTTAAGTGATAAATAAATATAATTGTTATTTCTCTATTTGGCATGCCTATGCCACTTAGTTAATGGTTATTATTATTAATTAATCATCCATAACTGATTACAAGTGATGTTAATAATAATTCTCCAGAAGACACCACCCGTCTCTCTCACATGGCAGATATGTGGGCGCTGTAAATGTTTTACTTCACACAATATTTTCATAGGTGGAAAACTTCTTACAAAAGGAGAAGAAAAATTATTCGAAGATGAATCCGTCTTTAATCTATATTTAGCGAGACCCCATCCACCCACTTTCTTCTCCAACATAAGTTTATCAATATGTGTAAGAAGGTCATTAAATTTATTAAATTAACAATTAAATATACATATAAAAATACAATGAAAAAAGATTACTTGACATCAGTATCTCCACAAAAAACACATTCGAATAATTTTAATATCTATACAGTCTTATATCTTACAACACAATTCAATAATTTAGTGTCAATAAAAATCACAGGATAGTTGTTATCAGAGAACCGAAATGGAGTTATTAGAGATAAGCGATAATAGTTTTGTACATAACCTGATTTAGGTACTGTCTCAATAGTCTTTTGTGCACTTTTTGTAACAAAGCCACATGTTTATTGTTCACTTATTACTGTCAATTCCACATGATTCCCTCCTTACATTGTAGAACACTGACTTGCTGCTATTCTGTTGAGGCTAATCTGGCACCTTGCTTAATAGATCCCACAAGCAGAACAACAATTGTAGTAATTTCCAGTAACTTCCTTGTACAGAAATTGCTTGATGTAGTCAGCATACTTTGCCACAATAAAGTGAATTGTATTACATTTACGCACTGCTTTAGATATTTATCCTGTCTTCCATGGTCGTAGCAGTTTATAATCAGTAAACCAGGAGATTCAGATAAACAAGGAAAGGCTGCTTTTCCTCTGTAAAAATATAATCAGAGTACAAATGCTAAGTTTCCACTTTATTCATTTTTAATCCATTCTTTCTTACATTCAAGTCTCAACTTACAGTTTCCTGCAACAGTTTTATTAGCCCGATGCAGGTATACAAGAATAATAATAAATACAGCATAATAGTTTATGAGAGTTGCTAGAGACATCTTGATCCCAGCAAGCCATAGATGCAGAAGCTCATGGACAAAACAGAAGACGTGAGACATCGAATTATTCAAGCAGAATGACAGTTTTTGCATTAATGACATGTTGCTACACATGATTGTAGTGCAAAGGATGCAATGTGCCAGTTTTGGCCTTCACGAAACTTTGCCATGTGACAGCCATCAGAAGGAATGTTCAAGAGCTGCTGTCACAAGGGAAAAGTGAGATTGGAGAAGCTGAAAGATGCAAATGGACAGGACTTGGAATATCCGGATTTCCTGCGCTGATTTCTGTCAGATCTGAAGTCATCCTTACTACAGCAACTTCTGTCAGCACACCAGATCATACTGATCATCAGATCACTGCTTTATCATTTACGTCAATGGGAGCAAAAACAGCAATGCCTCTCTGACATGGCCGTTACATGTTTTGCATTCATGGTCAAGTGTATTATCTGACCTCACCTCTTCATCCAGCGCAAGGAGAAGCACGAAAATTAGGTCAACTCTACTTTCTCAACAACACACAAGCAACAAGTGAGCGAATAAATTTGCAAGAAAATGACGGATTTCTGCCTGAGATCATTCATCAAATCGTTGGATTTTTTCACACCCACAATCACATTGCTGATAGCTATCACATGATGAAGGACACTGAGTGAGAGAAACATCAATGAGCTCAACGAGAGAACAGACAACCACCAATTGTGAGCATGGTTATGCATACAGATCGTCACTCTGATCAAAGATGCTATACTGATCTGACTGCCAAAGAAATTAAGATGGTGCTTGTGAATGAGGATGGAGAACTGATGTTTGAGTGTGACTTTTGGGTGTACCCAGTCAACTCCGATAATTCAAGCCGATTCATCAACATCAAAATGTTGAGCCCCAATTTGAATCTGATGACGTATGCCATATTTTACCCATATGGTTAACCAGGACGTACACATATATAGTTTTCCAGCTCTGTGAAAAGTGCATTCCTTCAAGCACATAGGAGTTTTGGGGAGTGATGCTAAAGCATCCTTGACTTTTGAGCACGTGGGAGTTTTTCACATAGCCAGCATTATGTTGCATTGTTGCATTCACGAAGTACTCATTAAAAAAAATTACTGTCAAAATCATTTGCTAAATGATGCTCGAATTATCACTCGCAATGTGACTTATAATCAAACACATGGGATTTTTTCACTCGCAATATGATTTATAATCAAGTCTTCCAATAAACAAATTCATTTCTATTTCTATAAATACATTCATTTTAATTTTCCAACCGTCATGTGACGGGAAAGTACTCTCCTGTATAGATAGATATAGTTAGATAACTGTTATTACATAGTTATTATGTTATGAAACATTAAACCTACTATTGCTTCATAATGCTATCAATTTATTCCATATTTTTATATGATTATAGTATTTTTGACTTGTTTATCTTCATGTTGTGATTTATACAGTTGCGGTTAAGCTATGACATACCGAAACGTTATGCTGTGTATGAAAGGTTAGGTTATGCCATACCTTTACGTTATGATATGTAGACTTAAGTTATGGCATACCTTTATTTTATGTATAGGGTTAAGTTATGACACACCTTCATGCTATGATACATAGAGTGGGCCAAAAGTAGGTGTACAGTAATATTTTCACTTTTAATTTATTTAAGTCATTTGTGCTTTTAGTCCCACATATAATCCTGTTACTAATATGATGTTTTGTGTATTATTTAATATCCAGTATAAATACAAGCAATGAAAAGTATTTTAGTAATGCCATGATCCCAACAGTACTTTGTACTTACTTAGGCTTAGCCCACCCCGTAGATAGGCTTAGCTCACCGTGTAGATAGGCTTAGGTAAAAGTAAATCTCAGTGTTACTAAATATGTTTACGGTTTAGTTATGGCATACCGTAAATGGTTTAATATATAATGTGATCACATAACGTTTTTACAACATTGACAGAATTAACGTACCGTTTTCATATAGCTCTTTAAGTATTGTGAAAACTAAGACGGTTAGAGATTTGTTGTTATAATAAGGGCAACACTTACGTGAATTAATTACAATCAATGCTTACAGTTACTTTAATACATGGTTACAATCACGTTATGATATGGTTACCACATAATATTAAGGCAAGATTCAGATTATTGTTCCAAATGTTATATTTGCTTTTACACTTAGTCTTAGTCAAAACTCAGCACGGCTGAAGAAAACGTTTAATACACTACAGTAAAGAAAAGAAAGCGTTTAACACACTACCAGTAAAGTTTTGTTTTTAATTGTTTAAAAAACACTGTCAATAAAGTAAACATTTAAAACGCTATCAGTAAAATAAAGAAAACGTTTAAAATACTTCCAGTCAAGTAAAGAAAACGTTTAACACTACAAGTAAAGTAAACGTTTAACACACTAACTGTAAATTCAAGTAAACATTTAACACACTAACGGTAAAGAAAGCGTTTATCACACTAACGGTAAAGAAAACGTTTATCACACTAACGGTAAAGTAAAGAAAATGTTTATCGCACTTACGGTAAAGTTGTAAGGAGGAAGACAAATCCATGCAATTGCCACATGGCACCATGCCAAAATTCCACTTTTAGTACGTTATCACGGTGATGCCTATGCAACTATGCAAGCTAAAATTGCCAATGACCTGCTTTACTTGATTATCGATTTTTTTATTTTAATGCCAATACATAAAATGCAGTCAAGCGTGGTAAGGCGTGCGATGAGTGTTTGGTGGAGTATTCGTTGAGTTGACGGTGGAGTGCCTAGCGAAAAAGGCGCCTTTTACACTTAGTTGTATACCCAGGTATGTGCACCCACATTTCGTAAAAAAATGGTGAATAAAAAAAGAAACATGTATGCTGTGGACAATATATTGTCCCTCCTATCCACACTCGATACCTTTGACTTACCGTGTGAGAATGAATTATAGGGGGTGGAGGGCGGGAGGGGGGCAATGTGAAGGATCCGACTGATAATGCACTTTTTACCTGCCTTGGAAGTGCAGATGCGGTGTGAAGAAAAACGCCACCTGCAAATCGATTTGTGAAACAACTATTGTTTGGCAGGAAACCAGCTTCTAAGAGTCATGCGTCTCTTCTCTCAGGTGTGGCGTGGCAGGCCGTCATTTGAAACAATTAAGGGGCGGTGCGCTAGGTTAATTAAATAAATCGCATGTAGTCATCGCTTAGTGGCATCCATTTTCTTTTGCCTCCACCCATGCCATCCATCTTTTCAGAATGCAGTTGTATAGCTTTAGATGTGTGGGCCATGTATACATCTTTACGTTAACTGTATAGTTTGATGCAAGTAGGCCATTTGCATGGCTTGGTGTCATCATAGAGTTGTACCGTTTCCGATAAGTAGGCCATGTGCACGTCTTGCCATCATACAGTTGTACAGTTTCCGATAAGTAGGCCATGTGCACGTCTTGCCATCATACAGTTGTACAGTTTGCGATAAGTAGGCCATGTGCACGTCTTGCCATCATACAGTTGTTTAGTTTGCAAGTATGCGGTCTCTGTTTAGTTTTTCTTTCGCTATTTACATGCATGAATAACGCTTCTGCGTATTGCTTTACAATTTATGATACATCTTTTCATCGTATGTTTACAAGCATAATTTACAACTTATGATACATCTTTTCATCGTATGTTTACAAGCATAGTTTACAACTTATGATACATCTTTTCATCGTATGTTTACAAGCATAATTTACAACTTATGATACATCTTTTCATCGTATGTTTACAAGCATAGTTTACAACTTATGATACATCTTTTCATCGTATGTTTACAAGCATAATTTACAACTTATGATACATCTTTTCATCGTATGTTTACAAGCATAATTTACAACTTATGATACATCTTTTCATCGTATGTTTACAAGCATAATTTACAACTTATGATACATCTTTTCATCGTATGTTTACAAGCATAATTTACAACTTGTGATACATCTTTTCATAATTTGTTTATAGGTCTACTTCTATTCTGCTAATCGTTTCACAACCCGTGGTTCACCATTACGTATGTTTACAACAATAATTCTGTTCTGCTTACCGTGTCCACATTTGTGCTTCATCTTTCCGTCAATTGTTCGCAAGATTAATCCTACTTTACATTTCCTTTACTAACTGGTGATTCATCTTTCCGTCAATTGTTCGCAAGATTAATCCTACTTTACATTTCCTTTACTAACTGGTGATTCATCTTTCCGTCGCTTGACTGTATTGTCTACAAGGATAATTCTATTCTGGATATCGTTTTACATGTGATATAGATTTCATAATTTGTTTGCATGAATAATTTTGTTCTGCATTTTCTCTTGCAATCTGTCATGTGATTGTCATCATACAAAGTGGGTTCCCCCCGCCTTCTCAAATCTCCTGCTCGTTGTATTAGCAGCTTACGGTTCATCTTTTCATCAATTGCTTACAGTAGTACATTTCGCTTTACAACTTATGGTTCATCTTTCCATCAATTGCTTACAAGTTTAATTCAGTAGTACATTTCGCTTTTTCGCTTTACAACTTATGATTCCTCTTTCCATCAATTGCTTACAAGTTTAATTCTACATTTCGCTTTACAGCTAATGATTTATCTTTCCATCAGTTGCAAACAAGCTTAATTCTGTTTTACATTTCGCTTTACAATTTATGGTTCATCTTTTCAACAATTTCTTACAAGGCTAATTCTATTGTACATTTCATTTTACAACTAATGATTCATTTTTCACTGTTTAATTGTATTGTTTACAAGCAAAATAATTCTGTTATGCATGTCGTCTTTTAACCTGAAATGCAACTTTTCATTAAAAAGGGATTTTTTATTCACAACTGTACAAATTAAAAATATTTCATAATGGTGGGTTAGTTTGGTCCATAAATTTTTTTTATAGAACCCTCTCCCTCCCCCCCCCCCCAAAAAAAAAAATAACCGTTTAACATTGTAAGTTTCTTATAAATTTTTTGTATATATCACACTCTTTTTCACATGAATGTAACTTGCATGTAATGACCTTTCATTGTAACTGCGTAGGCATACTTTGAAGGATATTGTAGTATTTATTATTTTTATTTAATGTATTTTTCTCATCAAATTTAATAATGAAATACCTTGGGTCTTTACTCAGGGGGTCTGTCAAAGTATTTGCCCAGGCTAATACGTTTTTCTCTTGACATTTACTTTGCTTGTCAAAGAGTCATCAACCATTGTCTTCATCGTATTAAAAAAAAATCCTTCATTCTCTAAACACAGACTCATAATGCATTTTCATATCATCATAGCATACATACAGACTTACATATTCTCTTTAGTCCTTGACCTATTCAAACGGCTTGCAGTCCAACATGAAAAAGCATGTAGCAGTGTTCATACATTGTACACTGTTACAACTGCGTGTGTATGTGTATATGTGTGTGCGATTATGAGTCAGTAAGACACTTCCATTGAAATGGGGAAGTAACTAAATCAATAGAACAAGAGGTGGGTAACTGTTAACGAATCAGTGAAACAAGGAAGAGTAACTACAAATTAATCAGTGAAACGAGGGGGGGCGGGGGACTACTAATACATCAGTGAAACAAGGGAAGTAACTACTAATAAATCAGTGAAACAGGGGGGGGGTAGCTGCTAATGGATCAATAGGAGACGTGTGTGAATGCAACTATGAGTAACTGCTAATGAAACAAGGAAACAAGGAGGGTAGCTACTACAGAATTAGTGAAACAAGGGGAATTAACTACTAATGAATCAGTAAAACAAAGGGTAGGTATCAGTGCTGTGAAAACAGCTGACAGTTTCCGTCCACGAAATCAAGAGATTTGAATTGACTATGAATCAGAAACAAATCAAGCAAGCAAGCAAAACAGTCTGACTTGGTATTTAATAAGCATTTATCTTTCCAACAATAAAATTTCACAGTTCATGGCCTCTTATCAGAGACTTTACCTGGTACGCCCTCCCCTCCGACACACACACACACACACACACACACACACACGTACTTTGGGGAGGGGGGGGCAGTCTTCGACACTGAGCTGTCCTCGAGGTGGTCCGGACTCCAGATTATAGTGGGGGGGTCAAGACCCTCGAGAACTCTCCAGGACCGAGAACACCCAAAGACGATAGGCCCCACGCAAGCTCTGGAAAGCAAGGAAGCCAACACAACCACCACTACCACCACTGCACTTTAGGCAACTTATAAATCTTTTTCAGTCTCAGACTGACAGAGATGAGGGCACCAAAAGAATTCCGCTAGAGTTCCTTATGCAGAGCCGCCCCCCGAATCGTCTGTCAGGCACGCTAGCCAAAGTTCTGGCTTCAGGTACCAGTTACTTTTTCATGAGCTGCAATCATTGCCCTTGATTGGCACGTGTTTCTCATTTTCTCCAGCTTGACTCTGTCTGGTAGGAGTTCTCTGCCCCTCTGTATCAATTCTCAACTTCTGACTTTTGTCAGTTTGGGATGTCCGCAGCAAGAGCGGCGACGTCAGAAGGTTAAAAGGAAAGTGAGTCACTGACTCACTCGGTCATGTGGTAGGAGTCGAGTCAACAACCCCCCTTGACACTTTAGTCAAACCACTCACTATGCTCGTTTTAGTGACGTTTGTACTATACTCTTGAATTACTCTTGTACTATATTCTTGAATTATTTCACAATACGCTAGCAGGGCGTGTGAGAGTTGTCCTTTAAAATACGGCCACAATCCACGCACACGAGATCGTGTCTTGCTATGCTATTTGCAAACACCCGAGAAAATGTGTGGGTATGTCATAGGCTCGTTGTGTCGCAATATAAAACAAAGGACACAATTTGGTTGGGTATAGTTTCATTATGTCGCAATTTTTTTTTTAATAGGAGACAATTTGTGTGGGTATATCACGATCTCATTACGTCTCAATTAAAAAGAGAAAAAACGAGAAAATTTATATGGGCATGTTATACTCTCATTATGTTACATTATGTCAACAACTCCAAAGAAGAAGAATTATGTAGGTAAAATGTAAATGTGTGTGATCGTGTTGTACATCACAGTGTGAATAACTACCAGATATTGTTTGATATTTTTTTTTTATTTTTCATGACCTCAAAACACAACATAATGCAGAACGGACTTGCCATAGCAATTTATACTCTCGTTTTACGTCACAGTGTGGCAAGAAACACGTGAAGACTTGTGAGGGTGCTTTTAATTCTCATTACGTCACATTGTACCAAGTAATAGGACTGGACTTCTGTGGGTATTTTTAATTCTCATTAAGTCACAAGAAACATGAGGACTTGTATGGGTATTTTTAATTCTCATTAAGTCACAAGAAACATGAGAACTTGTATGGGTATTTTTAATTCTCATTAAGTCACAAGAAACATGAGGACTTGTATGGGTATTTTTAATTCTCATTAAGTCACAAGAAACATGAGAACTTGTATGGGTATTTTTAATTCTCATTAAGTCACAAGAAACATGAGAACTTGTATGGGTATTTTTAATTCTCATTAAGTCACAGTAGATACAGAAAAGCGGGAAAGGACTTAGCATGGATATTGTATATTGTCATTACGTCACAATTTTATAGAAGGAAAGGACTTAAAAAGGATAATGTATTTTTGGCATGACGTCACTCTTTTAAAGAAAAGCGGGAAGGACTTAGCATGGATATTGATTATTGTCATTACATCCCAGTTTTTAAGAAAAGCGGGAAAAGATATAGCACGGATATTATATATTTTCATTACGTCACAGTTTTAAAGTGGGAAAGGAGTTATCATGGATATTTATTGTCATTACGTCATAGTTTTAAAGCGGGAAAGGACTTAGCATGAATATTATATATTGTCATTACGTCATAGTTTTAAAGCGGGAAGGATTTAGCATGGATATAGTATATTGTCCTTACGTCGCAATTTTATAGTGGGAAAGGACTTAAAATGGATAATGTATTTTTGGCATTACGTCATTGTTTTAAAGAAAAGCGGGAAGGACTTAGCATGGATATTGTATATTGTCATTACGTCAAAGTTTTGAAGTGGGAAAGGATTTAGCATGGATATTGTATATTGTCATTACGTCAAAGTTTTAAAGAAAAGCGGAAAGGATTTAGCATGGATATGAATGTTGTCATTATGTCAAAGTTTTAAAGAAAAGCGGGAAGGTCTTAGTTGACATTTTGTCTCCTCGCTAAGTCATAGTGTGAAAAAAGACAGTCAAGAACTTATGTAGGCATTTAAATTGTCATCATATTGTTGAAAAAAAACTAATAACTTTTGGTTGGTATTTAATTATCTCAGTTTGTCACATTGCAAATCACTCGGTGACTTATGTTGGTAGTTTAGAATTTCTTGTGTTCGCTAGAGGTCTTAACATTTTTTTCTCATTACCTCACTGTGTTATTATACAGGTTAGAGCACTTATATTTTCATTATTTTAATACGTCATGATATACTAAAGCTTTTCACTTGCATGAGTAGATCACTTCACATTAAGTCAAGTGCTTAGTGTGCACAAATTTAATTGTCACAGTACAATACAAATACTCTACTTATTGAAAGTGCGTGTATATTTAATTGTCGCATTACGACAAAAATATGTTTAAACCAGAGAACTTGTAAATGTGTTTAATTCTATCATTACGGCATCTTATATTTAATCTAGAGAACTTTGTAGGCCTACATATATTTAATTGTCTCATTACGACACCTTATATTTAATCTAAAGAACATGTACATTTCTCAATACGACACACATTTAATCTAGAGAACTTGTACATTTAATTGTCTCATTACGACACACCATTTAATCTAGAGAACTAGTACATTTAATTGTCTCATTACGACACACGTTTAATCCAGAGAACTTGTACATTTAATTATCTCATTACGACGCACATTTAATTGGCTCAACACGACGTACACTTAATTGTCTCAATACGACACACACTCTCTCTCCCTCCCTCCTTCACCTTGTATTTTCATTTTTCCGGCATTACTGATTTTCTAAGTGCAAAATGGAATACAATGACAAGAGCAGTCCAGTGCCATATACTGCTTAAGATATTTTATTAATGATAATGGTAACTCAAAGTTGATTGAAAGAAAATATAGAATTAGTATAGAAGTATAGTAGTGTACTTGATTGAAAGAAAATATAGAATTAGTATTGTAGTGTAGTTGATTGAAAGAAAATATAGAATTAGTATAGTAGTGTAGTTGATTGAAAGAAAATATAGAATTAGTATAGTAGTGTAGATGATTGAAAGAAAATATAGAATTAGTATCGTAATATAGTAGTGTAGAATGTAGATGATTGAAAGAAAATATAGAATTAGTATAGTAATACAGTAGTGTAGTTGATTGCTGATGCGCTGCATCATTATGTAGCCACGAGAGACGAGTCTGTTGCGTGACTACTAGAATCGATAACAACAAAGTTACAATGATACTTTCTTTCAATGAGCTGTTCTTCGTGAAATAGAGGTAGGCCTAAGGCAGACTGTGTTAACATGTTCTACTTCAGTCTGCGTTAATCCTTATCTAGGTCTGAGTATCAAATATATGAGTATCAAATCCTGTAATTTGGGTCTATGCAATCTATTACTAGGTGACCCTTGAAATGGGTCCTTGTACCCTAGCATTATAATTTGAGTCTATGCAATCTATTACTAAGTGACCCTTGAAATGGGTCCTTGTACCCTAGCATTTTAATTTGGGTCTATGCAATCTATTACTAAGTGACCCTTGAAATGGGTCCTTGTATCCTAGCATTTCCTCAGTAAACTATTTAATTGTGCGAGTGTGACCTTTCACTGGGTCTTTATAACCACTTATGTGTCGCACTTTTATTTTTCACTTCGATCTTTATGCTCTTTAACCTTTCATTGGGTCTATGTAACATTTATATATAGTTCTTTATTTATATATAACTCTTTAACCTTTTCATTGGGATTATAAAGCCATTTATTTGTAGAACTCTATGCCGTACATTGGTTTTCAGTAAACCTGTAATTGGGTATGTATACTGATTAAGTGGGTATATATAAATCATGAATTTGCTCTGTGGTAGCTTTATAATGGGTGAGTGTGATTTTATAATGGATGTTTGTGATTTTATAACGGATGTGTTTCACTCATTATATGGAGGAGACGCACGAAGTAAGAGGAAGGGGCTAAACTCTAAAGCGTTTGTTTCAAAAGTGATGTTCCACTTGACAGTACATATTTTCGTTTACTTTGTGAGTGGGTAGACTGCACGTGCGAATATGCGTATATATGCTTGTATGCGTGCATTTGTGTGTTTGTGCGTGAATGTACTCTGTGTGTGTGTGTGTGTGTGTGTGTTTGTGCGTGAATGTACTCTGTGTGTGTGTGTGTGTGTTTGTGCGTGAATGTACTCTGTGTGTGTGTGTGTGTGTGTGGTGTGTGTGTGTGTGTGTGTGTGTGTGTGTGTGTGTGTGTGTGTGTGTGTGTGTGTGTGTGTGTGCACGCGCATCAACTTGACTGGCTCAGACTCTCAAGAGTACCACACGCTCTCCAGCAAACAGTGCAAGAAATCAATAGAACAATAAAAGTGTTGCTTGGATGGTTAAAAGGACGAAGTCTGCGATAAAACATAAGTTTGCACGTTACGTCGGTATATTAATAATACATGCATCCTTTCTAGGATGTTATGTCAGGTCGATATCACGCGAAATGCACCGAGTTGATGGAATCTGTCTAAATATAAACTTCTTGCAAGCCGAGAGAGAGAGAGAGTTGTTTGAAGATGTAAATTACTGAAGTAAATTATTGGTAAGATCGAAAGTCAGTGACGCAAGACAGAAATTTTAATCATCTAAATTGAACGTCAAAGGAATTATTTTTATTGTCGTTATCCTAAAAGAGTCAAATAGACATTCGTCTTTCTAAGTCAAAATGGTTAGGAGATGATTCTAGAACTGTTCTTGTTATTCACCCAGCCATACGTATGCGTTGGAAATTAATATTTGAATTTAAAATAGGCCTGATTCGTTAATTCAATTATATTTTTAATAAAAGCTATAAAACGACACAAAGCACAATAAAGAACAAGAATGATGTTGACTTCAACAAAGAGCTTCTTGAATTTTATTCAAGAGTGAAAGAAGAAACAGAAGAAGAGACAAAGAGTGACAAAAGAAGAGATCAAAGGGTGACAGAGAAAGAGACAAAGAGTGACAGAAGAGACAAATGAATTGACAAAGAATGACAGAAGAAGAGACAAAGACTAACAGAAAAAAGAGACTAAGAGTGACAGAGGAGACAGATGAATAGACAAAGAATGACAGAAGAAGAGACAAAGAGTAACAGAAAAAGAGACAAAGAGTGATAGAAAAAGAGACAGAAGAAGAGACAAAGAGCGACAGAAGAAAAGACTAAGAGTAACAGAAGAAATTACAGAAGAGACTAAGAGTGACAGAAGAAGTGACTAATAGTGGTGAGAACTACAGCAATGATTCTAAGTTAAAGATGTCGTATTTACGGGTGGCTTTTCTTTTTTATTTTGTATCTAAGTCGTAAGCGATGTTCTTGTTTTGTGCTGTTTACTTTTTAGCAGGCTAGTTTGTTTGCTTTTCTTGTAAGTGGAAACCTAAATGAACCCTTTGGACAGTTACAATAATTATTAATGTAAAAATAAATATTTAATTTGTAAGTGGGAACTGTAAAGTCACAATATTTAGTAAATTGATCCAACTACATTAAGTACTTATATTTGGAAAAAAATCTAGATGTTTCGTCCCTTTAATAAAGTCAAACTCCTTTCCAAAAGTTAGAGAAGAGTAATTTGATCAGTTTCTTGGCAAATAGATAGATAGATAGATAGATAGATAGATAGATAGATAGATAGATAGATAGATAGATAGATAGATAGATAGATAGATAGATAGATAGATGGATAGATGGATAGACAGACAGACATACAGCCAGATAGATAGATAGATAGATAGATAGATAGATAGATAGATAGATAGATAGATAGATAGATAGATAGATAGATAGATAGATAGATAGATAGATAGATAGATAGATAGATAGATAGATAGAGAGATAGATGTGGGAAGCATAAAGAAAGAGACGGATAGACAGAGACTGGGAGAGATAGGAATTTGCTCTCTAATTTTATTCTGTTTAAAACATTTGATCATACTTCCTTTAACTTTGCTCAGAATATTAAGCCATTGCTAAACAGCCTTTTCTCTCTACTTTCGTTAACGAAATTATGTAGTTCACTGAGCTATGCTTCCTTTAAGTTTGTTCTGCTAGACTTTAAATGTGTAATGTACAGTGTAAATGTATTAGCATTAGAGAATAAGCACCTCGGCTATAGACTATCCTTAGTGATAGTGCGTGTTATTCTAGTGTTATTATGAAAGGATTAGCACCTAGGCTATATCCTATCATAATAACATTAGAATAACACGCACAAACTCTCCAATAATAGTCAAAAGCCGAGGTGCTAATCCTATCATAATAACATTAGAGAGTTTGTGCGTGTTATTCTAGTGTTATTATGATAGGATTAGCACCTCGGCTATAGATGATCACAACACAGTTTGTATTTGTGAATGGATCGTTAAAATTATATCACAGCACAGAGTGAGTGAGTGAGTGCGTGTGTGTGTGTGTGTGTGTGCGTGCGTGCGTGCGTGTGTGTGTGTGTGTGTGTGTGTTTGTGTGTGTGTATGAGTGTGTGTGTGTATTGTGGTTGGAGGGTTAAAAAAACAAATAACTAACCTTGAAAATCCATGGCTGTGTGACCATGTGCCATAGCATTTCCTCTGTAATCACCTGTTACCTGTCTGGGATCTCTCGGTGCTCAGTTCTTTTTGATTCCACGATCTTATAAGTGGCTGCATGCGTTGATTCCACTGCTAGCAATCGATTTCATCCAATGTTTACAACCCGTCACATCCAAACTCTCAATATGTATGTACTTGCTGAGCTATCAGGAATTCCAATCAACAACTGATTAAGAACAAAAATAATTAATGGCACCTAATCAGTGACGTCAGGCAACAATACTGCTAATTTTTACTATTGTAGTCTCCCTTCTACCGTTGTAGTCTCCCCTTATACTGCTGCTAGTCTCCCCTTTACCAGTGTGATCTTTTACCATTGCAGTCCTTCCCAAGAAAAATACGGTTTTGCAATGGCTGCGGATGCCTTTTAACTTGCCTTCGTATATTTTATTTTTACATTAAAATGAAATTATCGCCGATTCATTGCATTTTCTAAACTTGTGATGTTTCTTCGTTGCTCGAAAGTTTTCGTCCTTCATTAGAAATTAACATGATTCTTGCAGACAAAAATGTGACTGTTATCTGTCGCAAGCAGAAATATGGGACTTATCTGTCGCAAGCAAAAATATGAGACTGTTATTCAGTACCGTAACAAGGGCGAGGCGAGTGAGGCACATGCCTCGGGCACACAAATCTGAGGGGGGAGGGGCGAAGTAATGCTAGTTACTTTACTACTATAAAATTATTCGGCGGGAGGGCGCAGTTTTATATTCTTGTCTCGGGAGCAAAAATAGATCTGCTGTTATGTGTATGTAAGCAGAAATATGAGACTGTTATTTGTCGCAAGCAGAAATATGAGACTGTTATTTGTTGCAAGCAGAAATATGAGACTGTTATTTGTCGCAAGCAGGTATACACAAAACAAAATTATGTCGATGATTTGAGTACGATTGCGACATTGATAAAAGGGGGCTGACGAAATCGGAAGTGGGGACGATGGTTATTAGAGACAACGAAATAAATCACGTGCCATATGCAATCCAAGTAATGGGAGATAACTATGTTAGCACTACACTCGGTCAGCCTGGGCAGTTGAGGTTTGAAATTGAATTTTAATTTTACAGACCAAGCAAGTGTATCTGAAGAAGCAAAATGAACTACAACGTGTGGATAAAGTCGGGAGTGAGTTATGGGGTGGGGGTGGGGGGTGGGAGGAGGCATTAGGGATTGATACTAGACACTTTGAAATTCACCTTTCTTCTTTTTGGGGCGAAGAGTGAAGGTCGCCTCGTTCTCACGTGACAGAGAAAAGACGTCCACGTGCATAACTTGCCCGCGCCAAAAGTGTTCGTGGGGGGTGGGGGTAAATGTTTTCCCACTTACAACTAACCCTTCACCGAAATTCAGCGTTCGACTTTGTTTTAACTCGGCATTTGTCATCATTGTTGGCTCGCACGTTATTTGCTGCAACATTTTTCTCTCCCCTTGAAACACTGTGCAGCCATTGCAACATTTTTCTCTCCCCTTTGAAACACTGTGCAGCCATTGCAACATTTTCCTTTCCCGTCCGCACTTTGTCGTTATAAAATATTATTCCACTCTAGGTGACACTTCCTCATCAATGACTTTTTAAAAGTATTCTTTTATTATATAACGCATAATTGCAAAGATACACTTGTGGTTTTAAAGGTACACTTGCTATTTAAAAGTAGGACAACTTTTTTCTCTCTTCAGATGTTTGTTACCACAATCGGATTGAGTAGACAAGGTATTGAGTAGACAAGACACTGAGTAGACAAGGTATTGAGTAGACAAGGTATTGAGTAGACAAGACACTGAGTAGACAAGGTATTGAGTAGACAAGGCATTTAGTAGAAGAGGTATTTATTATAGACAAGGCATTTAGTAGACAAGGCATTAAGTAGACAAGGCATTGAGTAGACAAGGCATTAAGTATGTAAGAGAATAAATCACAATTATGGAATTTATCGCGTAAAAACGTTGAGGGGGGTGATAATCATGAAATAACCGGGTGTCATTACTAAATCATGAAGAACTTGCTCTGATAAAATAATAGAATACTTTATCATGATAATTAAACAACTGTCCAAATAAATAAATCTCTCGTCTTGATAAATCAATGCCCAACATAAATGAATAGCCTTCTTCAAGACAATTCAACAGCTGCCAAGATAAATGAGTACCCAAGCAGAATAATTAAACAATACCCAAGATACTCCACCCAGACAAGTAAATAACTAAACAAGATAAACAAATATCCAAAACAAGATAGTTAAATTACTGCCTTAGATAAATGAGGTCCCCATCATAGTAAATGGAACGATTATTCTTGGAAAGTTATCAATTTTGAAATTTGATTAAATGTTTTTTCTTGAAAAAAGAATATATAATCAGGTTAATTGAACCAAGACTATAAATACCCTATTATAGGTACAAGATGCGTTTAAGGCTTAATAAAGGGCTAAACAAGAGAAATAATTTTTCCTCAAATAAGTAAATTGTCCTTGACCTGGAGTGAGGTATTGAATATTTTTCTGCCTCAGGATTGCTTTCATGCAAATCAAATTATGGTAATTATGCTCCGACAGTCACTACCTGCTGACATGCTTATCAAATATTCACACAGGTGGGAATTTGGTTTGACGTTATTGGCAAGGTCCAGCCACTAGACTGTTATAAACGTAAGTACTTAGTTGATTGTAGTTTAATCAATTTTCCATTTCCTCAGCGCTACAATCCTCATCAAATGTTCAATGAATTGTGTCCAACAATGTCCACAAAGATTTAAATAATAGCAGTTATTTATTTAAAAAGAAACTTGCATCTAACATAAATTGTGGTTGAATCACCCAAAACCAGTATAACAGTGTTTCATTTACCAAACAGAACATATATAGAACAAAATTGTCTTTTCCTATAGAGAGCTCACCTGTGTCTACCTACCGCATTCCAGCCAATGAATGTATACAGAACAGCAGAACTAACTCCTGAAATAACAACCAGGGCTTGTTTACAGAAAATTGTCTTTTAATAATTCATCTTCTTTTCTCAAGACAATCAGGCAGGGCTTGTTCTCAGAACACCGTTTTAGAATAATTCATCTCTAAAGAAAATCAGGGCTTGTTCTCAGAACATCGTTTTGGAATAATTCATCTTCTTTTTTAAAGAAAATCAGGGCTTGTGCTCAGAACATCGTTTTGGAATAATTCATCTTCTTTTCTAAAGAAAATCGGGGCTTGTGCTCAGAACATCGTTTTGGAATAATTCATCTTCTTTTCTCAAAAAATATCAGGGCTTGTTCTCAGAACATCGTTTTGGAATAATTAATCTTCTTTTCTAAAGAATATCTATTTCAGAACTCATACCTCTAGACAGTGGCTAGAAGTATGTGTCTACAGTAATGACAACAGACAATATCTTTAAATACTTAAACATAAAATACAAACTACTTTTACAATAAAACAAAGAGGATTCTTACCTCTGCGAGTTTTATCAAAGAACTTTCTCATTAGCATTTAAAGCAAACTTTTTACTTCTGTACATCATAAATAACACGCTGTACATCATAAATAACACGCTGTACATCATAAATAACACGCTGTATATCATAAATAACACGCTGTACATCATGAATAACACGCTGTACATCATAAATAACACGCTGTACATCATGAATAACACGCTGTACATCATGAATAACACGCTGTACATCATGAATAACACGCTCTACATAATGAATAACACGCTCTACATAATGAATAACACGCTCTACATAATGAATAACACGCTGTACATCATGAATAACACGGATGAATTAATATTAATTAATTTCCACCTTTATGGACAAAGAATATGGCCACCTGTTTTAAGTTTTCTGAGTCTCGTTTCCACTTACAAATTAAATCATTCATTCTTGACATTGGTCATAAATACATTGTCCAAAATATTTATTAAGTTTCTTCAAGCAAAAAGGAACTTCCGCTACTCCATCAGATAATTGAACAGTGGCGTCTTTAATATAACTTCATGATCAACGCTAGTGCTTCCTGAATAATGAATGTGTGTATGTAAATTACATAAATATTTAAATTATGTATGTCAAATATGTAAATTATTTAGGAATGTAAATTACGTTTTAAAAAGTACGCACAAACTCTATTGCTTCTCCACTTTTAAAAAGAGTATGACGTCATTCACTGTCTTGATGCCGAGACACTCAATGAGGCCATCACTTGAGAGTATGACGTCACTCACTGCCATCACTTAATAGAGTATGACGTCATGCACTGTCTTGCCCATACACTCAAAGAAGCCATCACTTAAGGGTATGACATCACTCACTGTCTTGATGCCATTCTCTCAAAGAGGCCTTCACTTAAAAGAGCATGACGTCACTCACTGTCTTGATGCCGACACACTCAAAAAGGGCATCACTTAATAGCATGACGTCACTCACTATCTTGATGCCGACACACTCGAAGAGGCCATCACTGAGTATGACGTCACTGTCTGATGCCATATTCTCAAAGAGGCAAAAGAATTTAGCATTATTTTGTACTCAAGTCGACACCCGCCAAAAGACAATCATATGGAAAAATATTGGCATTACTCACAGTCCTGGTGCCAACACACTCCATGAGGCCATCAATATTGCAAGAGTCTGGCCCTACTAGCAGGATTGGCTGTGGAGAAATAAAATTATCTCGCACTAGGAGGTCTTATGACGTGACGTAATAATTTATTCACCTAATGGATATATTTGTTGCTGATGAGATAGAAAGAAATGAGCTGACTTTGAAAAAAGTAACACGCCACGACAGAATTTTTAAAAACCATGAGTGTTTTACATTCTTTGAAAATTTTTGCTCAATTAGAACTATCGTGGTCCTTTATGGATGTCTTGATCATTTTTCTAATGTGTCGTTTTGATCACATATTTTTTTCTCACTTGTCTCAATCATTTAGACTTTTAGAGCTATCTCAGCCACTGAGAGTTATTTCAGTCACTTTTGGTTGTCTGGGTAGTCAAGGTCACTTAAAGTTGCGTCACTTGCTTTAGACACTTTGATTGTCTCCGACACTTAGAGAGGTTGGTTGTCCTGGTCACTTAGAGAGGTTGGTTGTCCTGGTCACTTAGAGAGGTTGGTTGTCCTGGTCACTTAGAGAGGTTGGTTGTCCTGGTCACTTAGAGATCTACACTCATTGTGGTCACTTTTGGTTGCGTAGTGTTATGCTTTAGTCACTTGTTGTCTTGATCTCTTGGTTGTCCTGGTCAGTTTTGGTTGTCTTGGCATTGTTTGGGTTGTTTCAACCACAGTTGTCTCAGTCGTTTTGGTTATTTCAGTCTCAGTTATCTCAGTCGTTTTGGGTTGTTTCAATCACTTACAGTTGTCTCAGTCGTTTTTGGTTGTTTCAATCACTTACAGTTGTCTCAGTCGTTTTTGGTTGTTTCTATCATTTAGTTGTCTCTGTCAAGTTTAGTTGTGTCTGTCTCGGACTCATGGAAATGTCTCCATCATGTTTCATTGTCTCGGTCACCTTTACTTGTGTCTGTCTTCGACACTTATCTCCACCATTTTTATTGCCTCCGTGCGTGCGTGTGTATGTGTGTGTGCGCGTGCGTGTGTGTGTGTATGTGCGCGTGCGTTTGTATGTGTGTGAGTGTGTGTTAGCTGTTTTCTTTTAGAGCAAAAGTAATAGCTAGTCACTGAGGGAAAAAAAACCTTTCCATTGAAGTTTCTGCGTTCATCAGGGGTCTTGCATAAAAGCACATACATATTTCATCAGGGGTCTTGCTTGAAAGCACATTACACATTTCATCAGGGGTCTTTCATGAAAACACATATACATTTCATCATGGGTCTTGCATGAAAACACATACACATTTCATCAGGTGTCCTGCATAAAACACATACACATTTCTTCAGAGATCTTGCATGAAAACACATATTCACATATAGCCTATACATTATTTTCATCAGGGATCTTGCATGAAAACATATATTCACATATAGCCTATACATTATTTTCATCAGGGATCTAGCATGAAAACACGCGCGCGCGCGCGCACGCACACACGCACACACACACACACACACATATATATATATATAGAGAGAGAGAGATAAACGAGAGAGAGAGACCCAAGTGAATGACAAAATAGATAGATTAACTTGCTTTGCGATTAAAGTAATTAAAAGTCCAAAACTTTTAAGAAACCTAAAATTTAATAAATTAAAATTCTCCTTGGCTAAAAAAAAACTGATAAGGAGTGAACAGTTTAAAATTGTTTTAGAAAGGTCACTTCTTGTATTATCTGTGTTACATGTGGCTCAAGAGGGAGATAACTCCGCAAAGTGATCTCGTGTTTCATGTTGTTTCTCTTGAGGTTTTACATTAAATGTATAATGCCCCGGAGTAAATCCTATGATTGATTTGACAAAACCGTAAAACTTTAGTTAAAAATTTATGGCGATTGAGTGTTGCAATTTTTTAAAAACTTGTTTAAGGACACTGTAAAGCTTATATATTTTAGTATTGATTTTAACATACTGTTGGCCACACTTAGGCTGTTAATAAAATGTTGATTTTGCTATAACGTAGATTTCATATATGTTTCTAATAAAAATTAGATTTTACTTCTTATAAATATAGATTGCATATATGTTCTAAGTACATGTATATATTATTTACTCTGACAGCAGATGTTGTATTTCTGCCATTAATAAATATATTATTTACTCTGACAGCAGATGTATTTCTGCCATTAATAAATATATTATTTACTCTGACAGCAGATGTTGTATTTCTGCCATTAATAAATATATTATTTACTCTGACAGCAGATGTTGTATTTCTGCCATTAATAAATATATTATTTACTCTGACAGCAGATGTTGTATTTCTGCCATTAATAAATATATTATTTACTCTGACAGCTGAGGTTGTATTTCTGCCTTTAATAAATATATTATTAGTTGTGACGTAGTGTATTGTAGAATTAGTGTTCGTTATTTGTTTTCGTATTAGATTGTATTTGTTCTGGTATTAAAATAGTTTTGAAATTAAGTGTATTTATGCTAGTAGTAAATATAATATCTGTTATTCTGACGGGCACGCTACTTAGTTAATAAAAATGATGATTATTAATTAATCTTTGATAACCAATTACAAGTGATGATAATCTTAATTTATTTTATTAGTGATCCTCCAACAGACACCATTCGTATATCACTTTATGGATATGTGGGCGCTGTAAACGTTTCTCTCTTCTACAACATAAACAACACTTACAGTCACATAATCTTTCCGTAGATGGAAAACTTCCTACTAAAGGAGAAGACAAATCCTACTTTAATCTATATTTAGCGAGCCCCCATCCACCCTTTTTCTTCTCCAACATAAGATTATCAATATGCATAAAAAGGTCAATAAATTTAATAATAAATTCACTAAATGAACAATCAAATATACGTATGACAATTACAATGAAAGAGATTACTTGACATCAATATTCCATGAACTCATGTTCAGATAATTTTATTTCTATACAGTCTCTCTCTGTCTATAAAAAAAAATCATTACAATTCAACAAAAGAGTCAATATAAATTGCATGTTAGTCCTATCAGAGAATAGAAATGGAGTTATTAGAGGTAGGTAATTTAAAGTCTTTTTTACATGACCTGGATTAAGTGTTGCTTCAACAGTCTTCACTTGCTTTTGCAGCAATGTCACAATGTCCATGTCAGCATGCCTCCCGCCACATGCGTGGAAAACATTGGTGCACTGTTATATTCTCAAATGAACTTCAGTGCTCTCCTCACACTGTCAGTTCCTTCAAGCAGAACATGATGATTACAGTTATTCTAGTACTAGAATTCTCCTGATGTATCCAGCGTAAACATCGAAATGTATAGTGCACCCCTCATACACTGCAATAGAGACGTTCCCGCACCTTCCCGGTCATTCAAGTTTCTAAATTGTGAACACATGAAGGGTAAGTGGAAACTTGAAAGTTGAAATTCAAAAGTGCGAGTAAAAAGGCCACTTGTTCACATAAGCTAAGGACTGCCTTTCAAAGCTGGACTTCTTCTTTCACATCCAAATTCAAAGTGATCAGAGAACAGAATTCTCTACAGCAAGTAACTTTTTAATCTCATCCCATTGGCTGGTCTCGTTCTCATAAATCATAATCATTGGAAAATAAAAAGCCTACTCACTCATTTTGCTGAGCCGGACATAACAAAATTGCCTTTGCACGAAGAATGTCAATGAAATATCCGTGACGTCGTTGGCGCTGAGTTATTTAACCCCCCCCCTTCCCCCTTCTCACCGTGAAGTAAGGTCGCGTGACTCTGGATCACACACTATTTAATTATCAATTAGTAACCTCATGATCCTCATATTCTTCCTTGTTAAAATGGCCGTGTGCTTCTGCACAACACACGTTTGCAGCTGTCAAATTCCGGACCTACTGGATTTAATTAAAACATTAAATGTGTGAATAAACACGACAGTTAATCATTGGTGATATTAGAAACTTACTCAAATTATTCCTGCGAAGCCTTGTGCAATTCTATTAATCCCTTATCAAAAATAAATATTAAATCAGGTTGAACTTTTTTAACCCCTTTGTGACAGCCATGGGGTGAGGAGCATGCTGGATATCGATGATGACACTTCTTGGAGTTTTGATTAGTGCAGTATGAAGTTTGCTTGGTGTGTTAAGCAAATTACCGGGTGCCATTTTGCATGGAGATTATTGCCTAGTGTGTTCAGATGCCAGCCTGGTGTGGTGAGACGCTTGCCTGGTATGGTGAGCCTGTCTGTCCCAAGCGCTGCCTGAGCCAAGTGTTGCCTGTCTGTCCCAAATGCTGTCTGTCTGTCTCCAGTGTTACCTGTCTGTCTTGAGAGTTCCCTGTCTGTCCCAAGTGTTGCCTGTTTGTTCCCGTACTGCCAAGTGTTGCCTGTCTGTCTCAAGTGCTGCCTGGGCCAATTTTTGCCTGTCTTTTACCAGTGTTGTCTGTCCCAGGTGTTGCCTATCTGCTCCAGTGCTGCCCTGTACAAAAATTGAGACATGAGGGAGCGGATTCAAATTCCAGCTCAATTGTTTTTCTCAAAAATTCCAACAAACAAAATATTTTTGGAGTCCACTGTTTGTGAACGTATAAGCTTATAAAAGAAAAAAAAATTTTTATTCGAACATATATGCTGGTTAACTGCGAAATAAACATAGGTTGTCACCCTTTTGTAGGCCGTTCAAGCGGACGCATGTTCTGGGTAAAGTGTCAAGTAAATACAGGTTGTCACCCTTTAATCGTCTGTTCAAGCGCATACTAATGCAGTGACAAGATTTTTTCTTTCTTTCTTTGATCAAATGCCAACGGCGTTATGAGCATATTCTTCTATCTCCGGGTTACTCAGTTTAAACAGCCTCAAATTACAAGACAGGGCAACATTATAAGTGGTATGGTGTCCCGTCGAACAGCAAGGTTAATCACGGTCTTCACGCGTCTGACCGTCATCTTACTTGTCCCCCGGGGTAGCCGGACAATCGTATTTGTCGCATCGTGCACATCTTCCTAGCAATGTCACTGTTAAACTAACTGTTGAAGCAGGCAGGCAGTGTTCATAGTCCTCACATTACGTCACGTGCGTTCCTCTCCAGTGCACACCACTCTTTCTGCCAAGGTCAATATTAAACGTAAACACAAACATAAATATTTCTTCCATTTCCATTGCTAATGTCTAAGCGACCTGTACCACGCCATAAATATTGGGGAGGTCACGACTTCTCGACTCTGGCCTTACAAGAGAGCGATCTGGAATCGAAGCCCATCACGTCGGCCATGAAACTGAAGCTTTTTCGACCCACGCAGTCTCTCTGGATGGATGCTGCCGAACCGCGGCGGATTTGTAAAACGCTTCAGTGAACCGCTTAATCTCGAAGACCCCACTTAGTGAAGGAGCGTGTCCTAGGGGTGGTGGTGATTGTCTTTGCTTCCTCACTTTCCAGAGCCGGCATGGGGCCTTTCGTCGTTCTCGGCCGTGAATAGTTCCGGGGGTGGGGGGACATGGTCTATATATATATTCACTATATTCTGTGGTCCATGAGCCTAGAAACTCTCCCCTCCTAGTTATGCCTTCCAATCCCATACATACACTACATAATGACATTATATATATAGTATATTTCTTTAATACTTTGTACCATTACTATTTCTCTAATACCACACATTATGCCATTACTATAAATATATTTCTCTAATTCCACACATTATGCCATTACTATAAATATATATACTTGGGAATGCAAAATTGTAGATGTAGATTAGTTCGACGTATAATGCTCACAGCAGGCGACAAGGTCATTAGTTTCCTACAATTTTCTCACATTCCATGTGTAGTTCCGTGAAAATTGTTAAATTAACTAATTACAGACAGTCTGTCACGCAATAGGAAGTCATTAGAATTTTTACAAATATCTCACAACGAACACTTCTCAGCACGTGATACAAGTAATTCGACACTGAAGGCCAAGGACGTCCGCAGTGTTGTATTATTCAGGCAGCTGACACAAGCATGAGCAATATTGATATGCTATTCAAATAACTACACAAGGAATGTGACACACGATATACACTAAAAGCATGAAGTATATTAACATACATACTATTCAGGCAACTACACAAGGAATGTGACACACCATACACACTAAAAGCATGAAGTATGTTAACATACATACTATTCAGGCAACTACACAAGGAATGTGACACACCATACACACTAAAAGCATGGAGTATATTAACATACATACTATTCAGGCAACTACACAAGGAATGTGCCACGCGAAAGACCGATAATGTTTGAGCAAAGTTAAAATATTATTTAGCAACATTACTCAAGCAGAGAAAAGGGTGATCAATATTCACCATTTATTTCACACTATGAAAATGGCACATTGAAACAAAACATTGCAATATATTGCACACTTTTTATCAGATGCATTTATACAAACAAAGTCATGGCAGAAAATCAAGATAAGCGCATAATTACAAATGACGTCACACGTTTACATAAACTGAATGACATAACGTTCGCGCTGGGAGCACTTTAAATCGGTTTTAAAAACAAAAACAAAACAAAACAAGTGAGGGGTAGAGGAAGAGAAGGGAATTCAATAATTAAAGTGTATTTTAAAAAAAAAAAAGAATTAACCTTATCATTTCAATCAAAATCATGAACTTTTTTTATGTGTACCAGGACACACAGTGATGGATAAGGAAAAACCCCACTAGCAAGCGAAATTAATGCCACCATGTGAGTGGGTCAACATAAAATGACTCTTCACAACTGCGTTGTCATAGAAACAGTCAAAATCGATTTTCAAATCGAAAATAATGTGCAAACTCTATTTTCAAATTATTTGTAGGCCTGCAAAATGATTAGGAACTTTTCATAGTGTATGCCATACTATTTGGAAAATGTTTATCACTTTGTACACTATCTTTATTACTGTCTCCATAGGAATGTCTCAGTTTTGGGAGACAGTTTACCACCTTGTACCCCCCCCCCACTCCGTAAAAAATGCCACACTGTTTGGAAATAGTTTATCATCTTGTACTCTCCCATAAAAACGTCACACTGTTTGGAGATAAGTTTATCATCTTGTACTCTCCCATAAAAACGTCACACTGTTTGGAGATAAGTTTATCATCTTGTACTCTCCCACCAACATCCATAAGAATGTCAAACTATTAGAAGACGGTTTGTCTTTCATCTTGTAACCCCTCCGTAAGAAAGTCACACCGTTTGGAGACAGTTCATCACACACACACACACACACACACACACACACACACACACACACACACACCATCTCCATAAGAATGTCACACTATTGCTTATAGTATTTGAGAACTCACTCTATTAAGTTAACTTGCTTAAACGTCATCGGAATACTAGCAACATGTATACAACGTCATTGGAATACTAGCAACATGTATACAACGTCATCGGAATACTAGCAACATGTATACAACGTCATTGGAATACTAGCAACATGTATACAACGTCATCGGAATACTAGCAACATGTATACAACGTCATTGGAATACTAGCAACATGTATACAACGTCATCGGAATACTAGCAACAGGTATACAACGTCATCGGAATACTAGCAACATGTATACAACGTCATTGGAATACTAGCAACATGTATACAACGTCATTGGAATACTAGCAACATGTATACAACGAAGGAGTGAGAATCTGTTCTAAAGCACAGCACGCAACGTCATCGCAACACCCGCAACATTGCGTACAACGAAGAGGTATCTGTCCAAACGCGATGCGCGCGAAACAATTAAAATGTTTTCACAGCTCCAAGAGAATGGCCATCATACACTACTATCTTTGCGCTGGTGAAATTAATCCTGGGGTGGGTTTAATTTAAAAGTAATATATTTCTCTAGATAACGGAGAATGAGGAAAGATAGCTGGCTTCAAACAAAAAAATCAACATCCCCAGCTTTTTTCTGAGTGACGCAGTTTTATATAAAGCGATCGTATTAATAGCAACATCCGATCACAAGTGAAATTTTCTCCCAGCTGATAAATCACGTGTCCAGATATTCGTGTTTGATGTGTGCGACATTTGTTTTTATTTTAAGTCACAAATCATTATCGGTTAAACATGTCTTTGTGTTTCTGGTCACTGAACACAGGCAGCGGTGAATAGCGCGGATTTCAGTTGCAAAATATGTTCTGTACAAAACGGAATATTAAGCAAACACTTTTGAAACACGCTTAGTTAAATAACTACATCTTAATGTAATTCCAAATGAAAAAGCAAACAGATATTATTATTTCTCTATCGACTGGGCTGTAATTGTTTTGTTTTAAAACATTTTTTGCACTAGAGAGAAAGCATGAAGTGCAAACGAAGGAATGAAGTCAGATTATTTATTTAAATGATTAAGATATATTTGAAATGTTTTAAGATATTTTGGAGAGGGAGGGGAGAGAGAGGGGGGGAGAGAGAGAGATGCGCGTCTTTCTGAGAGTCTGTCGAGAGAATAGAATGTCTGCATGTTGAATTCGTGGGATCTAAGTTGTACGGGTGAGAGGTTATCGAGAGAATAGAGTGTCTGCATAATCCTCTACCTGGGGAGTGTAGGAATTATGACGTAGTTATTAATTAAACAATAAATATGACAACTATCAATAATTTATGGGTTACAGCTAGCCCATCTCGTCTTAGGGGAATATCTTCCTGTTTTGTGTCTGTCCAATATTTTGGCTCTACCCCATTCCCAAAACAGATACAATGACGTAAAACAGGAAATAATTGTTAGATAGATAAAAATGATTTAATACAGTACAATACTGAAAAAAGAAAATGTCAATCAAGATAAAGAAACATCCAACACTGCTAGAGGGAGTCGAGAAAATACAGACATGATTTCAATGAAAGTCTAACTAATCAAAATTGTAATATTACAAAACTTCCATAGAAAATAGTGTGTAGAAACATATCGAATTAAATTAATTTATAATATAAAATAATCTTCTTGCAGTACTGTTATGTAGCTTATTGTCTGTGCCACTTTGTCATTATCCAATGAATTGTGTATGACTTCTACATTGCTGCTTGAGAATCGTAGGCCAGTCTCTAAAACTTTGTAATCAAGTATTGTGCGTTGCTTTGTTCTGGTTAATAGAATACAACTGTAAGTTAATGTGTATGTTACTTGCAATTATGACGTCATTCACTGGTATTTATTACAAGAATGAGAGCTACATGCTTGTGTGTGGATGAGCCATTATAACTCTGCTGACTGGAACACGGAACCAAAAGTGTATAATTAAAGTGTACAGTTAAAAGAGCAAACCATTTTAAATGGTTATGTACCCATTCTATGGTGCTTCTTACATATGAATACACAGAAGCTTTGATTCCTATTTCTCAGTCCTGGCTCAAGGCCATAAGCTTCCATCAGCAGATCTGTATTCTTAGGCTGGCTGCCATCTTGCTCATCCAAACCAAACTGTCAGTCAACCATCAAAAGCAACAACTTAGCAATCCAAACTGTCAGTCAACCATCAAAAGCAACAACTCAGCCAAACCAAACTGTCTGTCATTCATCATAAACAAAAAACTCAACCAAACCAAACTGTCTGTCATTCATCATAAACAAAACCTCATTCAAACCGAGCTGTCAGTCATCCATCAAAAGCAACAGTTAAACCAAACTGTCAGTTATCCATCATAAGCAACAAGCCTCTCAAACCAAGCTGTCAGTCATCCATCAAAAGCAACAACAGAGGCATTTGCCTCAGTTTATAGATTTTACTTACTAAAGTTGTCTATTTATAAGTTCTTACTTATTAAACTTGTCAGTCTGTAGGATTTTACATACTAATGTTGTCAGTCTTTTAATTACTAAAATATTCTCAGTGTATTTATAGGTTTTTATTTACTAAAGTTGTCTTAGTCTATTTATAGGCTTTTACTTGCTAAAGCCACCAACTCGTTCATCAGTTATCAAGTGTCTACATCTATCTAGGCATGCCTGAGGTCTAGTGTGCGACTGATACGTGACTGTTATGCCTAAGCGGAAGGAATGCAAAATGGGGAGGGGGGGGGGAAGTGTGGCACATGACATCAACATCTATAGTCGCGCTTTCCTAACCATTCTACAAAAAGCGAAAATATCATGTTGAAATAATGTACAGTATTATTCTATAAAGTTAATATCATGTTGAATTAATGTACAGTATTATTCTATAAAGTTAATATCATGTTGAAATAATGTACAGTATTATTCTATAAAATGAATATCATGTTGAAATAATGTACAGTATTATTCTATAAAATGAATATCATGTTGAATTAATGTACAGTATTATTCCATAAAATGAATATCGTTGCTGGCTATTTGGTCACACACACAAAGAAAATCAAATTACTTACAGAGAGAGAATATAAAAAGCACCCCCCATCCCGCAACCTTTCTCCGTGTCACACTTTTCTCAACTCTCTCCCGCCTTACTTTGCATGACATAATGTACAGACACTCCATAATGACAGGAAATCAGAATTTCCCTCTCCAGGAGAGGGTTGACGACCGTATAGCCATCTGTGACAAATACTGACATTTCCCGCCTCCTCCGGGTATTCAAGAACGCTTCAATTGGTGCCTGTTGGAGAGTCAGCATGAAAATTGCTGATTTTGCTCATTCCCCTTCACCGGCCCCCCTTCCACCCCTGCTGATCCAGCGTGAAGCACTTTCTTCCTATCCACAGGCGTTAAACTTGTATTGCACACACACACACAAACACTGTTTTCATTTTATCATAACCCTATTTAAAAATGGATAAATCATTTGGAAAAGTATGTGTGTGTGTGAGTGAGTGAGTGAGATACGGCAGGTGAGAGAGATACGGCAGTTAGATGACAACCAATGATAATGGAAGGACATTGTCTAAGTCACAACACCCAGTCAATGTAAATAAAATTATCTTTTTCCTTTATATATTCCTCATCATTTAAAAAAGTTTAAACTCACAGCTTTAAAAAAAAAAAAATCAAGTTCGAGAAACTCGCCAAACCCGGTACACTACTCTTTCCCTGTAATCAAAAGAAACCCATCTTGTCTCTCTTTTTCCAACTTTTCTTTTTAACTGCCGTACAAATTCGTATCCTGTGCACGTCATGACATCATTTTTAAAAAAAAAGCACGAAACTTTAGAAACTCCAGTCCTTGTCTTTGTAGAAATAAATATTTTTTACTCTCATTACGATCGGTAAAGACCCATTTATTCTACCTCACTCACACGTATTTTAACCCTTTCAAATCTTAAGAAATCTTTCAATCCACTACCGTAAACATTATTTTAATTAGACTTTCTTCATCATTTCTCCCTGTTACTAATCATCTTCATCATTTCTCCCTGTTACTAATCATCTTCATCATTTCTCCGTTACTAATCATCTTCATCATTTCTCCCTGTTACTAAATCATCTTCATCATTTATCCCTGTTACTAATCATCCATCATTTATCCCTGTTACTAATCATCTTCCTATCATTTATCCCTGTTACTAATCATCTTCATCATTTATCCCTGTTACTAATCATCTTCATCATTTCTATACTAATCATTTTCATAATTTATCCCTGTTACTAATCATCTTCATCATTTCTTCCTCTTACTAATCATCTTCATCATTTCTCCCTGTTACTAATCATCTTCATCATTTCTTCCTCTTACTAATCATCTTCATCATTTCTCCCTGTTACTAATCATCTTCATCATTTCTTCCTCATTCTAATCATTTACAAGGATTGCTGACTGACAACACGGCTAAATCAATGAGGCTTGACGAGTTAATCAGTCACAAGAAAATATTTTCCAGCTAGTCACTTCAAGACAAATGATGCATTTAAATATCTCTGGGGCAAATGAAGCTGTCGCCGAATGTTTATCAGATTAAAGATCTTGGAAATGTTACTTGTAATATATGTTCCAATCATGCATGAAGTAAATCAATATGAACTTAGTCACAGCCAGCTGTCGTCAGGGCAGTGCTGCATCATCGGAATAACCGGTAACGGGAGACTGGGAATATTTAAATGTATAATTAAGGACAAGGTAACATATGACAAAGGCGATCTAAAACTGGAGTATTTAAATGTAGAATTAAGGACAAGGTAACATATGAAAAAGGTGATCTAAAACTAGAGTATTTAAATGTATAATTAAGGACAAAGAAACATGAAAAAGGTGATCTAAAACTGGAGTATTTAAATGTATAATTAAGGACAAGGTAACATATGAAAAAGGCGATCTTAAACAGGTGTATATATATATATATATATATATATATATATATATATATATATATATATATATATATATATATATATATATAGGGATGAGGTAACATATGTAAAAGGCGATCTTAAACTGGTGTATATAAATATATATTTAAGGACAAGGTTACAGATGAAAAAGGCAATCTTAAACTGGTATAAATAATGTGGCAGAGTAAATTTGCCTATCCCTATTTCTAGACTTGTTATATAAATTGTTAAATTGTCAAAGTGATCTGACCTTGGCACTCCTTATGATGGTATTTTGTAAGTGTCAGTGTTGAAGTAAACAACTTGAGTTGAGAATATACTAGAAATTGCTGATGCAATCTGAACCAGTTCCAATTGGATGAGTAGTTTTTCTTATCCAATAGTTAATATTTGTGAGAACAAGACCAGCCAATTGTCTGAGATAAAAAGTTTGCCTGCTGTAGAGAATTCTATTGTCTAATCACTTGAATTTAGTGTGGCAAGAAGTCCGGTCATGAAAGGCGACCATTAGCTTAATGATAACTGCCGGAGTGAGAGAGAATGGACTTAGAAATATTTCATGCGTTTTTGCTATTAATGTGTTATACTTGCGATTTACGTAGAGATGTGTTATGTGAGTAGACTATTATTTCTACAGATTGTGAAATATGATGTTTATATGCGATATGCTAAACACTTGACATTGTTTCTAGTGAACCTGTTCATAAAACAATTATGATGTATTTATTAGGCTGTATGCGTGTATCGGGGCTAATAAATACTGTTGCAGGAAACTGTAAGTCCAGACTTGAATGTAAGAATGAATGGAGTTAAAGAGGAATAAGCTGAAAACTCAGAACTGTTCCTTGATTATACTTTCAGCGGCCTTTCCTTGTTTATCTGAATTTCCTGGTTTACTGATTATATAAACCGCTAGGACCATGGTAGACACAGGAAGTATCTGCTGCAGTGTGTAAGTGTAAGGGATACACTGCACTCCGTTGATGTACGGTGGCAAAAGTATGCTTGAGCAATTTCTGGTACAAGGAAGTTACTGGAAATTGCTACAATTGTTGTTCTGCTTGAGGGAGCTGTTACGGCAGAGCACCAATATTCATTCAAATGCTGGTAACTCCAAACCGTTGTCCTATACCCTTCAATAGTCATTCGAATGCCGGTAACTCTAAAGCGTTGTCCTATACCCTTCTATAGTCATTTGAATGCCAGCAATTCTGGAGACTTCCCATAGGAATTTCATCCAGGCCAAACAGTCACTGTAGGTACGATGAGTCACGTGACTCACGACACCCCAAATGTCCCGACTCGAGAATGCTAGGCATCGAATAGTTCTGAAAATAGTGACTGAAGTCTAAAAAGTGTTACTGCCTACTAATTAATTTTACACTGTTCAATAGTGACAAGTTTAAAAAGTGTTACTGCCTACTAATTAATTTTACACTGTTCAATAGTGACAAGTCTAAAAAGTGTTACTGCCTACTAATTAATTTTACACTGTTCAATAGTGACTGAAGTCTAAAAAGAGTTACTGCCTACTAATTAATTTTACACTCTTCAATAGTGACTGATAGATAAGCGTTTAATAGTTTTCACCAAGATTTTCTATCATTTTATCCAGTTACAAGATCATAAAACTATACCTGCGATTTCTCTCTCTTGACACGTTTACTCAATTACTGAATCTAAAACATCGCAATTTATAATCAATGCATCGTCCACAAGGTTTCTGACTTCCTATATCCAAGGTATTTACACTCAATATGACGATAATCATTACCAAATTTTGCGCCAATCAACAAAAATAAATTTCACTCATGAATTATTGGTAGCAGACCAATTCGTGTTTACGCATAAGCATTTAACATACAAGTAGATGAACCAACAAAATAAAATAAATAGCGAAACGCTCCTCGATACCTATCTACGATTAAACACTTAGCACTCAAGTAGATGAGCCAACAAAATCAAAAATATTTCAAAGAAATGCTCCTAGGCAATCCAGTTTCAAGTCACCATAGTTACAGACTCAAATGTATCTCTATTACCCAGGATAACGGAAATGGTTTCTCTAAAGTGCGTTTCCTCTACAATTTTGGTATCTCTCTTGCAGCCACGTCATACCTATTTTTAGCAAGGACAAGTAGTTGCTCAATTGTCACACTAATCTTTTGGTGCCAAATAACTGCCGCTAAGTGTATTTGTTTCCTGAGGTCACAGACGGGCCAGATAACTGTCGCCAACTCTATTTATACCCTGAGGACACAAACGGGAGGTTGAGCCGAACTCGACATAAGTCAGGCTCAAAATTTCCCTTACACACACATACCTATAGACATCTGTATTTCCATCACAATTGTTGTCACCTTAAGTACAATGAAACGCTCATCTCTTTAATAACAATAGTCAATTGTACCAGCAATAGAAATGTCGAAGCAACAGAACATAACAGAAGAAATTTCTAAGCAACAAAACATAAGTCTAAGCAACAAAACATAAGTCTAAGCAACAGAACACAACTAAAGAAATGTCTAAGCAATTTAACAGAACAAAGAAATGTCGCAGCAACAGAACATGACAAAAGAAATATCTCAGCAACGTAAGAAAATTCTAATTCATCAACGTGTACAGCAGCATACAATAAAAATAACTCAAACAATAACAGGAATACAAAAATAAACATGAGACAAGGTGTAGCACAGCGATGGGCAAACTTGAAAGAAATACCTTAACAGGGGGACCTGTGTTGAAGCGAAATGTCTTTCTGTTGAAAGATTTTAGGTGAGTTCTCAAAGCAGTTCAGCCCATCTGGATATGACCCTAGCGTGAGGAAACACTGATCGTACGATTTGGAATAAAAATATGTACAAAAAGATACGAGTTTCCTCTCGAAAGACTAGATGTCGTACTGGAGAGGGTGAGAGTAGGGAATGGTGAAGTAATCAGTGCAAGGCATGGAGACGTTACCAGTGCAAGACATGGAAAAGTAGTACAAGGGCAAGGCATGGAGAAGTTACCAGTGCAAGGCATGGAAAAGTAGTACAGGGCATGGAGAAGTTATCAGTGCAAGGCATGGAGTAGTACAGGGCATGAAGTTATCAGTGCAAGGCATGGAGAAGTTATCAGTGCAAGGCATGGAGTAGTATAGGGCATGGAGAAGTTATCAGTGCAAGGCATGGAGTAGTTATCAGTGCAAGGCTTGGAGAAATTATTGCAGGGCAGGGAGAAGTTATCAGTGCAAGGCATGGAATAGTTATCAGTGCAAGGCTTGGAGAAATTATTGCAGGGCATGGAGAAGCTGTACAGCTCACCCCATATAAAACATCCTGACAAGCAACTCACCTTTCTTCTCAAATATCCTATTCCACCACTCATCTAAAACATTTCAACATACCTAATCCTCAGGTAAAATATTCTGATAACAACTCTCCATTCATTTAAAATGCTTGCCATTCACAAAAACGCGCCAACAAACATGCCATTTTTCAAATAAAATATTCCAATCAAGCGCTCATTTCTCAAATAAAACATCCTAAATAATGACCTCTAATGTAAATCATCTTCAAAAGCTTGCCTCTCATCTAAAGCATCCCAACAAACCTCCCATTATACACAACTTTTTACAAACCACACCAAATGCCCCAACAAACCTCCCATTATACACAACTTTTTACAAACCACACCAAAATGCCCCAACAAACCTCCCATTATACACAACTTTTTACAAACCACACCAAAATGCCCCAACAAACCTCCCATTATACACAACTTTTTACAAACCACACCAAAATGCCCCAACAAACCTCCCATTATACACAACTTTTTACAAACCACACCAAAATGCCCCAACAAACCTCCCAATATACACAGCTCTTTACAAACCACACCAATGCTTCTGATCTAAAATATCACCACAAATTCTATTTTTTTAAATAAACCAAAGACAAAGATAATATTTTCACAGAATAGGCATGAATTTACTTTAAGAAATGGCATCTTAGAATAGTACCAAAGAAAATTCAGGTAAAAGTTTGAAAATACTGCTGGAAAAAAAATTATATAAAATAAATATTGAAAAGTAATAATGCAATAAAGATCTGGTTTGCTTATAGGGTTGGGGGTAGTTAATTGTTTGCTTTCTAAGCTGTAACAGTTATACCCCCCCCCCCAAATAATAGTAACATTTCTACTACAAGAAAAGAAAACATATACAGTCTGAGAGTGAAATCATACAATTTTATGTGTACATAACATTCGTTTATTCACAATGACAAATGATACACATTTTATAGAGAGAAAATAGTAAAGTGTGAATATCCTGGACAATTGTAATAAATATTTATTAAAAGATAGTTTCTGGGTAATTTTTATGTGTTTCTTTTGTTTTAATTTACTCCCCTCCATTAAATAAATCTTCTAAAATACTGTATTTCAAATGCAGAAGCATCACTTCCCAGATCAAAGCTGCCAAAAAATTACTGCCATTATTTTCAGAATTTGTCGAGTGAGAATAAGTTATGAGCAAAGAATGGTGAAGAACATAAATCCACTCACATTAAAAGCAAGTACAAACTCTTCATGTACATGAACATTTCTGCAAAAAAGAAAAAGCAAACCTACACTAATTCTGAACAGACCTAAAATGGATTATTAAGAATTTGGCAATAAAATCTAAAAGCCCTAAACAGATTAAAGATCATATCACCTAGACTGACGAGCGCATGACCTGAAATGAAAATAACACGACCTGACTGAATATAGCAAGAGGTGTTTATAATATCATATAGTAATACAACAGAAAAATGTTGAAACTGTTCTACTGGATACCAGATGACGTTTTCATGCAAATAAATAGTAACTGACACATTTTGATTTGCATTTTTCTAGAGCAACCAACATGCAATTAAATGTGCTCTTCTCGATGTCCAGTAATATATGTAAACATCCATCAGGACAACAAATTACATCTAGGTTTAAATGGGCTGCTTGAAAAAAATTATGCACTATATTTAAAACAATTAACAGATTTTTAGTGTATTACAAGGCAGTGAAAATTATCAGAAGGGAGACACCATGCAGACAATATAAGTAAAATACAATTTTTTAAGAAAGTTTCTTAAAAAATCTCTTAAGGATAAGGATGAAAGCTGATCAAATTACATCAATCTGCTTAACATAAACTGAAAGAAACAAATCAACAAAGTGCAGTAGAATTATTTTTCTTGAAATACACTGTCCCTCAACAAATTCTGATTAATGTCAAGTGACTTTTATGGCAGTGAAAACAAAAGCCAGTTCCTTCTAGATTCTGGCAGATTAGGGACATTTGCAATAAAATGTCCAACAAACAAATGAAAGAAACTTTGTCCTTTGCTCTTACCTTGGATTTATATTTCTCAAATATGTTATTTTTAGATATAAAAAAGATTTAAAAATAAAGAAAATAAGCAACATTAAAATACCATTAGTGAGTGGTGAGGCATGTTTTCCCAAACAGAGCAAATCCTCAATACTTCATATTGAAAACAACTTCGTACCTGTTTTGTGATTTTCTCATGCATACACACATTTAGTCTTCAAATTTCTTGTCAATGCTCCTGTCACTGGTGGGTTTACTGCCCAAATGGCAGTTTATACATAACCGAAGGCCATTCCCTTCACTCAATTTAAATCTCCGACATTCAGTGTCCAGTTACTCTCATAGTGAATGATTATTATCACAGAATTCTCACAGTGTCCAATAAATCTAAGTGTTTAATGACTTTTATGGTGTCTAACGTCTCTTTCAGTATGATGGTTCTCACAGTGGCTGAAGAAACAGTATAAATTATTCAAAGGACACAGCTTCTCTACATGATGGAAATACAAAACTAATGAACCACCAATATTTTTTTGATCAGTGATTGTCTTTGTCATTAAAGAACTTCACACCTATCAAGCAGAGTTGGTAATGCTTTTTGAAAATAGTGTTTAGGTCAGTGATCAAGTTATTTATGTTTATGTAGTAACAGCAACTCTGTTGTACAGTGACTAACATTATAACATTTACAGTTGTATAAAACTCCACTACACCCAAAACCCAAGGTAGCCATAAATTTGACAATGTATAAATAACAAAATATAGTATTTCTGGTGCTTGTGCTGTTGTGAATGATGGAATAGTATGATTAATTTTCAATAAGCAGTGAAGTATTTAGCATGAGGGTAAAGGCAGAATTTTGAATAATTGGCGGTTGGATGATCATGGTTTCCCGGCATTAATCACAAGTTTATTGTCATAATTTAAATCCAACAGAAAACTGATTATTTACTATGTGTAAAACACAAGCCAAAACTAAAAATATAATTACTAGATTCCATTTACAAGAATGAACTCTTCAGGAGGTTCTGTGTAACTGTTCTAAGAATGCTGAAGGTAACTATGATCAATAATTTTTTTATTTTAAATTCCCCTGTTCCCTCCCAAATGTCGCAATTTGTCCAAACATGGAACATGGTAAAAAAAATATCTAAGCCCCAATTAATAGTTTGTTAAAAACTATGTACTTGATACAGTCCATTTAAAACAAAATTATTTAGCAAACATTGAGGCAAGTCTAGACAAAACGAATGTGTCAAAACACAACAGCAATTTTTCTTTCATCTGCCTCTAAAATTTTCACATCGTTATCTTCATAGTTCATTGATAAATTAATGACAATACACATGCTATGGTCCATGTAATCATCAAATAGTTCATTTTAAACTAAGGCAAATGTAATATTTTCGCAAGGGCTAAATTTTTCTGCCAAGTGGAACTCGACCACCTTTTGTTCGCCCTGGCACAGGACTTGTGGCATTAAAACAGGCACTGTCATCTGGAATGAATTAAAAGCTTAACATTATATTAACATTTGACTTATAAGACATAAATTAAAATTTCAAAGATCATGTTATAAATATTTAACATTAATTCTCACAATAAGATATGCATTAAAGTCTCAAAAATCACATATTTACATTATTCTCTCAATAAGACATGAATTCAAATTTCAAAGATCATGTTATGAACATTTAACATTATCTTCATAATAAGATTATGCTGTAAAATCTCAAACATAAAATTATTAACATTTAGAAACAATCTTCACCACAAGACATTATTTGCTATTAAAGTCTGAAAATCAATCCCCCTTATCTTAAAGAAAAATCTTTAATACAGAAATACCATTTAAATAAAATCAACTATAAAAACGGAAACAATCCAAACAGAATTGGAGATTGTTCATTTATTTATCTTTAATTTGACATGGTAATCAAGTACTTGTTCTTTTATTTATGTGTAGTTTGAAATGATAACCAAGTACTTTAGATCAGTGTTTTTCAACCTTTTTACTCCTGCAGACCAGTGAAAATAGGAGAAATATTTTGTGGACCACTAAGGCATAAATAAAAACCATTATTTGTATAGTATTTTGTGTATTAATTTTTAAATCTAATACTATAAAATGAAAATTCTGAAGATTTTTAAACCAGAAACTGAGCAGTAAACAAAAATGTTAATAACAGAACATCTTCAACTTTTGAAAAAGCAATATTTAATTCAAATAAAGTTAGTGTGAAATCTGCTACTGCTTCTTTGCTAGAATATTTGATAGCTGTGGCTGCAGCATGGTTTCTGAGAGACGAAGCGCTGCATTGACATCCATTCGGTTTCTGTTTGGTTTTTATGAATGAGAGGGTTGAAAAAGTCTTCTCACACAAATGGGTAGTCAAAAATATGACCAACAATTTAATAGCTCTGTAACTGAGAGATGGATATTCTTTTTCCAGAGATATCCAAAACTGAGACAATGATTGCATTTTATAGTTAGACACCAGAGTCATATCAGAAGAGAACTTGATTACAGGTTTTCTTTTTCATGAGGATTAAGTGCGCATGAGTTGACATCTGATTCCTCACGATATGGCTGTCTCTGTTAACTATTTACTTGGATTTTTATAAATTCTCCTATTTCTTTATTCAGTTCAGTAATATGCAAATAATTTCTTTTGAGATGATCGATCATCAGCCATTTTTTATATTCGTGTGTAAACTTCTCCCCCAATCAAATTAAACTATACAAGGAAAAAATCTTTCTGAATCAACCAAACAAAAAATTTCAAAATGGCTACTATTCTTGAGAAGTCCTATTGTAGAACTGAAAAAAATAATGTTTGTAAACTAGTTAAATAGCTTCCAATCATTTGTAGTGCTCCAAGTTTGAATTCTCAGTACCCTATCTTGGTTTTTGAACAACATACCAGATATAACTGAAGTGAATGCTAAATTTTCGAAAACTTGGCAATGACTTACAAATGTTTTTACAGCTTTGCACTTAAAATAAACTGATGGAGAAGAAAAAGGGGTGGGATATTTCTTAAAAAATAAAAATTAAGGACTTCTCAACTAATTCGAGGGTTTGCAGGCAAATTTCAAGCGCTTTTCAAGACAGTCTTCATTTTTCATTTATAAACCCAATGAAGTATTAAAGAGCATACTGACTTCCTTCTTCAGCAAGAAATTCTTCATCAGTGTCGGATCCAAAATCAAACTTGGGCTTGGGTTGATTTCTTCTGCTGCGCATTGACTTTCTCACTGGAGTTTCTGGAACTTCTGTTACAATGTTCTCCTTTCCTTTCATTCTTGATCGGCCTGCTTTTGAGGAAAAAGGCACTGATTAGTCAAATATACAGGCATTCCTTTAATTAATGAGCTCAATTGTTTCCAAAACGTTTGCTGTAAGAGAAATCTAGTATATGGAGGGTTAAATATCCAGTGCTTTCTATGTAAAACATTATAATAGTTTCTCATGGTCTAGATGGTCACTTGGTATAAAACACATTTCAATTGCAACAAAGCATATCAATATGAAAATAATAGCACTTCTCCTACTTAGTTCTGGTAGTAAAAGTCTATTTATACATTTAGCCTATCTGCTTCTATGCTTTGATTAATCTATTGTTCACTAATGCTGGGCAAAAATTAAAATGTTCAATGGTCACTCTCAACAATCGGACATGCTTCAAGTGTAAACTTACTGCTTGTACACACAAAAAACTGAAGTCTTAAAGAAGCCTAAAAGAATTTTAAAAATAATCACATGGTATTTATAAACAAAAGCATTTTGTATCTTACACATTTCACTTCCAGAAATAAAAACATGAAACAAATTCATGTACTGGTTCTACCATCATTGTTAGAAGTAAGTAAGCACCAAACAGTGTCCATTGTTAGAAGTACGTAAGCACCAAACAGTGTATCCATTGTTAGAAGTACGCTACTTCTAACAATGGATACACTGTTTGGTGCTTACGTACTTGTAATAGCGTATCAACTGTTATTAAGTACATAAGCACCAAATTTAGTATTTATTTAGTGTCACCACCCATCCTCTGCTCTCTATTTGGGAATGAGATGACTTTGTCAAGAGGAACATACACAAAGACATACCATGGGTGTTTGGCTTTTTAATTTTATTCTGTGTGCTGGGTTACGTTTTGCTGATGTGATTGCATGCGAGAATATGAATGGGGATGATTGAGAGTAGACGGTACAGACAATTCAACAATAAAAAAACAGACGAGACAAACTGCACTCACCCTTCCAAAACAAAAGTAGTCAAGCTTATAATTTTGAAGAGTGAAAACTTATGTTTATTTCTCTAGTGCTTTCTCTTTCATGCAATGGTTAATCAGTCGCTACAAGACATTCACAAACATACACTCTAGGGTGGTGAATGATGGTGAAAGATGATAAAAAATAAATAAATAATATATTCAGATTTTACATGAGCGGTAACTCCCACTGTCGACAACTACTTTAGTAGCATAACACTACAATTCTAAAATATTTAATAAAAAATTCTGAGATTATCAGATCGTAATAAATAATAGGGTTTTTTCCTCTCAACCCAAAGAGTCAGGTTGTAAACAAACAAAAAAACAGACCAATGTTCTATACAATTAATAAATTATCTCAAGTTCTTAACAAGGCCTAATTTGAGTCAATTTAAGTGCAATGAGGTTTAAGTATTAATTTTTACTACATAAAAGTTGTTACTTTGAACTTGCTGGCAATACTGTATCATGACACAAATCCTAGTGTCGAATTCAACCACTATCATGCAATGAATCACTGCCGCAGTTTAATCTCCACACTCATGTATCACAATGAAATAACTGCATTCATACAAATGCATAAATCTTAATTCCACATGCACAATTCACAAAATATATTTATGGATGAAACATCGAATGTAGTCTGCAATCTCACTGTTTTGAAATGTAGGTGAATCTACACTCATACTTTTTTTTAGCTTAGCATTTCTTAAGACAAAAAAAACAAAAAACAAACACACACCGGCTGTGTTATGTGGTGGTCGGACGATCTTGATCATCATAAATAATAATTAAAAAAATTTTGCAAATCTACTCCCCTCCATGACACTTAGGGTTGTTCATCGAAAGGAAGAGTTGAATTCTGCTGTTATTAATAGCTATTACATGTAATAGCATATAAAATTAGTGGAGGTTAAAAAAAAAAGTATTATTTATAAAATAGGTCGAAGAATGTCAGTGTTAAATTAAACAGTTATTAATAAGGATTTATATATAATATTAGCAGCCAATGTAGCCATTACATTTCAAAGCATTCATATAATGCTAGTAAGTTTAAAAAAAAATTTACAAGGATGTTCAAAGAATTTTAGTTTTTAAATTAAGCAATTTTGTACATGGCTGTTCAGACTTCATAACAGGGAAAACTTCAGTACCTTGCAAGACTGTATGGTAATAGCCAGTGAGCACAATTAATCCTTTGTTCTTACAATGAATTACTTTCTGATGGTTGTTTTGTGTAAAACATTCTAATATTCTGATAGTAATTTGTAGCCATATACTAGTATATATTTTCATAAAGACTAACTGCACTGCCTTGCATGCCAGAGCCCTAGTTTTATATTTATGTATGCATGCATATTATTTTAAAATTATTTTCCAAAGATTTCAGGTACATTACTTTGTCAAATGTTTGCACATTATATGTATTACAAGAAAATATTTTTTTATTATTAACAACAATAAAATAAAATTTTACTTTTTTAAGTAATAATAAAATCTTTGTATATGTTTAACTAAATCTATTACTTTCAATGAAAAAAAATAGAATTCTCTTGGGTTTGGGTTAGATGCCAACCAAAAGTCTATTTGAGAGGCAATAACCATGTTATTTTTAACTTTCTGTGGTTGTTTATTTGGTTTGTATTAATCTTGCATGTTTTAACAATCATATGTTTAAAGATGGAAATTTATCCTAATGCTGAGAGTCAACAGGATGTCACTGATTAAAATGATGCTATGGTGTTATGTAAAGCCTCATATTAATTAAACAATGATGAAATTTAACACTGAATTTGTTCTTATGTAAATTAAATAAATCGATTAGATTTTCGATAATGCCAGAATTGATTTAACAGGCATTAGAATGTGAGTCCTCCTGCTAGAAGTGATAATTTTAATAGGTAAACAGTCCACAGTTTAAAAAAACACAATGTTACTGTCAACATCAAAAGAACTAAATTAGTAGCCAATGCCCATTTGTATTCTGCATACCAACCAGTTGTTATTCATTAAAATGACTGTTGTTATTGTAATTTTTTCATACTTTTGGCTTTTGAGTGTAGAGCAGGAGTCTTGCGTGACTTTGACTTTGTTTGTTGTGATGCAGCAGCTGATACTTTGCTGGCTCTCTGAGCAGTTTCATCCTCATCCAGTCCTTTCTTGTGACACTGCTCTAATCGCTCCTCTAGCTCATCTACCAAAACCTGTCATTGTAACATAAATATTATCTACCAATACCTTTCATTTGCACCAAATATTTATCATTACCTGTATTTGTAACATAAATTTATAACAATATCTGTAAGGCAGAATAATCAAATAATACTTAGCACTGTAACATTCGCACCTCTACCAATACTCTTCCCTCCCTGTAACATAAATCCTATACAGTGAAACCTTGCTATAACTAGTGGTGCCAATGGGTACCCGTTGTCATGCTAATACCTGGGTAGTAAAATTGTTTCATCCATTACCCGTGATAATGTGGCTGTTATTATGTCTATACACGATTTAGCACACACACCCCTCCGGTCACACTCACATCCTGCCCTTAGATGGGTGCCTGCTAAATTGTGCCGGCCGTGGGTCCTATGCGCTGAACAGACACTGTACCTAGATCTAATTATTTACGACAGAGATCACCAATCACCATAGCTCATGCCCTTTCTTTTCGCTTGTGGTTGTTGTGCTCATTAACAAGTGTAGCATGTTATTGATGTTAATAAGACTTCAGTAAACAAACTTGTCAGTATTTTAATGTCAATAAATTAAATAAGTACACTGAATATTTTTAATATGGGGAAGACATCGTCTGTGTGGTGTCACTCCATGTGATTGGATAGTGACACGGCAAAATGCAATCTCTGCGATGAAATTCTATTGGCAAAGGGCGATTGAACATGATGCCCTATTTTTAAATATGTTATTGTTGTTGGCATTTTATTTAGTTTTTTTTAGAATACTTTACTTTATGTAATGATTGATAATATTAAAAATAAATGTTTGCGTTGTACATATAAAGATCATAACAGTAAGTCACTAGATACATACCTTTGACTACTGTGTGAAATAGAATGCATGCTTAATGGTTAAGTAGGTTTGTGTAGAGATCGTGAGTTGTGATGGAGATTATGCTAATTTTCGAACGGGGACCTGTTTTGGATAAGTACCCAGAAAAAAATGACAGCCCTAGCTATAACATAATAATTGGGGTCCATAAAATCAGATTACATTAATGCGTGGTTTTGCAATAGAATGCATTATTAAGATATATATTTCGGGATCCATGCAACAACCGTGTTATATCTGAATTTGCATTATCACGGGGTTCCACTGTATCTGTTATTGTAACAAAAATATACCTACCAATTATGTCAATGTAACATAAATACACATACCGATATTTGTTATTGTAACAAAAATATACCTACCAATTATGTCAATGTAACATAAATATACATACCGATATTTGTTATTGTAACAAAAATATACCTACCAATTCTGCCACTATAACATAAATACACATACCGATATTTGTTATTGTAACAAAAATATACCTACCAATTATGTCAATGTAACATAAATATACATACTAATATTTGGCATGGCAACATAAATACGTTTACCAATACTCGTCAGCGAATTATACACAACACTCCAGTAAATATAATTAAATCTACATATGTCAAAAACATCATAAACACATTTACCAATACTCGTCTGAATAATAAACACCAAATAATTCAGTAAATATAATTAAATTTACATATGTCAAAAGCAACAGAAATAAATTGACAACTGCTGTTTGTAAGTAACATAAGGAAGAAAATACTTGCACTCAGGGTGGTGTACTGACATTTTTCTAGTACTGGCGACTTTGCATTTGTCCAGTACTGATAGTTATTAATAATTATTTTAGTATATTTTATTGTAGCTTATGACATTCCACGCTCAAGTACTAAATTATATTAGTAGAATGGCTAGCCTCAAAAGAACAAATGAGCTCATTTATTTACAAATAGTCTCACATAAGGGAAAACTCATGTACCAGTCACTTGCAAATGGAGGGACAAGTTCACATGCAGTTAAGCCACCAACCTTAGCTTCTGGCTTTACAAATCCACTCCTGGACTTAGAGATGATAGTAGTGAAGCAGGAATACACAGCCTCATCAACAAGCTTGTCAGCAAAGCATGCAAAATTCTCTTGCAGTTTGCGAAGACTTTTTTCATTGTATGAAAGCAGTGACAAACAAAAGGAAAGGTCCCTCCATTGTCGTTCATTTCTGAAAGAATAAAAGCCCCCCAAATTAGGTTCAGATAAAGTACCTTAAAATCAAAGAAACTGATATAAATAACTAATACTGGCAGAAGACAGATGGAAAGGTAATTAAAATACAAAGTCTCTTGCATAAAGCATGAAAGACACTTACATATTCTGATGGAGAAGTAATTCAACTATTTAATGACACATCCCAAGAACAAATGGGAAGACAAAAGAAGTTACATAATTCACAGCAAAAGACAGAGGGAAAGGTAATTAAAATACAAAGTCTCTTGCATAAGGCAAAAAAGACACTTGCATATTCTGATGGAGAAGTAATTCAACTATTTAATGACACATCCCAAGAACAAATGGGAAGACAAAAGAAGTTACATAATTCACAGCAAAAGACAGAGGGAAAGGTAATTAAAATACAAAGTCTCTTGCATAAGGCAAAAAAGACACTTGCATATTCTGATGGAGAAGTAATTCAACTATTTAATGACACATCCCAAGAACAAATGGGAAGACAAAAGAAGTTACATAATTCACAGCAAAAGACAAAAGGGAAGGTAATTAAAATACATAACTGACAGTGATACTTGCAGAAAACACATAGACACCTGGGATGTAACTTAAAAATATAAATGACGTTTGCTTTAAGACAGCATCCACCTCAGCATGTAAGAAAACAGCATCAACAATGGCTTCAACAACACCTAAGTAACCACCACCAACAGCAACAACAATTGAAATACAATGAGCAGCAGTATCCGCAGTGGGGATATTTTAACCACCCCACTGCAGACACGATCCAGCTCCTACTCGACAATTTTAATGGCCACCAACGCCCATCTACACACATCCCAAGGAACACCGGGGACAGCTGCGACATCAGCAACAACAACAATGTCACCAGTGAGGAGGCCAGGGAGTTGAACAACCCAGGCCTTTGTAAGACACCTCACCCACCCATCCCCTCCAACATCAGGGAGGAAACTACAACACCAACATTTGCCTATGAAATACCAAGCCAATGGATGCCTCTACTGGCCAGACATAAGCGCAACAGACCAACAGGCAGTAATTCATCATCAATACTCTACACTTTCCTGTCCACTACTCTCCACTCCTTTCATCTTTCATCACCATCATCATCAACTCTACCAACAGCAGCACACTTTATGCCAAACAGTGAAATCAGCATCAGCTGGAATCTGCTATCATCATAATAAAAGAAAGCTTAAGATAAAAGAGAAGTTATTTTTAAACTTAAAAGACAAGGCGTGTGAGAAAATGAGACTAAAGAAGAAAGAGAGAAAAAGTTAAACTGGCGAAGGTGAAGTGGAAAAAAATTAGAGAAACATAAAAGTGGAGAGAGTGACAGAAACAAAGGTAAAGTGGAGTAGAGAAAGAAACAGGGATTATGGAGAAAGTGAGAGAGACAGAGACAAAAGTGCAGAGAGTGAAAAAACAAAATAAAAGTGGGGAGTGAAAAAATTAAAGACAAAAGTGGAGAGAATGAAGAGAGATGAAATGGAGAGAGTGAGAGAAACAGAGATAAAAGTGAAGAGGTGACAGAAACAGTGATAAAAGAGGAGAGAGAGAGAGAGAGAGAGAGAGAGAGAGAGAGAGAGAGAGAGAGAGAGAGAGAGAGAGAGAGAGAGAGAAATGGAGATAAAAGTGGAAAGGTGAAAGAAACAAAGATAGGAGGAAGAACATGATTATTAAACATTTCTTACCTTGTAGCCCGATATCTGTGACATAACTTCTCTACAAGACTTTCGCATAATTTGTCTTTCTCGATGAAAGAGAAAAGGTATCTATGAATGAATAAAATTCAGTATCAGTGTTTATACTATTTTAAAAAATTAAAACAAAATAAAAAACATCAGCAATAAATTTTCTTTCTGAGTGGAGCTCTTATATAAGATCAAACACAACAAACATCACTAACTTAAATACTCATAAATCTATCTCTTCAAGTATTAAAAGTTTTTTAAAACTTCGAGTGAGAGTGTGCAATTCTTGTTGGTCTCCAAGTATATAGAGTTCTTTTTGTCTCCATGTGTGTAAAGTACTTTCAGTCTCTAAGTGCATAGTTCTTTTAGCTTCCAAGAGCATAGAGTTCTTTTAACCGCTGTGTAGAGTTCTTTTAACCTCCAAGTGTGTAGAATTCTTTTAACCTGCAAGTGTGTAGAGTTCTTTTAACCTGGAGGTGTGTAGAGTTCTTTTAACTTCCAAGAGCATAGAGTTCTTTTAACCTCCAATTGTGTAAAGTTCTTTTAACCTGTCTAGAGTTCTTTAGCTTCCAAGAGCATAGAGTTCTTTTAGTCTAAAGGTTCTGTAGAATTCTTTTAGCCTCTGTGTAGAGTTCATTTATACTCTGAGTTCTTTTAACATCTAAATGTGTGAAGTTCTTTTAAGCCTCTAAGTGTGTAGAGTTTGTTGATACTCTTGAGTTGCTTTAACCTCTAAATGTGTGAAGTTCTTTTAGCCTCAAAATGCATGACGTTCTAAACTCAAAAGTGTGAGGATTTCTTTCTTTGTACCTCAGAGAGTTGGATTATTGTAATACTTCTAAGATTATACATTCTTTGAAACTTCATAGCTTTTGGAGTACATTTTAATCTCAAAAAGTGAGGATTATTGTTAAACCTCTAAGACTATAAGTTGTTTGAAACTTCATAACGTATGGAGTACTTTTTTTTATCTCAAAGTATTCTTTTTAACCTTAAAGCATAAAGGATATTTTCTTTTAACCTCAGAGAGTTGGATTATAATCTTAAATATATAATAATTATAAATTCTTTGAAATTTCATAGTGCATGAATTACTTTTTAATCTCAAACAGGATTATTGATAAACTTCTAAGATTTTAAGTTGTTTGAAATTTCATAGTGTATGGAGTACTTTTTAATCTCAAACAGTGAGGATTATTGTTAAATCTCTAAGATTATAAGTTGTTTGAAACTTCATAACCGTATGGAGTACATTTTAGTCTCAGAGTAAATATTCCTTTTAACCTTAAAGCGTGAGGATATTTTTTCTTTTTGCTTCAAAGCATGGAGATTTTTTTTTACCTCAAAGAGTGAATTACTTTTAAATTCCTAAGTGTATGAATTCTTTGCAACTTTACAGAGTAAAGAGTACTTTTTAATTCAAAGTATTGGTAGCCTTTTACCTATAAAATTCTCTTTAAAATTTATTTTTACCTTTTTAAAATAGGTAACAATAAATTATATTAAAACATTTTGTCATGATTGTAGGTATACAAGCTAGAATATTCCTATAGAGAGCTGCTGTATAAACCACAACTGTATGAAACTCACTTCATGATAATATGGAAAGACTCTTCATCAATTCCCACATCAGGATCTGATAAGCGGCTGATAGCATCCGGCAAAACATTGTACAGGGCATTTCCCTTCAAAATGAAAAAACATTCTTTTCTTTACAAATGTGTAATATTTAAAAGCATTAAATATGAGTAAGTAACAAGCAATGCCAATGGGGTAAGACTGACTTTTTGCAAGTTTACTGGGAGACATTGGCGTTTAGGGGAAGACATATCAGTAAAAAAATATCTAATAATCAAAGATTTATATAAAAGTTCAAATTGTATTTTTTCTTACCAAAACAGTATTTATTGGTGCAAATTTTAATCAGTGTCTGTATTGGCTAGCATGCTTTTTAAAAAAAAAAAAAAGCAGTTATTCCAATAAGAGTTAAACCTCTTTCATCAACTTTTCACTGACTTTCAAAACCTTTTCTGGATTATTGATGAACAAAACTATTAGGATCACAAAGCTTTTAGTAGTGATTCTTGGAATTTTATTAGGATCACAAAGCTTTTAGTAGTGATTCTCGCTCTTTTTATTAGGATCACAAAGCTTTTAGTAGTGATTCTTGGAATTTTATTAGGATCACAAAGCTTTTAGTAGTGATTCTTGGAATTTTATTAGGATCACAAAGCTTTTAGTAGTGATTCTTGGAATTTTATTAGGATCACAAAGCTTTTAGTAGTGATTCTTAAAATTTTATTAGGATCACGAAGCTTTTAGTAGTGATTCTTAAAATTTTATTAGGATCACAAAGCTTTTAGTAGTGATTCTCGCTCTTTTTATTAGGATCACAAAGCTTTTAGTAGTGATTCTCGCTCTTTTTATTAGCATCACAAAGCTTTTAGTAGTGATTCTCGCTCTTTTTATTAGCATCACAAGATTTTAGTAGTGATTCTTGGAATTAGTTTTACTAGTATTATCTGGAAACAGAAAAGAAAAAAGATCTTATACACTAACAATAAAAATTATCCCTGCTAACAATTCAGCTCATTTGCCTAAAATCCCATTAATCTTTTTTTTAGCTTACCTTTTTCGCAAGCTCGTGGAAGAAAAGTTTTGCAAGTCCTGATATTTTGTCATCAACATCCACAATACAGTTTGCCATCTCACTGATCTGACCTTTGACTTTAACCATGTCATTTAAAATGAGATGTGTCAATACTTGTAATGTGTACTTCCGCACAAGCTGTGACTCGTCTCGTAGTCTGCAACAAACAGCTGACTTTCTATAGGTGATGCATGAATTAAAAAGAAAAAAATAAGTCAAAAGCCACAATAGATAAGAATTCGTGCAAGTCAGGGGACCAAAGAAACCTCAGCTATTTTTACAGTTCATGTTAAAATAAAAGCATGCATATCGATTGCCAAGTCAAGTGGCCCCAAATATCTTGAGCTATTTGTACATAGACTTAAACTTAACTGATTGCAAAACAAATACTTTTTACATTTTCAGCCAACATTCTGCTGTATTTTATCGGTATAAATGCATTTTACTCTGAATAAAAATAGATAACTCTTTTATTTATTCAACAGACAACTCAGTTTATTTATCAGCTGTATTTGATCTGTCTTGCCTTTTTTTTTTTTTTTAGTTACATAACAAATTTCATTTTCAATAAATATATCAGCTGAACTTATATATATTAAGTACATAAATGCAATTTCACGATTAAAAGACAGATAACTCTTGCATTTTCAATAAACATACCGACTGTATAAATGAGGAGTCCATGGCTCTGTGAGATTAGGGAAACGGAAAGTCAGGTCACCCAAAGCAATGATACTGTTTGCACGAATCACTTCACTGGGTGATTTTTCCATGATAGTAAACATCAACTGTAGCTGCTGCTCACAAAACTCTGAGCTACAAAGACATAATACCAACATTTATTTCTCACAAATCTCTCAATACTACTCACAAAAGTGAGCTACAAAGACATATAAACATTTATTTCTCACAAATCTCTCAAGTTATAAAGACAGTAAATATTGCTCACAAAATTCTGAGCCACAAAGAAAACCAAGCTCAAAGATATATATATATATAAAAATACTGCTCACAAAATTCTGGACTTACAAGAGATACCAAAATATAGTTTAAAAAACAGTGGGCTTATAAAGACAAATGTATATATTCTTAGTAAAAATTTAAGCTTATAAATACAAGCTTGCAAAAGAACACAGGTAAATGTATCATTCACAAAACCAGAAAGAAAGAAAGAAGGAAAGAAATGCAGGAAGGAAGGAAGGGAGGAAAGGAAAGGAAAGGAAAGGAGGGAGGGGAGGGAAATGCAGAGAGAGAGAGAGAGAGAGAGAGAGAGATGCACAGAAAGTAAGAAAGAAAGAAAGAAAGAAAGAAAGAAAGAAAGAAATGTGGGAGGAAACTTAATTGCTAATGGTACGTCTTGAGCAATGACCCTTCACAAGGCTAGCTATATACTTGCTTGTAAACATTTATAAAAATATACACAATTGCTTACATTTGCTTCAGTTTCATTATATCTTGTTAGAAATTTAAGAAAAACAGATTCAATCATGCAAGTACCCCAGTAAATCCAATACAAAAGTCTTTACTTCATTGGAAGTTGCTTTTACAATCAGTAATTAACTGTCATCACAATAAAAGTGAATAACTTCTGCTTTCATATTTTTATCAGGGTTGGGTGAGACCCCACCCCTTCCCATGCAAAGAGTTTGGCAACTATTTATTTTGACTTATGGATAATCAGGCCATGAAAGGCGGAGTAAGTAAGTAAGAAGTGTTAGATGACCTCATAATTTTAGTCTTTTCAACAAAAAAAAACTGTATAACATTTAGGGCTAAAGGTATCAAATGATTTGTGAAAAGAATTGGAATATGTGTTTCTGAGTGAACCACCTAGAGAAATAACTGGTTTCTAAAGAGATTTTCAAAAGAAACTAAATGAATAATTAACATTTTTTTTTTTTTTTACCTCACTGCCATTAACTTTGCCAAAGATAGCGTAGCTGCAGTCCGAAGCTCAGGCTGTGAATAACGACTCTGATTCGTGCACACAGCAATCATCAGAGGCTGTAGTGCTCCCAGAAGATTTGAACCTGAATTTTTGTAACTTTTAGTATTAGTCAATAGAAGTTTAGAATTTTTTACACTGCAATCTGAATAATATATATAAATATAACAAATATAACAAACTGGTAATAACTCTAAAGGCATCCTTTTCTTCAGCAAGAATAGCACTGTCTTTCATGAAAATGTTCAATTCAAACTATATGTTTGCAAATTCAATTTAAATTTCTCTTTAGTAAACAGTAATTTATTGATAATGGGGAATCATTGTAAGTTTTATATTATCTATAGTTTTCTTTAGTGTCGGAAGGAGAGTGTTTAAAGACATTTATTTTATGTGCATAAATGATCAAAGTGATCAGAGCTTTCATAAGATAAAACGTCTAAAATTTTACTCTGGTTATTATTACCTGAGACAACCTCCTTTTCGCAAAGTCGGCGGATATATTCAATTTCTGCATCATCAGCTGTAGCACCTGCAAGCCCAAGTTCTTCTTCAATGTTCTCCCCTCCAGTCTGTTGGGTAAAGACCACCATCAGCTCAAGGTATTTAGGAGATTTCACATCGAAATATAACTCCAAGGACTTCAAACTATTTAGTACTTTTAAAATTTTAAGTCATAGAAGCCCAAGGTCTTTGTGGATGCTTTCCTCTCCAGTGTGTTGGGTAAAAAGATCATCAAAGTCATGGCATTTAAGAGATGCAATATCAATGTCTAAATTACACTCAAGCAGACTTCAAACTTTCAAAAATTTTCACGGCCACTAATTTCTAAAATTCTACATGCTACTTTCTTCCACATGCAAGGGGTATTTGGATTATTTATGTCTGAGTGACGTTAGCATTGACCCAGCAAGCACTAAGAGAAGAATACTGGATCATGAACAAAGGTATAAATGTTTGAAATTTGAACACTTTTGTATAAAAATCACTTTACAATGTTTAAGGTCTACTTTATATAAGTGGATACACAGCAATGATTTTAGCACTTTCAATTATTTTGTATAAAAATCACATTACCTTGGTCTTCTTTCGTTGTTTGTCCTCTTGCATAGTGTTACGGCGCTTCAGTTCTCCCAGTACCGTGACTTCCATGTGCACCAACTGTTGTAAAGCCACTTGTCCAGCCAAAGAGAGCAGCCTAGTCAGCAGACAACTCACCCTTGAGTTAAGTTCTCCTAAGACCAACAATACACCAGCTCAACAAATGCTTACAGTATACAAGATCACAAGAATATTACAAATCTTTATCTTCAATTTTGCTTCAGACCTACAACAATTATTAGTAAAAGACATGTGTGACAGAATATAAAAAAGGAATTAACGGAAGCATATCTCTGTGAAAAAGTGTCTGTGAACGCCAACATACGGGTCTGGTGAGTGCCACCAAGCAGTGTTGATGTCAAATGTGCTTTTTGTGTCACTGCATGGCACTGGTGAGTGCCACCATGATGTATTGGTGAGTGTCACTGCACTGCATTGATGAGTGCCACCGTGATGTATTGGTGTCACAACACTGCTAGTGTATGATACCGTGCTGTGTTTGTATCACTGGTGAGTACCAACACAGGTGTAAAACAAATTTAATGCTTTCAATAATTGTTGAATTTTTAAGCTACCTGCATGCTGAAACAATAACCGCACTAGAGTTAAAATAAAACTGTTTTCTCTCTAATGCTCACTAATCTAGTGAATAACTGCAATTAAATGACAAAATTAACAAAGTGTACAAGATATCAGTCAAAGTTGTAATGAAAAAGAATTTTAAATCCAACCCTTACATTTTATTTAAACCATTGTTATCGTAGCAGCCATCTGTGGCTGAAACAGTTTGGCTCTGCAGACAGCTTACAAGCAAAAATTAGGCAGAGCCTCCCTAACCTGGATAAAAATAATATTCACTTATAAAGAGAAAACTTTCCTCTTTTTTTAACAATAGATAAGATTGGGCTTTGCAACAGCAAATATTTACAAACCTACATCAGATAGAATAAATCACTTTAGCTTTCATTACATTTGCAAAGAGCCTCAGATATAAACTGATTGTGGTGAACTTTACACCAACAGTCCTAATAATGGCATCAGATTAAAAACCAACTGTGCTAAACTTTACATCAACAGTCCTAATACTGGCAAACTAGTATTTTAGAAAACAAATTGCAATGGTTTTTATATCAACAATCCTAATATTGTAAAACTGGCATCAGACTAAGTACAAACAGTGTGGGGCTTTATAGCTTTCTCCTAATATTTAAGCCTGCATTTGACTAGGAACAGACCGTGTTGAATTTTACAAAACTGTTCTAATATTTAAGCCTGTATTAGACTGGGAATAGACTGTGTTGAATTCTACAATGCTGTCCTAATATTTAAGCCTGCATTAGACCAGGAACAGAATGTTGAATTTTACAAAGCTGTCACAATATTTAAGACTACATTAGACTAGGAACAGACTGTGTTGAATTTTACACCACTCTCCTAATAGTGAAGGCTTCGTTAGACAATAAACAGTTTACAATTTCCTAATATTTAACCATAGATCTGATTATTTACAAGTGTGTTGAACTTTACAGAAATGTCAACACTTATGCCTGTATCAGACTATTAACAAATTATGTTGGCCTTTAAAACAATTTCCTAATATTTAAGTATCAATCAGACTATAAACAAGTGTGATGGACAACAGAATTTTGTTATAATATTTAAGCTGCATTAGACTATAAACAAATTACGTTGAATAATTTCCTAATATTCAAGTCGGCTCCACACTTTGAAAAGATCACCTCAGCCCTTTTAAAATCCTATTTTTTTTACAAAACTGTACTAGACTTTTAACCGATCACGTCAGCCCTTGCAATGTCCTACAACTATTTGCAAACCTGTAAGAGATTATAAATAGATCATGTAAGCCCTTGCAATATCCTACTATTATTTGCAAACCTATATGAGATTATAAACAGATCAAGTCAGCCCTTACAATAATGTCCTACTACTACTGTTTGCAAACTGGTATGAGATTATAAATAGATCATGTCAATCCTTGCAACAATGTTTTACTATTTACAAACCTGCATTGGACTCAGAAGAAGAAACAGCTTGACACTCTGAAAGAAGTCTAGCTGCCACTCTGTGGATGAGATCCCCACATAACAAATCAGGCTGGTCTGCTAGTTGATAGATCAAAGTCACTGCCTGTTCTGATAATGGAATCCATAACCGACTTTCATAGTAGCTTAAACCTGTCAATCAAAATGACTATATCACCATGTGCTGTGTAAGTATTTGTCTCATTTCAAATTTTATAAAGTTTTCCTCCAAAATCATTTATACGTTATACTCCCAATCTACTACGAAATGTATTTATAAGCTGCTTACTTAGAATCTCATTCTTGGCTTGGAAACATATAACAAAAAATGGAAAATTCTTACATCCTAGCAAAATATCAATTTATATTAGTAATTATTCCTAGAACTTTTAGTAAAAAAATATCAAATTAAAAAATAACTTGCTCCAACCTGACACAAGCAAGTCACATAACCGAGAAAACAAATGATGATCAGGTGATAATCGGAATGGTTCAGTAGCTGACTGCCCTTTGACCTGCAATTCAAAACCATTTTTAAATTTAAATTGAAAGAAATGATCAGATCAATTAAAACATGTTACTGGTGTAAGCATTCAACCTTGTACAAGCATAAGTGGAGTGTGTGTGTGTGTGTGTGTGTGTGTGTGTGTGTGTGTGTGTGTGTGTGTGTGTGTGTGTTTACAGCAAAAACTAAAAAACACAAACAATTCACCAGTGCCAGCATTCAAAGCATAAAATTGCATGTCCCTGATGCCAGTGTTTAGAAGAGAAAAACATGTCAACAGTCATATTGTTCAGTACATTAAATCATGCCCCCATGTCAACAGTCATATTGTTCAGTACATTAAATCATGCTCCCTAGTGTCTGAGTTTTTAACAGAAAAACATGTCAACAGTCACCCTGTTCAGTATATTAAAACAAGCCCCCCCCCCCCCCACACACACACACACCCTCTGAGTTCAGAATAGGAAAACATGTCAACCATCATCCTCATCCTGTTCAGTACACTAAAAACATGCCCCCAGTGTCTGAGTTCAGAACAGAAAAACACATCAGTGGACATCATGTTCAGCATATTAAAATATATCACTGGTGACAAGTTCAAAACAATTTAAAATGTCTAATGCCACTGTTCAGTGCAGAAATACATATCATTGGCATCAGTATTCAAAACATTATGACATATCACTGACACTAGTGTTCAAAGCATTGAAATACATCACTACTGACCGTGCTCAGAAATTTAAAAAATACGTGGTATTAGTGTTCAGAGCAATAAACATGTCTATTACTAGTGATTTAAACAGTAAAACAAAGGTGTGGTGTTCATATGTTCAGAGCAGTAAAAATGTCTAATGTTAGTGGTAAAAAAAAAGAGAAACATCTTGGGTGTTAAGTCAGTGTTCAAAGCAGTAACACAGCCTATATCAGCGTTCAGTGCAATAAAAACGTTACTGGTGTCAGAGTTCAGTACAATGAAAAAATGTCAAAATTACAACAAAACAAAAATAAACCTTCTTGCTGGCCAATTTGAGAATAGCTTGGCAAGCAGCTTGTGCCAGAAACCAGTCTTTCTCTGCTCGAGGACCAAGGCCCTCACCTATTACAACTTCCAGGTTGCTTCTAACAACGTCTGCTTCAGCTCTGTCCAATAATGTATCAAAGAAAAAAAATTAATGAACATCTTATGTGTATGAGGTCAAAATACAGTGTAATGAGCAACCATTTTATGTAGATGAGATCAACTGTAGCATACATTTTAAAAAAATTTTATGTATAAAAGATTTTTTAAAATACCTTAAAAAAAACCCAGCTAAATTAGATTCACTTTCAACCTGTAATAGTAACATGCACTGATTGGGGCAGAGTGCAAATAGGAAACAATACAGATTGAGTTGTTCAGGTAAAAATAAATTATGATTTTTAAATTTAACCAACCACCATAGATCAGAAATGTTATTAAACTTTTCTGGGGGATAGTCTCACAATTCTAAGGGGGGGGGGGGGGGGGTATACAAAATGACAAGAGAAGATAAAGTTTAAACTTAACCCAGCCACCATGGAGATAAGGAGAAGTGCTGCTCGACTTTCCTGAGGAGTAGTTCCCCCTATCTTCAGTGTAAAACGCTCCCACAACACTTGAATAACTTGTGGTGTGATATCACCACTCGCCATTAGCTCTATCATCTGTGAGAAGAAAAAAATTCTTTAAAAATGCATTGAATAATAACGAGGCCAAACAACTTAAAAAAAATTATTAAAAGTAGAGAAGTTTCAGAAAGATAAAAAGATACATAGCAACAATAACAGTTTTAAAATAAAAGTGTACGTACCAAAGCTTCAAGAGATGTCAAATCACCACAGCTGGCACCAAATATTAACTGAGTCAAATTTTTCACAACTGTTAATGCCTTGGCCCTATAGACAAATCCAGAACTTTAATCTATTAGAATTCACCTCTTACAATATACTTGACTCAACAGAAACCAATACCTTCTTTATAATGTTCTGTAACATTTACAATTAAACCTTGTATTATCTCACTATACTCTGTAAACAAACAAAAAAATGCTGAATATCCAGAGTTCCTATAATTCTAAAAAGAAACCCTCCAAAAAAACTTATTTTTGACTTAATGTATCACTCTTAATTAATCAATATCTTACTTATTAGTCTTTACAACACTCAGAAATAGTCTCTAATAATTTATTTATTAGATTGAACAACACCCAATTAATCTTGTGAATAGACTTCCAGAGAATTTTTATTTATTACAAATTATATTCAATCTTTTATAGGTGAACAAGTCTTGATCACAAAGACTCTCGAACATGCCACACCAAACTTGATGTCTGATTGAAAAATTATACTTTTTTAGATTAATTAATCAGGTTGCCTGATAAGACTGATCCCCACAGAGCATGTTAACTCATGTTAAAAGATTTCAATGCCATAATTTGTTAATTAATATAGCACTTATCATATACACAAACCTGAATAATAGAATGCATGTTGTGTCTGGAACAAGAATTAAAATTATTTATTCTAATAACTAGCAAAGAAATAATGAATGATAAATATATGTATGCAAATTCCAAAGAAAATGGCTAAAACAGTTCATAACTCCTTACATCTAACTGGCATGCACTCGCTCTAATAATCTTCCCCATTTAAATGACAGAAGTAAATGTTAAAAGATATTAACTTAATAGCTGTTCTCAATAGTCTCAAAATTAAGTTAACTAGATATTAACTTAATAGCTGTTCTCAATAGTCTCAAAATTAAGTTAACTAAAGGTTGCTAACAAATGACATGCAAATAGGTACCAATCTCTGAAGCTGAAAAAAAACTGTATCAGAAATCACCAAATGTTAATAAATCTAACAATAAAATGTATACTAAATGCAGTTAATAATTTAATGTTTAAACCGAAAGTTTGGGGTTTATGAACATTCAAGTCTATTCTTGCCTTCTTGTGCCCGATAAATTTTCATTTTAAAACTATTACTGCTGTTTGCTTAGAACTCATTTTGTCTGCATGAGTCCAATTTGCTGAAAAGCTTTGCAGCCATTAAAAAAAATCCATGGTTGTAGCATATTACTATAAATAATCAACAGCTATAACCAATGAGATTTTAGTTTTGCAAAAAATTTCATCAGAAACTGAATAACAGATGCTGAGGTGGGTCAAGGTTTCTCAAGTCACATGAACAAGAGGCGATCTGTAAAGTTATTATTTGGGTTGTTTTTTTTTTTAGGGGAGATAATTCTTGTGCTTCATATAGGCCTTGTCTCCCATTTTTAGTGACAGTAACAGTATTGATAATGTATACGTACATTCTGGCGATTGTTAGACTTTGGAAATACCTTTTGGAACAGTTAGGTTAGAAACAAAACTTTATTTATACAAAATATTTAACACTTTTGTTTTTGTTGTTGCTTATCATTTACATCAAGCCATTTCTGGCCTTATTTTGAGGAACTATTCCCATGACCAGTTATCTATACTTTGGGTTTTGTCAATAGTATCAGTGACAAAAAAAGGCTTATGGGTAAGAAACCCTAATGTAGTAATGTAGTAGATATCAGGATAGAAAAATAACTAACTTGAAACGTTTTTATATCCTAAAGGGTTTATGAAATAAAATAAATCAACTACCAAAATGCTTATAACAAAGTATAATACAAACTGGACATCCTGTTTAAAGTATCTTTGTACCTGGAAGAACGATATGAAATTACAATAAATCAGAAAAAACAGAAGTACTATTGTGATCCACCTTTGACTTCCAGTGCAGGACTCCAGGTACAGTTTTTTATAAGCTGCCACCACAATGTCTTTGACCCCTTGCTCCTTGGACCAGATCAGCACAAGCATGCGACGGATTCCTATAATGGCCACAGACAATCCAAATTCATAACTTGTCACAAAAAACTCAATAGATTCTAAAACATCAGAAGTGTTTTTGGAACCAAGGAGCTGAGAGATTATGGGGACAGATTCCTGGATCTGACGTGCAAAAGCCAAAGAGTCCTGAAGCAGAAAAAAATAGAAAAATATTTAGTTTTTTACTAAATCTTTACAAAAAAAACTTTACAGAATTATTAAATTTTTTTCTTCTACACATCAGAAGTCAAATATTGTAAAAATATAGAGAAAATATTTATTTTAGGACTCATCAAAAGCTAAGAATTTGTAGAAAAGAAAGAAAAGTAATCCTCTCTTGTGATAAAAGATTTGTGCAAATTAATGCTTACAAGAGTCATTAAGCTTTATTATTGACCATTTTAAACAAAAAGAAAACTGTGCTTTTACATTCCTCTTTTTCCCCTTTATTATTTCTCACATCAAGTTCCATAATTCATTACAACACTCTATAGATATACAAAACAAAAACAACAATAATCAACAGTTTGGCTAGAGAGAAGGTATCACCACAATACAGATATTAACAACATTTTGGCTAAATAGAAGGTATCACCCAATACAGATATTAACAACATTTTGGCTAAATATAAGACATCACCACAAAACAGATATTAAGGACATTTTGGCTAGATAGAAGATACAGATATTAAAAATGACAACAAAAATGAAATGAGAAAGTCTACTGATTTATTTTTAAAAAACTTATCTGAACAGATGGCAGTAATATATTCACATTCACCCTACCAATAATAAGTAAATAATAATAATAATAATATTGCAGGGCTTGAGCATTAGCATCCATGTTGAAGATTATGATTTATAAACGCTGCTGCAAAAATGGCATCATCTCAACAGTCATCTGAAGATCTGCTGCAGCTTACACTTAAAAACAAACTTTATCTCCTTCAAGCCATCTGTGAATTCCATGGTCAAATTTGTAAATATGAATAGTTTTGTCTTTAAATACACTTTCTCTCTAGTGAACATACTTCAGAATTGTCCGACCAAATATAAACAAGGATGCATCATTGATTTTGCATGAAGAATTGGTGCATACAAAAAAAATAAAAATAAAAGATTACCTTAAGGTACTGTACTAACACTTGCTGTTTGCTCACTTCGTTCACTTCTACACAAGCTCCATGCTGATTCTGATGGACAGTGGCTGCAACTTCAGTGATTTTTGCCAGGTCCATGCTACGATGTTCTTAAAACAATGAAATCACAAGTCATATATAACTTAGACCAAATTTAAAGAAATCTAGGACAACCATGCAAAACTCTATCAATAAAATTAGGTGTTCTGATAATTTTCTTGGCAATCCAAAAATTTACATTTCTGAACAAGTGCTTTGAACACATATCTATAATAGAATCATAAAATGTCATGTAACAAATTCTTTTTAAAATCACCTACTTCTATTTACAAACTTAAAAAAAAAAAAAAAAGCCACAAAAACAACCAAAACTGCTCCTTTATCTGTAATCACATAAAAAAAAAATATGAAAATCTCACAAGATGATGCTTTATCATTTAAAAACAGTGCAGCCTTCGTACTGTTGTGAATAAGTAATCTGGGTCAAGTAAAATATTTGGATGCATGGTTTAAGTTTTGAAGATGGTTAATGGAGGTTAACAATGACAAAGAGATTTGTATGGTCTTATCACAGCTGCTGGAACAGAAAGTTTAATATTGAGAGAAATGTTTGTGTTTGGTGAGAGAAGATGTACAAAATATAGTGATTAGTATTTATTTTCTCACACACAAATAGTTTATTCATATTAACTCACATCCCTTTTGTAATCATTTATGTGTCATCATGTTACTTTAGCATTAATTTTTGTTTTAAAATCATTTGCAGGAAGCCTTTATAGTAATTCAATAAAACTTAATTAAGTCTTTAGGTAGCAAAGGTTTAAATATCAAACAGTAACACTACAACTATAAAAATTGTTTAAAATATTCACCAAAGAAAACTTTCTTCAATGAGGAAATGGTGCCAGAAATATCCTCAGACCCACCACTGAAAAACACATTATCATTATAAATAAGATCTAGGAAAAACTTTCTGTGCTTAGGAAAAATATGTCATTAATTTACCTAAGAGAATATATAAACAAGGATTTAGGAACATACACAGCAATATTATCTACTATCACACACACATGCACACACACACACACACTCATACACACAGAAACAGATTTTGAAATACAAACACTTAATTATATTGCTTCAAAACAAAATATATAACAAATTTACACAAAAGTAAGGAGTGGGGTGGTGGGTGGAGTGAGTTTTTCACTATGTCAAACATGAGAAATTTTCTATTACTGTTGCTGCTGCAGACAATTAGGGTTGTCAGGGTTATATGACTGCAACTTACAGCCTAAGCTAGTACCCCATCAAGCCTGTATTTGACAGGTATGTGCACCTAGACTGGTTTCTGTTTGGTCAGCACTTAGTTGGTGGGGTGCTGAGGTATCTTTTTCTGGTGTATCTGGTTCTGTGGTTAGTTGGGTTATTTAATTACTTATTTAAAAAAAAAATTTTTTTTTTTGACAAATGGAGCCCACATTGGGCATTGTCCATTTGGCTGATAGCCACTTTACTATGGTGGTGACAGCTGGAGATTTAGTTTTACTATACTGCGCAGTAGATTGACCACATGATGGTTGAAGTATTAATGATGGAATCTTTCTTACTGTTTGTCAATTTTTCTTTCTAATGTAAGAAAGTGATCATCGTTTCTTGTTCAATATGGTTTGCTCAAGTATGTTTTTTTTGGTGTTTTTTTTAAAAAGTTAGTGTAGATTTGCTCTTTCACCGCTTCATATCTGTTCCAGATATAAACGATGCTGCATGCAAAATTTCACCTTTCTGGCTCTTTTCCCATGGTTGTGAGTCATATTACTAACCCATATTATATATACGTGGTAGAAGAGGAACCCTGCATCTCTCCTGGGGGTAAACTAAGCCCTCATGCAAAATTTCTGCTTCTTAATGCTCTTTCTGTGGCCAGAAATCAAATGGAGACAGACACACATTTTCAACTGTATTTATTAGATTACACAACAAAATCATGAAAATAACTTACTCTGGCATCAGAATGCCTTACGAACTCATAAGTGAAATATCTTTGTTAAATTTTAATAAAAATATAATAAGCTATACAATGTTAAATTTAATAAATATTATTATTAAAAGATTATAATTTTTACAAATGTAAATAAACTTACTCAATGCCATGAAAAATATCAAGGTCAGGCCAAGCTTTCTTTGCTGCATTTGTCAACATTATGGCTGAGGAGTACTGTTCCTCCATTACGAAGTTGTACACTTTGTCCATAACACTGAAAAGGTTTCCAAAGTACAAAGAATGGCAAAGGGGTTGGACTTCTATTAGCAAATAGAATACTGTAGAAGACTGAAAGGAAAAAAGAATGACAGAAAAGAATGGCAAAAGAGTGGGACCTCTATTAGCATAAAGAATACTGTCCAAGACTGTGAAAGAAAAAAAAGAAGAAAAGAATGGCTAACGTTTTGCTAAAAATAGACAAAAAACATTCCAGAAGATAAAACAGTGGTTGAAACCAGATAAACAAAACCTTTCTTAACAGACCTAATACAAAACAATGGTCAAAAATGACAATAAAAGAAAACAATGGCTTTAGTACAGATAGGAATATAAAACAAGAACAGCTTCTGCTAAAAGACTAAATACAAAATGACAAATGATGTACAGCTTTTGCTAACAGACTACAAAAAGCCAATACACACTGCTAACAGGCCAGAAAACTAAACAATGGCCAAATATTTCCAAACACTCAAAGATGAATAAAAATCTTGTTATAAAATTATAAATTGAAATGATAATTATTTTCTCAATTTCTTTCCCTCTTCACACCAACAATTTAATTTAATGACAGTTTTTTAAATCTACTTTTATTTTCTTACTCAAACATCACCAACTTCAGCAAATTAAACACTTCTTTTATTATTTAATCATCAGTTATAATTGAACTCAATACAACATTTCATCCCATAGTTTTTATTTTCTCTTGCACTGCATTTCAAATTAATCTTGTTTATTTATTTGTCTGAAGGAACTACACAGAGAAAACCAATAGATCACAAAATTAGGGAAAAAATGCAAAATGCAGTAGATATAAAACCTGTGAATGTTGTCATCCTCATCAACTGAAACAGCAATGTCCTCTTCATTGAAGTCAGTTTCATTTTCTAAGTCATTAAGAGCCTGAATCAAAAGTGGAGAAATCTTGTCCCATTCTGTCTCCAGCTCTTCAATCGGCCTCTCTGTCATTACATAATTGAAGTGAATGTCAAAAGAGATAAATGGAGAGATATCTTCATGAATTACAAAACCTGAAGCTATATTCATTGAATATTAAGTTTAGCCACAAATTATACTCTGATAGATATAACTTAACTCTTTACTGGACAGGCGTTTTCCATTTTTATTTCTGTGCAGGCAAGAATTTTCAGGATTTTAGTAAGATTTAGGGTTATGTTAGTAAAAACATCATATCTTAGGTATTAGTGCATATATTTTAATGAAATAAAATGCAAAATGAAAGGAAATAAAAGCAGCTTTATTAATATCCTCAAATGAAGTATACATTCAGGTGTTGAATCCATGCATGAAAATATATATTTACACAAAAGTACAGGTGTTGTTTGATTTATGGTACAGGTGTTTGATTAACAGTACAGGTTAGTCCTGATAGATATGGCACAACACTTAGTCCTGACCAGAAAGAAAAAGAGTCAAGTGCCCACTCAGTCCTGAAGGACAAATGAAAGACAAAATACCTGCAGCTGACGAAAGACCATCCTCTGGCGTCATGTCTTCCAGTTTGGTCTTCTCTTTCTCATAATTTAGTGCCAGCTCCTCCACAGAAAGCTAGGATAATAAAACAACGACTAAACAGATTGAAACAATGTGCATTTCCCCTCCACCATAGGCACAAAAGGATTGGTGGTTAGTTTAATTTGGTGATCATATCATATACACATATTCTTTAAAATCTACAATGTGCTGTTTGTTTATCTGTCACAAGTACATTCACTCACTCTAAATGGATTAACCACATAGATATTATTAGTTCAACCTGTTCTACACAAAACAAAGAATTTCTTATTCAATTATTTGATTCAATTCACCAGCTCCACCCCCATTTCCACAAGCATTCTGAGATTTGACTCTCTCTCTCTCTCTCTCTCTCTCTCTATATATATATATATATGTATATTAAAGACAAACGCAACACATCTAATTGAAACTGAAGTAAATGGTGATCACCTTGGCAGCAAAGGGGTTACATCTCAGAATAGCAGTTAGAAGCTGAATTGCACAACGTCGTACTTGACTGGACTTATCCTGTAGGCGTCCAAGAACCAAGTCTACTAAGGCTTCCTGCCTTGGTAAGGGAAGGCACTGCACCATTATAATTAAAATAATTAATAGATGTGGGGCATATGGAGAACATTTTAAAAAAAAAAAACACAATAACACCAAGTAAAAATTCAAAAGTGCACAAAACCTATGATTTCAAAATATTTTTGCAATACAGCATAAGTTATAAACATTTTTGTTAAAACTACAGATTCAGCGACATGAATTACAGCAAAGATCAGTCATTTAGTCTTGACCATAAGCCCAAGTCAAGTCGGAAGTCTTTCTTAACTCATACCAAACAACTAATTAATCATTGATTGATTAATTCCAACTTAATTATTTAAAAATAATTAAAAATTTCCAGATAAGACAAATATAAAATGATGGGAACTTTTTATAACAATCATTTCACTGACAGATATATATTAAATTTGCATATTAGTTAATTAAATTATTCTTATTTATTTTAGTTTTTTAACTGATTCTTTTTCATTTTTAACCCGTTCGCCGGCAGCTATGAAAAACACGCGCGACGTCACGGCGTCAGGCACTTTTGCCGCCGAACGATTTTTCTAACACTAACCCTAAAAAAACGCGAAAAGCGACGGTCATTTAGCACGGATATTCAAAACGTTAATTGAATATTAATCTAGACAAACTAATTAAATAAAAAAGTAATACTTTTAATTGATTTAAAATTTGAAATAAATAAATAATAAAAAGTTTTCTTACTTTTTTACTTGAACTTGAGAATTTCTCCATCGATATCCTGAAGATTTTCTTTATATATGTCATATTCCTTGAAGGCTTGACATCCCCAAGTATTTTGGGGATGTTTCGTTGCTGTTTAGGGTATTTTTGAGAAGTACCCAGGGTTGCAACTCGTCAGAAGCCTGACCCCTAATTGTTTGTTATATGGAACATCAAGCACACAAACACCACGTACTTGTACTCAATGGCTAGAGTGTCCTAGATCTATCTGATGATAGCTTTTGTCAGAGTTCAAAGTTCCACAGTAATGAAGAAATATTTTTTTAAAATTATATATTCAGCTGAAGTACTGATATATGTAGTCAAAGACAGTGAAGCGCAAATCCAGATGCAGAAAATAAGTTGAAAAGTTCCAACGTAATGATATATGTAGTCAAAGACAGTGAAGCGCAAATCCAGATGCAGAAAATAAGTTGAAAAGTTCCAACGGATGATGATAGATGTAGTCAAAGACAGTGAAGCGCAAATCCAGATGCAGAAAATAAGTTGAAAAGTTCCAACGGATGATGATAGATGTAGTCAAAGACAGTGAAGCGCAAATCCAGATGCAGAAAATAAGTTGAAAAGTTCCAAAAGATGATGAAGTAAAATCATTGAAAATATATAATGCCAGCCCCTACCAAACAAGAGATGTGAAGATTTATATTTTATACAAATGTAGAATTGGCAATAAAATAGTAGTTGTAGTCAAATTTATGAAGAAGAAATCCAAATTTTGTTTTCACAAATCCCAAATGAAGAAGATAAGTTATTACTTATAATTGGAAATTTAGTCAAAGTTTGTGCAGCACAAATCCAGATGCAGAAAATAAGTTGAAAAGTTCCAAAGGAATGATGAAGTCCAATATCTTGGTGAGATAATTTATATAAATTGTTGATGTAGTAAACTGAAGTGAAGAAACATTTTTTCACATGTCCATTCAAGATAAAAGTTAGTTTTCACAAAGCCCACATGAAGAAGGAAGATTGAGTCCAATATCTTGGTGAGATAATTTATATAAATTGTTGATGTAGTAAACTGAAGTGAAGAAACATTTTTTCACATGTCCATTCAAGATAAAAGTTAGTTTTCACAAAGCCCACATGAAGAAGGAAGATTGAGTCCAATATCTTGGTGAGATAATTTATATAAATTGTTGATGTAGTAAACTGAAGTGAAGAAACATTTTTTCACATGTCCATTCAAGATAAAAGTTAGTTTTCACAAAGCCCACATGAAGAAGGAAAGATTGAGTCCAATATCTTGGTGAGATAATTTATATAAATTGTTGATGTAGTAAACTGAAGTGAAGAAACATTTTTTTACTATGTCCATTCAAGATAAAAGTTAGTTTTCACAAAGCCCACATGAAGAAGGAAAGATTGAGTCCAATACCTTGGTGAGATAATTTATATAAATTGTTGATGTAGTCAACTGAAGTCAAGAAAAAAAAATAGTTTTCACTAATCCCAAATGAAGAAGGAAAGATTGAGTCCATTATCTTGTCTTGATATAAATTGTAGATGTAATCAAACTTGGTGAAGCAAAAATGCAGTTGCCAGAACATTTTATAAATTTAGAAATTTTGTATACTCTGCTAGTCTGTATTGAACAATGAATACACAGGTATGAAAATAATAATTACTGAGTATGTGTACGATTTCATCAGGAGTAAAAGAAGAAAATATACAAATAAATTTTAATAGTGTGTAAATGAAAATAAAATTAATATAAAGTATTATGTTGCTGAATTGCATATGTTGTAATCTTGTATAGGCCTGTATGGTGTAAATTATGAAAATAAACTGCTCCTAACACAAAGAAGAAAATAGACAACAGGAAAGAAGAATTAGAAAAAAAGAATTTACAATTTCTGCTTTGAATGAAATATTTCAAAGCAGGGGGTAAGACACAGGGCAACATCACACGTTTGACACATGTGACGTGTCCTTTTGGCTATTTTGTTGTCTGCACAAAGACGACATCTTTTCCTAGGTGCTTGTTTATTTGGATCAAGGCGAGGAAAAACTGTAATGAAATGTTTGCCCATTAGTCTACATGGTGAAAATTTGTCTGAAGAAATGTGACCAGATTGAGTAGGATTGACATCAGGATATTTTAGTAGTATTTGCTTGAGGACTGCTGTTCTGAAATCAAGCAATGTCATTGATTTACCTGTGTGTTTCCTGTAAACAACACAGGCATTGTACAGTGTAATATCAAGAATGTGAAAGAAAACTTTCTTGTACCACTTTACTGTTTTTCTGATGCTAGGGTATGCAGTTGTTACACTGTCACACAAATCCACCCCTCCCATATATTTGTTGTAATCACAAATGCATGCTGGTTTGACAATTGGTTGCTTTGTTTTGTAATTATTTTTACCTGTATTTATTATTGTACTGTCATGATGCATTGTGCTGAGCATGAGTATCTGTTTCTTGTCTTGCCATGCAAAACAAGAAATGCCATCATTATGAACAATTGAAATTTGTCCTGGAGTAAGTTTAGTGCCTGGGAAGTTTTTTGGCATGTTTTTTCTGTTTCCCATTACAGTTCCACATATGTATGTGTTGTTTGCCAAAAGAATGCGTGCTAGGGTGGGGCTAGTGAAAAATCTATCTGTGTACAGCTTGTAATATTTCCCTAGCAGTGGTTGTAAAAGTGTTAGAACCACGTTCTCGCCCTGATTTCCATCAGTAAAAGTGTACTCAGTGTCTTTCCCCGTGTACATAATGAAATCGTAAACATACCCTGTTGTACTTTCACAAATTTCGTATGATTTGATTCCAAATCTAGCCCGTTTAGATTTTATGTACTGTCTAAAACCCAAACGACCTTTCCACAACATCAGGGATTCATCCACACAAATATTTTCACCAGGCACGTAAACTGATGAAAATACCTGTCTGAAATGATCGATAATGGATCTGATTTTGTTGATACGGTCATTAGGATCAGAGACAGCGTTGTCACAAAAATGTAGGCAACTTAGCAGCAAAGAAAATCGTCTGCCAGACATTACTTTACGAAATACTACATGGCCAAAAATTTCATCTTTACTAAAATAATGTTCCAACATAGGAAGTTTACAAATTCCCATTAGCAAAATCAGTGCCAAAAATTGATATATTTCACATACCTGTGTATCACGCCATTGTTTGATACGACTATCAGGAGTAAGGTTGGGTTGCAAAAGTTGCTGAGATGCATAAATATTTGTGTACTCAACAATCCTTTGCACAAAATTCTCTGGAATAAATGCCTGAAAAATGTCAAGTGCTGTAGCATTTTCTGGCAACTGCATTTTTACCCCACTACTGCCTTCAAACGCATGGGGCTTTTCGACTGGAGCGTCACTCGGGAAGACCCACGCGTCACCACGAGGACGACCGGTTTTTTCTCCACTGTCACCTCCTGCATATAATTTAGTAGGGGCTGGCTCAAAATCTTCATCAGATGAAAAATTACTATCATCATCCGTTGAATCGTCGTCAGAACCAACTGTACGACTAAAAACAAGATCATCAATAGCGACGTTTGGGTCGAAGCAAGCCATTATGAGAACGAATGCACGGAACAAGGAAAAAATATGTCTGCTTTGCCACCGAGGTTGTTTCACAAACGGCGGGAATTTAGTCACATGATCATCCTAAATATAGAATCTAAATATAGATTCAGCAAGGCAAGTGAGTGCTGAAGCAGACGACAGTTTTCCTTCACTCTGATTACTAGTTGTTTAAAGTGGCTATCGATTTAAAAAAGTGTGCGGGCGCGTATGCCTGAAAAGGACGCGCGTCAGCGAAAGGCGGATTTGTTTTGTAACCTAACTCGGTAGCGGGCCGGCGAACGGGTTAAAACCAAAATGATAGTAGCTTTAAAATATTAAGTAATTCATTGTATATGTATACTGATGTTTGTCATGTGCCATAAAATATAATATTTATTACATTAGGGTGGTAATTATATTATGCTGTTTTCTTCTCTAATTACTGAAAAGAAACGGATATTCTAAGAAGACTTCTACTTGAAACTAAGTACTTCATCATTTAATCAAAGTTCTTTGCTTTTAATTAAAAGAAATAAACTTTAAAATTTTAATTTCACACATCTTTAAACAGTGTAACAATCATAGTTTTTAGTTTTTTGTGACCAAGCCAAATTTTAAATACAATTTTAAAATAAAGATTAAAATATGCAACACACTGCAGATCTTTGTGAAACTGGATGAAATTATTTAAGAAAGGGAAAAACAAAGGGAAATAAATTAATGTACCTTTTCACTGACAATATTCAGCCATATTTGGAGTACCTTACTTTGCACAAATTATTTACAAAGAGGTAATACAAAGAGAAACAAATTAATGTACCTTTTCACTGACAATATTCAGCCATATTTGGAGCACCTTACTTCGCACAAATGCATTGGTGTCATGAATGTGGTCCTGAAAAAATAAATTTAGCTGGAGTTAATGATGCCAATGCAGCAGATATAAATACAGACACAGAACTTAAATGTTCAGGTAATTGTAGAAACATATATTCCTTTCAAGTCTGTATGTATTTATAACTTCAGTGTCAGTGATTTAAGCTTGTTGTACTGAGATGACTCTCAAATTAGCAGACATTTCTCTAAATATAAATACAATAAGTTTTTTATGAATCCTTATATTATAAACATAAGAGATACCTGCAGTCCTGACAAACAAGCCAGACAAAGATTAGGCAATCAAGGAATGGAGAGATGACAAGTTTTAAAAACCGTATTAAGAGGGATGTTTTCCATGAATGTGAGATGTCAAAGGTAAAAGAGCAAAGGTATCGCTAAAAGAATTAAGCAGTGCAGCTGTAAGAGTATCTGAGTACTTCATTAGAAAACTTTCTTCTCCACCATACAATCAGATGAAAAGGGAAAGTGTGACTTACTCTGGTAAATGATTAGGCAATGGATTCTGCTGAGTGTGAAGTTCACAGAAGTGAAAAAATACTCTAAAGTAAGAAAACCTACTACCTGCCAAAGATTTGTCTGCTGTAACTGGGCTACTAAGAGGGATTTGAGATTAAGAAAGATGAATCTCCGAGATGAAATATTTAGAATGAGGAATGGATTTTCTAACCCACTGCTATTACATTCCAATAAAATCTAAGCTAATGGATATAATTTTTTATTTAATGGACGCCCAACAGAATAAGGGCATGGTATTAAGTACTGCTCACATGCATGCCTTAGGATCACATGCACACCTTCAATCAAGAAAAGTCTGACAATAAAATCTTTCTAGCCCTAGAAAAATATTGAAAGGATTCTTTATAGATGTTTCCTAAGATCTCTAAGCCATGAAGACAAAACTTAGCAGATAGATAAAAATAAACATGATATATTCCCTCAGCAAGACTGAAAGGATTCATTTTAGGCATTCCTTGTATTTCAGCCAAGAAAACTGCAACTCTCTAGGAGAGTTAGAAACAGTCTAGATGTCTGCTATGACTGAAAGGACTGTTTATAGGCCAAGAAGGCAAAAAGTGAGAGCAACTCTTTAGAAGAGTTAGAAACAGTCTAGATATCTACTCTCTGAGACTGAAAGGACTGGTTATATGCCAAAAAGGCAAAGTCGACTACAAATGTCTGTGGCTTTGGGAGAATGAGAGAAAAAAGTGGACTTATTCCCTGTACGAGACAGAGAGCCAAGTAAATAAATCTTTAACATAAAACAATGTGATATTTGTGCTCAAGTTTTCTAATCATGTATCTCTAGAATATAACTGAAGAACTGTGTAAGCCATAACTATTTATTTATAACTACAATTTTTATTTTGTTTTCTATTCATGTTTTTTCTATAGAATATACAATTATATAAAACAATTTATACCAATAATTCTTACATTTATTCAGTATCTTGCTATTAATATGCTACTATGCCCTAGTGATAAAAAAATTATTTAAAAATGTAATATTTTTATTGCATATTACAAAAAAATATTCCTACATTTTCATTACATCAAAAAGACTGGATTTTGTGAGGTTTTTTTTTATATATTATATTCATAATTCTAGGTATTAAAAGTATATAAGAAAATGTTTTTCTGCAAATTATTCTATTCACTATGTGTTTCAATATTCCTTGTTATTTATTAGTATTCTCCTATTCTGTTTCCCTCTCCTGGAATGTTGCCTAGATGGATGGATGTTGGGCAGAATCAAGATATATATTTATAGTTAAATAATAGTTCATTACATTACTTTCAGTCAAGGTTGAACAATTTTTAAAAACAGTATTTCACACAAGCATGCACACATACTTCTTTCAGTAAATAATGTCTTACAATGACATTTCATGAAGCTTAAAGAAGAAAAATCAGTGATATTTGTAGAGGACTATTCAACACTTGTGACAAATAGCTCAATTTTGTTTCGCATTTGTAGAGGACTCTTCAACTCTTGTGACAGCTAGCTCAATTTTGTTTCGTATTTGTAGAGGACTCTTCAACTCTTGTGACAGCTAGCTCAATTTTGTTTCGTATTTGTAGAGGACTCTTCAACTCTTGTGACAGCTAGCTCAATTTTGTTTCGTATTTGTAGAGGAATCTTCAACTCTTGTGACAGCTAGCTCTATTTTGTTTCGTATTTGTAAGTTAGTGTTCAATCTGCCCTTAAAACACTATCCATCCAAAGCCCAACAATGACAGAAATGCAAAGCTTTAAAATCTTATGCAGGATTTCTTTACTACTAATTAGACAAATTAACATCTTTAAAAAAAAATATCCAGTGTGTAACAATAATGGTTCTGTGATTAAAAAATAAAGTTCACTGTATAAATTGGTGCAAGATATTTGTTGTGGTACATTTGGTACCCATTAGGATAACTGGTCAGGTCAGGCTGTAATGCAGAATGGTTTGTAATAACTAAAAATATTACCATTTTCAATTAAATAAAATCTAATTTTTTGTGGTCATACAACTTTCAATAGGTAGAACCAGCCTCTATATAGCGATAGCGGACAACTACTAAATTCCGAAAAATTTACCATTTTGCCACAAGTGCTGTGTTTGTGTTCCGTATTTATCATGCTTGTGAAATAGTTTGTTGAATAAAACTATCTTCCAACTTTTCATTAATGTATTTTTTATTTGTGAGAGAGTGAGTGGAAGCGTGTACGATCGCATTAAATTAGGTACGGTTGGCGTGTTTTGATAGCCGTGGCAAAAATCTCAATTTCCGGTTTTACCATCGTGTTTTTATATACCTTGCAAACACTAAAACGGACTCCGCTACGATTGTCCTATCAGAATGTATCTTATATCAAATTAAAGAAAAATGAATGTAGAATGCAACCGTGTTAGTTTCAAATCTGTATTTTTATTTTTATTGTATGTAAAAGTTGATTGAAAAAAGCCTATTTTTTAAATTACGTTTTTGCACGGTTATTTCTGAAAATATAGATTTTTGTCTTATATCAATAGAAAGTTGAAAATATCTTCTTTAAAATGATATATAGCATGACAAAGTGGCATATTCGTAGCGGAGTCCGTTTAGAAAACAAGTGTGTACCCTAAGCACGCGCGAAGACCTAAACACGAGGAAACGTTGTTCACGAAGCGTTGTTTATCATCGAGTCGCCGGCTGTGCTTGTTTCTGTGTTGCGTTAAGTAATTCACTAAGCTTAATTTACTATAGCTCTTGAAGTTGTAAAAAAGGTTTTATTTAATTGTATGACGATTCTTGTGTTTTTAACTGCTATTTGTCGGATGTATAATATACTATAGATCTGTACTGTACACCGTAGCGGTATAGACGGTAGCGATCGAGATCGTCATCAGTCATACTCATAGACGTGAGAGTAGACAAGTGAATTGAAATAATACTATATTTATACATACAAGGTATTATTGCATTAAACAATAATTATTTACAATTTCTGCTGTAATTTGTATCATAATTTTTGATAATCTTTTCACTTTGGTTCACACCATATGACAATCTTAGATCGTTTTCCTCCACAATAAGTTACTGATTTATTTTCATGTAATATGTTTAGTATGTTATAATGGCTCACAAATGACACTTTTTACAGCTATTTAATGGTAGGGTCAATAGTAACAGATTCAGATACACATTAATTAGTTATTAGCCCGATTACTAATTTAGTTTTCGTTTGTGCAGATTTTCGGGGGGGGGGGGGGGAGCGCTGACTATGGCGGATTAGAACAGGAGAAATTATTGTTAGAGTTAATTTAATTGTAGAAATTGGCCAAGACTTTGAGGAACCCTGTGTCAGAATAACCACAATTATAGTATCCTAGACTCAACCACGAAATAAGGGTAGACCATTTGCCAGCTTCCAAGAGTACTAAATAATAGACTGCTGTGTAGATGTTCATAATCAACTGTCACTAGTTTCATTCACCCCTCAACCCTTTTAAATCATCATAAATTTTAAAACATAAGACATGAATAAATGCATTTTAACTAAAAATATCAGATATTTTAATTGTTATTTCATTATAATTACTTAAACAAGTCAAATGGAACTCAAAATAAGCAAAAAAGCATTAATATAATTCATTTTCAGTTTTGGCTCAAAATGCCATTGCACAAATTGTGTTTTTTCTCATTTTTGAGAATCTATAACTCAAAAAATTACAAAGCTATCACCTTAAAATAAATCAGGCTTCCTGTCAGCATTGGATACTTGAGGAATACAAAAATTTAGCCCTGTCAGATAGATAGTTTTTACTTTAGGGTGCATGCAAAATGGCAAAATGTAAAAAACGTGAAAAAAGCGTTTTTTTTTCCATTTTTCAAAATTGCATTTAAAAAAAACTATGAAAGATTAAACAACCATCTTTTGTAAATTGACTTCTTTCACCATGATAGATATATGGTGTAAATTTCATTCATTTCCAAAGACTTTGAAAAAATGGCTGGTTCTACCTACTTTCAATAATAAAGCATTTCAACAGATGCAAGCAATCTACTAATGTTTTAAAACGACATCTGCTTGCATCATTCTAGTTTGAATTTGTTAATTCTCTTGGCAAAGAAATAAAATAACTGTCAAGAGCTGCATGAAAACTGTTATACAATTTGACTTAAAACATACCTGCAATCTATCAAAAAATCCATCTCTAGTGACTTTGAGATGCTGATCTAGGCCATCCTTGCTGAGAACTTTGATAAGGATCTGTCCCATCATTCCCAGCACTCCGTTACGTAGAGTGTAAGCCTGTGCATTAAGTCACATCTATTGTTATACTTTACATCTTATAAGACAAATTTGTAGTGGATTAAGATAAATCTTTCAGAAAAAGTAGAAAAAAGTCTTTATATAAGAGAATTACCCTAAGGAAGAATAAAAAAAATATTATTTGAGTAAACTTATTCATATCACAGATGCAAGAGAAAAGTTTCAAGCACAACTAGATACATATTCTCTGATTACACCAGTTTTTCTGAACATTTTATTTTAAAGCAATTTGATTTTTCTCACAACAGTGGCTTAAAAAACAAAAACACAAATAAATTTAAGTTTGTAACCCTGTTTATACCTCCTTTCCAAAAGCAACATGTTTAAGACAGAACACAGATTCTTGGATAAACTGACACCCCCCCCCCCCCCATCCATCATGCCCCATAAAGTGAAAAAACAAAAATAAATTTTAAAATTGTATGTCTATGTATTCACCTCTCCATCAAGATGTGTCAATACCACACTGATATTTGGCAACATAGCAGTTGGAACTTTTTCTGCAAGTTCTACCAGGAACTGTGAGTAGGCCTTTGCCCCCGATGTGTCGTGAGTCGCATCTCGAGGATCCATCCTGCCAATCTCTCTGAATGGAAGAAATATTTAGTTACAAAAAGCAATAAATCAAACATTGGATGTTTTGCCAAATGATAGTAAAAAAATAACCGCTTCTCTTTTCAATCATATACTTAAAACACATTTATTTTATCAGAAAACAGGATAGAGTGGATGAAACATTTCAATATCTAAGAGATGTGACACAATAAACTGCCAAATCCTAAAAGTCTATGTAAAACTCGAGGGTGGAGAAATACATAAACAAGAACAGAGAAAAGTGTAAAAATGCAAAGGTAGGTTAGGTGAAAACACCCAAGCGTTAACATAAAATAATATCAAATAGGCTGTTATGTATAAATACAAGAGACAAATTGTAAACACCCAAGTCTCAGATATACGAAAACATCAAAGGACTGAGACGGGTGAAAAATTTGCAAGGAATGATATATGTTGCAATCAACTTGTGATTATTTGGGTCAACTGAAAAGAAGGATACTATAAACAATTCTAAAACATATAACGTGACACACTACAGAAACACATCATATAATGTGGCACACTACAGAAACACATCATATAATGTGGCACACTACAGAAACACATCATATAATGTGACACCTACAGAAACACATCATATAATGTGGCACACTACAGAAACACATCATATAATGTGACACACTACAGAAACACATCATATAATGTGACACACTACAGAAACACATCATATAATGTGACACACTACAGAAACACATCATATAACATGGGGTTGTAACTGAAATTAATAATAATAATAATAATAATAATAGCCAAGGTGATCTAATAGTCATGGGGTTATGATGGCAAACTAAAGATTCAGACACTATGAAACACAGTGATTCTAGAGAGCTAAAAGTCCTGCTGACATTTCCGCCTTGAGATGTAAGTATATGTGCACCAAACAAGATAAGATACTAAGGGAAGTTATTCCCAGGCAAAAGGATGAGTAATTCGTAGCAATCTTCAATCCATCATTCTAAGGATGTATACAGAGCCCAAATATGCACACGAGATATGTACCTTATTTTACACTGTGGACATAAAGTTGTACGATGAAAATATTTTATATTATGGAATGGAATATTAGACATGTAAGCTTATTTTACAATATACACACAAAGTGTATACTCACAATTTGTATCAAATGGATTAGTTATATAAATATCGCACAAAGCAGGACTTCAAACAGTTTGATATACATCAGAGAAAACACACCCACTAAAAGTTCATTTCAATGATTTTTAAAAAAAAAGTAATCCATTCAATCTACTTATATGTTGTAAAGATTGATAATAACCTTAATGTATAAAGGAAAAATAATATTCACATATTTTACCTCATTATGTCCCCTACAATACTTTTGCTGCCATATTCATTGACGATCACCTCTACCATCTGAGCTAGTGGGGATACAAGATGTTCAAAATGCTTTAGCAACTGAGCAATTTTTAAGCTTGCACCTGCCAAAAAGAAAAGACAAAAGTTAATTTGAAACAACCAAAACTCAAAATCTGCACTTTAAAATAAAAAATTTCTTTCTTTTCTTAAAGATCTAACTGTATATAAACATACAAGAAATCGTCCAATCAACTTCTAATACTAAAATTCTAAATATGATAAGTACAGAGCAACAGTCTTCATTCGAAGTCAATATGATGTAGCTCTTCAAAGCCAATGTACTCAAATGCAGACCTGTCTACCCCCCACCTCAGGAAACCAAAAGATCAATGATCTAAAACCAGAAGATTTTTAATGGAAACCGGAAGATTTTATGTGAAGTCTGGCATTTTAATAGAAATACCAATAATATAAAATAAATGCAATATAACAACAAATAATGTTAATATTTGAAAATGAACTTACCAATATTGTAATGATTTATGCAAAGAACAATTTCTCTATGATTTGTCTACTTTTTTGTCTAGTCTCCATTCCACTGTTTATTTTAGACGAATTTTTGTCAAGCACACCAAGTGTTAATCAGTTTTATTTAGAAATACATTGGTCAAGGTATTTCTTTAGACTTCATTTGAAGAAAGATCTTCACATTTGAGAATAATGAGCCATTTAAGTACTGCATCATGATCTTCACTTTTACAAAAATTCATTAATTTAATACATGAATTTTAAAAATATATATTTAGTTTTTTATTATCTACTGGACAAGCCACAAAAAGGAACACATGCCTGTTAAAAAATTTTAAGAAAAAAGTTACCATTTTTTTTATTGTACCCATCAGAAATATACTTTTGGGAGTACACATAGAATTTAAAAAACCTAAAGCATAAAGGTTTTCATCCGTGCACAACCTTTTAACTGTAGGTAAGAGGAACTAGTATACCAAATTTCAGGGACATGGAATGATTACAACTATTCAAAAGGGGCCTTAGCATATAGTTCAACGGAGGAAAATAGTCATTTTGAGAAAAACACATTTAAAGTTAAAATAAAGACTACAGAACTTGAAAACTGTGTTCAAAGTTTCTATTTTTTAAATAAATATATCCTATCCATACCAAATTGGACTGCTGTTAGTCATTTAGCTCTCTTAACAACACAGAATTAAATATGCTACCCTATAAAATCTTTTTATTTTCTAATGCTATACAACCAGAATACTGCAAAGAAAATTTTTTAAAATATATTTATCAATCTACATTAATAAAATTTGGAATAAATGTTGTCTTTATTATGAGAAAGCAATATCAGTTGTTAGTTTTAGAATATCTGGTTTAGATTTTATTTTATAAATTATTTAAATATATGAGACACCAATATTTTCCTAAATTTAGGCATGTCCATTAGACTAGAGAAAAAAACAGAGAAAATCTTCCTGTAAAATTTAAAATGTTATTAAAAAGACCTTATTCTTCAATAAGCATGCTTTGTTAATTAAGAATTGGATATGATTATTATTTTCTTATAATATTTTATGCATTTCTTTGTCTTCATGTATGTGTATTTATTATCACGCCTTCTAAAATTCTGTTACAATGTGTGTACTGTGTAATCACAAAATATCAACTGCTAATTTAAGTACAATAAGTACACACTCAGAGTATGGTTGTAGCGCTTGACCATCACACCAATTCCATGACAGATAATGTCTCGGGTTTCTTTGCCTCGTACACTGGCCAGCGCAGGATTTTCCAGTAGCTTGTAGAGACACGATGATATCATGCTAAAAATGAGATTAATGAATCAACTGAACATGTTTGAGATCACTTATTATGATTGAAAAAATGTAATAGGATGAAAATTACATTATCTCTAAGGAAAAAGATAAAATAAGCTTCCATAAAAATTTGTTCATGAGGTTTCTTTAGTTTTTTTTTTGTTGCAGGTGCAATCAGATGATTTCAGCAATTTATTTTAAAGCCACACTACTACATTCCAAGATGAAAAAAAAAACATTTATCAGCCTTCACATTTTGAATATAAGTTGTCCTTTATATAAGAAAGCAATAACAGTTGTCAGAATATCTTAAAGTTATGCATGCCTGTTACAAAATTTTAAGAGGAAAAAAAAATCGATTCTTTTTTCATTTTTTTTAATCATACCCGTCAACAATATTTTTCTGCAAGCAGAATTTGGAAAATTCATTTTAAAAAAACAACTATATATAGATTTTTATCATTGCGTAACCTTTTAATTGTATGAGGAACTAGTATACAAAATTTCAGGGACATAAAATAATTACAACTATTTAAAAGGGGCCTTGGATTGTCACCCAATGGGCAAAAAAGGTTGCTTTGAGAAAAATGCATTTACAGTAAAATAAAGACTACAGACCTTGAAAACTGTTCAAAGTTTTTGTTTATTTTTTAAAAATAAATATACCCTATCCATACCACATTGAACTACTATTAGTCATTTAGTTCTCTCAGCAACACAAATATTCTGCCTTCTACGGCCTCACTGCACCATTTTTTTTATTTACTATGCAACCAGAGTACTGCAAGGAAGATGGAAAAGCATATTTATCAATCAACATTTCTAAAACTTTAAATACATGTTGTCTTTGTTATGAGAAAGAAATATCAGTTATTAGTTGTAAAATATCTGGTATAGTTTTTATTTTATAAATTATTTAAATAAATAAAACACCTATATTTTCCTAAATTTAGGCATGTCCATTACTCTAGAGAAAAAACAGTGAAAGTCTTACTGTAAAATTTAAAATGTTATTAAAAAGATTCTACAATAAGCATGCTTTGTTAATTAAAAATTGGATATGATTATTAATTTTTAATGTTATATGCATTTCTTTGTCTTCATGCAAGAGTTAAGGTCTGAAGAAAAACAAATGACGTGTGAAATTTCTCTATTCACTGAAATGCACCAGAGAGGGCAAATTTATAAAAGACAATATTATTATAAATCTGTCAGGATGTGTATGCTAGGATAAAAGTATGATTTTAGTTGTTGAAAGGTGTCAGAAATGAGGAACTAAAGACAGACTACCTTAAGACTTTAGGGAGTTGTAAATGTGCGAATGACATCTAAAAGGTGTCAGAAATGAGGAACTAATGATTGACTACCTTAAGACTTTAGGAGTTGTAAATGTGTGAATGACATCTAAAACATGTCAGAAATGATGAACTAGAGACAGACTATCTGCACCTTAAGATTTTAGGAGTTTTAAATGCATGAGACATTTGGTGATCTTGTGAAAAGACAATGAGTCATTCCACCTGAAAACTTTAAGAGAAGTAAAAGTAGGAAAGTCAGTATGTACAGACTGAAGTTTTTAGAAATTATTCCACATTAAGACTTTACAAGTTAGTAAAAGTAGGAAAAACAGTATGTATAAACTAAAATTTGTTAGAAATAATGTGCATGAGAAAGACCACAAATCAGTCCACCCAAAGCTTCAAGAATTTTAAAAGTTCGAAAGATAGTTGTGCAAAATTCAAGTTACTAGAAATGGTAATATGTGAAAGACAATAACCACAACTAAAAATTTCTGAGCAGTGAAGATAAATCTAATTTTCTCACCTAACAAAATCTTCCTCGACTATAGGGGGGTCCCAGAGTTTATTTAGATTAAGCAGGAGGATCTCAACCAAAACTTGCACGCCTGTTTCCCGATCACTGTCCCAGTCCATACCATTCTTTGTTTGCTGCTTGGACACTTTTTTCCGACCCTGAAATATAAAATTTGATTTATACCAATCTGTAGACAACGAATATTTTTCTTCATATTAAAAACAAAAAAGAAAAGTAAAGAGTAAACTATAGTTTTAGTGCATATCAGTCAAGACCCTCTAAGAGGCTTATATGGGCTTCCAGGTAATTACAAAAATTCAACTGCCTGCCCCTTTATGTGAGTGATGTGCCCCTTGATATATTCCTTGATGAGTGATATGCCCACTTTAAATAAGAAGTGAGTATAGGATTGGAAAAAGCAGAAGGCTGGGAGGGCATTTGTGTATGCTAGTCAGGTAAATAATCAGTACAATACTTAGAAAAATTCTCTTTTCCATTACAAAACCAGATTAGCCTACTACTTAGCAGAGAATAATGAAGAGATCTGGATTTTCTTTATGAAACACTCTATTTACATAGAGGTTACACATATGCAACAACAAAAACAAAAAGATGCAATAATATGCAGAACATTGTTGATGGAGGTTTACACAGTATACATGCTGATGTTGAATAATGTAGTACAATTAGAATACATTTTTTAAATGTGTGATTTTATTTTGTTGGTATTTACAATACCTGCCCATTTTGTTCCTCATTATTGCAGTCCTAGAGAAGTGATATTCAGGTTCTATTCATAACTAATGACAAGTCTGAGAAGGGTTTATTTTTCAATGACAGAAGATTCACAATAGAAAAAAAAAGAGCATCTCTTTTTTTGTCACTTATCAACATTTTCTGAAGATAGAATTACAAGTTTCTTTGCCAGTGATATAAAAATGGAAGTCTGTTCAGCCAAATGAATTTATTACCAAAGAACCAAATGAGCATTCTTTAGTAAACATTTTGTGACTCATAAAAAGACAATTCTAACCATGCTGATGAAAAAAATGTCTTGAAATGTGAAATGTTTTTAGTAAACTATCTTATCAAGTTATTATATTTAACAAAATTATACGTTTGGTGATTGTTAAAATAAAAGCATCCTCTTTATAAATGATAAATAGTGACAATACACTGCTTTTGGATTCTTTCTCATTTATATAAATGCAAGCATATTACATTATTGACATGAAGGTAAATTTAGACAGAAAGAACTGAAATATAGCTACTACTTAAGACAAAGTACTAAACTATACTGAAGACAATGTATACACTGAAATACAGCCATTAAATACAAATTTAACCTTTTTCATGGTTATGAGACCAGGCTGCAAGGCTTGTGACTCATACATTTCAATGAACTGACACAACAGGTATGTTGTCATCTTCATTGCATTTAGGTGGTGAACTCGAGTATCGATAGCTATGTCAAAATCTTCAAGGATTCTTGAAAGAGTGGAGTAAAATCCTCGACACACTTAAACCAAACAAAACAGAAATCACTGTGAAGTTAGAAAACAGATAAATGGTTAAAAACACGAGCACACTTAACCAAACAAAACAGAAATCACTGCAAAGTGAGAAAACAGAAGGGTTTAAAATAAGAGCACACTTAAACCAAACAAAACAGAAATCACTTCAAAGGAAACAGACAAAGGGTTAAAATTACAACAAGTTCAGCAGCAATACAATTATTACTATACTAGCAAGAATAGGATCAATTACTGCAAGTTGTTAATGTAATTTTAATTTGTTTGATTTTATTAAATCCCAATCATATTAGCTTTCTCATATACCTACGTGGAAAATATTTTTCTATAAAAAACATTTTAGTGAATGTTGAATCATTACCATTTTCACCAGTTTTCCCCATTCTGATCTGTCAATAATTTTAATTTTGATATCACAAGTCCCAACGAACCCTTTTTTAAAGGCGACATAAAATTGACAAATTCTGGGAGATATATTCCAACCCTGAATGGACAATGCATTAAAAATATTCAAAACTGTCAAAATGACAGAAGAATGCATGAGCTGGTCATAACCTCCATAACAATGATGGTCAAACAATTAAGTCTTCAGAGAGGTGCTCCTTGAGTTGCAATTAGAAACGAGGTAAACCTGGTTGAACAATGATGTTAAATAATGCTCTCTATATATATGTCGGCTTCCAATCCAGCCAGTGTGCATGTTGACTCTGACCAAGCCAGGGATCTAGTACTATTACTATTACTATATATCTACTGTTTTCCAGTGATCAAAAATTTTACAAACAAATAACTCATGACCATCTAATCAAGAATAAAATATTCAATAATAAAGAAACACAAACAATAATAAACATATATAATACCAATATAATAAGAGAAATTTCATAATTTAGGAAAAAAATAATAAATCTTTCTTTTTAATACACATCACCGCCTTTGACATCTGTCCAGTCTGTAAACCAAGGTTAATTTGAATAAAAATTGTTTATTTCTTAATATAAACCAAACTGATTAAAGTTTAAATGATATAGCTATTAAATAGTTTTTATTTCAAAATAAAAATACCTTTGATTAATGTGTGCCATGTTTCTTCAACCAGATCACTGTCAAGATCTCGTATTCTGGAGAAATATGTAAACTATCATTATATACTAGATAGTTGCAAATTAAATATAAACATTTTTTTTAAATAGTAAATATAGTTAGGGCTCCGATCGCTGTCAGTTTTACTGATCGATTCTCGTGGTCATGAGTCGTCACGATTCTTGCGATTTCTTGTTGAAGTTGGCTCATTGTGATCTGGTCAGTCCTATCCCCATTCCCTACCCACAACGGTTCATGTATATGCATCCTGACCAGCAGCGACAATACGCAGTATATGCCAGCTGATCAACGTCGTAATAAACTAGACCATGTGATACTTATGTAAATCACTTACTGTCTAAACGGAATGAATTAATTAACTACAGAATAAAAAAGTTGAACCACGTGAAAATGTAAAGTTTGAAACAATTAAAAGTACGTTTACTAAACTAATACGCAGTGGCTTTGGATTTCAATGACAACGATCAACCACCAGTAATGGAGCGCGCTTGGCGTATTTAGCAGACTTTTTATATTTTTGTTAAGTTCCACCATATTAGTGCATGATCGCAAGATTGCGCTGCACGTGCGATTTTACGAGAACTAACACTGACGACAATTCTCACGAGATTGACTGATTGATCGGAGCCCTAAATATAGTTTTAGAAATATATGTGATGCTGTCTGGGAAAACCCGACTGAAGTAAAAAAAAAAGTGGGTTTTTTATAATTTATTAAAGTTCAGAATCTCATGTTTATTTATTTTTTTAAAATTTAATTTATGTCAGACAGATTTTTAACCATACATTTTTTAAAGTACATATCTCTCTGGACTATCAAAGCGAAGTAAACGACTACAAATGGCTGTAGCGATAAAGTGAAAAAAAAATCAAAAGTGGGTTTTATAATTTATTAAAGTCCAGAATCTCATGTTTATTTTAAAAAAATAAATTTTAATTTATGTCAGATAATTTTTTCACTATACATTTTTTAAGTATATACCTCCCTGGACTATCAAAGGAGAGTAAATGACTATAAATGGCTGTAGCACAAAATCAATTTTAGCGACTGTAGCCAGGTTTTCCAGGACAGCTCTCTTAAAGAAAAGTTAAAGGTGCAATCTTCTATTTTCTTTCTTTAAAAAATCATTTTATTTGAGAGAAAATGATATTCTTATTATTAATTTTAAAATAAATAATTAAATGATTTTATTACTCTCTTTAATGAGTTTGTCTTGACAGAGACATTTCCATCAAATAAAAAAAATAAAAAATAAAATGTATCTTAAATCAAACTAAGGCAAAATGAATGTAGAATGCAACCACGTTAGTTAAAAATCTGTATTTTTATTGTACCTAAAAGCTGATTGTAAAGAACCTATTTTGAAAAATTATTTTTTGCAATGTTATTTTTTTAAATTATAATTTTGGAGGATATCATTAGAAAGTAGAAAATCTCTTATTTAAAATGGTATATAGCATGACAAAATGGCATTTTTTGTAGCAGAACCTCTGAAGAGGAAAAGTGAACCCCAAGCACGAAAGAAGTAAACATAAAAATAAACAAAGAATCATGTGATCATCATGGAGTTGCCAGCTATGCTTATGTCTGTGCTGCGTAAGTAATTCAAGAAGCTTAATTAACACTCTTGCAATTGTAAAAAGGTTTTAGTTAATTATATAGTTGATCTTTTAAATTATTTGTCAGAACCGTACAGATGGGAATGCGATCGAGATTGTCATAGATGTGAGTGAGAGTAGACAAGTATAGGCCTACTAAACAATTGTTATTTATAATTTCTGCTGTAATTTTTATTAAAATTTTTGATAATCTCTGTCAGCCATAATCACACATAATCCTAGATCACTTCCCCCCACACACACACAATAAACTGATTTATTAACTAGGTTATGATGGTTCACAAATGACAGCCATTTTATTAATCATAATGGGTAGCGTCAATAGCAACAGCCTCAAATATGCATTAATTATTTATTTTTTTGTGAGGCTATACTCCATCATGACCATGGTATCTTTTAAGAGTTGGTGATAGGTTAAATTATTGTCAGGGTTCATTTTGCTTATAAAAATTGGCCAAGACTTTGAGGGACCATGTTTAAGAATACCATAGTACTCCTGTTTTTATTTCATTAATCTAGAACTCAACTTTGTGGGAACATTTTTGTTATTCTGCTTTTATTTCCTATTTATTTACAAATTGCATTTTGTTGCAGGTGATATACAGTACAATGCTATACTGCAAAAGATACAACCACTGAAAATGGTAGACAATTTGCCAATCGATCACATCTTCCAGGGGTACTAAATAATAGACTGCTACTGCAACTTGTTTTTAAATCATAATTTTTTAAAACATAAGACATTAATAAGTGCATTTTAACTAAAAATGCCAGCTATTTCGATTGTTATTTAATTATAATTACTTAAACAAGTCAAATGAAACTCAAAATAAGCAAAAATGCGTTATTATCGTTCATTTTCAGTGTTGGCTCAAAGTGCCATTGCACGTTGGTTTTTTTCTCATTTTTGAGAATCTATAGCTCCAAAAAATAAAATAGCTATTGCCTTAGAAAAAAAAATCAGGCTTCATGTCAGCATTGGATAGAGGAGGTATGCAAAAATAAAGCCCTCTCAAATAATCAATTTTTACTTTAGGGTGCATGCAAAATGGCAAAACGTAAAAAACGTCCCCCCCCCCGCATTAAAAAAAAAAAGAAGAAAGATTAAGCAACCACTTTTGGTAAATTGACTTCTATCATCATGTTAATTATATGGTGTAAATTTCATTCATTTCCAAAGACTCTGAAATAACAGCTGGTTCTATCTATTTAAAAATAACTTACTCTGTAATGAAAATAATTTTTAATCTCCATTTCCAGAATGCATTACATAAATATCAAGGGCGATAACCTTGCAAACTTTGTAGGACAAGCCTGCCTATAGATATCTCAAGGTCACTAACCTTCCAAACTGTAGAACAAGCCTTCCTATTGGTCCACAACTCCAATTCCTTTCACAAAATTCTTCATTGCCCCGTCCATAAACTCTTCTATTTATTTCTCTCAATATCTCTCCCTAAACAATAATCCTCTGAAAAAGGATTACAATATACTTCCATAGTAAAATGACTGTTCTTTTTGAAATTCAGTTTGTGTAAAGTTGAAAAATCTCAAGTAACAACAAACTTTTTTTGACCGATGCACACAAGCCAAAATAGGGCTGCTATAAACAATAACGCATTCCACTCTGGTGCTTGAAAGTCTCATGCAGTCTCTTAGCTTTCCCGTAATCTGAGATGAGAATTTTTCTTAGACTTTACAGTTCGCCCACACTGATTAGTGCATTTATTCCCCTTGTCTTTACAATTCAAATTATGCTGAATTTAAAGACCTGTCAAAAAACTAGTGAAAATTATGCCAGATTTAATGACTTTGACAAAATACTGCTGCAATACCAACAGTGGCATACATCAAACAATCATAATGTCAAATTACTTATACAAAAACTTACGTCAAAACACTGAAAATGGTGTCAAAGTGATCTACAGCAGCAAACGGGTTATTTCTAGATGACTGTATGAACTCTGGAAAAAAATAGAAATGCATTCAAACCTCAAAAACTGAACTTACTCAAATTAATAAAAATATAAATTACTGAAAAATAAAAAGATAGTTTATTTTCACTAAAATACATTTAAAGAATGAAAATTCTTAAGTAACAATTAACCTAAGTGTATATCAGAGAGTCAATGTTTAGTAATTTTAATTCTAACTCCCTCATCACCCCAGACAAATGCACCATTAAAAATGGAAATATTAGTGACCTGATCGATTCTAGGGTCATCCAGCACCTATAGTAAATTTATTTTACATGTTACACAACTAGTTGTACCAACTATTATTTGGTAATTTTGCAGAATACCCTTCTAGCAGTTTCATTAAGTTTTGATCAGAAGTACATTTACTCTGTCTATATATATATATATATATACACTAATATAGTACATTTTGAAAATGAAATGAAAAATGAAAACAAATTATTAATTCTGCCAAAACCACAAGCAATTGGAAAATGGCTAGAATTCTTCTAATAATGAGATTTATGAGCAATGATTGTTCGTCAACAGTGGAGCACAGGTGACAATTTAGATTTTGTAGCAAGTGAAAAAAGAAGGAAAACTGTAAATGTGGAACCATATCAGCAACTAATAGTGGAGACAAATGTCCAACACCACCGCCAAGTCCTGCTACTTGTAAAGAGGCCCTTTGTTCCATGAGGAATCCAAGGACATAACTACTTATGCAGGTAGAAAAGTACTGGGAGTATGTGTAGCAATATATAGCAATTAAACTGGAGGACTCACAATTTTTTCTTTGTTATTTTATTCTACTAGCAATTAAATTTTCATGACAAAAGACATTCATAATCTGCAAGTAACACCATTACCATGGACAGCACTTGGAATCCTGCTGCGACTCAGCACTTCATCCACACAGTACTGATTGAGGCTAGTCCTTCGTAGTAAGTCATCACGTGACACTGGGATCACAAACTCAAAGTCTGTGCTGCCCATTCTGAAACTAAAAAATGAAATAAATTTGTTGTAAAAGACCCAAAATTTGCTATTTTGATGTGCTTTCTTTCAATACTTACAACAAAATAGCAGAAATAAAATGCATTTTGAAAAAGAAAAAAAAATTAATTTCAGAGACCTGCACACAAATCTATTCCACATATAATCATTTGATGAGATACAAAAGCAGAAAGATGTAAATAAAAATCTAGATTGGATAAGTACCTTGAAAGTGAACAGAGATTGTTCAGTAATTTTTTAATGCATTTTTTAAAAACATCATTAATAGTCAGAAGTCATACTACCAATGGCTGAGAGTTTATAAAATGGTTATTATTACATGATTTGGGAATTAATTTTGTTATTACACACTGTAACTGGAACTTGTTTGGTGACACCATTGAGTGATAAAACCTGAACAAATTCCTTATTAACAGTGACATAAAGTTGACATCATTTGAATCTATCTATCTATCCCTTAGTCTTGCCGACCGTTGGGGCACCACTGATGACCTGACAACCAGTTTCCTCTATTCCAATCTGTTCTCTGCTAATCTTACTGTGTTGCTCAGTTTCAGTCCTGTTCACTCAGATGTTATCCTCCCATTTTTTCCTCTCCTTCACCCTCCTCTCACAGCACCTTGCATTATTGTCTTGGCAAGCACCTACTGATCATGTGACATGCCCATACCATTTCATTTTGCATTTTTTCACAATGGCCAATAATTCTTCATAGGGCCCAATGGCTTACCTAATTCTGTTTCCCATTTCCTCATTCATGATATGATCTCTATACGAAATGCCAAGCAACCTTTGAAAGCATCTAATTTCAGTAGCTTGTATCCTCCTTTCGAGATCCGCTGTGAGGGTCCATGACTTACAGGCATATAAAAACACAGATACAACCAAGGAGCGCGCCAGTCTGATCTTTGAGCTGATTGAGATGTTTGTCTTTCCAAACTGTCTTCAGCCTTGCCATTGCTGTTATTGTCAGTGCAATCCTGGACAATATTTCTGGTTTTGATCCCTCATCTGTCATGATGGCTCCTAAGTGCTTGAATTTATTAACTATTTCTAGTTTCTGATCACCAATCATGATGTCATTGACAATGCCACTGGCGTTGTTGGTCATCAATTTGGTCTTCTCTGCACTGATTTCCATACCAGTCCAGTTTTCCACCAACTCATTTCTTGCAAGGCCATCAATGGCAAAGCGTAAGTTTGTTACTGTTCTGTCTCCAATACTGATAGTTCCTTCTTGGTCTTCCAGAGCATGTCATGATTCTTTCATGGAAGATGTTGAAGAGAGTAGGCGAAAGTAAGCAGCCTTGTCTGACTCCCACTGTTGTCCTGAACCAATCTCCTAACTGGCCATTGAAGTGACTGCAATGGTGGCCTTGCTGTAAAGGCTTTCTATGACTTTGATAGGTTTGGTATTGATGTTGTACAGCTTCATGATGGACCAAAGGGCTGCATGCCACACCCTGTCAAATGCCTTCTTAAAATCTACAAAGACTTGATAAAGGGCTTGTTGGTGCTGGAGGTACTTCTCACATAGCAGTCTCAGATTACAAATCTGTTCAGATATGCTTCGCCCTGGTCTGAAGCCTGCCTGTTCTTCAACTATGATTTCCTCCACCTGTGGCCATGTTATAATAAGGGATCCTTTCTGTCATATACGAACAAACCATGTTACAAGGTGGCTACTGTTTATCACCTTACACTTACAGTTCACCCTACTCACATGTACTTTAAGTTTTAGACAGCACTTTTGGTCTAAATTACAAAATCATGTATATAAAGATTTTTGGCAATAATAAAATAGTCTCTTGTATATGGATATTAAAGTTTATTCACTCATTTGTTGAGAAACAATGTGATAGACATTACCCCGATTTTTTCTTGAAAGCTTTGGTCATAGTCAACTCGAACCATGTTTTAAATTGTTCAAAGAAACAGCTTTAAAGAACATTACCAAAGCCAGAGATAAATGTTTGTCCAGCTTTTTTTCTCAACAGTCCTGGTCAGTGTGTCTCTACCCACGTTTTTTTAATTGTTCAAAGAAACAACTTGTAAAAAGAACATTACACCATACATGTACTATGAAGAGATGCGTGACAAATCTGTGAAGAAAAAATGTCTGTTAACTCTGTTTAATCAGTGGTAGGATGTGTTTAAAGTTTTTCAAAACAATAGTGATCATTGTTAAGCTGTGTTTACAAAGTGGCAAGTACACGTACAATGTACTGAAACACTTATACTGTACAAAGTTTAGGCACGGTTTGCAAAAGGCAAAGCATTTGCAAATTGAGCCAGTTCAATTGATGCAATGCTGTTAACTCATGTACATGAAAGGTCTATAAAGGGGTCTACAGGCTGTCCGCGTTGAACTTGTACACAGGTCTGCAATATATCGAGGCACCAGTGTATCTTAAAGCAGCCAAAATCTTTTAGTATTACTGTTTTAAGTTTTAATACTAAAAAGTATATTATTATAAGAGGTTCATATAAGAGATTTTTTACAAGCTTCCAAACCAATGCACTAAGCCTGACAATCTCAAGCTAGGACAGGTGTGTCAAATGAAAAATATCCTACCCACAAAGAGCTGGTTTTAAACTCACAATCACATCTCATAGAACAAACATAGGATTCCTCTTGGACACCCACATTCTGAATTTATAAGGGAAATTCATTTATTCTGAATGATTGCATTGATTAAAATAATTTGCTGAAATATTTCTGGACTTCTATCAAATAATTCATTATTTATTACAAAAATATCTCTGCATGAAATCATGTTTTGGAATGCAATATTTTGAAATATTGTTTATTGTGTAAAAGAAAAAAATGGAGTGCTTATCAGTTCATTTGCAACAAATGAGACCTTGTACATTATGAGTTGATTCATTTGCCACAAACAGTGGATGTTACTTTGTTAGCAACATTGATATCTTACATTCATAGGGTTGATTCATTTGCTATAAACATGTGGTGGGTGGGGTGGGGTGGGGTTGCTTTGTTGGCTACAATTGTACACTACAAACATTGATACTTGCATAGCTATGGTTGCTTTGTTTGATGTAAACAGTTGGGGTTGATTTGTTGGCAACAATACTGATACCTTGCATACTTAGGGAGGGTGTTTCATTTCCTACAGTGGTACCTTGCATATAAAGAGTTGTTGCTTTGTTTGCTACAAAAATTAATACTTTGCACTCTAGATTGAACATGACAGAATAAAGCATATTAACCAATTAAGGGTATCCTTGCTTTTACCTCCAAGGACTGTAAATGCTTGTTTTATGTTGTAAAATGCAAGAGACCCACAGAAAAATTCTATAAAAAGCAAAGGAATTTTGGGGTCGTTATTACATCAATGATCTTAGACCAACAATGTGTCATCAAAACCTGTTAATCCCTGAAAATTCTAAATAAAAATTTTATGTGGAATTTTATAGGGAAAATTTCATAACAAAATCAGAAATGGATCAAGAATGAAAACAGAGATCAACAAATTACATGGAACATTAGCAATGGATCACCAATGCATATATACTACAGTAGTATCAAGTATGATATATATATATATTATACTATATATATTATACTGTGGTACTGGCAGATAGCTGTAAATATCTATTTCTCACTAATAAAACAAAAAAAACACTAAGTGATAAAAGAATCCAATTTCAAATTCTTTATATAAAAACCACTACAAAAGTCAAAGTTTGGCTAAATAACCTTCATCAGGACAATGCAATACATTAATCTGATGACAAAATATATTTAACTGAATCAGTGAATGCAAAGCAGCCAAAATGCAAAGCCAATTACAACAGATCTTTATAGAAAAACCTGTTATGCAACTAGAGAAGATTCAAATAAAGATAGACAACCCTTTTAGTAAACCACATCTTTTCAAAACAAAGGGTAAATCATAAAAAATATCATCTGCAATTGATGCATTATGTTCTAAGACATATATCATGACCTAAAAATTAATAAATGTAAAAGGATGCAAAATACATTTTTAATTACAGACCACATCACGACATAGCACTAAATTAGTAAATATCAACCCACGGTAAAATTAAATGACAAGATCACATCAGTCATTATTAGTTATTAAAAGCTAATTTAAACAGTACTTATGCAGATTCAAAGTCTAACATTAAGATCATCAGGTTTAAGAGATGTTAGTTGATGAGTTATGATTCCATGACTTTTCTTTACAGTCACCAAAGGAGACCATAAATCTTCCATATTCCCATTGCTCTTATATAGACATGCTGAAGAAAAAACAGGTTTGTCTTTGATACTTAACATCAGTGTGTTCTTTAAAGTTTTATAAAAAGTGTTTCGAGGCTACACCCTGTTTCACCAATGTTAAGTTTGGTAATACAAATTTTAGAGAAATGTGTACAATGTGTATTTTTGAAGAATGCTAATTGCTAAACAATGCCTAAAGAAAAGCATCTGTAGTCAAATACATTCTAATGCAAAAATAGGATATTTAATGTACATTTTTCCATAATGTATACTATTTTAATGCTTCTATTTCTTTACTTTTATTGAGATAACATCACGAAGCTTCGTTTCAACATAAGGAATTCTATAGCCAGTATAGGCCTAGTTTAGTAGTTTTAATGTCCATAAATCTTATCACGAAAAGCGCACGACAAAGTTCATTTATAGATAATACAGTCAAAATCTATCTGGCATAAATGGAATCTTAGTACAAAATAAGAATTTAATCAATTTGAACTTTATTATCTTGTAATTTGTCAAGCATAGGCCTAATATTTACACTAGCAGTAGCACAAAATATATAGTTGTTAACTTCCTATACTATATCAGTATATGGGAAAATAACTCTGCTAAAATAACTAAGTCATAACTCATTTATGAAAATGTAGTGTTTACATGCGTTTTATTTATTCTACGGAGTTAAATATTCCAAATAAGCAAATATCAATATAATATTATTATTCATCTATCATATGTGCATTATTTTAGTACCTCCCGCCTTCAAAAAGTCCGCGTTCCTTTGAACTGATTTAAAAACCCAATCGTCATGCAAATGTTTAATTTGTGCAGTACTTCTTTACAACATAAATAACAATAAAGCGATGATTTTTTCTTCAAATTTATTTTTAAAATGTTATGTTTGTGTGTGCTTAAGTAGAAGTATTTCCTTTGTCAGTCATGATGAGTTGCAAATTAAATATATGATTTTTAGTCACTGCGGTTCTCCTATAATCTCTGTGACAAAATGTCTTCCATGGCCATTGATTAATCGGTTACACAACCAAACAAATAGCATTTTTACTTTTTGCAACATATCTAATATTATTTCGTTTATTAGCAAACATATTTTAGTTTAGGTCTTCACTGAATGATGCATTTTATTGCTGATGTATCTTTGCTTGGTAATATGTCATAGCAGACGCATTTTAGGTTAGTACTTCCGGTTAAGAGCCACACGATTCGAACGAGACTCCGTAAATAATTTAAACAGAAGGTAAAATATTTAAAAATACTACACATAAGTAAAATCTTTTCAGCAAAATGTGGAAAAATTTGTTTTCTTTTAAAAGAAAAGATGACAAAATACACGAACAAGCGGTTCGATCTACAACACATAATCATCCAAAAGCGAAAGATCTTGGTGATTTAAAAAATCAAGTTTCTACAGGGGAAAGTATTGAATGCGGCAGATTACCTCATTTTAATAAAGACATTTCTGAATTAAGCCAGAATCGGATTGAGGGAATGCAGTTTGGATCTACACGTCATACAGATCAAATCTTATCTGCAAATGTATCTTTGAAGAAGCAAGTCTTAAATTCGAACCGAGCTGCAGGATTGCATCCCACTTCACGATCTGTATTGAATGCATCAGGCCCACTTCTATCATCACCACTGCTTCCCAAAATCAAGAGAGCCATTGAGTTGAACGAAGGCTTCGGGTAAGAACATAGGCTGTTTAATTTGTCAGTTGTTGTTATTTTTTAAGTAACTACTTTTAGACCTAATTTCTAATCAACTTAAAGTCACATTTAAATCTCCTGCTTCTTTGTAGCCGCATCAGTTACTGTCACTGCAATGTTTCTGTGGACGATCTGTTTCTAAACTATTGAAATTAAAAGGACTTGATTATCCGCGATTAATAGGGACCAGAGAAAAGCCACTTAAGGCTAGTTCACTTTTAATAAATTATTTTCAAATATACACATTAGTGACTTTTATTACCATCGCGTCACTCCTTTTGCATGCAATTGTCGCTTGCAAGTGCATTTATGAGCTTTTTTTTGTTTCAGTTTCCAGTTATACTCTTAAAAATAACTTTAATTATTTTTTATTTCAGGAATCTGAAGAACACTTACAATGTCAACCACACACTCACCTCTTTGCTTGCAACAGATAACATCTAATATTTCACAGCATAACTCATTCACGTCCACTTACTGATTTACTCTAAGACATGATGCCATTAGATTTAGAATTTAGTTTTCACTCAGTTTCCAAGACAGTCACTAAGAAAACAACATTATGCACTGTCTGCTAGATGTGCTTGAGTGGCAGGAGATGCAAATATGCAAGCAAGAGAATATGACTCTTATGAGTGGGAGAAAATGATGAGTGGATGCAAAATATGAACCTGTGTTGTGAAATTATGGTCCATGGATAATGTCCACTTCACTGCAAGGAATTTTATATTTGCAAGGAAACAAAGACATATGATTATGATATACTTCACTGTATGTGTGTGTGTGTGTGTGTGTGTGTGTGTGTGTGCATTTATGTATTTGTATATATTTCTGTGTGTGTATAAAATAACTAAACTATATGTAAATCTTTATTTCAACTAACCTAAAACAATAATATTAATAATAATAGTTAATACAATAATAGTATATCAATTATCACATGTTTAAAAGGCAATTGGATTTATATTTATTTATAAAAATACAAATACACTCTTTCCAATTCATGATTATAAAGAAAATTTTGTTTTATTCATTTGACCTAAAGTTTTTAAGTAATCTATATTTTGGTAATCTTCTAGTTACCAAAGAGTATAATATTTTAATAATTATTGTAATCATGATTCTCACATCCTTTGCTTACGCTATTAGTATTACATTTGATTTAATATTTCTAAATAATATCTGTCAAAATGAATTTGAATACTATTGCATTAGCTATGATTAGTATGGATAGGAATGTATATAATTTATAATGCAGACAAAGGAAACTTAAATATTCAGTCTAATAGATAAAACTAAAAGATTTCTAACGGTAAAATACTGACCCATTTAACTTAAGAAAGATATGTCAGTATGTTGAAGATAGCAATAAAATTTTTGTAAAATCAACAAACATTTGAATCTAGGAGGATTAAATCAATCCAATCAAAATGGATGCTAAAGTAAACAGTTTGCCTTTCATTTGTCATTCCTAAATCAATAAATATAAACAGTTTGGTGTCATCTAGATCTATTGCAATGGTTTGTGTGATTCTCTAAACTGCCTTTTATATTTGTTTTATCAGAATTGTGTGAAAGTAGTAATTTACCCAGTCAAACTATTATGGAGAAATTTGCGATAAATAATAACCACACTCAAAGCATTTAAAACTATTGATTTTGCCTAATGCTGTGGTTGGCATCAACCTTTTCAGTTGGTCTTTATTTCTGACTTGATATGTTATTTAACTTTTCAGTTTATAAAATCATTAAATGTATGTATAATTTCATTTTACTCAAGAATTAATCAAGTTTTATTGATAAATCTATTGTCTAACATAATTTGCATACTTTTTTGTTACTGTTCTTGATTATACTAGAAGTAGAATATTGGTAGTGGTGCAAACAGCCACATCACATGATGCAGAATATAATTAATTTTATGTTCTTATTGTGTTATAGCAGCAATGATAGTTAATTCTCTTTTAATGGACTATAGGTGAATGATTACTGTCCATTACATCACAGGTTGTTTAACTTGATGTTGTGTATTATAACATTACATCACAAAATTAAGCTTATTTAAAATTTAACAGGAATGTATTGTGGAGTTTTTTAGTTTTAATTTTACATGGAAGATTCATGTCCAATGAATAATCATTACAAAGACACATATCTAGTAAACATTACTAAGACAGATGTGCCCAAAAGCATTGCACAGACACAAGTGTCCAGTAAGTATCACAAAGAATGTGTCCAGATACATTGCAAAGACGTATCTAGAAGCATATAAATCATTAAATGTCCAGTAATTATTAAGATGCACATCTATTAAGCATTACAAAGGCACACATCTATTAAACATCACAAAGACCCATATGTCTAAGTATTGCAAAGATTCAAAAGTCCAGTATCTTGAAGACACATACGCACCCATTAAGCATTGCATAGTCTATATTAGTATATACTAAACACAGACAGGCACAAAGTTTGTTCAGAATTCATGGTCTATTCAATTAAAAATTTATTAATTAAATAATGGCATTTGTTTGGCTTTATTGTAATTCCATTTAAATTTTAATTTCTTATTTTGTACCATCACTGTTATGTGTTTCTTAAATTTAAAAAGTTAAAATTGTACTATTTCTGTTAGTTGTATTTACATAATCATAACTATATTTGACATTTTCATTTTGAGTATAGATGTAATTGATCTGAACCATTTACCAGTATGGAACCTTGACCATTTATCTGGGTTGTTTCTCTGACATTTCTATGGGTTCTCATATCTTTTCCATTATTATTTCTCTGACATTTCTATGGGTTCTCATACCTTTACCATTATTGTTTCTTTGACATTTCTATGGGTTCTCATACCCTTTCCATTATTCATTATTGTTTCTCTGACATTTCTATGGGTTCTCATACCTTTTCCATTATTATTTCTTTGACATTTCTATGGGTTCTCATACCTTTTCCATTATTGTTTCTCTGACATTTCTAATGGATTTTCTTATCATTTATATTGTTGTTTCTATGAACATTTGAATATAGTTTTTATTTCTCTCATCATTTCTCAACATCAGAGTGTTTCTCTATTTCTGCAGGATGTTTTTTTGTCCACTTCCATTGTTTCTCTGACCATTTCTGCAGGATGTTTTTTTTTTGTTGACCATTTCCATTGTTTTTCTGATTGTTTCTGTGAGATATTTCTCTGACCATTTCCATTTTTGTTTCTCTGACCATTTCCATTATTGTTTTTCTGACCATTTCCATTTTTGTTTCTGTGACTATTTCCATTGTTGTCTTTGTATTTTTGTGGTGTTTCTCTGACCATTTCCATTGTTGTCTTTCTAACTATTTCTGAGGTATTTCTCTGACTATTTCTGTGGATTGTTTCTCTGACCATTACCATTTCTAATGGATGTCTTTTGACCATTTCCATCCTTGCTTCTCTTAACATATCTAATGGTGTTTTTGCTTATAAACAAACAGGCACTTCTGATTTTACTTACAAAATATTATATACTACTATGTCTCATTATTGAATTATTATAAATTATTATTCACATATATAAGAAATATTTAATGTTACATTTATAATTTTCAGTGGAACAACTTCATCAAACAATAAAACAAAGGTGACAAGGTCATTTAGCTTAAATTATGGTCCAACACATCCAACTAGGTCTTCTCCTGGCAAGCTGCCTACTGTCCGACTACAGGGAGGACCTACAGTTTTGGACATCAGTCATAGAATTCGTCACAACACCAATACAGTGAAAGTTGCACCTCCAGAATTCATCCATCTTTCCAGTCCAAGGTATTAAAATTAAATTCTTGAAAGAAATCAGGTATAATTGTTTTATGACATGACCAAGATGTTAAAATAGAAGTTATCTCTTGAATTCCATTATGACTTTATAATTTTTGCTATATACTTATACTTGTTATAGATAGCATAATGATCAAGATATTAAAATGGAAGTTACTGCTTGAATTCAAGTATGATTTTATTTATCATGGCTTTCATTAAAATGGAACAGTGTTGAAAGTAAAAACAATTTCTTTCTTTATTCTAGCACCCGTATGTAAGTCCCTCTTTAGGGAAACTTGTAATTTGTTAAATATATCGGTATAGATTAGTGTTAAATTCTGTTTAAACACACACACACATTAACAAAAGTCTGACAAAAGCAAAGGCAAGGGTTTTCAAATCCTGGTTCTATACACTTTTTTTTAATTTAAGTCATTGGAATATATAAACTAGCACTTTTTATTAAACATTTAATATGCCTTCTTTTTAATGTTAGATATTTTTGTAATTGTATGATTATTAAATATTAATAGTGTTCCATTTTAAAATGATTTTTTTAATAATTCCACCATGCCTATATTTTACATATATTTTGAAAACTAAGCAACTCTTTTTGCTTGACCAAATTCCAAACAACACAACTTATAACTACTAAAAGACAACAGAACAAAATGTTGGTGTCAAGATTGAATTCATATAAATCAGGATAATGTAATTGTTTTTGTTCTTAGTGGAAAATTTGGAAGTGTTGTTGATAAATTATTTCTCATATTAAGTACTCATTCTGCTAATTATTGAATTATTACAAATAATGCATGCTTGTATATGTCCCTTTCATAATTTAAATTTTTCTTTTTGTCTTTTACAGTTTCAGAATGTCACCTGCGAAGCCAGTTAATCAGGTTCCACTTGTCGACACTCAGACAGTATTGACTGCTTTACGAGAAAGAAGGTAATTTTTAAAAAATAAGTCACCCCCCTCACACATTGATACTCATTCATTTTTAATTTCAACACACAGAAACACACCTGTACCGTTGCATGAAAATAAAATTAATTACAGATTTTGGTGTAGGTACATGCAAGTGACTGTATGCATACGCAAAAGTTAAAAGAAAAAAAGAAAAAAGTCCAAAGTGCACCAGAAAAAGAAAATTAATGTCAGCAACAATGAAGCATTCATTAAAAATTCATTAAAAATAAAATAAATGATAATTAAAATAAAATAACAGTGCTGCCCAAATATAAACTAACTTGTTCAAACTGGAGAAAACTTAAACAAAAAAAGTGTGCATACAATAACTCTTTCACTCTTTGAAAAATAATGTCATCACAGTCACATGGCAGCAGTAACAACAATAATAAAATGAAAACAAATATCTCAACCCCAAAGGAAAAAAATAAACTAATCTCAGACAAGACAGGAAAACAATAAGCAGTGATTTAACTTAACTAGGCATAAAAAAATTAGTACACAAAATAAAATAATATCTTAAATAAAATTAATGTTCTCAAAATAAATGTCAATTTAAATACATTTTTTAAAGTTACTTAAGACCCTAACCTACCTATGAGTGATAGATGTAATTCTTTACTCCATTATGTTAGGTAGTGAATGTTTTCCTTCAGGGCACCTAAGGTGTCCAGAAAGTTACTTACACAAACAGGTGTCATTGGTTCATGATTCTAAGCTGGGGTTGAAGTCCAAGCACAACCAGCAATGAAAAACAATAAAGTATGTTGCTACAGGTAACACATTGAAGGTGAAAGTATCATAGCTGTCAGTGTAGGAAATGTAATTTTCACCATTTGCTATTAATGTATCAAATGTTGCTCTCACTATAGCACAGTCCAGCTGTACTCATAAAGGAAGAGCAACACTGGAAATAACAAGTCACAGTGCTCAATTGTGTGCTGATTTATAGTAAAATGCAGCAGCTGTTATAGTAAAGATCACCAGTATTGCCAGTGCAATAGACGGCCACAGATGCAGTAGACTTTTCATCACTCAATGTTCTGTCGTTGATGGCTCTTGTGAAGACTTCCTCCTATCTCTAGTGTTGTGAGGGGTGGTGTTCTTTGATAATGTGTCCTGTGTTTGTCTTGATTTAGTGCTGGCAGCCACTTTCTTGCACCTGCTTACTTTTGTGTATGTGTGGGTTTTTCATTTTATTTTTTATCTCTATCTTTTGAGTGTTAAAGAAAGTATATTTTATTTGTTTCTGTAAGGAATGTGATGAGTGTTTTTTATATTTCTTTCATTATTGTATTGTGGACAGTGAAGTAGGAAGCGTTTCTTTGGTGCTTTCTATTTGACAGTGGATATGTGTTTTTGCTTGTCCAGAGATCTTGTGTATTAGGAGTGTTGAATCTAGTCGTAATCAGAAAATGGCTTTGTTGTGCAAGGTACCGAGTCATTTTTCAGGTCTTGGTTTATTGTGTATCAATTAAAAACTCCTTAATTTGTGTGTGTTTAATTGTCTGTCATTTTTGTGCCATATTTATCCCCTTGTTGTCTGCTTCATTTCCCGATATAATCTTGGGGGTGGGGATTTCTAGAAACCAAAGGTCTCTTGTAACAATCTATATATATAAAAAAATCACATAACAGTAAAAGCAGCCAAGCCTTTGTAATAACACTGACTTGGTAACAGCACTATTGCTATAACAAGGAATAACAATCCTGTGAGTGTAATGGAGTCATGTAACAGCACTTCATGTAACAAGGAATAGCAATGCTGTGGGAGTAGTGGAGTCATGTAATGATGCTGTTCAATATTGTCTGAATATAGTCACTGCCCTGAAAATGATTCCAGCTCTGACTTTGGCTCTTCCTCCTTTTACTGAATGTTGGGTCCTCCTGTATGATTTTTGGTGAAGTCTGTTGAACCTACTGCCATGACTTTTGGATAAATGTCACTATATAAGGATGAAGGAGGAAAATGAATGTCAACTTACCCTACTTAAAACCATCACTCAAAATTTAAAACATATTTCATTATGCAGTCTAAAATGTACTCTTAACACTAGTTGCAATTTAATAAAATGAACTTAATAATGAAATATAATACACATTTTGTATTGTACTTAATAATATAATTTATGACACATTTTGTAGGATAGTTAACAAAAGATCATAATTATTTATCATTTAATATACTAATCGAGCCTTTCACTCTGACATGCTTGGATATTAAAACATAAGTTTTGAAAATTAACTCTCTAGCACTATTTAGACTCCAGATCATTGTTATCAATTAATTAGTTACTGAAATCAAATTTTAAATCTTGACATATTTAGTCACAAGATCATGTTAATTGAATATTATAGTATTTACCTGTAGAGGTTGTAACTATAATACTTATAAGCAAAGTATTTATATATATTTATAATTTAATTAAATGCATTTTAAAATTATTTTCTTTAATCTAGAAAACGATCAAATCTAATTGAAGAGGAAAATATTGCTGAAGGTGATGTTTTGCAAACAGCAAAACGAAGGTATGTATTTTGAAATTCTATTTACAGATTTCATTAATAAGAGATATTCAGATTAAGAGGAATGATTGAAATGTCATTCATTTCTTTATATTTGTAATTCTTTCAGATCAGAATAACTTTAAAAAACAAAGAACTTTATAATAATGTAAGGCTTGTACGGCACACCTAAAGAAGCATGCCATTGCTTCATGAAAGCCTTAAATATTAAAATATCAAATGTTAATTATGCAATATATTTATAACTAACTGTTAATAATGTGCACAGTTACATCCCTGTAATTCGTTAATGTATTATTATGTCTAAATATGGTTATTAATCTGTCAGTTATGTATGTATTCTGGTATGATTTTATTAATGAATTATTTTTATCCCTGGCCTAATGGTAACAGTATATAAACGAATTATATCCCATGTGTAAATTTTACGAAACTGGTGTTCTGTGGCAGACGACAAGATAGCAGCCAGTCAAGTTCTTCATCTGTTTCCATGCCAACCATGCTAGAAATCATGCCAGATCTGACAAGACATAAAGAAAGTTTCTCTTCCCTCTTGCAATTAGAGAACACATCTCGAAAACGACCATCGGCACCTTCAAGTGAGCCATTTGAAGATTCCAATGCAGCTATTTCCCATCCCTCAGGATTGAGGAAAGAACAACGCAGTAGCATTCTTAGCTCCCTTAGTTCATCAAAGCGTGCTGCTGAAAAACAGGTACAGTGTGCATTTATAATTGTTATTAATTTTTGTTAATAGAAAATTAATTGAACCATATCTGTAACCTTTTTGATTCCAGAGATATGACATTTTACAATTTGTGTATTGATGTTTTTGTCCTCTTTCTTCCGAATGTGTTAAATTTGCTTGCTTGGTGATGTTTGAGACCTCACATATTACTGGTGTTTAGATCAGTGTCTTTTGAAAAAATTGTGATAAAATTCCTTGGTACTTTATTGTTTTAAATACAGAGAAAATATATTTAAAACCACTTATTTGAATATTATGGTGTCTTGAATATGCACTTTATATTACAAGTGTGTTTATGTAATGAAGAGCTATGTTTGCACATAGTTTGTAAAATATAATTCATTCTCTGAAAAGAACTTCTGCATTTTTATCATTTAGATTATACCTTTCTGCTCTAATTTTGACTCTTCCATTTTCATAACTGAAGATTTTTTACTTTTTACAGGAATCAAAACTGAGCATTTATTCATCTCGTAAAATGATGGTGACTAATCTGTATATTCAGATGGTGATATTTCACAAACTGCTTGAGATTTCCTCTTAGAATTCTGATGATCTTAAGTTTTAGTTCAATAGTATTATAGCAATTAACGTCATCCAATCGGTTGATAAATATCTACTGGCTGCACATCAAGCTATTGAGAATTCTGTGTCAGTAGTCTACTGTCTAGGATCAAGACTTGTCTCAAAATTGATTTCTAGGTTTAAAAAACACGATGACCAACATCATTTGTTTGCTTGCTAAGTTCCTTTTACATCAGAATCATTTGCTAATTTTTTTTATATGTAGTTGTAGCAATAGTTATTGCATAAATCAAATTTAAGCTGCTTTAATATAGGGAAAGACTTTGGTGACATTTCAGTGTGAAACAATCCATTACCAATATTAAAAATGTCATTTATTAATCTGAACTCTTGGATAATACTTTCAGCCATTGCATGACTGATATCACTGTTTAAAGGATTATTTTCCACAAAGGAAGAACTTAATATTGAATAAATATACTTGCAGAGTCTAGCATACCAAGTATTTTATGTGTAAAAATTATATATAAAATGTATAAAAATTGTCAGGATTTCATGCATTATCCAAAACATTTATTTGTGTGTTCTTTTGCACAATATTGAGTTAATTGTATATATTTATCCTCAGTGTTCCATGTTTAGTATCTGTGTATATTGGCAATTTAAAGTGTTCAGTAAGCAGAGTTATGCATTAGCTTAATAGGGTTTTTTTAAATATCAGACATAAGAAAAATACCCTCTTCTGTCTATTTAGATTGTTACAGAAACTCCTACTTCAAAGCGTTCAAAGACACGACCCTGCTTAGATAACCCCAAAAGTGATGTACTGAAACAGACGAACAGTGGCAGTGCCCTGGACAATAGGTATAAATAATGCATGTTAGAGTGCCACATATTATTTATATTTAAATAAATGTAATCAGAATCCAAGAAAATACTTCTGTATTAAGCTAACCTCATCATATTCAGATAGGCAGTAGACAAGTGTTTATGTATTGGACATATGGTGGGCAGAGTTGACAGATATATGATCTGAAATGAGTGAATATTTCACTTTTGCATTTAAATATATGAAGTCTTTGTTTCACAGTTCAGCATTAGCAGCATAATAATGTTCCAGATGGTATGCCCACAAAAGATCACATGACTTGCAAAACACTAACAAAATGGTGCAGATGTCATACCCTGAATTGGAAAACAAGTCATTGGGTGCTTTGTTTATGAATAAAAAGATTATGAAAATGCGACTGAGATTTTTAAATTTTCATAAGATTGATGAGGTTTGTTATTTACTAATGTAAAATTGGGAGTTCATTTATCTAAACTATATATAACTAATGTACATAATTACTTGTACTCTTGTGCCTAATCCAGTAAGATTTTACTTCATATTACTTTATTTATAAAAAAAAGCCTGGGGGATATGGGGATGTTTAATTTTATTTCTTCATAATATATTTACATATAATACTGTATTTATTTTCTTCTTTCAAGGATATTCAGGTTTATGACATACACTGTGTACCTATTTCTTGTTTATCACTTAATTATTACATTTATCATTTTGTTTTCTTTTCACACGTTATTCTGAAAAATTACAGGACCAGTATGCAATAAAATCTTACCACCTTTGCAGTATTTGTACATCTTGTGATTTGGTGACTATGTACATAATTCAGACATTAAATTTTGTTGTTGCTTTTGTGGGTTTAAGCTGTGTTTAAACAGTGGGATCAGATTAATAATTTGTGTTGAATTTTTTTTATGCAAGAATAGTCATATAGATATTAGGCAACAGTTGCATTGTATTGTTTGCAAAAATATTTGTATAAATTTAATCTGTGGATGGAAGCATAGAAAATAGTTGTTATATAGCTCACATGCAAATAGAAGTTTTAGGTAGTGTTTATTAATGGATTAGTGTAACAGTTACAATAATATTTTTTTTCTTGTCTTTAGTTTACCTTTACAGCATACAACTTCAAGTTCTCAACGAAATGGCTCCTTGGATTTCAGAGAGTTTAAAGATACAAGCTTGAGCACTCCAGTCAAAACAAAAGCAGTGAGTTGTTGAATTTAATCTTAGTATAAAGTATTCAACTGCCTTGTGTTTCCAACACTTTCAGCATTAAAAAAAATGTTGTTTTTAATTTAATCTTAATGTAAAGTATTTAAATTGCCTTAGACTTCAAATCATACATCAGTTATCGGGTTATATATAATTTTGTAATCACGTTTAAAGTGTGAGGTTTTTTTTTCAGATTGCTAGTTGTGCATAATTGCTTTTTAATGGTGATGATATTTTTTTTTTTTAAATTTGGTAAAATGCACTGAGTTATTTTTAATTACATCATTTCAACATGTCTGTTAAATATAGCACATTATAGTATGTTGCATTAATACATATTGTATGTGTACACATTTACATTTATTTATTATACTGTGTAACTTTCATTTGACTGGTAAATGACCATTACAACTTCATTCTGTACAAAAGGTTATGATCAATTTAACATTTTTTAATGTTACAGAGTTTCACATCTAGAAATGCCTGCAACAAATCAATTTTCTTTAAATATTAGTGACTAGAATATATAAAATTAAATTTTATATCAGTCACTTATTTTCTTATAATATTGGATATTGACTATTACAGTTTTCATTTCATACTGTATGCGAATGGTAATTAAAATTTGTGTATACTTTTAGTTATAATCTGTTTTTATTTCATTTCATACTATTCCCTAATGAATAAATTTTACACTCTTGATTGTAATACTCAAATAGCCTGTTATTACTTCATTACTGTTAGCTGATGGGTATTAAAACTTTAATTTCATAACTTTGACTAATGAGAAATAAGCATTAAATCTTTCATTTCATACCTTTGACAAATGAGAAATAACCATAAAAACTTACATTTCATACTTTTAAGTAATGGCCAAAAACAGTAGATTCTGTTATGGTTGATTAGTAGTTATTTTGTGTTCTAACAATGTCTTTGTGTAAAGATGGCAAGAATCCCTCTTACAGTTATCTTCTAGATATTTATATTTAATATTTTATTCTATATTTATTTAATACATAAAAATGTTAGATGACTTGTTATAAATTACTTGTATTAATTCATAAACATTGTTTCTTCTTCTTTTTTTAAATAAATACTTTGTACATTTACATGGAACATAATCTTGATAGAAACATAATAATGATGTTTGCAACAAACTTGTAATGGACAGATATATTATTTGAAGTACTATGAGCTGCATTTCACAAGTGAAAATGTTTTTCTTTTTCCTTTACCATTTTAATGCCATGTTACAGAATTAGTTACACATTTGAAATGTTAAATTCAGTTTATATTTACTTCTTTCTGTTGTGTCATGACATATTTTCTTGATTTTTGTTATGTATTTGTCTGAAAGCAGCAAAGCTCAGACTCAAATACTACATCCACAAATGCGAAAGATCATAACCCTCAGAATCGGTTTTTGAGCATCCACCCATCGTTTAACAGCTCTGCTATGAAGGTGAGGTCCAAACAATAGTTTAAAATATTTATTTTCAATGCAAGGTAGCTGCAAGTGCCATACAAAATAATGCCATTGGTAGTTCTTATGTGGTTTTATATTCTTGTTTAAGTGAGTCATCCCAAATGGTATTGAAAGTTGCTTGATTCGTACTTAATAACATTTAGCACTTAAGTGGTTTTACTTACATCTCGTAAATTGAACCCTCTAAATGCTATTTAACTTTCTTAAGTGGTTTTATTGACATCTCGTAATTTGAGCCTTCTGAATGCTATTTAACTTTCTTAAGTGGTTTTACTTACATCTCATAAATTGAGCCCTCTGAATGCTATTTAACTTTCTTAAGTGGTTTTACTTACATCTCGTAAATTGAGCCCTCTAAATGCTATTTAACTTTCTTAAGTGGTTTTACTTACATCTCATAAATTGAGCCCTCTAAATGCTATTTAACTTTTTTAAGTGGTTTTACGTACGTAATTAGATCAGTTTTCATTGTGCACGACATCTTTAGATCAGTTTTCATTGTGTACGACACCTTTAGATCAGTTTTCATTGTGTACGACACCTTTAGATCAGTTTTCATTGTGTACAACATGTTTAGATCGGTCTTCAGTGTAAATTAAGGTTAGATGATTCAACATTTCATAAAATACACAGTATATACACTGTGCACCATCTTATTTTATTTAGTTTTGAAATGAATGATTCACATGTCCAATGTCATTGAGATTCATATTTGAACTGTGTCCAGCTGTCCAATACAGAGCAAATAATTGTTATGTTTTCTTGTTTGAACATTGTTATTATAACAGTTTAATTAATACTATATCCTAGTTGTATTGCATTTGTTCATGTTTTTAACATTCATGATTGATTTTGTAATAGTGTGATATGCAGTAAACTACTTTAAAATTAGCATAATTTAAGTGAAGAGAAAATACACTCACCCACCCCTATGGATACAAACAAGCTGCAATTTCTGATTAAAAAAAGGGATGAAAATTTTAAAAGCTAAGCAAGATTTAATGCACTTTGAAATATATTGGTATGTTTTCATTTTGGTCAGGTATTTCCCACTATAACAATATATTTACACTTTGTCTTTGTTATTCATGTATTTCACACCCTAATGATATGTTTATATTTTGTTTGTGTTAATCAGGTATTTCACACTGTAACAATGTGTTTACATTTTTCCCATATTATTCTGGTATTTCACAATGTAACAGTATATTTACATTTTGTCTGTGTTATTCGGGTATCTCACACTGCAACAATATATTTAAATATGTCTGTTATTTAGGAAGGTTTATATTTTTTCTGTTTACTCAGGCACTTCACACTATAATATGTTTATTATTATATTATTATATTTACTCAGGCACTTCACAGCATGGCAATGCTGAGTGCTGATGATTTAGAACGTGACCGAAGAGAGGAAAATTTGCGGCGTGTCCATGATGTGCTGGCTTACTTAGATGAAGATGAAAGTATGTTTTTGATCAGAATGTTCTGAAGTAAAATCGGATATTATTTATTCAGATTTTTACTTTTGCAATATAGTGTAGGAAAAAATTTAGGTATTCTTTAATAATATATCTCTTAGTGCTTTGCTGTGTTGGTTAATATTGTACTTTTACATACAGTGCCTAAATACGCATATTACAACAAATTAATCTTTTGAAGCCTTAAACACAAGTGATCTGACTCTCTTGTAAAAGTAGTGGCCTCATTTTTTTATCTTGAAGCACTTTAACTGTGGTCATTTTTTCTTTGCACACTTTCAATAGGTAGATTTTTACAGTGCATTTTCACACTTTTAATAAGGTTGTCTTTCACTACCTAGGGCATAGTTTTAAACTATCATAATTCCACACCCTGGTAATAGGTAGTCTGGTCTAAGTACACTTACAGAAAGATGACTGTACAAAGTATGGATATAATTTCTTAAATATATTTTTAGAAGGTACAGATATACTTGAAAAAAATAAAATTGCAAGGTATAGTTAAACTTGTTAAAAGAATAAATTGACAAACAGTTAATTTTTTAAAATATACTTTTGCAAGTTATAGATGTACTTGTTTCAAGTTTCAAATAACTTCATTAGGAATAGATCTATCAACACATACATAGATGTTTCATTTTATGCAATTTATAATATATACAAATGCACTAATATGTTTTTTTCTTATGTTTGGCATATACTTTTCAGATGGTGATAAATTCCCTAAGAAAGCTGAAAATCCTCTTTCCTCATTTAATAGTTTGCTTGGCTCAAGCATCTTAGCTGAAGCTTCATCCTATTTATCCTCTGGTCCTGCAAAGTCAGCTACCACATTGTCCGCACAAGCTCCATCATTGAATACATCTCCTGGCAACAAGATAAGCTCAGTTCCCACTGCATTGACCAACACATTTGTGTCACTTTCAAGTGAAATGCCCATTTCCTCAGCAGTTACTTCAAAATGTATTTCTTCTGTGACATCAGAAACAGGTTTAACTTCATCATCCAGGCCCGTTGAATGTTTTTCAGGCTTGCCTTCCATTTTTTCAGTGGCCAGCACCTCCTTACCTTCAGATTTGAAAACAGCAGTCACAACAACTACACCACTTACAGTTTCATCATCACCAAAAGTGACTTCAGGCGGCCCTGCATCTGTGCAAGAATACACATTTAAACCAGTGTTTGGGGCACCCCCAACTCTTTCAAATGTTTCAAAAGATTTTAAGTCTACTTCGAGCTTAGATGCTTTTCCTTTGGGCACGACATCAGAAGCCAGTTCTCAACCTCAGGGTTCCATAGCAGATCTGAACACCATTAAAGTCACTGTAGCTTCAAATTTAAATTTTGGTGGCAGCATCTCAACACCATCAACAGGAGGAGAGTTGCAGAATATTTCATCATCAACATGTGCTTCAACCTTTGCTCCCACTTTTAGTTTTGGAGCTGCACTTGGAAGCTCATCATCGCAGACCACCAACAGTAAAGCTGGATTCACTTTCAGAGTAGCAGATAGTGGTCTTCAGTCTTCAAGTAATGCAACCAGTGGTCTAACATTTGGAACAGTAACTAACAGCATTCCATTAGGTAACAGCTCTTCAAGTGGTCTAACATTGGGAACAGCAACTAATAGTACCACATTTGGAAAGACTTCAGCTTCATCTGTACCAAGTTCAGTTGAGTTTAAATTGAGCAGTACTAATGCAGATGTCACACCTAGTGGATCAGGCGGATTTACTTTTGGCCAAACTGCCCAGCATTTCTCATCCACTTCGGATTTGAGCTCTTCTGATAAAACTCTACAGCCACAACAGCCATTTGGCAAGACAGCAACACAGGTCAGTGGCAGTCTGACAGGTTCTGCTGGTGCTTCCAGTGTAGCTTTTGGGGGATTTGGCCAGAATCTTCCACAGACAAGTGTGTCAGCTTTAAATCACACAAGTACCACCACACCAACAAGTAACAGTTTTTCATTTGGCACACCAGTATCTTCCAATATGACTTTTTCTTTTGGAAACCAGTCAACCACAGCTGGTCAGACTGCTGCTTCTGCTTCCACGCTCAGCAGCTCATTTTCAGCACAAGGTCCTCCATTATTTGGAATCTCTTCAAACACTGTAGATCAGAGTGCTACAACTACCACTACAACTAGTAGTGCTGGCAGTTTTGGGACTCCTGTGTCCTCAAGTAGTTTGGGGTTTTCTTTTAAAACTTCTGCAGGAATTTCTAAAGGAAACAGTGCATTTTCATTCAGCACAGCAGCCCCAAACACAAGTGCCACTAGTTTCACAGTTTTGGGTGCGGCAGGGAAGAATAGTGGTTTTGGAGCCCCAGTCACAACCTCTGCGCCAAGTGCTGTGTTCAACTTTGGAAACTCTTCAGGCACTTCTCCTAATAGTGGGATGACAATTGGTGATTCGTTAAAAACTGCTGCAGGGTCTGGATCAACATCAAATAATGTCTTTTCTTTTGGAACCAGTTCTTCTGAAACAGTGAGCAGTGCTGGTAGCCCTTTTGCATTCAACAAACCTTTGACCTCCACACCTACAGCTGGCACTTTCAGTTTTGGCACTACAAACACAAGTACTGGAACATTTGGTACTACACACACGGGAACTGGAGCATTTGGCATGGCAAATACTGGTACTGGAATGTTTGGCACTGCAAGCATGGGTTTGGGAGCATTTGGAACTGTTAACACGGGAACTGGAACTTTTGGGACTGCAAGCACAGGAACCGGAACATTTGGAACTGCAAACACAGGAACTGGAGCATTTGGAACTTCTAATGCAGGAACTGGAGCTTTTGGGACTGCAAACACAGGAACTGGAGCTTTTGGGACTGCAAATGCAGGAACTGGAGCTTTTGGGACTGCAAATGCAGGAACTGGAGCTTTCGGGACTGCAAATACAGGAACTGGAGCTTTTGGAACTGCAAATACAGGATCAGGAGCTTTTGGAACTGCAAACACTGGAACTGGAGTTTTTGGGACTTCAAACACAGGAAATGGAGCTTTTGGGACTGCAAACATGGGAACTGGGGCATTTGGGGCTGCAAACACAGGAGTTGGAGCATTTAGAACTGGAGCATTTAGTGCTGCAAACACTGGTACTGGAGCATTTGGCACAAGCAATCAGCAACAGCAGAAACTTTTCAGTAACACAGCACCCTTTTCTTTTGCCTCTGCACCGCCACAACAGCAAGCTGGTTTTGGAGGTGAGAAAAGTCTAAGTTTTAGAAACTCCCCAGCTTCCACTGGCTTCAATTTTGGAAGCACGCCAAACACGAGCACACCTGTCTTTGGGTCTAGTGTTTTGGCAACTAGTCAACCACCACCACCTTATGGTTCTGTGACTTTACCCACAACATCTGGCAGCACTTTGGTGATGTTTGGAGCTTCAGCCAATCAGAACAGCTCAGCAGCAATGCCCACTACAGCAAAGACAGCTTCTTTCACTTTTGGAACTGCAGGAGGGGCTCAGCCCTCCACACCATTTCAATTTGGAATTTCCCAGCAAAGTCAGAACAGCATTCCTCAGTTTACTCAACAGGCAGGGAGTAGCACAAGTGGTTTTGATTTCAGTGCTGCAGTTGGAGGTACGCCGCAGTTCAACTTTGGTGAGTATACTCCCCGAAACTTGCATATTAAATAAAAGTTGAGTTCAATGTAAATCTTGTTAAAAAGAGGCATCACTTGATTTCTGAGGTTTTACTTATGTGAGCAGCATGTTTTAAAACTGATTATTTTAGCAAAGTGAATTTCACTGATATAATTTTATGCTTTGCGCCAACTCTCAACTATCCAGGGTAATTGGGGCAAGGGTAACATGGCAGATCCCAAGTATGAATAATGCAAAACATTTCAAAAACTCCATTACAGATTTTCAGTGTTATTTAAGAAAATGTTTATCATTTAGGGCCTACTAAGAGTAATTAGAAACATTCTTTCAAGGTATTTCATGATGTAAAGTGTTAACTGTTCACAAGTCCCACTTGCCTTGAAAGAAGTGCCACACAAATGAATATGTCACATGACGTAATTTTATTAGCCTCTCATACAGTCTATCAACACTAACAAAGTTTGCCAATAAAACATTTTGCTAACTTTGTGATATCAGCTTATAAGTCTTATGTCCCATGTTTTGAAATTGAAAAATATATTAGATGTTTAATTGTTGTAATCACTGATTCAGTTTTATTTCTATTAGTAAAACCCAAAAATTAAAGAAACATCATTATCTTTCGTATAGTTTTTTTGTATTATTTTGTTGAAGAAAGTCCTATATTCTAATCACTAATGACTAATAAAGAAAAAATGGACTTAAAAATATTTAGTACATCTTTGCTATTTATCTATAAATTAAATTGGAGAATGCTTTATGTTATTGAACCATTATTTCTATGTTCACTAATTTGACTACATTGTCTATTATACTTGTGAATTTTGATCGATGCTATATTTCTTATGCTGCGTGTGTATTGGGTTAATGAATGTTGTTGCAGGATTTGTAAGTTGAGAATGTGTGTTAAGGAGAAAGAAGCGTGCCTTTTTCGTTGATTCTTTGGATCTGCTTCAGACTATTTGTTTATAATATCCTATTCAAAAGTTTTTTCAAGGGGAAATCTACTCAGTTTATTAGTAGTATGTTGGAATTAGAATCATAATTAAATATTTAACTTGTATTTTAAACAATTGTATTCCGCTTGCACATCAGGTTCTCCAAGCCCTGGACAAGCGATGTTTTCAACAGGTGTTGGCAGCACAGCCCCAAAGCATCGGCCTCCGTCTAGTCGTCGCCGTGGCAATAAGAGATAGACCCAAATTCAACAATATAGTCATCACTAATAATGGCCACGCATAACTTTTCCAAAGAAGTAATATGCAGAATAAACCAGATTCTACTGAAAGACAAATCTGGGCAAGTCCACTGAAGGAGTCACAGGAATGGTGTGGATAACTCTCACAACTAGGGCTGACTCGCTGGCAGGAAAGGTGATCTGCTTGAGCTGTCTCTGAAATAAAGCATGTAAAAACATACACAACAGATTCTCTGGTCCGTGTGGTTTTGCAGAAAGTGCATTTTAATGTTTGCACAATAATAAAACAGACTTGCTATTTTTTTCATATTGTATTTCTCTCTCTTTGCAGGAATTTGAACCTATATATTTAAGGGCTACATCATTTGTAGCTTTCAGCATTATTATAAAATTTCCAGTTCACTCAAAATGGTTTCATATTTAAAAAAAAAAATAGATATTTATATCACACCACTGACTGTCACTTGTGAAGTTAATGTCTCTCTATAATTTACTAACTGATGCGCAAAAGTGCTCCCCATTAATAAAGTAAGTACAAACTATTGAAAAGAAGAAAGATTTTCAAAGCGCAAATCAAATCTTTGCACATATTATGCATCAAATAACCAGTTTATTGAACAAGTTCACCAAGCTTTTTGCTGTAGGTTAGAATTGAAACAGGTTTTATTAAATTATCTTTAAAATGCCTTGACTTGTAGTTGTATTCAATAAGTAGGGCAACACACCCAATGTTGAATCATTTTTCAAAGACACCATTTGTAATTAACACGCTTTCTGCAACTAAAATTAAAAAATATATATATATGAATAACAACATATGACTATTTTTATCCATCAGTTATGGCAATGCAGCACATTTTTTTTTTAACACTTGAATCATGGTTGTATTGGTTTTGTGGGACTGTTCAATTTAAAAAATGATATTTAGTTAAGTCTTGTTTTAATAGACTTGTCTTCTTTCCACTGAAATGTCTTCACATATATCTTTACACAGTTTACTAAATCAACATACCCTATGGATCTTTTTTTAAAAAATCATTTTCTACAGTTGTACTTCTGTCTTGCCTTGGCGAAAGAATGAACAGTAGTTGAACATTACTTAACAGTAATTTAGGGTTGTTTACAACCCTCAGCAGAAAATGCTTTTGAAGATACTAATAAGACATTTCAACAGTATGCTGTGGGAGACAGTTAAACAAGACATAACTATATGGATTTTGTTGTTGTTAGAAACTGTAATTTGACAATAAAAATCGTGTTTTGTAGAATTGTATACAATTTTATATATGTATATATTTATATCTAAATATTGCATTTATTGTTTTCTGTTGTATCACTTTTGATCTTTTATAATATATGCTTTTATTAAATTGGGCTTCTGTATTTGTGCAATTGAACCTTTGTAACACAATTGTATGAATGAGATTAAATGAAGTAGGCTTACATAACTGGGCTTCTGTTAAGTGTAACTGTGAAAGGGAAAAGAATTGTGGGATTTGACTTCTGTTCATATAAGACAGGATTGAGCAATTTAGCTTCTGTGCTTTTGACAGAATTGTGTCATTGAGCTTATGTAAGGCTAGATTGTTGAGATGAGCTTTTTCTAATATAGATAATAGATATGCATAAGTGGATTTCGTAAGAGGAGTCTGTATAAGAAGACTTCTTTAAAATAGTGTGGACTATGTGAGATTTTGTTTCTGCAAGAAAAGATTTGTATAATTTTGAACTTTGTTGAGACATGAACGTGTAAATTAGGTATGTGCAACCTGCCGGCCCACGATACGGTTTCATCCTGCCTGCATAAGATACTCAAAAGTATAATAAAATGAGGCCAGCAAAATATTTTATCACCATCCTTTAGACTGGAGTTTACACTCTACACACTTTAGTTATTGAGGTGCCTGCAGTGATTTAATTACATGTGGCTTCCTTCTTGCATGACAGTTGTATTATGATTGAGATCTATATGGCTGGACACTGGTTGATCTGAAGCACTGGATGGAACCACTGTTTACAACCTAAAATAAGCAAAACCCAAGACAGGTCTTGAGACCACAGAGGGCAGAAACAAATACAAACACTGACCATTTGTTTCTTTCCCCATTCCTCCATCCTGAGAGGTAGTCTTAAATACATGACACACACACAGACAAGAGGGACAAAAGACAGAGGAGGCCCTTTCCAACTCATATTCAGCCAGTCTTGACAGGAACAAGCATCTTCCATGCCCTGCATAAAAATTAACGTATCTCTAGTATGTAATTTTTTCAATCATGATCACCCGAGACTGACCTCTTGCAGAACCCTGGTTGAGAAATCCTGCAATAACTTATAAAAAGAATTACTGCCATAACTGATTTTATTTTATTTTATTTTTTATTCATTTTATTTAGCCAATCATGCTCTCTTCCATTTCAATGCTATGAAATGGCTTGCTGGCTTAACTAGTGCTGTTTGGATTTCTCAAGCTCATTAGACTAATGAATAAGATCAAAATCCCATACCAATAACATTGACTTATGATGGAATTCATAAAACTAAAAGAAATTCCTAAGTGTGATGTCTCAAATTAAAAGTATAACAAAGGAAAATTTTTAAAGAAAAAAATACATTGACAGAATACAACAAAGTTTATGAGATTATACTTTCTGCAGGGTTAAATCCAACACTGCTAATGCAGTAGCTACTGCTACCAAATACCAGTTATTGAAATCGGACCACAAGTAATTTGCACAGGTAGTCATAATAACATGCACTATTATTTTGAAGTAGGTTTGTTTGTTTCTTTTAAAACAAGTATTGTTTAGGCATTATAATAATATATATTTAAAGCATGTCAGAAGAATTTTATTTACAATTTCTTTGTCAGATGTCTTGAACACAATTCCCGGTTACACCAGCTGTTTCAGTGTCGATCATGATAGCTTTTTTCTCCCAAATATGTCTCCCCATTTTTCTCCCAAAAATGATTTAGCAGTGCCAATCATGTCCCACTGTAAATTTACTAATGACAGTTTATTTAGTTCGAAAATGTGGCATTAGCAATTTAGTGATAATTGTTTTGTTAAATGAATAATTTCAGACAATATAACCGTATATATGAAGCAAAGAATTTATTGCAGACTGTACACAAAATTAAAAAATTGGAAAACTTGAAATTGCTATAAACAGTTTTGTTTTATTTTCAAACAAATCTGCATAAAATTTTGCATATGTTAATTTATACAACATCAGTGTGCATTTAGCAGAGCAGAATAATACAAATGCGTATGGCAAGGAATCTGAGAAAGAACCTTGACAGAAAGGATAGATAAATGCACAATTATGGCTATCATGGAGAAAATACAAGCACATAATCTAAAAACCTGCAGTTCATGGTCAAATTATCCATGTTTAATAATGTATTCCAGCCACCCATCCCAATGAAACACCTTTTAAAGAATCCTAATTGTGAATATTATAATATGTGTACCAAATCAAGAAAGCAACACTTGTTAACAAAATATGCCCTATCTCCAATATTCGACATTAGGGTGTCACGGATTTAATCCATAATTTTGCTTTGTTTGGTTCCCATCTCAAAGATGTCTGGACATCAGATATCCTATATTAAATAAAGGAAATCAACCAACAAAGCAATGATGTAATCAAGACAGCTTCTATCCATGACCTGTATGACCTCATGATTATCATCAAAAGAATTTAAGAAACCAAAAAGGCAAATTTGTCAACAACAGTTTTTTTTTTTTACATAAAAAAGGTCAGAACATCTTCCAATATAAATGTAACTGTTAGTTACAGAATACATGCTATCTTCAAATATGAAATCTTCAAATATTAAATTTAAATGACTGATATTACAAATATATGCTATCTTCAAGTATAAATTTAACCAACAATGTTAGTACAAAATATGTTACCTTCAAATATTAAATTTAACTGACAATAGTAGTCATAAAGTTCAGAATATTTACATCTCAGTCCAGTTTTTCCAATCCTAAAAGTTAAATAAAATTTGTTCAAAGCTTTCCACAACAATTATTAAGAAGAAAAAAAACAACATTTCCCCATAATTGAGAAAACACTCACACCTAATGCTGACTGAATGTATAGCAAGTAATATGAAGGTAGTGCCTTTAACCACAAGTAAGAATTAAACCCAGACTGTCTCTGGGAGCTTAAATAAATCCAACTATTATTTCAACCCAGTTCTGTTTAAGGCCACTTCTGACATTTGGTTCTCTCTCACAGCAGTGCTTCCAAAGCCAGAATTAGTCAAAAATCAGGGAACTGAAGTGGCAATTAGGGCAAAATTCTCAGTCCAAATGAACAGGGAACTGAAGCGGTAATTAGGGCAAAATTCTTTCAGTCCAAGTGAACAGAGTTGGACATTTTATTAGTACTGGGTGACTGATGTGGTCATAGACTCTGCCAGAAGTGATAATGAACTTTTGTCTGGTCCTTATAGTAGTTCTTTTGTTTTTATATATCTAACTGTTGTACAGGTATTTTTCATCTAATCTCTAATTCGCCATTTTTCAGTTTAGCAAAAGAGCCTTATAAAATGCTAAAATGGGACCATTGATCAAGGAAAAGTGTAAGAAATTCTAAGCACGACTCGGACTCACAGTTTTTCCTTGACAAAAAAACTATTTAAAAAAATGTACGAATTTGAAAAAAAAGAAGAAAATTCTTATACAGTGCTATTAGTGGAATGGTACAAAAATATATTCAATATTATGTTTAAAAAAAATAAGTCACTCAACTGTAGAAGAAAATACCACAAAATTCTCTCATCCATCTTAAAGCTTAGAATATTTTAAAATTAGATATAATTAGGACTAGGTTGTATCTCTAGTATTCTGATAATTAACACATTTACAACTGACATAGTGAAAAGATATCTGCACTGAATTAATGAAAGAGTGAGAATACAAGTACCAATCAAGTTCTACATTCTGAACAACCTACAACAATGGGTTCAAGACTAAAACTTCTATGTTAAGTTTTAGAACTAGATATCCAGTTTCCTTTCCAATGAAGACCACCAAGTCCATACGCCTCACTGTTTGAGTGCCTAAAGCCACAGGAAAAGTAGTTTGGGAGGGGGAGAAGAACCTAAGGAAAGACACCCAAATGTAGACCACATAAAAGAAGTATTATATATATAAATATATTTTATGTAATAAGAGAACCAGATTTTATACATTTAAGTATATTTATGCTGTTAATTCTTTCCGCTGACACGTCTTCTGGAAATCTATCTTCTGTTTCTGCTTTTTCACCTTTTTCATTTTAATACATTTTTAAAAGACACCTTACACCATGAAAAGTCTTTGTACACTGCAGCACAGTTTTAAAAAAGTTCTGGTAACTGGACATGAAGTAGCTAAACATTTCAGGAATGCTGGTCATATTGTACACACTCGCACACACTCAGTCTCTCATTGGGCTTGAGGTCGTTTTGACAGTGCTGCCACCAGATCATTTCGAAGGGCTTCTTGTTTCTGGCGACTTTCTACTGGTGTCACTGACCTCAACCCATTCACAATATCCTTTGTTTTCCCAAAATATATCTCATTCAGAGTGTTCCGGATCTTGTTTTCCATTTCCTGCAAATATTCAATTGTTCAAACAGAAATTATCATGACACCAAAGCACATGAATACAAATGACATGCAATGAATCTCTGGTTCAGGCACATTTGTATAGCAGTACTAAAATATATGATGACACCAAAACACAAATGACATGAAACCAATTTCTGTGGTCTTGGCACATTCACATAACAGTACTAAAATATGACACCAAAGCACAAAAGACATGAAACTAACATCTGATCCTGGCGCATTCACATAACAGTAGGTACTCCAAACATGCGCTGATTGTGACATTGTTTAGACAATTTTTCTACATTTTCAACACTCATGTTCCCTCTGTATATTGAAACTTTGTATAATAAAAGCACATGAAACTAAAGTTTGTGCTCTGTTCTGTCTTATCTGTCTATATAGTTTTAGTGATGATTTTGGAAAATATGTCTGGAGTACCTAAAAACAGTACTAAAATATGATGATATTGAAGCACAAAACCACAAAAGACATGAAACCACTCTCTGGTCTTGGCACATTATTATAATAATGGTACAATACACGCTCATATAATAATGGTATTAAATGATGATGATATCAAAGCACATGACCACAAATGACATGAAAGCAATCTTCGGTCCTGACGTTCGTATAATGGTACTAAACATTCTTATAACCTGGTTACTAAACACATTCATATAATAATGGTAATAAATTATGATGGTGATACCAAAGCAGAAGACCACAGAAATGATATGAAACCAATTTCTGGCATATTTACTTGACAATAGTACTAAATTATGATGACATCAAAACACAAGACCACAGAAATGATGTGAAACTAATCTCTGGTTCTGGCACATTCACCTGACAATAGTACTAAATTATAATAATGATACCAAAGCACGAGACCATAAATGACATGAAACCAATCTCAGATTCCTGTCACATTCACATAACAGTACTAAAATATGATGATGACACTGAAGCACAAAAGACATTCACTTGAAAATGGCATTAAAATAAAAACTACAGCTTTGGATTATGAGCCTTTGGTTCTGAAAAATAAATAGATAATTTTGTGATGATTTTTTTTTTATAGTTTTCCTTAAAAAAAAAAACTTAGTAAGCAAAATAATATTGGGACAAAATTATAATAATCAAGAACTGAAGAGAAAAACAAAAAAAGTAAATACTGAGAATCTAATTGACCAATAAAGATTTACTGACAAAAGTATAGTAATAAAAGTTTGGGATTGATGTAATTTAATCAAATTATCAACTTTTTTAATGGTTATTTTAATTAGACAAGATGTTATTTAGATAATTTGTTTCATTTTGAGCTGACATACAAACAGAAAGCAAGGTTATATTCAAGAGAGATCTCAAGGCACATCATTTTCTTCAACATAAAATTGCTCTCTTCTGGTCAACATAAATCTCAAATTATACATTTACGAAAGTTATTTGCTACATATACATATTGTCATTTTGTATGTGAATTAATTTTGTATGGTTATATCATCTTTAATTTTCTTATGCATATTAGAAGTCTGAATATAGACTAGAATATTTTATGTACAATTTGATTTTAAAATGTATTTTTTTCTTCAAAACTTTGCAAAAGTTAACCAAGAATAATGACAGTTGTCTTTCACATCACTGACCACTCTACTAAATCATATATAAGATTCAAACTCATATATGAATGAAATTATTAAATCACTGAAAAATTACATTCTACACATTTTTATACACTTATAATGGCAAAGCATTTATAAAATAACAAAATGTAATAAACAATATGCAAATTCACAATTCACCAAAAATATTATTCACACTGAAACATTCAATTTTTTAAAATTTATATAACCATTAAAATTTTAATAAAAATTAATTCATATTATCTACTTTTAAAGGGTGAAAGTTTCATTAATTTATTTCAATATTTTTTTGAAGTTATTTCATTCCAAAGTTGGCACTTGTTGCTCATATTAGTGCTACCAAGAAGAATGCAATGTGCTGAAGATTACTATCACCATGATTGAACTAAAATCTCCTCTTTTCATTTATGCAAATCATGAAATCACAAACATTAAATGTGATCACTAACAACAACAAAAATAATTTAATGAGATTGGATTTTCTTTCTTCTTTTCCTTATTTTTATTTTTAAAAATTATGAAAACATTATTTATATAAATAATGAATTATTGAAACAATTTTGTATTTTCTTGCCATTCTTTTTAATTTGAATTTTATCAAATAAAATTTGGAAGAATTTTTGTTCCACCAAGTTTCAGGACTAGGCAATTAATATAATCTTACCTCTACCATGCGTCCCATATTGACTATGTGGGGAGTTGAATCATTTACAGATGCATCCTGTTCAACCTATGGAAAATAAATTTTTAAAAATTTGTAAATAAAAAACCAGCAATCACATATTTAAAACCAAAATAATAAAATAAAACATAAGAAGGATAATTTTCTAAAAACTGAATTCAAAGAAACTCTTTACCTGCCGGGTGAGGCTGCCCCCCAAATTCATTGTGCCCGAACCTTCTCGGCTGGTTTGTAGCCACAACATCACAGTAGATGTCAGTTTATAGTGTGCACTTTTTCCACTGGATTTTTCCTGCATGAAAATCAACCAGCTCTGGTCATTCTCAACCTGAAGTATTCTGATCAAAACTCATCTGGCTATGAAGCTCTTACATTACTGATAACAATATCAATGCAAACCAAGTCACAGGACATAACAATACACAGAAGAGTGTTTTACATTCACAAATCCCTCTCCCCTAGCTTAAAAGAGGCACTGATTTACAAAACTTTATACCTCTTTAACAATGCATATTCTAATTAATTGGCAAACAATCCAAAATTCATTTTAATAAATATTCTTTTGCTAGCATTAACCAATACATTTTATAGTTTCTCATATATTTTTATAATTTCCAACTGGAGTTTTGGTCTTTAGGAAGTTTTATATAAGAGGTATGCTCATACCCCTTCTCCTCAATTAAAAAAACCCAACAAATTCTATACAGATGCAAACAAATTATTTAAGAGATGTTATGATAAAAAGTACCGATTAAATTTTAATAACAAAGGTTATTCAGCACTAATCTACAAAATATGGGAAATGTATGCATGAGCAAGAGTGCGACAGGCAATAGGTCATAATTCGTAAAATGTATCTGCAAGAGTCTTTGGCTAACTGAAGCAACAGAAACTGCTCAGCTGTCAAGAAAGATACATCATTCTCGTATCCTGGTTATTTGGATACATAAGGTCAGAGGGTACAAGTTTGAACAGTAACAAATTGGTCTAAAAGTAATATATTATTTCTGAAGGTACAATTTTGAACAGTAACAGATTGGTGTAATGAAAATTTTTTTTAAAAGTCATTAGTAATTATCAGAAATTAGTTGTTAGTTTAGACGATGCAATAAGCCTTAACTTGACTATTGTAAATCTCTCACAGACATTGCAATAAGCCTTAACTTGATTATTGTAAATCTCTCACAGACGATGCAATAAGCCTTAACATGACTATTATAAATCCCTTCTCTGTGTTCTCCAGGTTTAAAAACCTGTACCTAGAATTTCTCTAAAGCACCCAAACTTGATAACTTCACTTTTCCTGTCTTCATTGGTTTCCTGTTTACAGCAGAACACATAACTTGCTTCTTTTTGTTGTGCTTGTCTTCACTGGTAACCTGTTTACAGCAGAACACATAGTATAATTGCTTCTTTTTATTGTGCTTGTCTTCACTCCTCTGTTCACATCAGAAAACATAACACAATCTTTTCTCTTTGCTGTTTGTCTGTATTGGCTATCTGCTCACAGCAGAATAAAAAAACAATACAATCTCTTTCCTTTCTTGCATTTGTCTTCACTGGCTACCTGTTCACAGTAGAATATATAACACAATCTCTTCCTGTTGTTCTTGTCTTCACTAGCTACCTGTTCAAAACAGAACACCTAAGACACAATCTTGACTCTTTCTTGTGATTGTGTTCACTGGCTACCTGTTCAAAGCAAAACATATAACACACAATCTCTTCTTCTCTCTGTTGTGTCTGTCTTCACTGGCTACCTGTTCACAGAATAACATACAACACACAATATCTTCCCTTTGTTTTGCTCGTTCCTGTCTTAAATACCTGTCTGATCTCACACACATACATTCTTGTAAAAATCTGCGCTTATTATCAGACACCTGTTTTCAACACTTCCAAAGTGAAGTCAGTTATATAGCCAATATTCAACTACTTTACAGAGTCCACTATCAGGAATATGCTTCCTTTGAGGTGAGTATAAAGAGAGTGTGGTCATTTTCCAGAAAGCTCTCCAAAAACAACAAGAATGGTGCTGTCTATTTCACTGTTTATTCAAACTGTACCTTTGTAAATCCATTTTGTGTAATTTTGTATGTGCATTGTAAATCCATTCATCTGTTTCATATCATCATTCTGAATGTGAATTAAACATTTTGTTTTGTTACTTTTTTAGTATTCTTATGTGCTAAAGTAATTTGCAGAAATCTGTATTTAAAATCAGCTGTACACTTTCACTTTTTACCGTGTCAAGTTTCTGTAAAATACTGATTCAAATATTTAATAAAATGTTCACGCTATTCTGATTTCTATTCAACCCTATGTGATAGTCTCTAAGACCAGTCACCAGGCCTTTGCTGTTGCTGACAAAACTGGCTGCAATTCAGGTTAAATAAAAATAAATAAATAGGACTTTTATAAACAGGATTTCAACAACCATACTGTTGTTCATTTTCATGTTCAAGAGGTCTTGAAATTATAGACATAATGAATTCATTTCAGTGTCATTAAAAACATTTGTTGTTTTAATTTCACAACTTTAATCAACAATGATACCCAACATAACTGTTTAGTAATGACTAAAATATTCATGATCAATACACAAGATACATGCTACTAGTGTTAGGATACATTAAGAGACAAATTTACCTGTACTTCTATAACATGGATTGAATCCCAACAGCCTTTAATTTTTTTTGACCCATCTCCAGCCTTCTTAAGAAGAATGACCCCAGCAAAACCATGGTCTAAGTCCCATAAGTAAACGGATGACACACCACCCTCAAAGTACATCTCACGATACTGATCAAATGCACCATTGGCTTCCACTTCTAAACGCCTAAGTCGTTCAGATGGCATAGTACCATCATCCAAAGGAGGGTCATAAGTATTTGTCCATGGTGATCTGCAAAGAAAAGTAATTGAAGCGAAATTTAGCAAGTAATCTGCAATTTTCGTCATTAAAAATTGGTCAAAAGTATGCTATTACTAGGCTTGAATGAAAGGTCTTTCTATACCCTTTCAACTGAGGTAAGGGGTTAATGTATTCATAACCTGTGGGGAAAATGCAATCCAATCAAATGTGAGCTATCTAAATCACTCATTCTTACAACAATGGCTTCTAACGTGTGTATCGAAGCATGCTTCCTTAGGCAAATTCTGAAGTGAAATTGCGAAGTTTACACTAAATTTAATAATGCTTTATTGATTTAGATAAGTACTTTAGTTGCTAATCTTTAAAGGGGGTTATAGTTTTATTATCTCGTTTAATATGATTAGCAGTTTGTTTCCATCGTTTTATCGTAGTAGTGGATCTGTTAACGCATGCATGTTACAGGAACGAACAATCATGTCGCAATAGAGTGAACCGACATAAAATGTAGAAAAAGTTTTATGAAGATAGGACAGATGAATTACATATGTGGCAGTGTTATTATTTCACTTTAATTTTATAGGTGTTTGATGTGACTTCATTCATTTATATATGAATTAGGTCACTACAAAAAAAAGGAAGATTTGGTCTATCAGTATTTACATGTTGCAAAGATGCTACTTTCACTTCTAACCTTGAAGTTCCACATGTTTACTTGTTTGTTTAAATAATTAGGCCTATTTAACATTTCAACAATCTAAATATAGTTTATTTTTAAAAAGTAAGAAAGCTGAAATTATTTTAATTGTACAAGCACTTGCTTAGTTTAAGTTCAACTTCAGTGTATTATACAGTAGGTATGACTGGCCTAATCAATCCACATAAATCTTTCTTTCTTTTTTTTTTTAACACAAATTTTTCTAACTTTGGTCCATTCCTACCCCTTGAAGTTATACAGTGTCTTCTCTTTATTACACATTAAATTGCACAAATTAAAGTGCAAAGTTTTTATTCACATCTAGTAATGGTGTACTTTTGACCAATTTTTAATGAAGAAAATTGCAGATTACTTGCCAACTTTTGTTTAAAATTCATTTGTAAAATGTGTACAGAATAAACTAAGCCAAACTTCATAGCAGTGGATGCAGCATTTAATTATCTTTATTTTGATACCAAATATATGTGTGTAGCACACAAGCCAAGGTAAAAAACACTATATGCCAAAACAGACGAGACAATCTTGTAAATCTGCTGGGCAAAACTTGACATAGGTGAATAATTATCAAATTTATTCAATCCATGTACTTTCCACATAGAAAGCAAGATATACATTAATACAAATTTACAATCATAAGAAATAGAAACATTAAACTTGATTTTGAATGTTTGTTTGAATTAAACAATGCTTTGGATGTTGAGAAATCAGTGATTGAAAAGTAATGAAAATTTTCACTTTTATACACTGATTATTGTTGGCTTACTACTGTGCTGCTATCTACTAATTAATATCTTAACATTTTACGATTAACTTTTGTAAGTGAAACATGACAATAACTAATTTTGTTTGGTATAGAGCAAACAAAGAGATCAAGAGAAACTCAAGATTTTGACATGATATGATATGATATGAAAAATGTTTACTAATTCTGTGTAATTGCGCATTTTTAATGCATAAGTTTACTGTTAGTGCATAAAAGGTGTTGATATTTTTTATAAATAATGAGCAAAATAATATTTATCACACTGCAAAATTTCATGATGATCATGCAAATGGTTCAAATGTTATGGCCAGTTGTATGTCAAATGTATAAAAGTGCTGTCGTCCCTCATTTTGATGATTTTACAAAGTTTGGGCCAACCTGTACATGAATCAAATGAAAATAACATTCTGAAAAAAAATGGGCATATTCTTTATATATATATTTTAATATAAATGAACAGTTTCAATGATATATTTCAATTAATGAATCAGATATGCTGTGTCGAACTTCATCAACTGTTATTTCTAACTATCCTGATGGGTTTTATTAATTTCTGCAACTAGGCATTTATATAGAAAGTTAAAACTTTGCACTTGTTATCTGCAAGTAGAAAGGAATAAAGTATTAAACTTTCATAACTGCATTTAAGATTTTAGTTAGTCTTTATCAAGTCTAAAACTGGTCAAAATAACCATCTTTTTCACTGCCGACAACATAATATAAACAGCATATCTCTGGAACAAATTGAGATAGCTTCACAATTTTTATTTTTTTATTTTTCACGTTGTAAAAAGTTTAAATTGAATGCTTGAATATTTTTATTTTTTTTGTTGCCGTTACCTTAAGATTATGTTTCAGGCTAGCTTCTTTGAGCCAAATGAGTTCAAAGTGCCAAACTTGTGCCAGTGATTATATGTTTAATTTAACAACATTAAATAGTACAATATTTTTAAAATGTTCAAATCTTAAATTTAAAAAAATCACATCTGATTATTCATAAAATTAAAAGAAATGTTTTCATAACATTACTAGAGCAAGAAAAGTTTTGTAGCTGTTTATCAAATAAGCAATTGTTTGAATGTTATACTTCAGGTTAGCTTCTTTGAGCCAAATGAGTTCAAAGTACCCAAATTATGCCAGTGATTATATGTTTCAGGATAACTTTACTAAGCCAAATAGCAATGGGGTTTAGTGTGTCTAACTTCACAGTGTGCTTACCTGTATGAATCCCCATCCCTGTTGTAGTCACACAGCAAATAATCCTTGCCTACAGTCTTATCACGAGCTATTTTTAGCGGTTGGTCAACTGATGACAGCAAGTCTTCACAAAGGCTTGGTACCTAGGATGGGATATTTGTTCATCAATATACATAAACAGAGCTTGCATTTCACAATAACATGTTACAACATCTCAAAATAATAGACTACTAATCAAGTTGGCTATACCATAACAAAAAAATAATATACAAAGCTAGTTGGCTATACATAATAAAAAAAATAAGAGACTTATAATCAAGTTGGCTATACCATAATCAAAAAGTAAGAGACTACCTATCTATACTAATTACTATATAAGGGCCAAGCAAGAGACTTTACCTATCAACTCAACTATACCAGTTCAAATAAGAGACTTTACCTCTATTATAATATATTATGCCTGGATCAAATAAGACTTTATCTCTATTATAATTTATTATGCCTGGATCAAATAAGAGACTTTACCTATTTACCTTGGATATACCAGTCATAAACAATTTCAATGGCTGTACCAGCCAAACTATAAGACTTTACCTATCTACTTGGTTACATCCTGACACAAACTGAGACTACCTATATTTGACTAGATCAGAATCAAAAAAGGGATTTTACTTATCTACTTAGCTATACCAGTCAAAATAAGAGATTTTATCTAAAACAAGACATTATTATCAATCTACTTAGCTATACCAGCTCAATAAGACACTTTATTATTCTTTATCAGGACTAAATAAGAGATTCTACCCACCTATATGACTGTTATGAGTCAAAATAAGAGGCCTTACCATCTACATGACTAGTAAAGTATTTAAAAAACTTACCATCTACTTGACTATAGTATATCACTGATATTATCAGTCAAAATAAAGAGACTTTACCTATCTACTTGACTATATCAGTCAAAATATTTACCCATCTACTTGACTCAGTCAAAATAAGTAGCAGTCTTTACCAATGTACTTCACTGTATCAGTTAAAATAATCTACTTTACCCACTTACCTGACCAAACCAGTCAAAATAATAGACATTATCAACTTGATTATATCAGTCAAAATAAGACTTTACCCATCTATTTGACTCAGTCAATGTATTACCCTACATCCAAACAAGAGATTTGCCCATCCCCTCAACTATATCAGTCAACACAAGACAATTACTATACTTCAAATTCTTATTTGTAGTACTAGATTGTGCAACACATGCCAACTTAGAAATGAAGTAAAACAACAAAACAAAAGTCAAATAAACTCATGAACACCCACCCTTTGCAGGTAAGTGGATATAAGTATGAATATATAATGTAATTTGGTAAAAACTATTTCTGGGAATTTTATGTGCGTATAACTTGCCCATGATGCTTATTATATGCATATATTTTTATATGTTTGCAGTTATGGTAAAATCAATGTGTAGAATGTATTTTTTCCAGTTAATAGGTATTTCAATTAAATACAAATTTGAACCTTAAATATGTTATAGGAGAATGACCAACAATATAAGAAGAGACAACTGTCAATGCTGTCAGGGTCAAAGTTTGCATATCTTTGAACGGAATAAATTTTGTGAACTGCAACATGAAGAGAGAATCTGAAGAAATTATTGTCACTAAAAGTATTCTATCCAAGTTTTGAAAATTTATAAATTTATTATGATGAATGCAGCAAGTGTCTATGCTTAAAGCAAGTTGAAAGAACAATGAATCAGTATAATGACGAACGCTTAGTTTAGATTCTTTGACAATTAAAATATATATATATATATGTATATGTATATTCAATACATATATCCATACCCCAACTTTCAATAATGCAATTAAGCAATCTGCTTGAATGCTTTTATTTCGAAAAGCATTTTCAAACCCAAAACACTAATATGTATGCAGGATTTCCAATTTTTAGTTAACTTTTCAATATGCTTCAGTTTACAAACTGTTTCAAATATCTATTAAGTATTATGATCAAAAATTGATTATCCTACCTTGTATTGAGAGAAATAAAATTTGAAAGCCCCAATGGTCATAAACCTGAAATCCATGCCCATTATACGATAAACTGCTTGTATTGTCTGCTAAATTCAGAAAAGAACCACAATTGCCTTTATCCTGACCACATGCTGATTCTTCACCATATAGACATCTGTTCATTTGCTTTGATAAATTCTCTCAAGTCAATATTTATACAGTAATACTCAAATAATGTTTGTACCAATAATGAACAACAAAATTAAAACTGGCTACTATTATTCTAAGATGCCATATTCCAGAGTAAATTAGTTATTTAGTCTCCAAATATTCTTAGTGATCCCAGTTGGAATTCTTGGTATCCTATTTCAGGCTCTTGAACAACAAGTTGCAACCAAAATGAATGTCAAAGTATAGACAACTCAGTGATGGTGGTAATATGACTTGCAAATGTTCTGAAAATTTATTTAAAACAGGTAGGTTTAAGCAAACAAGATGGAAAAAGGGGGATATTTCTTTCAAAACCAAGGACTTCTCAACTAATCTAAGGGAGTTTATAAGGTAAATTCAAGTGCTTTTCAAAGGCTAAATAAAATTCCAGTACTAATCAATAAAGCTCTCATTTTCAAGAGCATTTAAAGGTTGCTGAAGAGCTTGTCATTATGTACATTTGCTTTAAATGCAATAAAATTTCAAAATATTACTTACTAGGTCAATAAGGTCACTAAGATTTTTTTCAATTTGCTGAGGTGGCAAACGTCGCATCAAGTCCAAGGCACAATCTAATTGTTGCTCGGTCTGCAATAAAAAAAAAAATTACTTAGTTAATAAAAATGCTACCCTCAGATAAATTCTTTCTCTCTTCTCTCTCTAAATTTTGTGAAATGCTTTTATAAGTTTTAATCTTTCAATGGCCATAATACTAAGAATCTTATTAAGTAATGGATTTATATTTTGGCTTGTATTAATTGTAATGAAATACATTTTTGTATTTGTAATTATGAAAACATCACTGAGATACTACCATCAATATTACTAATAATAACAGTATGTTGCATATTTAGTGCCCCTTCAAACACATTACTTTTAATTCTCAACTTAAACTAAAAAATTAAAAAGTTACAAAAATATTTAAATTTTTAAAATTTGTTATTATTCTCTGACTTATTTTGGGTCCCCCGCCCTTTAGTGAAACGTATGTGAGGTGGAGGTCATTAAGAGAAATCATAAAAATATCAGATGTGCATGCTAAAATTATTTCAATATTTAAAGAATTACTATATTTTATTAATGTTGAAAACAGACTGTTGATTCATTAATATAAATTTTTTAAAGAGTGAACACAAAGTAATGAAGTCATTAGATTTAATGTAGTTAACAAAAGGCAATGATGTCGTTGCTTTTAGTGTAGAAAAATTAACAAAATGTTATGGAGTCAACAGAATTCAAGGGGCTGTTCACAATTGTACTTCAAAACAATATTAAGTGGCAAATAAAATTAACACAGCTTTGTGGTCTTACAAAGTTACACAGAAATAAAAATAGTTATATATTTATATAATGAAATTTATATGTAATCATTAAATGAACATTTACAATTAATTTCCACTAGTATTTCTAGCTGTTAAAGTTTGTACAAATAAACCCCAAAAAACACCCAATGAATATAAGGAAACTAATTGATTTGATCCTTGTGGTCCCAAGAAAAAATATGAAAATTTGAACAGAATTACTTGAATTTTTTAGAACTAAATTAAAATTTAGAGATTAATATTACTATTTTTACCCATCTCAAACTATTTCAATAATTTGGTATACTGTACTGGTGCCCATCATCTACTTAACTAACATTGTTTTTGCATCTGGCACTTGCACTACGTATTTTTTTTTTTAGTAATTTTAGTTTTATTTTTTTAAAAATAAGCAATTTTGATATTTTCATTGTTTTGCTAATTCAGTAATTGTGATTGTGAGGTTCTATTCCTTCTTTCATACATATGAAAATAGGAACAAGTATATTAATTAGTCACAATTAGTTCCAAAAGTGTAGCACAGAGAAGCCACCATGACTGGAATATGTCAAATGACTGAGAAGACTTACTTCATACATGAAAGTATTTTTCACTTTGTTTGACTGTGCTACTAAATTTATACTTAATACTGTTATAGCACATGCATCTCAATTTTGTTTTAAATTCAGACTTCATTAGTAATAGTATACAACAGACACCAAGTATAGATGGTAAAACACAACTAGTCCTATAACAGAATATAAGAGAAAGCCAAGAGGTTAAATTCTTGCCATTTATGAATAAAGAATCAAAGAAAACCAAAGGAGTTAAATTCTTGTCATAATGATTTATGAGTACTTCTACTTGTATTCTATCACTATCAGTCAAGTATAATCTGAGCCACAGCAGAGTTTGTCACAATGCCACATATATGCTAGAGAAAATGTATTTTTCATTTCACGGTCAATCATTTTGAGAAATTAAATCTTACCGCCATCATCATAATGCATAGTTCCATTCCAACAACTAAGAAGATCTTTCAACAAAACTCTATACTTTGACAAGTTCACGACTGACAGGAGTATGACAAAATTATGTTAAGTGATATTTAAATATGATATATGACCAGCTGAACTTACCTTAATATTTTTAGCATGAACAAGAGTTCAACAAGATATAAACACATTTAGTTTTTTCATTTTAAATCAATGGAGATTTGGTTTTCTGAAAGAGTTTTAACCATAAAAGCAGTGTGAAAGGGCCTGTCCAGCCTTATATTGCAAGGAGCTTGATCATAAAATCTCATTTCATTTCTGACATGCAACTATGTACAGGACACTTATGTACCCATTATGGTGACTGAAACTGAAAAGTGAAGTTTCCCTCCACTTCCACACAATATTTATCATAGCAAAAAGTCTGTGTGTACAATACTTTGGCTCAAATTTTACTGTTCATGTCAATTCAGAGATTATATTCTATAAAGATATATAATTATAAATATAATTAATTGATGGTGGTACAGAACATTATGAACACTTATGGTCCAAAAGAGTCTTTCTGCTTTTATTAGTTTTATGCAAAATTTAGAACAAATGATATCTTCCCAACCTCCATTGGAGAAATATAAAATTTTCTTTGGACTTGTAAGATTTATAAGAATAAATATTTAAATTTAAGGACTATTTGAAACAATATCTATGTGTAAAATAAAATGTATACTATTATCAGAATTTATTCATTAATATAATGATAACTGAAGCTGTCAGTAATTTTCTATATAAAGGAATTTTTAATACTATGTCATTAATACAACTTAGATAAGTAACATTAAAGGTCATTAGATGAACTATGGCCAGGACTTTTTAGTGATAAGATCTGTGAGATATAATGGAGAAATTTCTTAGCTTCCAAACATGGGCATTATCTGACCATATCCCAATGGCATATCAGAAGTTGCAAATACAAATTAAATATGAAAAAAAATCTTCATTTTTTCAGGATGTATATTTACAAAACTGTCTACAAACATTTTTAGGATAAATGTTTTCTTTTTACTGTTTATTTTTACCATAAACTGGATTTATGGTTTAGTTAGAGTTGTGTTTATCTACACTGTGGAGATAGATGCTTAAGGTTTTTCATAAAAACCATGAATGACAAAGTAAATGTTGTGTTTATATCTTCTTTACATGAACATAATATTCCATCAGAAATCTAGTTTTTCATTCACAATCTGTCTGATATTGGTATTAATAAATTATATGTTTAATTGTTAAGTTAAAATTATATTTTCCCAGATATCCAATGTTTGACTGGTGGTTTTCAAATGAGTCTTTGAAATATGAACTAAGTTTATGTGATTTTTCTCTAGGATCCCAAAACCACTCAAGTGACAGTAATAAAGCAAGTGAAGAACTTACTTCCTACCTCAAATGCAATATGTAATACAGAATTAATACCAATATTTACACACATAATAGTGTATAAAAAGCTTGGGTTTTCATCATTCATTCTATATTAATAAGTGATACTGAAATATAAATACAATTAATGTGATGTATTACTGCTAATAATATAATGTGTAGGCCTAAATAGTCTGGCTTCCCTGAATTAGTGAATATATTTTTACTCCCCCCCAGTAGTTCATCTGATCATTCAGTTTAAATGTTTCATATAAGTTTTAAAAATATTAAAAAGATAACACTAAAATAGGAAAATATTAATTTAAATATGTCAATTCAGTAATAGAATAAAATAAGAATGTTATTTATTTTAGAAGATTATTTGCAAGCTAATATTTTGATGTGGCCCGGGTGCTAGGAAAGTATAAAAGTTTAAAAACCTAACGAAATTAGTATTTCTGCTGTGCTCACCGAATTTTTTTAAAAGTGTGTTTTATTTCAACCGGGCAACAATGACTTCGTACACACTTCTGTGTTATATATGCATTAATCATGTTTTCTGCCAATACTTGAGATTTATTATACTAAAAATACATGTAGGCCTATTAGATATCCAACGCCCCTTCCGCATTTTCCCCAATCGATTAAAAATGTAAAAATGCAAAGATGATGATCATTAAATGATGTTTTTAAAAGTGATTACAGAATAGTAAAACACTCTATAAGCATTTTTTTTATGGAAATGTGCTTTACCATTTTGCTTCTGTGTTGCAGTCAAGATGCAGGAAACAGTCACACAATTGGCAAAAAAAATGGCTTCTTCATCCGGGAACTAAGGGGTTTCCCAAACCGGTCAGTGGCAATTAAATACAAATGATGTATTATTGCCTTTTTAGGAATTGCGATAGACTCCAAGTATATTTAAATTAGTGTGGTCGGCATTAATGGTCCAAATAAAAATTTTATATAATTTTGTTTAAATAGATGTGAACAGCAAAGGTTTTGACGAGGCTATGTCGATACCCTATATCTGAAAGACTGACATTCTTATTTAAGAAAATATTTTAGAATTATTCAGTGAAACCTTAATCATTTAATCTTTTAAGTAATCGGCATTGGCCTATATATGAAGAAGCATTTTGTTTCGTATTAAAGGTATATGAGCAAACAAAAACTGAGATGTTTAGGACTATGGAATTTGAATATATTTGAAACTACTGTAAAACGTAATAAACAAAATATCGAAAAATATGAACATTCAAAATGCACCTCAGATATATAAACTAAAAACAACAATCAGAATTGACGTTTCAGCTTATATTGCCCTTATTAGAACAATACTGTTGTAATAACAATTGCAAATGAGCAACAATTAATTGAATTTTCGATAAATTGTTCATCATCTTGTAAGTCATTTAATTTGAATGCCACCATTGTGTTTATTGTCCGGACCAAGGCTATTTAGCACTTCTGCAGATATTCTTCTGTGTATCTTTAAGGCGTGTTGATTTTGTATGTTGTTTGTTTTTATTAACTGCTTTTCAATTGTGTGAAACAAGTCTGAAGAAACGTAAAATTAAAATTCGTCCCCCCCCCCCAAAAAAAAAAAAATCAGATGGGAACTCCATGATCACGTGATTTCCGGATAACCTCATCTTGCTGGCTAAACTATTTGTCTTGTATGTTTTAATTTCTTTCGGTTTTATTATAGTTTTCGTATTTAACACATTAGTTTTAAAGCATTTTTGTTTATTTGTAATAAAGAGTTTCTTGAATCTAAAAAAAAATATTTCCACTTACTTTTTAATTAGTTGGAGTATCAAATTAGTGTTCCTTTTAATTTATATATACATCTCTTGTTGATATAAAATAAGGAAATTAGTTTGTGATTGTTTATTTTACAAGTTAAAGAAATTATCGTGTTACTGCATGTTACAAGTTATTTAATGACTGGTGATTCTGTTTACTTATTTGTTGTCTTTAAATCCCAAATTATAAACAAAAATACACTTGTATTGACATAGTCATAGTGATAGTCATATAGTGATATACTGATATAGATTTATTAGATATATATTATGTATATGTATCTTTAGGCCTAGTTTTTGTAATCACAGTAGTAGCTCTTATTACTGTATGTGATTTAAAAGAGAAGAAAACTTGAAATTTAATATCGTAAATTGTACCACAGTTGAAGGTATAGACAGTGTCTAAAAACTAGCGATGGCAATTGAGGAGGTAAATTACTTATTAGGCTATATAAAGCATATTAGATCAGTACGTTAGTTATAGGCCCACTGTTTGTTTTGTATAATATTCTTTTAGGTTCCATTTAAAAAAATCAATTTAAAAAGGTTCTACTTTGATTACCTCTGAGGCTGAGGTCAACAATGATTATGTCATATCCATGGATAGCTTAGAAATCGTCAATATGACAAGAAGCAATGCCCATCAGAGATATTTTAAGTGAGGAAATAAATAAATGAATGAATATACAGAACAACAACAACAAAAATTCTATAAGAAACATGTGAATAGAAGTATCATTGAAAGCTAAAGACCAGGCAGACAGGACTAGCCATCCATAGAAATAAGTCAGTCAGTGATGTTCAGTGTTTAATATTCTGATTATAGTGCTCTAAAGAAGGGATTAGTATAACTCCACAGAAAGAATTGACAGCTCCACAGAAAGGAGAGATACTTAGCCCCTTGTAATTGTATGCCATGCTTCATTGGTGTGATCTGATGCATCAGCAAGTGCTTTGATTTCTGATTTTAACCTAAAACAGTAACCTTTGACATTATTTGGTGATTTCATGCATTAGCAATTTATGACTTTTTACTAAAACAACCTTTGACATTACTTGGCCAAAATGTTTGAAAATTTTTATGTTTAGTGTATGTTTATTATATGTATATTTATGTTATGTGTATGTTTATTATATGTATGTTATATGACATAAGAGAATTAGAGGTGCAGAATTGATATGCAAATTTTCTTTTAAATTTTGACTCCAAAATTAATTGCCAGCATTTTCCTTTATAAATATACTCTTAGTCTTAAGAAATATATATTGTAATAATTTACTTTTTTTTAATGAAAGAAGAACCTGTTGCTTTTTTAAACTGATGCAACATACTGCAAAAAGTTTTATAAACACAGTTCCCATCAGGTAAAAGTAATATACATTAAAGTTTATAGAGTCTTATAAAATATTATACTTTCCCATAATACTTGCAATATGGTACGTATACATTTATCTTAACTTAGTCATCATTTCTTTCATTGAGATTAGTTCAGGTAGCCTCGCTGTAGCAAGCAATAACTAAATAAGGAAATTCTGAAAACTGAATGCAAATTCTATCACTATAAAAACTGCTTAGTTTCATCCAATTATCAATCTAACACACACACACACATGTTTAATTACAATAAAATCTTTTAAAACTATTTCATTTGTTTTAAAGTTACAATTTTTTTAAATGCAAATTAACAGATTTATAATTTAATAGTTTGTTCATTTACTGTTTAATTGCTTACACTCCTTTTTTTCAGATTGATCAAGTGAGTAGCTGGGTAAAATTTTTCCTCTGAATAATAGTCTTAGTCTGACCATCTTTACCATGCCAACATTAGATCCTAATGATGCAGAAAACTCTGTCAAACTCAAAGTTGGATACAATGGGTACATATCAACTTTTTAATTTTATGTAACAGGTTTTTTCATTTAATTTAATTTAATTTAATTTATGGACTAGTATTTACACTCACTGTGCCATATTATGTTTTATATAGTTCTTTATTGTATAAATACATATCACTCATGATTAACATAATGAATATATGGCAGTTGATACATGGTTACTTTTTCTACCCACAAAATGTTTGATCTGATTCTTAAATTAAAATGAATGTTTTGCACCTGGATTTTATCATTTAAAACTTACAAAGTTAAAACCACAGATCATTAGCAAATTCCATTTATATTTAGTAAGCATGTAATTTAAAATGTTGGGTTGATCCATGTTTCTTGTTCACCCATGTATTCTTTGAAATTTATTTCAGGGACATACTTGTTACAAATATAAAATCAGATATGTCATATGGAGACTTCTGTCTTGAAATCAAGGATATCTGCAAGTTTGATGAATTGCAGCCATTCACTGTCAAGTGGCTTGATGAAGAAGGTAAGTGATTGATTAGGAAGTTAAGGCATGTTAAGAAAGGTAAGGGCTTAATTAGGGAGTAAAGATATGTTGAGAAAGTAATGGCTTTGACGAAAAGGAAAATGCTTGATTAGGATGGTCAAGAAGAAAGTGAAGGCTTCATTAGGATAGTAATGGAATGATGAGAAAGAAGGAGACTTGATGAGGAATGTAAGAAAGATGAGGAGGAAAGTAATGACTTGATGAGAAAAATAAGCGGCATGTTGAGGAAGATAAAAACATTATGAGGAAGATAAGGACCAGAAAAATGAAGGTTTGATGAGGAAGGAAAGAGCTTGATCAGGATAGAAGAGCTTGATGAGAAAGGTATGGGCTTGATGAGGATAAAAGAGCTTGAGGAAGATAAGGGCTTGATGAGGATAAAATGGCTTTGTGAGAAAGGTAAGAGATTGGTGAGGATAAAAGGGTTTGGTGAGGAAGATAAGGGCTTCGTGAGGATAAAAGGGCCTGGTGAGGAAGATAAGAGATTGGTGAGGATAAGGGGTTTTGGTGATGAAGGTAAGAGCTTTGTGAGGATAAAAGGGCTTAGTGAGGAAGGTAAGAGATTGGTAAGGATAAAGGGGCTTGGTGAGGATTAAAGGTTTGATAAGGATGAAAGGGCTTGGTGAAGGTAAGAGATTGGTGAGGATAGAAGGGCTTGATGAGGAAGGTAAGAGCTTAGTGAAGTACGTTTCAGACTACATTTCAGGGATCTTTTAGGGGATGCAGTTTTCAGTTTTGATTTCACACCAAGGAAGGAAAAATGGATGGGTATAGGAGCAAGTTTACACACTGGCTGGGTCTTGGTTTGGTCTTTATGCTTTAAATTAAGTATATTGGATTTAAAATTAAAATGTACATGTTTACTAAAGGACAGGTTAGATGGTATAGGAAGGGGAAATAATTAATCATTTGTTAACAATATATAGTGTAGAATAGGGAAATAATTAATCATTTGTTAACAATAAATAGTAGTGTAGAATAGGGAAATAATTAATCATTTGTTAACAATAAATTGTAGTGTAGAATAGGAAAATAATTAATCATTTGTTAACAATAAATTGTAGTGTAGAATAGGGAAATAATTAATCATTTGTTAACAATAGATAGTGTTGATGGTAATGTTGTTGTTGGTGGTGGTGGTGAGATGGACTTTACATCACTCATATTAATTCAGAATCACAAGTGTGTTTTATTGCATAAAATGTATATTTGTTCTTCAGGATAGCCATCCATTATATCATCATAAATTATTTTGCAAGTGATCTCTGCACTATATCATCACAAATTATTTTGCAAGTGATCTTTGCACTATATCATCAAATGATCAATTATTTTTCAAGTGATCTTTGCTCTACATCATCAAATGATCAATTATTTTGCAAATGATCTATGCTCTGTATCATCTCACATTATCTTGCATGTGATCTAATGCACTGTATAATCACACATTATTTTGCAGGTGATCCATGCACTATATCATCACAAATTGAACTGGATGAAGCCATTCGCCTCTATGAAATTAACAAGGACTCTGAGATTAACATTCATGGTAAGGAGGGTTAAGCAAGTTGACAGTATAATTAGTATTAATGGTTTATGGTGGTCAGTGGAATGTTTAGCCCTTGGTGCAATATTAAAGGATTTTATCCAATTAAGGTCTCTATAGCTACAGTAGGTAATGTGTTTTAATATGGTTGTTTTAATTAAAGATACTAGACTGTTAGCATGATTAATGGTTACCAGTCTATGATCACTGACACATTCAAACATTTAATTGGTCCTAACTTTTACTTGATCTGTCATACTTTTTGGCCAGCATGGAAAGAGAAAGACCCACAAATATTTATTTTTCCAGGCATGGGATTTTGAAATGGTTAGGAACTATTTTAATTCTGATCTTTTAGAACCATTGGGAAGTAAAGTATTTAGAATGGTCTCTATTAAAACTTTCCAGTAGCCTTGGCATCAACATGCAAGACCAAAGCAGTTCCTCCTGTATCTAGGAATTCATCTAAAATTATTTCCCCACAAAGTTGATCACTCAGAATAGTTATGGATCCATTCTCTTTGGCAATAAATACACTTTCTGAACAAGAGAGTCATTCACAAAATTATCTACCCTTTGCCATTGTCAGAAGAAGAGAATACTTCTTTATAGTACTGAAGATTTATCTACAAAAATCACAGTTCCATGCTGGATCCAGTTATGGCATTGAAGGTATCTAAGTAAATCAGTCAGGCAGGACCTGGTTAGAACACTGAAGATGTATCTACGTAAATCAGTCAAGTAGGACTGAAGATTTATTATTGTAAATCATAGTCACATAGATCAGCCAAATGTAGACTGTTTTTGCCCATTCATCAAGAAGGGAAGATATTTGTAGTAAGAGTTGATTTCGATATAGCATATCAGTAGAGATATGTATGAACACTTCTGTGGCATGCTGATATTGTGTTGAGGCCCATGAAATTAAAGCCTTTTCAACATTATACAGATGTATGACCTTGAAGTAGAGTGTAGTGGCAGTCGGTTTGCTAGATTTTACCTTTCAGAAATGTCTTCTTAGTCATAACTCAGGCCCTATGCTTATCTGCTACACATTCAGAGAAAACATACTTTACTGAGAAAAATTCCTGTAATGCAATAGACTTGTCCCTGCTACAAAAGTATGTTATTTGTTTTAAGTTAATATTTTTGCAATAATGCATTGTATATTTTGTATTACATATATTGCAATCCTTGGTTCTGTAGATGCTGCTGTTTCAGTAATGTGTTTAATATATTTTCAGTGTTTCCCAATGTCCCTGAAAGACCAGGGATGCCATGCATTGGTGAAGATCGTAAGTAATTTCTTCAGCTTTGGCACTACAATTTTTTTATGCTAACCTGAATTGCAGAATATTTTCAGTGAAATCTTCAAACCAGTTTCCTAATTTTATTATTTAGAAATAGTAATTTATTTAATAATAATGAAATACAGTTTCTTCTGGAGAATATTAAACTGTTGGTGAACTATAGACCTACTCTAAAGCCAGAAAATTTACAGTAAAAACTGTAGATCCACCCAGTACCACCACCACCACACTAAGATAACTATGATCCAATCCAGAACAATGGTCATTATGCAAAAATATTTGCTGTGCTTGAACAATAGGTTTTTGTAGGTCGGTTGCTATGCATTCTTTCAGCCACTACACAAACAGATGGAAGTCTATGGATGCTGTCTGTTATGCAAACTTACTCTAAGCAAGTGAGATCCAGCATTATAAACATAAACACAAGTTAAAGGACACCAATATGGTCATCACAATTATAAAGTTAATAGTATGGTAAATATAAACACAAGTAAAAAGACACCAGTATAATAAACATAATCACAAGTAAAAGGACACAATTATGGTAAACACAAATAAAATAACACCAATATGATAAACATAAACACAAGTAAGAGGATACCATTATGGTAAACACAAATAAAATAACACCAGTATGACAAACATAAGGACACCAATGTGGTCAACATAAACACACGTAAAACAACACCAGTATAATCAACATAAGACATTTGTTAATATGAAGCTTAGAGAATGTAAGGATATGGAAAACCTTTACTAAACCTGGGGAAAAAATAAGGAAAATAAAGTTTTTTGTTTCATAAGCCTGGAGTTTTGCTCCAGCATTAATATACAGATTTGATAGGAACTCTAAGTGAAATGAATTTAAGTATATGGAAAAGGATACTAAGAAAAGGAATTTATATCAGTGAAACAGAGCCCTAGGTAAAACAGATTCATATCCATGTAACAGCCCTAAGTATAGGGATTTATGTTTATGAAACAGAGTCCTAAGTAAGAGGGAATTATATCTCCAGAAAAGGACACTAAGTAAGGGATTTATGTTATGGAAAATGACACTAAGCAAAAGGGATTTATGTCAATGGAAAAGGACACTAAATAAGGGATTTATGTTATGGAAAATGACACTAAGCAAAAGGGAAAAGGACACTAAATAAGGGGACTAAGTCAAAGGGATTTATGTATGTGTGTACAAAAGGGATATTGAGTAAATATTGTCAGTATGAGAAAAAAATAAAAATTTGAGTAAGACATAAATTGTTGCAAATATTAATCTGTTTATTTAGACTTTGTTTGCCCTAGCAATATGTGTGTGTGCGCATGTGTATGTATATATATATTGGTTTACTGATAATGATCAAATAGTTTTGTGTAAAAACTGTTAAAATGATTTTGTTGCTAATATTTATATATGTTGCTGTAATTTTTTTTATAGGTAATATATATCGGCGTGGAGCCAGGAGATGGCGAAAATTATATGTTTACAATGGTCATTCATACCAGGCAAAAAGGTTCTCCAGGGTATGTTAGTTGCCAACTTTGAATAAAATGTATTTCTACATAATTTTTTAAACTCTTTCATAAAACATAAAATATGAAAATGCTCAAATGTAATTGAATCAGTATCACTGGTTGTAAAGAAAGCAGATTAAACAATCTTGACAAGTTCTAGTATTTTAAACAATATTTACTACTGGATTGAATGGACTCAGCCTCGGAATATTTGTTTTGATCTGTGATTTGGTGTGTAATGTCACAGTTCAGTCACCAGTTATCTGAGTTACATTGCTATATTCTGTCTTCTCTGTTGTGTGGGTGTTATAATATTTGTATCGGTATGTAATTTGTTTCATAAATTAAAATGCAGTCAACAATCAGAACATTTATATTGATCTGTGATATGTTGTGTAAATTACAATGCAGTAGTCTATCAGAAAATGCATATTGATTTGTGGTATGTTGTTTAAATTACAATTCAATAGTCTGTCAGAATATTTATATTGATTTGAGTTGTGTTGTAATTATTACACTGCAGTCCTCTGAAAGCATTTATATTCAACTGTGTTCTGTTATGTTAATTACAATACCATCATCTGTAATTACATTTTTATTGATCTGTGATCTGTTGTGTTAATTACAATACCGTCATCTGTAATTACATCTTTATTGATCTGTGATCTGTTGTGTTAATTACAAGAACTATCATCTGTCATTACATTTATATTGATCTGTGATCTATTGTGCTAATTACAATACCATCACCTGTCATTACATTTTTATTGATCTGTGTTCTGTTGTGTTAATTACAAGAACCATTGTGTGTCATTACATTTATATTGATCTGTGATCTGTTTATATTCATCTGTTGTGCAAATTACAGTGTAATCATCTGTCATATATTTTTTCTTGATCTGTGGCCTGTTGCATATGTAGCATTGCATTCAACTATTATATTAGTTATAATCTTCTTTTCTGTGTTCTGCACTCTTCTGTGTAAATGTCAAAATGTTTTTTATTGTTCTATAATCTGTTGTATAAATTAATTGCAATCATCTGTCAGAACATTTATATCGATCTGTGATCAGTTATGCAAATAACAGTGCAGTTATTTGTGAAAACATTTGTATGGTGTGTGACCTCTTGTATAAATTACAGTGCAGAAATATGTCAGAGCATTTTTAGTTTGATCTTTGATCATCTGTTTAAATTACTATTACACAATTTGTCAGAACATTTGTGTTGATCTATGACCTTTTGAATAAGGTGCACTTTTCAAGAACATTTTGCTGGTTTGTTTTGATAGTTAAAATATGCCTGTCTCACAATATTTCTATTTGTTTTATTAGTTAAAATATGCCTGTCTCAGAACATTTTTATTGATTTATTTTGTTAGTTAAAATATGCCTCTCTCAGAACGTTTGTTAAAATATGCCTGTCACAGTATTTATGTTCATTTCTTTTTATAGTTAAAATATGCCTGTATCACAACATTTCTTGTTGATTTGTTTTATTATTTAAAATATACCTGTCCCTCACAGCATTTGTGTTGATTTGTTTTGTTAGTTAAAAATATGCCTGTCTCACAGAACATTATGTTGATCAGTGTTATGTTGTATAAGTTACAATGTGCTTATCTGTGAAAAGAATTTTGTTGATACAGCACAGTCTTCTGTCAGAGTATTCACTTGAGTACTGTGAACTGTTATGTAAATTACTCTACAGACTGTTTATTTTTCTTGATCATTGACCTTTAAAATGCTTTGTTTGTAACTGTTGAACTGTTTTGCATAACTTAAAATCACTGATTATTTATTTTTCTTGATAAATGATCTGTGAACTGCTTCACAGCTTATGGCCATTGTTGTTACCTGATTATGATCACAGATATCAGAATGTTTGCTTTAGCTGATAGAGACCTGTTAGATAATTTATAACTTAAGATAGAGTGAATGTTATTTGTTGAGTGGTATTGCATTAAATATGGCAACCTATAGCACATAATACAATGAAAGATGGTAAATTTGAGAATACCACTTAATCCAGTATTTTTTTTGTCAAATGGATATAAAATTTTAAAAGATGAGTGACTTTACAACAATTGGATCTTTTCTAAGATGTTTATTTGAGTGTAGGTGTTTACTTGAGTACTGATGAATGATGATAATTGACAAATCGATGGATTTTTTAATAACAGAAGGCTCAGTGTGCTTATTGCGCAGATCGTATATGGGGATTGGGTCGCCAAGGCTTCAAGTGCACACGTTGCAGAGTCTTAGTTCATAAGCGTTGCCACAAACTGTTCAAGTTACACTGTGGATCCAGCATTGTAAGTATTTTCATGTTTGGGTGGTTGGCTTTAAGATGTCTGTTATATATAGAAATAATGATAAAACTGAAAGCATGCTTATTGCCTCAGACAGAATTTCAAAAGCCAAAACCTCAGCCTATACCAGTGTCACTGACACATTCTTGGGGGTAGCTGGGGCAATTGACTAGAAGCTCGGCCCTTGCTGATAGTCCCAGTCCTAGTCTCGACTGAGTGCATGAAATAAAAAAACAGATATGGTTCTTTATATCATTGAAAAGAGTTGATCAAGAATAGGTTTGACCCTCTCCTAGCATGCAGTAGATAGTGATGAAACCTTTTTAATTTATTTTTTTCTTTCTTATATTGCCTGACTACATAGAAGTAAAATTAGGGCCCTCACTGGGTGTGACTTAGGGGCCTGAAATTCTTAGCAAACTTTTGAATATCCATTATATTTAGAAACTTAGAAAATTTTGTGTTGTTTTCATAGTGCATTTATATTTTTTACTGCACTTGTATATCCTAAGTACTAACTAACAAAAGTCTAGATTGGCGAAGATGAGATGACTCTGTTTACAGCTCTATGACATGTGATGCTGGAACAAGTTGATGGGGTTTTTTTTGTTGTGTTTTAAAGCCATGAAATTATTTTGCCTTATGGCAGGAAATTAAAGTTAAATGACTCTTCAATTCCATCACCTCCAAAAAGACACCTCCACATATTCACCATTTCCAAATAAGACACTACCACATATTCACCACTTCCAAATAAGACATCACCACATATTCACCACTTCCAAAGAAGGCACCACCACATATTCACCACTTCCAAAGAAGACACCAACATATATTCACCACTTCCAAAGAAGACACAGCCACATATTCACCACTTCCAAAGAAGACACCACCACAAAATGACCACTTCCAAATAAGACACCACCAATGTTCACCACTTCCAAATTAGAAAAAATAAGTCACAGTATTGACCCTGTTTACAGCTATGTGACACATGATACTGGAAAAACTGGCATTCTTTTGTTGTATTTTGAAGCTGTGAAATTATTTTGCCTTATGGCAGGATATGAAAGTTAAATGATTCATTTCCATCACTTCAAATAAGACACCACCACATGTTCACCACTTCCAAATTAGAAAAAAATAATCAGTATATTCCTAATATTTTTTATTCATTTTTTTTCATTGTAATCTAGTATTCTGACAACAACTATTATTTCAAGAGTTAAATGCCCTTTTTTTAAAACCTATTTTAGCATTTAGCAGAAACAATGCAACTACCAGTAAACTCGAAAGAAAAAGTGGCTGGCCCAGAGCCAAATGGATCATCTCAGCCAGGTGTGTTTAATGTATTTGATGAAACTAGAAGTGTGTTTCATGTTTCAGTTATTTCAAGCAGATATGTGTTGAATGTTTTAGTTGTCATTTTCATTGTCATAAGTGTGTATTTCTTTAATGATTTAGTTATAGCAGTTAAATGTTTCCTTTGAGCCATCTATTTGTTTAATATTTTAATCTTCATATCTAGGTGTACATTTAATGTTTTACTCATTGCATCCAGTTGAGGTTTTAATGTTTTAGTCATCACAGAAAGGCTTGTGCTTAACATTTTAGTCATCATAGCTTGACATGTATGATGTTTTAGTCATTGCAACCAGGTGTGTGTTTAGTTTTAGTTGATGCAAATAGGTGTATGTAATATTTTAATCACTGAATCTAAGTTAATGTTTTAGTCATTTCAACAAAGTATTTTATGTTTCCATCATTACAGCCAGATTTGTTTAATGTTTTAGTCTTAGCAATGAAGTGTGTTTCATGTAGTACTCATGTCTCATAACAAGATATTTAAACATTTGGTTTTTGCAATTAGATGTGTTTAATGTTTTAATCATCACCAGCAGGTTTAAGATTTTTAGTCACCACAACCAGGTGTATGTCGAATGTTATAGTCATTGCAGCCAGGTGTATGTTGGATGTTTTAATTATTGCAGCCAGGTGTATGTTGGATGTTTTAGTTATTGCAGCCAGGTGTATTTAATATATATATATATTTTAGTCATCAGAGCCAGGTGTGTTGAATTTTCACAGCCAGGTTTATTTAATGTTTCTGAACCAGGGTATGTTATTAATTATAACATCTCAGATTATTTGTGTTTCTATACCATGTTTGTTTAATGTTTCTGAACCAGGGTATGTTATTAATTTTGTAACATCTCAGGTTAATTGTGTTTCTATACCATGTTTGTTTAATATAAAGTTCTTAGGGTTTTATTTTTTACTTTTTCCTATTTTTTGGCATGATTTGAGGCAAAATGATCAGGGTGTGCACATTTTCCAAGATCACAGAACATTTTTATTGCTCCACACAAAAAAGCTTATTTATTTGTAATTTTCACTTAAAAAATCATATTGGTAAACTACTGCTTTTTTTGATTTTAGGACACCGAAACTATGCTGTAACTTATGAAATGGGGAAAGAGGTGAGAGTCTTGATATGTGTGTTTATATGTATGTGGACGTTTGTGTGTGTGTGTAGAGAGAATGTTCACACATTTGTTCATGATTATGTTATGTGCTGTGTTGATTTGCTTTTATATTTGCTGTTATTGCACGTCTAATAGAATTATTCTTTTGTTGTTGAACTACCAATTGTTGAAGTTTGTAGAAAAAATCCACTATTTCTAGTAGATAGAATTTACAGACCAATATATCTCCAGTTATGACTGGAAAAAAAACAGCCATTTCTTTTATTAAAATTTAAAAACAATCACCCACTCCACCCTCCTTAGGTGTGTAAAAATAATAATCTAAGAAAAAAATCCCACTTATCACACACTCCATAGCTATTTCTAATATTTTAAAATGGAAACTAGTTATTTTACTGTTCATTAACTCTTATCATGTTATGATGATTTTTGAGGAATTTTGCTTGATTGCTTATAGGTTAAAAAATGGTATTGTTTTGTTTTTTTTCCTGGTTATATCACTTATTTATTAATGTTAGAAATTCTTATTTTAAAATTCAGAATTACATTTTGTGAAAAACTTAATACTAGTAGATTTTACATCAATGAAATGAAATAAATTATTGATTGTAGCAGTTATTTTATGATTATTTTTATTATTGCCAAATCTTTAAACCAAACAAACATGTAATATTCTTCATGTCTGTATCCTGATTAGGATAATTTAAATAAATTACCATATACATGTAATCACTTGGTAGGTACAACAAAATCACAAATAAACACATCTACAAGTTTAATTGCAGGAAATAGAAGAAAAATAAAATAAAATTTTTCAGTTACATAAAAATGACTGAAACTTCATTTTTTGTGTGTGTAAATTAGTGACATTAGAATCACACGTTCACACTCTACCATAGCATGGTTATGTCCCTTATGTGTGGATGAAATGTGGATTTAATAAGAAAACAGGCTTTTGTTTGTAAAAACAGTGGTCTGCTTGTGAACAAATAACTGTGTTTTAATAATTCTTTCACCAAGATCTAATTTAGATCTGTTGTTCCATTGTCATTATTAAAATAAACAAAAGAACTCCAGTGGTCTGCTTATGGATAAATAGTTTTAAATAATTCTTTACTCTCTCTCTCTCACTCTCTCTTTTTTTATGTTGTTTATGAATTTGCTTTTGCTGCATCATCTTTTCTCTTGCTCTTCACTCTCTCCCGTTTCTGCCAACTTTTTGGAATAGAAAACATGGAAAGAAAATGGGCAGAATCAAGAGGTATAAGCATTTTCAGTTCTTTTTTTTTGTTTTTTGTGGCTCTATTTTTGCACTCTTTGCTGAAATCATCACGTGTACTTGATTCACAATGAAACTAAGTTTGCTTGCTTACAGCACATTGTCATTGTACTTGACAGACAACCTTCACTTGTCTAGTGGGGTTTTCCCTATGTATTGCCTTGTGGGTAAAAAAGACTTGACAAAGCATATTTGATACAGCCTTTGCTTGTACAGTGATTCCCCACCCCCACCCCCATATATTTCCTTGATAATGGAACTTGCATGCAGTTGACTTATTTCATCACTGTTTCCTGCAGGAATGTAAAAACATAATATATATTTATAGTTATCTCTATATTTGGTGTATTCATTCTAAAATTACTATCAGAATATAGCACAGGATAATGAATTTTAAGACTACAGCCTTGGCAGCATTGCAAATGATTCTTAGAATGTAATACAGATGTACACATTTATTAAAAATACTCTCCTTGTGAAATTAAATGCATTTTTTCCCCTGTTCATTTAAAAAAAAATTATTCTTCAACAGAAACCAATATATCTGTACAAAAAGTTTACTTGCTAAGATTGTATTTATTTTATGTAAACATTATCTATCAACCCAAAATGAAACTATTGATGCTATGCTTTTCCAATATGTACACTTACTTTTCTGTTGTGTACAGGATACAGCTACCTATGTGTTCATTCATAGTCCAAGTTAAAGGTGTCTTTGTGTACATTCATAGTACAATATACAAATACATTTGTGTACATTCATTGTACAATATACAGGTACCTTTGTGTAATTCATAGTACAATATACAGATATTTTTGTATACACTCATAGTACAAGATACAGGTACCTTAATATTCATTCATTGTACAAGATATAGGTACATATTCTTTGTGTGCAGTCATGGTACAATATACACATACCTTTATGTATATTCATAGTACAAGATACAGGTTCCCTTGTGTACATTCATAGTACAAGATACAGGTATCTAAGTGTACATTCATTGTATAAGATACTGGTACCTTTATACACATTCATTGTACAAGATATAGGTACCTGTCCTTTGTGTACATTTATAGTACAAAAATATAGTACTTTTTCCAGTACTTGCATACTGTACTATATCATTATGTACATGCATACTGTACTGCATCATTAAGTACATGCATACTGTACTGCATCATTAAGTACATGCACACTGTGTTTCTCAATTAAGTACATGCATACTGTGTTTCTCCATTTATGCATTTTACCAGGTGCAAGTCCTTTCTGCTATGTATGCATATTACAAAAGATAGGTACTTCTCTGTATGTTACACATATAGTACAAGACAGGTACTTTTATGTACATATTACAAGATATATGTACAGTACAAGACAGGACAAATACTTTATGTACATATTAGAAGATACAGGTACTTATAGTACAAGATAGGTACTTTTATGTACATATTAGATGATATAGCTACTTATCTGTATGTACATGTATAGTACAAGATAGGTACTTTTAATAGTTTTATGTATGTATTTATATATTTACAAGACGCAGGTACTTCTCTTTATATACAAATATATTACAAGATAGAAATATTTTTCTGTATTCTATGTACAGTACAAGATACAGCTGCTTCTCTTTACTTTCATGCATATTCAAAGATAAGGTATTTCCCTCATATCTTGTGCATATTACAAGATACAGGTACTTGTCCATTATGTACATGGATAGTATTCAATGCATTTACCTGTCCATTATAATATACATGCATATTACAGGGTACAGGTACTACATTCACAGTCCACCACTACTTAACACCTAAAATTCCCTTCACATTCCACCTCTACTTAACATCTAGAATTCCCTTTACTTTCTACATCTACTTAAGGGGAGGTTTGAGGGTGAAAATTATAAGATTTTTTATTTTTTGTGTGTTTTTTGTTCTTCGTGTTATTGTTAACTTTAATCATTCTACTTTCACTTCCCACGTTCACATTTTCGTAGCTGTTAATAAAAAGCCCTTTAATTTAAGTTTTAATTGAGTAGGTATGCATAAACAAAAGTGCAATTATAGCTAATTATATATGCATAAAGTTTCAAAGGTCATATCTCGTCTCCTACATAATATAATATTACATATAATATACCAAAAGAACCAGAAAAGCCAGCTTTAGCTTCCCATTTCCATGTCCAAAATCCACCATAACATGCATTTTCATTGGCTACTTGTTAAAAGACTAATATAGCAAAGGGTCTAAAATCAGCCAATCAGCGATTAGCTTTCAAGAGCAAGTCGGATTTAGCAAACTGACCTCATGGCGTGTTTCACAGCTTCGATCTCATGAAAGTTACAATCTACGTTCAGTGTGAGTTCTATTTGAGGCTTGAGTACAGTAAAACTAAGATGGGGAAAATAAAACAATCCTATTCTTCCAGAAATCGAAGATTCCAGGGAAACAGACATACTAAATGACTGATTACAGTAAATAATTCTATGCTGAACAAGTGTTGTATACAATGAGCGACGCCGTGTCACAAATACATCGTCTGCTACAGGCAATGTCTCTGCCTCATGCAAAACTTGAAGGTAAAGCGTGTGAAATGGAAGTTGACAGTGATAATGAACAAATAACATTAACAGGCTTTCGTTTTGTAGACTGTGAACTCCTTTTAAACTTTATAAAGAGACTTTTATGCCCACATTGCCAGAAACCTCTAAGGGATAGCGACAAACTACCATCAGTGCACTAGACAAGACACGACTTAGCCTCTCGCTGTCTCAGTTTTATTTTTCACAATGTACGCGTAAAAATTGTTCAAAATGCATCTAATAATGCTAACATTCAGCAGTTTTATCTTGCTGGTGGTCAAGAATAAGTTGGTAATGTTACTGTCTTTAAAATATAATTAATGTTTGATTATAAAATAAAAAGATTCATCTATTTAACTTATATTTATTATCAAAACACATGACTTTAGTAAAGAAAAACTTTGCGACGCGTTTTCTCAGAATCAGTTTTTTATGCGCTGCCAGTACGGTTTTATAGATATCTCAGAAACTATTTATCAGAATGCCATGAAATTTTGAACATAGTTCCAGCACACATATGGCTACATTCTGAACTAGAAAGAAGCAAGTGTGTAAAATAGAAGACTTATTTTTACTATGTCAAACCTCTTCAAATATATATTTCAACAAAAACAACAAAAATTTTCATGGTAGACTTTTCATGTTAGTTCACATTGTACTACAACATACCTACCTGAAGTATACCAAATTTCACATTAAAATAATGTATAGTTTACTTGTAATCAGTTGAACGGCGGAATGTAGTTTTGCGTCGACACAAAAACACATGTGTCATTATAATCCATATAACTACACATTAAAACATCAGATAAACTGTTTTATTGCTTAATTGTGTTAGCAATAGGTGTGATTAACTGCATACAAAAAATTATGGCAATAAGTTAATAAATACAGGAGTTGTGATTGCTTGATTTTTATGTGAGTTTTTTCCAGTTTCACCCTCAAACCTCCCCTTAACACCTAAAATTCCCTTTACTTTCTACATCTACTTAATAACTAAAATTCCCTATACTTTCTACATCTACTTAACACCTAAAATTTTCATCATATTTCACATCTAATTTTTAAAAAATTCTACTTAATAGAATAATACTTAAAATTCCCTTTATTTTCTACATCTACTTAACACCTAACATTATTCACTTTTCCCACCTAGTATATAGCATCAAAATATTCCATTCATAGTTTGCAACCTAATTAGCACCCAAACATTCAATTTACATTCCCTGTCCACCAAATGCCTAAATATTATAAACTGAATGCCTAAACATTCACTTTACATTGCCATACCTATTGATTGCCTTAATATTTACTGAACAATCACTTATACAGCAAATGCCTTAATATTTGCCTCATATTGCCAAACCTACTGGTCATTTAAATATTTACTTCACATTCCCTTGCATGCCAAATGCTAAATATTCACTCTCATTCCCTTTTCACATTCCCTTGCATGCCAAATGCTAAATATTCACTCTCATTCCCTTTTCACATTCCCTTGCATGCAAATGCTAAATATTCACTCACATTCCCTTGTTTGCTGAATGCTTAAACATTCATTTCACCGTGCCATTTATACTAAATTACCCAAACATTAACTAGACTATTTATTAATTGTGCAGAATTAAAGAATCACTGCTAAATCTTGATTAGTCAATAAAATTTTTGGTCATTATTTCTTTTTAAAAACTAAAATTAACAAATATTCTTTATCTTACTGTTTGAGAATAGTTTCTGTGGAAAGTATTACAGTTTCCTTTATTTTATTTCCAAGTTTTACAATTATTTATTTCAGTGTATAATTGTAGATCTAGAGTTAAACAACAGAATTGTAAAAATTAAGGAAATTTTTACAGTATTGGGCTTTAGCATGATTATGCAATCACTTTAATATATTAAAATTGTTTCATACAGTACATGAACCTATTTAAATATATTCCGGTAAAATTACTGTCCTTATACCACAAACACCCAGACACCTATTTAAATATATTTTAATAAACTTATTATACCTTATGAACTATAATACATAAAACTATCTAAATAATTTCCGTAAAGTTATTGTACTGTATAACTATAGTACATAAAGCTATCTGAATAATTTCCATAAAGCTATTGTACTGTATAACTACAGCACATTCACTTGTTTAAATAATTTCCATAAAGTTATTGTACTGTATCACTACAGTACAGTCACTTTTTAAATAATTTCCATAAAGTTATTTTTATGCTATATACAAAATAATGTACCTTTTACCATATCAGTGGAAACATCAGTGTTAAATGCATTTTAATAAATTATTGTAATATATATATATATATATATCATAACAGTGCTTTCACTTGACTAAATGTGTGCTAATAAAATGAATGCATCATATAAGTCAACAACGCAGACATTTTGTCTTAAATACATTTACAAAAAATTAATATACTTTAAAACTCAGTAAAATGGAAACCTTGGAATGGAAATCCATTAAAACTAATGTGCTTTGTAATAATTAATAACTTATTACACACTGACTAAACAGATCTTTACAAATTATTTGATATCAAATAATTGGTGAAATATGTGTTCTGTAATACATCAGAATTTTATCTTCCTGTCACCCTGGGTATACATACTTATGTGATGACATTTTAACATTTGACAATTACAGTTTTATTCGAGAGACAGTAAGAGTTCCTGAAAACTATCTCACATGTCAATTCTGTGTTGTTGTTTCTTTGAAAAATAAATACCTGTGCTTATTGTATGTGGGTCTGTATGGTGTGGGTATATGCATTGATGCATGCATGCACTCACTATTTCCAAAATATCCTGTGTATAATTTATACTTAAGCATTTGTGTGTGTGCACATGTTTGTGACTTTGTGAGAAATTGTATTTGCTGTTTTATTTCATGTTCTCTTTCTCCATTACAATAAAAAAGTTAGATAATATATCTCACCTGCTACTTGATACAATGTTGATACTTTATTTATTGGTCATAAATTGCAAACATATAATTGAAGTTAAATATCATAAGTGGCAAACTTTTTAAAGTTTATTTTTAGTATCATTAGTTTTAAAATAAATCGTACAGTTTTCATTCTTCAAATAATACAAAAGAGGTTGATGTTAATTTTCATTTTCAATTTTTTTTCATTATAGTTTAACAATATTGAAGATTGAAAGATTTCAAGTCTAGTTTACTACATTGGCCAACCACCCAAATTGACTTATGACAAAAGTAGATTAATAAAATGTGATGACCTCTTCAAATTAAAAAAAATTTATACATGAATATCAACTAAAGTGGTGATTATTGTACACTAAGAAAATGCTCTTTAGCTGCTTTTTTTTAATATGTCTCTTGCATCATTCAAAAGGATGATAATGGGCCACTTGTAGAGGTAATAATTTCACTTATTTATGTTTGCCTTCTCAGTGCTTTTTGTTGTTAGATCTGTTTCACTCATTTCTGGCTAGTACTTTTGGAGCAGCTTGCATTTTACATTAGTCTGTATATTTTCTTGACCAGAAATGTCAGATCAGAATTAATTAGATGCAAGTTTTTAATCTCTAATTTAGATTAGTGTCAACATTTTTTTTTTTTGGTTGTGATTAAATTAGATCAGTTGCATGCATTTTCTTTTCCAGCAATCTAGATTATAACTTGTCCGGTAATATTGATTAATTTCATCATTTATTTAACTCACAGTATAGACTGTTTTTCATTTGAGATTTAGTGAATCCTTTTTTATTTTGTTTAACTTGTCCAGTAATTTAAATTAGTTACACATGATTTTGGCCAGAAATGATACTAATTTCATGAGCAGTCTCTGAAGTAAGAAGGGATCAATTTCCAACAGACAACTAAGACTATGTTGGTATCTAGCTTGCATGCAAATAATGGACTTTAAGGTCATTAGCTGAACTTTTGACATCCTTTCTATGATAAAAATTGTAGGATATAATTGTAAACTTCCTTATTTCTGAACAGGGCATAATGCATTGACTGTCCAGTTGAAACTACATGTATTGTATTGTTTCAGGTGCAATTTTAAGATATGTAAATAGCCTATAATGTTTAATTTTGATGGATGTTACCGTTTCTTCTATTGACATCCTTTCTATGCTAAAAATTGTAGGATATAATTGTAGACTTCCATATTTCTGAACAGGGCATAATGCATTGACTGCCCCAGTTGAAACTAAATGTATTGTTTCAGGTGCACTTTTAAGATATGTAAATAGCCTATAACGTTTAATTCTGATGGATGTTACCGTTTGTTCTATTGTTTTAATTCAGACTGAGTCTGTCAAATATATGGTCTTTGACTTCTTAATTTTAAACAGATATTGTTTCAGTGATGCAAAAACTGAATGATGTAGTAACTGTTGATGTGTCTCCTTTGCATGGATAATAGAACTACATATACTGTATTCTCTTGTAAATCTATTAAACTTTCATTCATTAACAATTTCTGATGTTTTGTCACAGTATATTTATTTGATCCTCGGTGTTCCACATTCAAAATTAGAATTTTCAGACACATCTATGGGTCTGATATCACCAGAGTTGACCTTAAGAGGTCAACAGCATAGGTGACTTTGAAATTTGACCTGAGTTTATGTGAATTTTCTGTAGGACCAGTAAAACACTCTACTGTAGAGCTAATGAAAAACTTACATCTTATCTCATTAACAACTGCTTTCATTTCTGTCCGTTTTTCATTTGACCATCCATTCAGTCTTGAATTATGTTTGATACATGCATATGATATATATTTTGTTAATTTAAAATAAACCAGATAATTATCTTAACTTTTTCATTCATTTTTAATTGCCATTTTAAAATTTAAAATGACTCCTTTAACATTATAATTAATTATTTTTTACTAAGATTTATTTGAATGCATGTCTGCTTTTTTCTAGCAATTGTTCATTTTTTTAAATTTTTATTTATTTGTCATTGTTGATGCTGTTTTATTTTTAAAAAACCCACAAAAAGCAATACATATAATCTGAAGAGAGATTTTTTAAAATTGTTATTATGCAGTTTTTGTTGGAAAATTACAATTTGATTATATATTATAAAGCAATAGGTAAATTTATTTGGTGTTAAATAAAATATTATTATTCCTTTTATTTTAATGAAAGAACTTTCATGTTTTATTTTACAGTAATTAATAATGTTCTGTTTAGGGTTGAGTTTTAGTTAGATCATTTCATTTTAAATATATTTATATAATAGTTTACAGTACATATTATTTTGTTTAGTTTAATAATAATTATTACTTTTTATCTGAAGACTAATGTGTTGATTGTTACATTACTTTGTTAAAGTCTCATTTATTAGACATGATTTATTAGTTAATTAGATTTACTGAAGACTTTAAAATGATAGTTATGCAACTTATTGCTTACTTTTGGCATCAGTAAAATTACATTCATTACACAACTTATTGCTTACTTTTGGTGTCAGTAAAATTACATTCATTACACAACTTATTGCTTACTTTTGGTGTCAGTAAAATTACACATTCATTACACAACTTATTGCTTACTTTTGGTGTCAGTAAAATTACACATTCATTACACAACTTATATGCCTTATTGCTTAGACTTGGCAACAAGAAAATTATATTTAATAAGCTTGCATTATTGTTTAACTGTGATAATATTTAAATTATTAATAAACTTGTAGAGTTGTAACAATAAAATTATATTTACTGTTGATAGGTTTAAATTGCTGCTTAGGTTTGGTGACAGTAAAGCTTATTGTATTTGTTTGATTTTCTTAGGCATGAAACAGTATATATTGAGTCTGACTCACTGCTTTGATGTGATGAAAATAAAGCTACAGTTGATGGGTTTATGGTTCAGATTTTTTAAAGACAGTAAACTTTATTTAATAGATTTAAGGATTAGATTTGCTGTGCTTTGATTTTGCTAAAGTCATTAAAAATACACTTTGTAAATTGTTCTGTGAACTATTTAATTGTGAAGATAATAGTACTTTTTAAATGTTATTTTTATGTTGACCCATGTGCTTTGAAGAGTGCTTTATTGATTAAAAGTATTGTTTGCTTGTGTTGAGGTTGCTGTTACTTAAATTAATATTTTGGTTATTTATTTGTAAAAAGAATTAATCTTTTTCCCAGTTTTTACATTTTTAAAATCATAAATTTAATTCAGAAATCATAAATATATCAGAATATAATTTTTAAAAAGTATTTATAAATGAAGTCGACATTGTATTAAAAATGCATTTGAAATATATTTAAATTATATAAGATGATCAACATTTTATAGTTTTTCACAGTAATATACTCTAGTTTTAATCTATACCATATTCTAAAATTAAACAGAAATTAAAAGTTGTTTTCATCTGCATTAGTACTGTATACTCAACAGCAGAATATAATTGTTTTAATAATAAATAAGCAGTAGTTATATGTATTAACTGTAGAATAAATGGCAATGCTAAATAGTATTTATGGTGTTTGGCAGAGTTATCTTAAATTAATTTTACCATTTTTATTTTTTTTTTTGCTATTAAATTTGATTACTGTTGATGGGTACTTTAGTTAAGGTTAGCTGTTGAGCTAAGCAATAAATGTAAAAACAAAAAAATAAAATAAAAAACTTTCCTCATGGGTGATAATTTTATGTAATTAAATATATACAAATTATTATTATTTATTTATGCTTATTATTATTGTTTACAATTATATCCCAGCCCAGCAACATCACTTGTACAGCAAGTTTAGTTGTTTCTGAAATAAATTTGCACCCCTTACATTTAACTTTGAATTCATAAGCAAGTTTGCTTAGAATGCCAGCTGAATCAGCATGCTCAGTGCTTTCATGAAAGCAGACCAATAAATACCAAATTAAATTATTGTTACGTTGTTGAATTAATATTTTTTATTAATGTGTAATTTTGTATTTCTTGAACTGTTGAACTGTTTCTCAAAGACAATACTTTTTTTTAATGTGTGAAAGTGAGAATACAAAATTACTAATGATTATTGACAGCAACAGAAATTAAACATCAGCATTTCAGAGACTCATATTTTGAAAACTTTAAATTTTAGTTTTGTTGGTAGCACTTAAAAATTAAATGTATTTACACAATTCATTGAGCTTTGTTGATGCAGCTTAAAACTCTGACACATTTAATGAAAACATAAATCGTTATATCAGTTAGTTATGGTAACAGTGTATATTTATGCTAAAATGGGTAATAAAATCTGTTAGTTCATATAGCATTGTCAATTAAAAAAGAAAATATTTTAAATATCTAACTGATCCATTGTTCTGATCAGAGCAGATATTTGTTTTGAGCATGACATTCACTCATGAAAACGTTTTTCTTTTCTTTGCATACTTGCTTTGGCTGTATCTGGGACACAGACTGCTAAAGTAGAGGTAAGTCTTTTAAATTGTTTAACACAAGGTCCAGGTATACAACGAGAATCAAATTTCAGAGCTTGAAACAAAAATATTAATTTGTTACTTGCAATGAGCACATAATTAGCCAGTCAGTCAGACTGGCAGACTGGCTAATTATCCAAATAGATATCCATGCAGTCGAACTGCCCCAACAGACATCAGTGCAATCAAACTGTCCTAATAAGCATCAGTGCAAATTATCCTAATAGACATCAATGTAGTCAAACTATCCTAATAGACAGCAGTGTAATTAAACTATCCTGATAGACTTCAATGCAGTCAAACTATCCTAATAGACAGCAGTGTAATTAAACTATCCTGATAGACTTCAATGCAGTCAAACTATCCTAATAGACATCAGTGAGGTTAAACTATAAATAATAGACATCAGTGCAGTCAAACTATCTTAATAGACATAAGTGCAGTTAAACTATCCTAATAGACATCAATGCAGTCAAACTATCCTAATACATATCAATGCACACTATCCTATTAGACATCAATGCAGTCAAACTATCCAAATAGACATCAGTACAGTCAAACTGTCCTAATAGACATACAGTCAAACAATGCAGCCAAACTATCCTAATAGAAATCAGTGCAAACTATCCTTTTATCATCAACACAGTCAAACCATACTAATAGACATCAGTGCAAACTATCCTTTAACATCAACACAGTCAAACTGTACTAATCAGTGCGGTCAAACTGTTCTAATAGACCAAAACGGTCAAACTGTCATAACAGATATCAGTGCAAACTGTCATAATAGACATCAATGCAAACTGTCATAATAGACATCAATGCACTCAAACTGTCCTGATAGGCTGCAATGCAATTCATATGTCCTAATATAAGTCCCTGCAATAAATCAAACATTAATTATGGACTATAATTTTCCTAAATTAATGGAATATTATTTTATTTTTGTGTATGTATTGCTTAGGATTTCAGTTTTATTTTATTTTAATTGTCATACATATTTATTTCTGTTATCTGATTATCATTTAGAGTTTGAACACATTTTTATTTGAATGGAGTTTGTATTTTAAAACAGACCAGTGACTCCCAGCAAGGCAGTGTTCTCCCCTTCCTAATGATTTAAGTACATATTTTTTCCCTTTTCTCTTTTTACTCTTTGATTAGGTATGACTATGAGGCCATAAGAAAAGTCTCTGCCTCATGTCAAATTCAGCTGAAAGTACATCTCTCTATTAAGCAAGGAGAGAGGGAGGGATAGAAGATGTGAAGGCTTTGTGAAAATTAAAAAAAAAAAATTGGGAAGGGAGGGAGGGCAGGCCAGGCAGCCAAAATGTAAAATTTGTCAAACTGTTTGAGAAGCACTGCTATATACAGTGTTCAATTTACCAAAGATCTTTTTAACTCTTCATGAGTGGGTAATATGTTAAAAGTTGTTGTTGCCCCTTTTGTTACTAATACTACTGTTGTTTAAATATTTTATTTTCCAGGCCGTTAAAGGATCAGAAAACATACTGGGACTTGAAGATTTCCAGCTTCTAAGAGTAATCGGTCGAGGGAGCTATGCCAAAGTTTTGCAGGTGGAACACAAACGGACAAAACGTATCTATGCGATGAAAGTCATAAAAAAAGAACTCATCAATGATGATGAGGTATGAAGTCATTTTCACTTATGATTGTGATTGTGTTTTAGCACAGTAGGGCTAGTTGTTTCACTTTGCCTTTAGTTGTTTGAATAATATATTCTCATGATGTCAGATGTCACTTAGTGGAGGTGGAGTTGGGTTCTCATATAGCACAATTGTTGCTTCATTTCTTACCTAGAACACCGCACATAACGATCATTAAACTAATACTTCATGATATGCCAGATCTACAAATGATCAAATGTCATGATGAAAAATGCCAATTTTCATTGTAGATATTTTCACCTAGATAAATACATTTTTCATTCTTTTTATATTTTCTGATTTTTAAAAAAAATGTTGCTTTTTATGATGCCTAATTATAAAATTGTTTTATTGTATAGAATGTGGCATTGATAGTTTTTTGCAGATATTTAGCTTCCTTTTAATATAATTACAATTAATACAATTTATGCTGCTACTGATACTTAGCTTCCTTATAATATAATTACAGTTAAGACAGTTTATGTTGATGATGGAAATATAATTTTAGTGCTATAATAAGTTATTAAACTAAAAGGAAATGAGGATTTTATCCTAAATTATGATGGCTTATGACCCCTTTGATTTAGATTTATTTAATATAAAAAATACAAGTAGAAAATTAGCATTTTCTTAGATAATTTCTACTTTTTATTGATGAATCCATCCTTATGGGTGAGAAAGTTGAACATCTACAAAATATCTCAAATGACTATGCAAGTGTATGATTGCTTTAAAAAAATTAAGAATTTCCCAATAGTATTTAAAATGACTGAATACACAAATGTACAGTTTCTGCCCTGAATTGCAACTAGAAATTTCAAAGCATTCTCACTCTAAGATTTTCATTATATATATTCCCACTCACAGAGTTTCTTTTAAAAAATTTCCAGAGTTCACACTCGGAGAATTTTGTTCATAGAGTTTCCATTCAAAGATTTTCATTCCGAGAATCCCTACTCAAAACATTTTCATTCACAATTTCTACTCAAAGGTTTTCACATATTCCTACACTGAAAATGCCATAGAGGTATTTGAATGTTTGAAATTGTAAACAGAAAGTTGTTATTTTAGAGAGTATCATATGAATGCCATTTGAGAAGAAAAGAAAAACTTTGAAATGTCATTTGCAAATGCAGGATATAGACTGGGTGAGTGCAGTTTCGAAAAGAAAAAAACTTTTGGACAAGTCACTTTACAATACAGGATATAGACTGGATGAGTGTAGTTTCTGGAGAGAAAAAAACAACTTTTGAATAAGTCACTTTACAAAACAGGATATAGACTGGGTGATTGCAGTTTTTTGAAAAAAAAAACAACTTTTGAATAAGTCACTTTACAATACTGAGAGGGTGAGTGGAGTTTTTACAAAAATGAAAAACTTTTGAATGTTGTTTTGAAATACAGGATATAGATTGGGTGAGTGCAATTTAAAAAATAAAAAAAAATTAACGTTGTTTTGCAATGCAGGATGTACACTGGGGACAAACTTTGGAATAAGTCATTTTGCAATGCAGGATATAAACTGGGGACAAACTTTGGAATAAGTCGTTTTGCAATGCAGTTTATAAACTGGGGACAAACTTTGGAATAAGTCATTTTGCAATGCAGGATAAAAAACTGGGGACAAACGTTGGAATAAGTCGTTTTGCAAAGCAGTTTATAAACAGGGGACAAACTTTGGAATAAGTCATTTTGCAATGCAGGATATAAACTGGATGCAAACTTTTGACTGTCATTTTGCAATGCAGGATATAGACTGGGTGCAAACTGAGAAGCATGTCTTTGAGACGGCCACTAACTATCCTTTTCTTGTGGGACTTCATTCCTGTTTCCAGTCAGAATCCAGGTACCTATATTGTCTTTAAAATGTATAATGGTAATATTTCCAGTCAGAATCCAGGTACCTATATTGTCTTTAAAATGTATAATGGTAATATTTCCAGTCAGAATCCAGGTACCTATATTGTCTTTAAAATGTAAAATTGTAATATTTTCTATCATAAATATTTATATTATCTGATTAATATATTAGACTCATCATTAAAACATAGTACAATCTTTTTTAAAAAAATAATTTATACATATTGTTATAAAATTCAGGTATCACACACATTGTAGAGTACATTAAATATTTTTTAATGTATGTTCATTTATTGCTTCAGCAGATTACTCATTGTGAGTTCTTAAAAAAAATAATAAATTGCCATACCAAGAGTCCATTAAATAGAAATAGATTACCATTCCAAAATGGAGGAATAAATTGACATTCCAAAACGTAGGAATAAATTGACATTCCAAAACATAGGAATAAATTGTCAAATCAAGGGTTTGAAAGATAGGAATAGAATGTGATTTAAACACAAAATTATAATAATCCATATGATAATGCAGTGCGTTAATAGTGGGATGTGTAGCTGTTGTCTGTTTAAATTTAAACTTTTAAGTAATTAAAGTGACCTACAAGCGTGGTGGTTTAAAATAGTTTAAGTGGTTTCATATATGTCTGTGTAGATATAGACAGATAGGTAGATATATAATATGAATGTTGAGTATATTAATCCTTAATCTGCTTGAATTTTACCTTCCTGTACAAATATGTCTTAATACTCAGTATTGGCTGCTGTGAAGAACACGGCTTTAATCACAGCATTGGTGCTGGTGCTCAAGTTATAGTAACAGAACCATAAATTCACCTTATAAAAGTAAATCAGTACTTATAAGTAATTTCTAAATAATTAAGTAATTTTTCTGAGCTGATACTTTATTTTAAAGTAGTTCATGCATTCAGTAGCAACTAAAATGATGCTTTGTTCTGAAGTAATTCATGCATTCATTAACAATTAAACTGATTCATTGTTATAAACTAATTTGTGCATTCAATTGCAATTAAATTGATACTTTGTTACAAAATATTTCATGTGTTCATTGGCATTTAAACTGATACTTTGTTACAGAATAATTCATGCATTCAGTAGCAATTAAACTGGTACTTTGTTACAAATTAATCCATGTGTTCATTGGCATTTAAACTGATACTTTGTTACAGAATAATTCATGCATTCAGCAGCAATTAAACTGGTACTTTGTTACATATTAATCCATGTGTTCATTGGCATTTAAACTGATACTTTGTTACAGAATAATTCATGCATTCAGCAGCAATCAAACTGGTACTTTGTTACAAATTAATCCATGTGTTCATTGGCATTTAAACTGATAGTTGATACTTCGTTACAGAATAATTCATGCATTCAGCAGCAATTAAACTGGTACTTTGTTACAAATTAATCCATGTGTTCACTAGCAATTCAGCTGATACTATGCTCACTACTTGTTGAGTAAGCTTTTAATCAATTTCCATCTAGGTTATTTTTTGTCATTGAATTCGTCAATGGAGGAGATTTAATGTTCCACATGCAGCGACAGAGGCGGCTTCCTGAGGAGCATGCACGCTTTTATGCTGCTGAGATTTGCTTGGCCCTCCACTTCTTGCATGAACGAGGTAATGCAACAACAATAAATGATTATAAAATAATTATAGTTGTATGAATTACCTATAATGGCGGCATGACAGGTAACAGGATGATACAAAAAATGTGGAAAAAAGATGATAGCATGATATAGGTAAAACTGTAATGACAACATTAATAATAACTTGTAAAGGGAGGTAGTTGTGATAGTGAGTCCATTAATGAGGAGTCTTCTTCATCTTGCAGTCCACCAATTAGAAATTAGTATGTGCTGCATAAGAGGTGTATGGGTCAGTACTCTTACAAGAGGCTGAATACAAAAACATAATTAATTAACCATTATGTTATTAGCATCAGACAAAGAAAACAGTCATGGATGTCAACAAAAGAAAGCTAAGAAAAACTTTGCTCCTGACCGTAACTTGGAGACCAATTTCAAGGATGACAGAACAATAGAAGAAACTGACTCCCTTCATAAAACTGCATTGGCATGGCTCTGGTTTGTGAAATGTTTCATAATAGTAAACAGTTACTAGAGATACCTTGAAAGGGCACATTATTGGATAAGTACTTTTTTTCTCTCCTTTGGCCCTGGCTTGTATGCTTTTGAAAAGGTATTGATGCTCTCATGACTGCCAACAATCCCATTTGTATATGAAATTCTGTTTTTGATTTGGATCCATTTTTCTATAAACTATTGCCAGATTTCATTTCAAGAATTCAAATCAAGTAATGAACATAATTGAATAATTTACCAGTTTCTAAAACACATTATACTGTGATTAGCTGGACTTTGGCACATTTTTTCGAAACTGGGGTGGTGATGGTCGGCGGTTGGGGGGGGGGGGGGAGATTTATATCAGCAACCAACCAGTGGAATTTAAACAACAAAACCAGAACAATTGGATCTCTGGCATGTCACAGGTTTACACACTTTCTCTCCCAACTGACACATATTGTTGTAAAACTCTGTTTGTGATTTCCACTGTTATGTATGCATTTTTTTGTCCCAGTGTTACATTATTAAATGCAGTTTTTGTGTCAAGTGTCTTGTCATTAAATTTATTTTTATTTCAAGTGTTACATCATTATATGCATTTCTTGTCTCAGGTATTACATCATTATATTCACTTTTTTGTTTCAAGGCATTTCATCATTATATGCATTTTTGTCTCAAGTGTTATATCATTATATCCATTTTTGTCTCAAGTGTTATATCATTATATGCTTACATGTTTAATATATCTACTTTCATTCTTAATTATACACAGGTTTGCAATCTTAATTATTAGTTTACATGTTCAGTTATCTACTTGCATTTTTAATTATAGGTTTGCAATCTCAGTTATCAGCTTACGGATTTAATTATCAACTTAAATTGTTTTGTTTTGTTTTTTGTTTTAGGTATTGTATATCGAGATCTGAAACTTGATAATGTTTTGTTGGACGCTGAAGGACACATCAAGCTGACTGATTATGGCATGTGTAAGGTAGGGATCATGCCTGACTGTTACATAGCTCATTACAAGTTACACAACTTTTATTTCAAGTTACATCACTCTTGTAACAAGCTGTATAGTTTTTGTTACAGTTCTTGTTAAAAGTTACATAATTTTTACTGCAAATTGCATAATTCAATGTTTTACGTTATATAATTTTTATTACTCACAAAGTTAAATAGTTCTTGTTATAGATTATATAGCTCCTTTTGGTTACAAGTTACAGAGTTTTTATTATCTTACATAACAATTTAAAACCAGTTTTCATAAAACAAATCTCACTGTTGAATCTCATATTTTTTATGGCAGTAAGTTGTTACTTGAAACATAAAAACTGAAACCACAACAAAGGCTTATCAGCTTTATGATACCATTGAAAGAGATTTGTTTGGTCATGGTGAATTTAGTCCTGTTGCTCCAACAGCCTCTTACAAAATAATATAAAATATCAAATTAAAGAGAAACGGTCCTCAGATGAAATGTTTCTATACTGAAAAGTTTTTCCAAAATTGAATATTTAAATCAGTGATGCAGATGGGAGGGAGGGAATGGGGACTCTATTTTGTTGCATTTTTTTTTGCTTGAGCCAAGAAAATGCTCATTTTAAGTTCTCGGGTTGTTTGGGTGCACATGGAACATGTCTTTTGGGGACAACTTATCAACTGGCAATGTAACGAAATATTCTGGAAAAAATATTAATGCCCTCCTTAAAAATGTGTAATAAATCTAAATTAAATAAGAAACTCTGTGATACTGTCCATCTCCAACCCCAAAAGAATGTTAAATTTTCTGGTTTAGTGTAAAACAGAAAACTATTATATAGCTGATTATTACAATCCCGAAAGTTATTTTTATTACTTAATATTTAATTGATTTTAAAAATAAGATACATTATATTTGAAATTTCTCACCTATCATTCTGTAGGTTGTACTTTCCTCTTTGTTTGTTGTATGATAGGAAGGCTTATATTCTGGTGACAAGACAAATACATTCTGTGGTACACCAAACTACATTGCGCCAGAGGTGCTTCGGGGAGAAGATTATGGTATTTGGTCATTGAAACATATTCATTTGTTTTGGTCTTAGTTTTACTTTATTTTAAATTTTGATTTAATTTAATTTATTTTTAATGTGGGTCTTTAGTGTGCATTTTAATGTGCTGGCTTTATTTGCCTTATTAGTTGCGAAACCCTATTCTTTCTTTTTGTATCCCTTTGCAGCTATTCTTAGATTAATAGCTGTTATGTTTAAATTTTGTTTTGTTTCTCCTTATATTTATATTCTGTATCCTTGTGGCTCTGTTGTTTCTCCATGTATTTATATTCTGTATCTTTGCAGCTCTGTTGTTTCTCCTTATATTTATATTCTGTATCTTTGTGGCTCTGTTGTTTCTCCATGTATTTATATTCTGTATCCATATAGCTCTGTTGTTTTTCCTTATATTTATATTCTGTATCCTTGTGGCTCTGTTGTTTCTCCATGTATTTATATTCTGTATCTTTGTGGCTCTGTTGTTTCTCCTTATATTTATATTCTGTATCCATATAGCTCTGTTGTTTCTCCTTATATTTATATTCTGTATCCATATGGCTCTGTTGTTTCTCCTTATATTTATATTCTGTATCCTTGTGGCTCTGTTGTTTCTCCATGTATTTATATTCTGTATCTTTGCAGCTCTGTTGTTTCTTCATGTATTTATCTTTTGTATCCATGTGGCTCTGTTGTTTCTCAATGTATTTATGTTCTGTGTCCTTGCGGCTCTGTTGTTGCTCCATGTATTTATCTTTTGTATCCATGCGGCTCTGTTGTTTCTCCATGCATTTATGTTCTGTATCCTTGTGAAATCAACCTATGTCAAAAGTTGCCATCATCGTACTTGAAGAAGAAGACTAAGTACTTTGCTAAATACAATCGCATTGATATAGAAAAACCTAATGACTTGCTCTTGGACATATAACACTGTTAAGCTGATAAATTTGGCTGGCATTAAACCAATAAGGGTAAAGTGTAGCGATCAGGCTTTACAAAGGTTTGCAGATACAAGTGTGTCAGCACATACGGACAATCAATAAAATCACTTCCGTAACCTGATAATTGAGTCGAAAACCTTTGATAAATGTAGGGTTGTGTTATAGGAGGGTTATAAAAATTTGACACTTTAAGCTACTCAGTTGAAGTCTTTTTAAACAACAATGGTTATTATGTTATTATTTCATTATCCCAGTGTATTTTGAACACTGAAGTAGGAATTTTACTCGTAACCATGGATGCACTATTGCAGGGCTATACTGTACACTGTGGTTCTATTATCGCTTTTATCAAATGCCTTAGAAAATTGGAAGAAAGGAATAATATTTGCATTCATTCTAATGCAAAATTATTATCATGTTTCTAGTGTCTAAGCTTAACAGATTAAATATGAACATCACATTAACACATGACTCGTTTCAAACAGTGCTGAACAGTATTGATATTTAAATTCATGCACGTGACTGATTAAACTGTCCTGGGCAACTAAACAAAATAAAATCTCTCTTATTTATCAGAATACACAGACCTTAGCCAGAAGAGAAACAAACTGCAATACTACATGATATGTTTACTGAAGAGAACAAATCGCAGTTCCGTAGGATAAATTTTTGCAGAAGAGACATAATTGCAGTTGCATAGGATAAATATTTGCAAAAGAGAATTAAACTGCAATTCCAAATGGCAAGCATTTGCAGAAAAACAAAACAGTTTGTGGTTGCAAATGATGTTTGCAGATGAGAAACAAATTGCAGTTTCCAATGATAAATGTTTGTGAAAGAGAAACAAATTTGAGTTGTAGCTAGTAAATATTAACAGACACTGAAATAATTGTTATAGCAGAAGAAAAAAGCAAATTGAAGTTGTAAACAGTAAATAATAGAAGACAGAAGTACCAATAAGTGTTGTTATAAGAGAAACAAATTGAAAGTTGTAGACAATAAATATTAACACAAAACAGAAGCAACAGTTAATGTTTTCAGAAGAGAAATAAATTGAAAGTTGTAGACAACAAATATTAACACAAAACAGTAGCAACAATAAATGTGTGCCAAGAAAAACCAATTGCATTTAAAAAGATAAAATGCCTGCAGAAGAGAAACAAATTGCAGTCCAAATGATAAAATGCTTGCAAAAGAGAAATAAATTGCAGTCCAATTGATAAAATTCTTGCAGAAGAGAAACAAATTGCAGTCAGAATGGTAAAATGCTTGCAGAAGAGAAATTGCGGTCCAAGTTATAAAATATTTGCAAAAGAGAAACAAATTTCAGTCCAAATAATGTTTGCTAAAGGAAAGCAAATTGGAGACGAAAAGACATGGATTGCAATAATTATTTTCAGAAGGTGATGGCAAAAATAAGCAAAATCAAAATCATCTCTCAGACTGGAAGACTAAATGTGGCAAATTGAAAGAAGTAGAGGCATGTAATTTTTGTTTCAGAGGAGAGCTATCTTCCACTTTGTTTGTAACTAATACAGCCTTGGCTTGGTTAACAACCAACATCAGCATATTCTGTTATAATACTATTATTTGCTTCTATGTAACTTCAAAGTCTTTCTACAACCTGTTTTCTGAATTACTGATAATGTTTACATAATAAAGATTTTATTATCTTTCTGTAACTAATAATTATATGTTGGGTTGGGATTGTTTTTTAGTCATTGCTATATATATTTATTCTATGTTTTAGATTTTAGATGAACTGGGTGTTTGTTTTTATTTCACACTATGTTTATTCTCTCTCATTTCAGATTTTAGTGTAGACTGGTGGGCTCTTGGTGTTCTAATGTTTGAAATGTTGGCTGGAAGGTCTCCGTTTGATGTTGTTGGTAATGCAGATAATCCAGACCAAAACACTGAGGACTATTTGTTCCAGAGTGAGTGATTATTCAGAACCATGCTCACTAATATAGGTCACTAATTTACACACTTTGGGTTCCAGAGCAACTTACAGGTCTCTTGTTGAAGTTGAAGTGCTCTGTAAAATAGCTCACTTGTTTGAGTGTAGATTCAGATAAAGCACTTCCTAGTCAATACATATTTAACTGGAAAACATCTTTTCATTAGACTGACTGTTAGAAGTCTAAAATAAAACCTTGCATCAGTACTGTGATCAAGAGTTGCATACCCTGATCCGTATACAATCACAATAGTAACTTTACCTGTGAAGAGGGAGACAGATATTGTTGTGTTTCACAATGTCTCACTGGGTATCCTGGCATGGAGGGCAAACAATTTCAAAACTTGATAATGATAATTTTTTATATATGGATAATATTAAAAGAAATTATAATAGAAATTAAATATGCAGTAATTATAAAGGTACAATGTTTTCTTAGTAACAGCTAGTCAGTGGTTGATTGCAAGGTGACATTCTTTAACCCTTCTCTTTGGACTCTGTTATTTATTGATTTATTTTATAACTGTTTAGTTTGTGCTCTTTTTATTTATTGATTTATTTTGTAACTGTTTAGTTTGTGCTCATTTTTATTTATTGATTTATTTTGTAACTATTTAGTTTTTGCTCTTTTTTATTGATTTATTTTGTAACTGTTTAATTTGTGCTCATTTTTGCTCGCTCATTATGCAATTCCTTAATTTGTACTCATTTATTCTTAGTTGTGCTATTTAGCTCATTCATTATGTTTCTTTAATTTAATGTTCATTTTCACTCATGTGGCTTGTATCTCTTATTCATTGTGTAGCTTTTTTATTTTAATGTTCATTTACAGTTATTCTTGAGAAGACTATTAGGATGCCCCGCTCTGTCTCCGTAAAAGCTGCATCCATTTTAAAAGGATTTCTAAACAAGGTAAAAATAACATCTGTCACAGTAGAAATACACACAAATGACAGGAAAATTGACACAGACAAGGTATTATATTGCAAGGTCAAATTGACAGAATGTATGGCAAGGTAAAAAATTGACTCAAATAAGATAAAACGGCATAATCCTTAGAAATAAAATGCACCAAATAATAAAACATTAGACTTGGTGAGGCAAAACAAGATTTTTAAAAATTACATGTAAGGCAAATATGACACTAAAATGCACAAATATTAAATCATTTTAAAAGAATATTTGAGAATATTTAGTTTGCTGGGTTTTATATTTTATTTCTTTAAATGTTTCTACTCATTCATACAGAAACAGCTGATGTAGCCTATATAATATAATGGATGTAGTCAAATTAATACCTACAAAAAATTATTTACTGTTTTAGTCTCCACAAGAGCGACTAGGCTGTCATCCTGAGACAGGCTTTGCTGACATCCAATCACACCCTTTCTTCCGTGCCCTTGATTGGGAGCAGCTAGAACAAAAACATATTGCACCTCCATACAAGCCGCTAATTCGTTCAGAACGAGACTTGGAACACTTTGACCCTGCTTTCACAGGTGAACCAGTGCAGTTGACTCCTGATGATCCGTGAGTACTGATAAAACTTTCCAGCTTCTTATATTTTGTCTGTGGTATTATCATTGTACCATTATCAGTTTCTACTAATATGTGTTGCTTTATTTAATGTCAGTCTTAATATAAATAGCCCTCACAGTTCCATAAGGATTTTACTACAATGTTCAATAGACTGATAAATTTTGATAATATAACCAGACTCTTATCAGTTACCATTAATGGGTATTTCTTTATGAATTCTTTCTATTTAGTATTTATTAGTAATAATACAGACAGAATTTTATTTCTGCGTTCCTATCTCTGTTATAGTAAAACATAATTTTATGTATAGTACAAAGTTTTAGATCTATGTCTAGTGGTTTCATCTGATATCCATTTTCTCACAGCCCCTGTTCCTTGTTTTCGACTTTGCACAGATTCTGTTGTTTTTTATTTTATTGTTATTGCTTTGTTGTCTGCATAAATTTGTTTGAAAAAGAAATATGTATTTCTTTGTTTTCTTATTTTTTTTTTTTTTTTTTTAGCCTTTTCAGAAAAAAATATTGGTCTTCAATTTAGCAGAATGTCTGAGTTTTATAGTTATAATTAATAATTATTATTATAATACCTGAATACCTATATAATTCTTAATTACACACTTTAGCATATGTTTATAATTCTTTGTTTGCCATACACACTGGTATGTGCAGTGTGTATTAAAATCATACCTGGTATAATAAATGCATAATAATATATCTGACCAATTAAATCATTGGTTTTGATCCTGTGCAAATTGTGCAAATTATCAGTATGAACTTTTCTTTGCATGCATGTGTCTTTTCAGGAAAACAATCAATGACATTGATCAGTCTGAATTTGACGGATTTGAATATGTGAATCCTTTACTGATGTCGCTTGAAGACTGTGTTTAAAAGTTAGCAAGGAAAGACAGTCTCTTCCTGACGTGTCTGAACAATTGTTCCAAGTTATCAAGTTGTCTTTTCAACTCTTTCTGATATATCTGGGAGACTGCAAGAAAAGACAACTATTCACGATGTGTCAGGAAGATTGTTTGCAAGGAAAAAAGCCTATGGATGCGGAAGACTTTAAAAGTTAGCAAAATAGTAACAGAAAGACTTTACCTGATTCATTAGGAAAATGAAAGTCAGCCATAAATTTTAAAATGCAAAAACAATCATGACAGCAGTTCATACATATGATGCCAAAAGATCTTGTACAGTTCTATTAGATATTTTTTCTTCTGGTAATCTGTTTTCTCTGTGACTTTTCCTTTCTTTGCTTTCACCTACTACATATCCTTTGGCTCTATAATTTGCCTTTCTACACACTGCCCTCTACTCTCTGCTTTCTCTCAAACTGCCCTCTACACATTGTCCTCTACTCTTTGCTTTCTCTACAAACTGCCCTCTATCTTTGCTTTCTCTACAAACTGCTCTCTACACATTGCCCTCTACTCTGCTTTCTCTACAAACTGCCTCTACACGTTGTCCTCTCTACACACTGCTCTCTACACTTTGTCCTATGCACTCTGCTCTCTATACTTTGCCTTTTCTATACTTTGTCCTCTACACTTTGTCTTTTTCACACTTTGTCCTCTACACTTTGCCTCTTTACATTTTACTGCCTACTCATTGTCCTATATATTTTTCTCTTTCCACCCTTTGTCCTCTACACTTTTTCTTTTCTACACTTTGTTCTCTACACTTTGCCTTAAGCACTCTGCCCTCTACACTTTGCCTTTTCTACAACTTTGTCCTCACACTTTTCTGTGTCTTTTATACTTTACACTCTGTCTTATATAAACTTTTCCTTTAAACCAATTTAGTAATTATGATTTCTTTAATAGCAATAGAGCACAGTTTATTTCATTAGAAAAATATTGTTACTTATATACATTCTCATTGCAGTAATGCATTTAAGTAAGCATTTTCTGTGGGACTGTTGCTACATCTTGACTTAATTTTTTCTCTAATTATTCTAATTTGCCTCTCTAATTATTCTCCTAATTCCCCTAATTCCCCTCTCTAATTATTCCCCTAATTCCCCTCTCTGACTATTCCCCTAATTCCCCTCTCTGGTTATTCTCCTAATTCCTCTCTCTGATTCCCCTCTCTAATTATTTTATTTTCCTATCTTATAATTCCATTCTCTAATTATTCTCCTGTCTAATAATTATCTTCTCTAATTATTCTCCTGTCTAATAATTCCATTCTCTAATTATTCTCCTGTCTAATAATTCCATTCTCTAATTATTCTCCAGTCTAATAATTCTCTTCTCTAATTATTCTCTTGTCTAATTGCTCTCTCTAATTTTTCTCCTCTCTTCACTTCAAAGTCTATTTATTGTTTCCCAGTGCATTTATTTATTTTTATTAGACTTCTCATTATAAACACAATATATTTCACCATTGCACTGATCACACTATACAAAATGAACAATCAGAAATGCTTTCACAAAACCAGGCCTTAGCTTATATTAATTTATATCTTCTGGTTTCATACCACCGGTTTTATCATTCCAGTGTTTGTTTATGGTGTTGTTTGTTTTTTTAAATTGATAACAAATATATTTGTTAACAAATGCATGATGCTATTGACTGATACTCGTTGTGCAATGCTGTAGTTTAGTATTTAACTATTGTTTCAGTTTTCATCATCCTTATAGAAAAGTGTCCTATACATCTGACCACAGATACATCAAAATTAAGAAATTCATCTCACAGTACTGGAGTTGTACATAAAGATAATAATTTGGATTTAAATGTAGCTAGCCATTATAAAATAAATTCTAAAGCGTTATTTGTCATGAAGGAGAAAATTGGTAATGAGGTCTCCAAAAGTGTATTGTTTGATGAGCCTGGGGTAATATGCATAATCCACAATTAAAGTTATCAGTCTTTGCAATCTGATCTAATTTCACTTTAAATGAAAATGACAAAAAATAGTTCTGATGTATAATTTAAAAGATAATAGTAAGATATAGATTGAAAAATAGTATTAAATTTCTTATATTGATTTACTCAGCTGCTATGTGTTTTAAGTCTGAATAAACAGTGGTGAAAAATCATTCTAATGGCATAAAACCCATATATACTTTGATAAGCAATGCTATATAAAATATGTATTTGGTTTAAGCATTTGTCAATTATTTTTCCTTAAAGTTGCAATGCCACAGCAGTGGAAAAACAAAACAAGTCGTAACAGTCAAGAATAGAGCAATTTAGGACAGGCATATTTTCCTCACTTGCTTTATAATTATGTACAATCTGCTTACTTGATTGAAATTCAAATAAGACTGCTTATGCTAATACTGCAATTTTTGAAACAAGTTGGCAGAAAATAATTGCTCATTCGAATACACCGAAATGGGGCTTCATCACCAAGAAAAGATCTCTTTAAAATAATGGATGGGAGATTGAGGAGGAAGGAAGCACATTCTTATTTGATAGTAAGATGAAACAGTTTACGTCAAATAAATAGAGAATAATTTTTAAATTGTTCTGGAAATCAGACTAAAATGTTTACTTCTACACAGTTATTATATTTTGTTGCTGATCATCTGTTATTGTTGTTTTTGTTGACCTGGTGAAGACTAGCAAGCCATAATTTTGGCTTTTGTTGTCATGTATAGTTATCAGAATGTTTTTGAGCATATCTTAATAAGGAATGTATCTTGAATGTGATACTATTCGGTCATTTTTATTCGCAAAACAGGTCTATAATGAAAGTTTTGTTTATATTGCTATTTGTTTTGCAGGTTATAACCTGTATAAATTGAAGACAAATGTTTTCTTGACTTGGAATGAGTGAAGGAATCAAAATTAAGGGAGAATACTCAGTAATTTTTGTGGTGACAATTCTTTTTAGTTTGTTCATCAAGCAGGTCACATTAGAGCTCTTGTGACAGACATTCTCTTCAGTAACATTTTATACATGTTGCTTTTGTATTTAGAAAGACTGTTTGGGGAAAGACTTTGTAGAAAATGTTGGAATTTTAATATATTTTATACAGTTAACTCTCCATTTTATTTACGACAGTGGGAGGACACTGGCAGTGAACAGATAATACAAAACATTACAAAATGATGATGAATATAATTGAGATTTATGCCATTTTATCTCAGATTTACAAAAGGTAGCAAGATGCACTTGTCAGAGTTTATCACTGTATCTGTTGTTGAAGTAAAAGTTTGATAGTAATTTAAAATATTGTACATAAAGTGCAACACCTTTCAACTCAGTGAGGCTTGAAATTGTTCACAAACAAGGCAGTATGTGTGGATCATTACATCTTTGCTAGACAGAATTTAACATTTACATTTTCTGAGAATGTTTTTTATAATTAAGAATTAATTTCTTTTCTTCATTTTATTTCTTTCTTTTTTTTTTATTTAACACATAATTTTAGTCTTCAAATTGCCTAAGTTGTTTTGGCATCAGAAAACCATCTTGTTCCAAGTAATATTTCAGAAGTGATCATAATTAGAAATGACGTGAAAGAGGTATTGATATTTTAATGAGACATCTTATTGTAAGAAAATCAATATTTTTTAATTTAGTATTTGTTAAGGAAATTTACAGTTTTATATATCTTTATTTTTTTTATTTTTAAGATGTGAGGGGATGGGGCAGTATTTGGGAAAGTGAAGTAACAAGCATAAAAAAATAGTGTTTTTACCTGTTAATTATTTTTAAAAGCTTTTCACACCTTTACCAAGTAAATGTGTGTTCCTTGCCTGCAATTTGCCCATCAGGATTCAGATCTGAGGCATTTTATAACTTGATCTAGACAGTTTTTATTTGGTCTGGACATATTATTACTTGATCTAAATGTTTCATTACTTGATCTAGAAATATTGCTTGATCCAGACACTTTCTTACTTGATCTAGAAATATTGTTTGATTGAGACTTACTTGATTTAGACATTTTATTACTTGATCTAGAGGATATTTTTCTTGATTTAGAAATGTTATAGATCTAGACACTTTATACTACTTCATCTAGACACGTTCTTATTTGATCTAGACATTTTATTACTGGATCTAGACACTTTGGTCATTTACATCTTGTTTAGCTCTCCACTGCAAAGAAATAAATTGCACTCTATCACTTATCATGCAGAAATATACATTTACTTGTGTAGCACCCCCAAACAGAAAGTTGGGAAATAAAATTTTCCTCCCCCACTCTCCATTTTATAATAAAGAAATATGCGGTTGTGTTTTTCACATTTAGAGAGTTGTTTAATTTCCAATATATTACATTTTAGATAATAAGTCATTTCATTCATCACCCCCCACCCCCCACCCCCCCCGTTTCATCTTAGTGTGATTATTATTATAGAATATGTGGTTATCCATTTTTTATTAGTAATTTATGCAAATTATTGAAATATAGAATAATATAGGCGATAAATTATTAAATATAAATTGTTAAAATTTCACTATGTTATATTTCTGCTGGCTGGTAATTCACTCATATGGGATACAGAATGTTTAAAAATTGCTATTACAAGATGGTATCTGAATTAACAAGAATTGGAAAATGTATTTATTTTTAAAACTCTTTCAGCATTTTAGCCAAGTAAATTATGTTTGTTCATGCAAAGAATGCAATGTAGGATTATAAAGGCATGGATATCTTCTGATTGCCACCTGTAAAATGTAATCACAGCCATTAATGATACAATGGCTATAGGGCAAAATGACAAGTTAGTTAAATGAAAGTGTAGCTGGACTATAATGAAATTCTGGCTAGATTGTCTAATAGACAGCATGTTGAGTTCTAGTGCTCATTTTCAAGCCTTAACAAAAATTTGACCATTTTTGGAAAGCAAGCTAACTAATTTTCAGTATCAGTATAAATAGTCACCATTTATGTAAATAAAAAAAACAAATATTGTTTGCTTGTTTTTCTTTTATGCAACCTATAAGGCATCTGGGTCATAACGTTTGATAAAGTTACTGATAGACTAAAATTTTCATTTACTTTGCCCTTGGACCAGGTGAACTTTTGGGAGTTTTCTCCATCCCTGTCTCCATATCAGTTTGCAATAGTCATGTTGAGTTATTTAATAAACTGAGTTTAGAATACATTTATACATTTAATGCAGATTTTAAATCATACATTTTAAGACAGTGCTAAAATCTTGTTGTGATAAATTGCACGAAGAAATTATTGGCACATGCTTTTCCTTTCAGTAATTTGTTGTGAATTTCATTTTTTTTTTAATAAATCTTTGTCTATTCATTACTTCAGCATATCACTCTGCTGGGATTATTTATTTATATACTGTTTACATTAACATTATGATACCATTTATCTTTTGAATGTACTAACAAATATATACCTTGATATTATATTCATTATAGCTTCATTATGTGTTGTTTTTATAACTTTTCTATTTCAGAATTTGTAAACCTGTGGAGTTTTCATTTTTTAAGATGAATGTTTGGATATTTTCTATGTTGTTTTGTTTTTCGTATGCTTTCATATCCATTTAATTGTTTTTGCAACCTTACATTGTAAAGCTACCATAGTTCATGAAATCTTATGTTCTAAAATTAGTTCATGACTGTCTGTTTTGTACAGCTTGCCCTATTGATAATGCACATTATTTAACAACTCACAAAAATAATCATGACATTTATAATGAATGGCAATATGAATAACTAGTGATAAAGTTTTTTTTACAGGTTTAATGCATAAATAGAACTAATCATGAATGTCACAAAATTTTAGTCATAAAGTAAAATAGGACAAAAGTGTGTTCAACACACATAAAAGTGGAAATATGTGATGAATTATATCATGGAATTAATAGGAATGTATAATGACAAATTTAAATCCAAAATTAATGCAGATATAGAAATATTTAATGGCAATATATGTTGTAGAGTTAATGATTTATAGAGCAACCCTTCAGTGATAAAATATTACCCTGTCACAGAATCACTTCAAATAGAACAACTATCAAGTGATCAGTATTACCCTCTCACAAAATCAATTAATCTAGAGCAGTTATCCAGTGACTAATATTACTGTCACAAAATCAATTTGGAGGAACCATCCAGTGGTAAATATTACCCTGTCACAAAAGTAATTTAATCTAGAGAAACTATCCAGTGATAAATATTACCCTGTCACAGAATAATTTAATCTAGAGAAACCATCCAGTGACCAGTATTACCCCATCACAAAATCAATTAATCTAGACTCTAGAGGTATCATGAATTTATGTACTGATTATAGCAGGACATATTTAGTTACTGAATTTATGTAATGATTATAGCAGGACATATTTAGTTACTGAATTTATGTAATGATTATAGCAGGACATATTTAGTTACTGAATTTATGTAATGATTATAGCAGGACATATTTAGTTACTGAATTTATGTAAGGATTATAGCAGGACATATTTAGTTACTGAATTTATATACTGATAATAACAAGAAGCTTCTTTGGTGTTGATTTCAAGATCTCACCATAACACTTTGTAAAGGAGATCACCAAGTGAAATAGTATGTAGCAAATTGTATACATTGTAGAACATTTATTGATTTAATAGCATTTTATCAAGATCATGTTATAAAGAGTTGTGTACTTCATTATGTCACAGAATTATAAAAAGAGTCAAGTACTTTATTGTCAGATTTATAAAGAGGATGGTGCTGCATTATGTCACAAAATTATAAAGAGTTGTGCTGTATTATGTCTCAGAATTATAGAGAATTGTTTTCTATTATGTCTCAGAATTATAAAGAGTTGTGCTGTGTTATGTCTCAGAATTATAAAGAGTTGTGCTGTGTTATGTCTCAGAATTATAAAGAGTTGTGCTGTGTTATGTCTCAGAATTATAAAGAGTTGTGCTGTGTTATGTCTCAGAATTATAGAGAGTTGTGCTACATTATGTTGTCACAGAATTGTAGAGGGACTCAAGTGCTACATTATTTCAAAGAATTATAAAGAGAGTTGTGTTACATTATGTTGTCACAGAATTATAGAGGGACTCAAGTGCTACATTATTTCAAAGAATTATAAAGAAATAAAAGATAATTGTGCTGCACATTCTCACAGAATTATAGAAAGACTTCAGTGCTACATTATGTCACAAAATTATAAAGAGTTGTGCTGCATTATGTCTTAGAATTATTGAGGGACTCAAGTGCTACATTATGTCACAAAATTATTAAGAGTTGTGCTGCATTATCTCACAGAATTATGGAGAGTTGTGCTGCTTTGTGTCACAGAATTATGGAGAGTTGTGCTGCTTTGTGTCACAGAATTATGGAGAGTTGTGCTGCTTTGTGTCACAGAATTATGGAGAGTTGTGCTGCTTTGTGTCACAGAATTATGGAGAGTTGTGCTGCTTTGTGTCACAGAATTATTGAGGGACTCAAGTGCTACATTATGTCACAAAATTATTAAGAGTTGTGCTGCATTATCTCACAGAATTATGGAGAGTTGTGCTGCATTATGTCTCAGAATTATAGAAGGGCTTAAGTGCTACATTAATCACAGAATTATTGAGAGTTGTGGTGCATTATGTCACAGAATTGTAGAAAGTTGTGCTGCATTATGTCACAGAATTATAAAGAGAGTCATGCTGCATTATGCCTCAGAATTTAGACATGACAATGTGTACCACAGGATTATAGATCAATGATGGGAACAGACCCCATCGAATTATGTCACAGAAATGAAAGATATAATTATGTCAGAATTTTGCATTAATGATAATATATCAGAAAATCAATGATTGTCACAGAATACAAACATTTGAGAGAGTTAGGGAGGAGCTGTGACTAATTGTGTCAGGATGTCAAAGTTATGATGAGAAGTTCATTAACCAGTTGTAGATGTTACAGAATAACATACCTTGAGAGATGTAGGGTTCCACTGGTGAGTATAGTGTCACTTAATATATGCATTTAGAGATGTGAGGTTCCATTCTTGATTATAATGTCACTTAATACATATATTTAGGAAGATGAGGTTCCATTGTTGAGTATAATGTCACTTAATACATATATTTAGGAAGATGAGGTTCTACTGTTGAGTATAATGTCACTTAATACATATATTTAGGAAGATGAGGTTCCACTGTTGAGTATAATGTCATTTAATACATATATTTAGAGAGGGAAGGTTCCATTGTTCGCTTATCACCCATTTAAGAAAAGTGATGGTTCCACTGTCCAGTATTAATATGACAGTAGACCCTCTGTTAATGAGTACATTTGGTTTTCCCGAGTCACTCGTTAACAGTAATTTTCTCACTAACTAGATCTATTAATTCTATGGTATAATTATAACGTAGGGCTGCCATTAATAGAACTTGTAGCTGGTTAACAGAAATAAGAGCCTTAAGGAAGGTAACTCAATAAATGAAATCTCATTAATCAAGGGTTTACCGTTTTATAGATTATTGTCCCATTATTTCGTTGTAATGTCACAAAATGTATTTTGAGCGTGGGTTTTTTTTTCCACTGTCAGAATGTTACAGAATATGCACCTTTAGAGAATTTGAGTGGGGGGTGGGCAGTTTAATTGTACTGTCAGAAAATAATTTTATTTTAGAGAGCAGAGTCTCAGTACATACACTGTAAAGACTGGAGTCCCAATATCTAGTACTGTCATAAACTATTTATAGAGTGGAGTCTCAGTACATACACTGTAAAGACTGGAGTCCCAATATCTAGCACTGTCATAAACTATTTATAGAGTGGCAGTCCCAATACATGCACTATAAAGAGTGGGGTTCCCACTATCTAGTTGTAATGTCACAAACATATATATTTAAGAGAGTGGGGATTCTGTTGCCCAGGTTTACAATTACAGAATACATATATTTTACATAGGATGAGGGTCACTGTCCAATTATAATGTTAGAATTGTGAATCAACGGAGAGAGGAATGAGAAAATGTGTAAGAATAAAAACATTGCATATAAAAGTAAAAACGTGGTGTGTAAAAATAAAATATTGTTTGTAAGAATAAAAACATTTTTTTTTTAAAATGTACACTGACAACTTAAATATCTGAACCCTGTCTTATTCATTTGTTCCAAACTAATGAATGTTTTTGTCCATATAAATATAAGTTATTGCCTAGAGTATTGAACAATGTTGCCCAGAATAATGAATAAGTTTTTAATTTAATTCTTTTCAGTACCATATCATACTTTCTCTCTGTGTGTGTGTGTGTGTGTGTGTGTGAATGTGCGTGCATGCGCGCGCGTGTTCTTTAGTTAAAACATATCTAATAAACTGTTATTTTATAATTCACCTTTGGTGCCTGATTTATTTCCCACAATATTTGCCTTGAAAAATTTTTGTCGTTCATTTTGATTTTTGAACAACTTTTATTCATTGGCTTTCTGATTTGACATTGCTGTTGGTGTATATTTGAAGAAACCATAAAACTCATTTATGGCCTTCATAATGTAATTAATGTGTTTTAAATAAATTTATCTAAATATAAAACCTTTCTTTGTAGCCTTTATGTTGCAGGTTTTATATTGCTTGCTATAATTGATCATAAACATTTGTTCCTTTTTGCTCCCTTTTACTGCTGCAAACTCATTTTCTTTGGGGGCAACTTCCTGCCACAAACTGATTTTCTCTGGGAGAAACTTCCTGCCGCAAACTGATTTTCTTTGGGAGCATCTTTCTGCCTCAAATTGATTTTCTCTGGGAGCAACTTCCTTCTGCAAACTCATTTTCTTTGGGAGCAACTTTCTGCTGCAAAGCTGCAATTTCAGTGTCTGATTCTTCTATGACATTTGTGAAAAACAACTGAGGGACATTTGGTTTGTTAATTTGTAATTATATTTTTTCATAACAAATATTTAATCATAACCCCTGTCATTGGTGGATTTGTCTTTGATGTGGCTGATGCCAGAATTTCACTGTTATTTTGCTCAGTGGATGCAGCTTTGTTTTGCTATGCAGTTACTTTTAATGACACATTTTAAAAAAACTGTTATTACCTATTAATATTAGTAATACTGCTTGTAAAGAAGCTATCATTGGATGACTGGTTAATTAAAATATGTATTGTGGATTTATAGTTGAGTAAGATTGTACTATTTGGATGGTGATGCAGCAACAAAGTCATTTACTTTGATCCTTTTTCATTTTTCTTCATATTCATAACTTAGTTTAAAATATGTGGGGCCATATGTAACCAGAGATCAGGACTAAAACAAATTCCAAGAAAATAGAAGTACTTAAATAAATAAAAATACAAAATGAAAATATTTCAATACATGCACTTTTATTTTAAAATTGGGCATTTATTTTATAACTGTATTTATTAAAACTGTGTTTGACTTCTGACTGATAAAAGAAACAAGATCTACATTTAAAAAATGTTAGTATTTCAAAATATAACTGATTTGAAATTGACCATGGTTTTAAAGGCTTTCAACAAAAAAAAAGATTTATTATTTCAAAACAAGAAATAGAGAATCATTCATTTTAAAGATGCAAACATGAGACATTTTAGAGACCTGCTACTAACTAGGCAACCAAGCAAATAAAAGTTTACTCTTATAAACTGCTAATAATAATATAAAAACTCCTGTTGCTTCCACTACTATCACTGCTATCAAAAATAAAAATAAAATGTTGAAATTAGTAAGGATTCATCCCAATTCTTGTTTGAGTTTGAAAATCTTGAAACTTAGGAGAAACTCTTCATTTTAAAAATTCATTCCTTTTTTTTCAAACAAATTCCATTTTCAAACTTTTTTCACATAGATACTATACTGAAAAAGATACAGAGAATTCTAGATTTTCATTAATGTTTAAACTAGCCTGTTCCTTTAGTATGTGTGTGTCATTTTCAGTATGAACCTTGTATTTCCAACACTGGTTTAATCAATTGAAATTTAGATAAGATTGACAGTCTGCTGTTTTGAGTATGTGTGGTCTTTTAAATATGAATGCTATATTTATGCCAAGAGTAGCATCATCAAATTAAGATTTAGTTCTGTTGAAAACAATCGATTTCTTTGAATATGCATGTCCTTTGAATGTGAATGATTGCTCACACGACAGTCTAGACAAGATTGAAACAATCTGTTTCTTTGATTACAAGTAATATATATGACCTTTTTGTCATCAGTTCCAAGCAATGATTGTGCAATTTAGACAGGATTGAAGCAATCTGTTTCATGAGTACAAAGAATATATAATCTTTGGACATGATTGTTAACTGACCCGAGCAATGACTTGACCATTGATTTAGACAAGATTGAAACAATCAGTTTCTTGAGTACAAGGAATGTATGACCTTTGGACATGATTGTTAACTGACCCAAGCAATGACTTTACAATTTAGACAAGATTGAAACAATCTGTTTCTTGAGCAAAAGGAATATGTAACCTTTGACTGTGACCATTAACTGTTCCTAAATGTGACTTCTGATATTAAGATTTAGCCATAGGATTGAAAAAGTCTGGGTTTTTTGGTACAGTGATATATGTCCTAAAAATGTGAACCTGTCGTAGAAATTTTGTAAATTATGAAAGTATTCAATTTGATTTGTTTGTTCTTAGCACTCTATAGTCATTTGTGCTGTGGTTCATGCTTTCTTAATACGAAGTAGATATTACTAGTTAAACCGGGGACATTTTTTTTAACATCATAAATGTGAATTGACTATAACATGTTTTTGGTTTTGGTTTTAAATCAGAAGTATTGCATGAGTAGAAATAAGCCATTAACAGAAATGTAGAAAATTCTAGGTGCTATCAGTTTTGTTCTTCCAATTCCAACATCTCATGGCAATCAGCAACACATACTAATGCATGGTAACATAAATTTATTCATGTTTTATAGTTTCATTTCAGTAACGAATTCTATTATTAATCTAAAACCATTGTCATTGTACAATATACATGCAAATAACAATATAACAAATTGGACAGAAAATTATCAGTCGTGTTGGGATTTCTAAACATGTTACCAGTATACCTCTAGCCTTTGCATTTGAATCGTTATTTTGCATGATCCATATTTCTAAGACCATGTCTGGTCCTTAAGTGGGAACAAGGTTTTTGCCAAAATTGTCCATTCCAACTACACCCAATCACTTTTCAGGTGCTTTGTTTTATTTAGCAAGATAATTTAGCACACTTGAGTATTCCTACTGCAAATAAAATTATTTGAATTATCTGTCTGTGTTAGACTTGGCACTAATATCAGTTTGTAACTGTCTGTGATGTACACTGCTATTAACTAATAATTCATAACTAAATACAAGTGACTGGAATCTTAATTCATATAATAATAATAAATCCCAATAAGACACACAACTTCTCTCCCACTTGGCGGATCACCGGGTGCTGCAGAAACTCTACCCCCTTACTCACAACATTTAGATAGACGTTCTTCTGTGGGTGGAACATTTTACTGAAGGGGTAATTAGATCTGTATTTTAACAAGCTCCAGTACACCCACTATTACTCCAAACATATAATTTAATAATATGCAAAAGAAGAACAAATAAGAATATTTTAAACACTACACATAAATGTATACTTAATGTGCAGTGCATAATGCCCATTTTAAACACTAAATGTCAGAAATAGGAGCAAGCACTCCACGACTCATCACAACAAAGTATTTCATTTTTTTTTTTAAGATCTGTGTAAAATATATTAAAACAAGTGACAAATAAAACTAGGGGGTGAAAATACTTGTCACACCAACAAACTACCTATAATTAATGTATAAGTAAGATATCTCCTTGAATTGCTAGTTTCATACAGGTCTTCATTTATTCAAATGGATTATGTGTGTGTTGGCTTGCACTTGCAGCAGAGTGTATATGTCTTTTGCTGTCAGTACCAGTGAATAGTCTCCAATGTAAAATGTCTGTGTTGGCAACAAAACCACAAACATGATATGCAAATCATTAATAACCAACCAAGCAGACGCACAAACACTCCAAATATAACAAACTATATTACTTACCACATGGCAATGACTTCATTTAAAATGCAAACAAAAAACTTCAAAACCTGAAAAGTGGCACTAATGAAGCACAAAGTATATTCAGATAAAAATTGCAAAATATAATACTCAAGAGAAATATTTTTATTACTGAATAAAACATTACAAAATCAATACACCCCTGTGGTCAGCTGTTCATTTAAAGACAAGGTCAATTTAGAAAACATAATTTTAATTTTGTATAGAATACAATAGTTACAAATATCTGTCACACTGATCAATCATTCATATAGAAGACAACGCAATGATTCAAATATGTGATAACTATATTTGTTTAAGTGTGTAATACATTTCTTTAAAAAAAAAAAAGTATATTGAAAATCATGTACTATTGGAATGAGTGTTTCATTCACCAGTAAATATACAATTAGACGTCCACACAAGAATTAAAAATTTTAAATTAAAAAAAATTCCTCAAGATATTTAACCAGAAGCTATACATTTTCAACAAGTGACAGATTTGTTGTATAATTTTATCAAAAAAGCATTGAAGAAAATATAAATAAAATAAAATAATGTCAGGTATATTTTAAAAATTATTTAAGAAACAAGTCTAAATATAAAATCTCCAAGCATTAAAATACTATACACACACACCAAAATAAAAAATGAAAGCAAAATGTCTGAAAGAACACAGACCTAACACTAGGAGTTAAAGAAGGTAAGTTTCAGAGACATTACAGTGAATGCTTTTGACTGCTGAAGTTCAATGTTTTAAAAACTCCAAACCAGGCACCATGATGAAAATATTACACACAGATATATAACATGGTACAAAGATTCATAGTCGAACTGTATGTGTGAACAAAATACTCATTAAATACTCAACACTCTCTTGTTTTGCAATAGTCATTTCAGACCTGTTCCTTTTCCAGGTGAAAATGCTAAAACATGCACATAAGACTTAGGCTCAGAATGTTAAAATTTATTGAAATCTGTTTTAATTACAGAAATATCTTAATATGAGAATATAATTGTAAAATATAATTAGAAGAGTGGTTATAAACTGTGGGTCGTACAATTTATTAACGGAAAAACAATAGGTTGCAAACCCTGGGTCATAAAATAATTTTAAAAGAACAATCACATGGAAAAAATGTCTTCTCAAGAGCACTTAGTTTTCCAGATAGCCAACACAGATAAAAAACACTATAAACTGTAAACATCATAGAGTCAGTGATTTTATTAATTTAATTTATAAAAATCCATCTTGTCAAATCTGTTGTAGCATATTTTAAGGGTTCATTACTTTTTAAGCTGATTACCTAGTTGTTTAAAAAAAAAAATGATTAAATTAAATACCAATAATTTTACTAAAACAGTTATGTAATATTTTTATTCTGTTGTACACAAATACATAATAAAAAGATTGTTTGGTCTATACTTTTTAAACAGTTATTAGAATGAAAGATCTTTTTCTCAACATACTGAAAATATATTCCAGATTTTTATTTTAAATGAAAAAGGTTTTCATAAAAGAAGTGAAATGCTGATACTACCTAAGAAAAATATTTAAATAAAAAATGTGCTAAAGAAATAGTTGATAGTGTTTTACACAAAAGAAATGCTTGAAGAATGAAAGCAATGCATACAGAAGCTGCAAAAGTGCGCATATCCAGAAAAACTTATGAGAGGGTGGGCCACTGGCAGATTATACTCAACGGTAAATAACTTCTTAAGAATTTTATCACTTCACTGCTTTTTTTAATTTCATCCTACATTTTAGCAAATAATGTTAGTGGAATTAAAACATGCATGATCTTTATGAAAAGTTGTCACATGTCTTATAAATACTGGATAGAGAAGAATATTAAGAGCCCAAATTCAAAGAGTGACACTGTATGCTTGACAATCATACCAGTTTTGTAACTTTCAGTCCCCCTGTGCAAGTTCAGTCACCATTAATACCTCACTGCCATACCAAAAGTCCACATTTAGAATCTGGTTTGATAAAGTATGAAGCATGCAAGGTCAAAAGGTTATGTAAATAAATGAAGTTATGGGTCTAAATTAAATAAAACTAGTGACTTTCGATCGCTTCATCTGAATGAGATGATTCATATAATTTTTCTATTCGATTCAGTCAACATGTCTTCATGTGATCAATTTTATTACATTCAAAATATCACCAATTAAGTTTATATTATAGAAATTAAATCTGTGTAAAAGGCAAAAATTAAAAATTTCTATGAAATGTTCACCAATTCTGCTTGTGGTATTGTATCTGATAACAATTTTGTATGGCCATAGGTAATAATGTTATAGATAAAGCATAATTAATGAATGTAAAAAGTTTGCAGTAAAGAAATATGAATCTTAGTATGCAACTAAACGAGGTGCATAATGCAAGTGACCACTGGCCATAAAGTTTTGTTCTTCAGATCATAACACTGGAACCAATGTTGTCTTTCCATGTATGTCTTTACAGTACTTTGAAATTATCCTAATTACAGTAAAATTATTGTATTACAATGTGCTGTGAGTTTACAGCACTAGCACTCAATACTGATTAAAACTGTTCACAAAGAATTTACAATTTTTAAACAGTTTTAAATTGGTATCATCTTCCCATGTACATCTTTACACTTTTTCGAGGTAAAGTTATTGTGTGTTTGAATGTGAACTGTGACTAAATACTGATGGGAATTGTTCACAAGAAATGATAGAGAATTTTTAAATCTGTCAGCCATGACATAGTGCCTGTGCCAAAAAAAATGTCTACGGTTATATGAAACAATAAAGGAGAGTTGTTCTTAGGCTGGTTGATGTGCATGATACAAAAGCCCTCTCAGGCTTGATATGTTGTCGATGAGACATTTCCTCCATGACCCGTCCAGTTGGTATGGACAAATTTTCCAGGTGCATCTACCCGTTCATATGTGTGAGCTCCAAAGTAGTCTCGCTGTGCCTAAGAAATACAATAATGAAAAAGCATTTATTTATATACACATTAATGTATATTACTTTTATTTTACAAAATAAATATTAATTTTTCAACATTTGATCATATTCAAACAATAACAAAAAAGTACCAAAGTGAACATTACAGAAAAAATTGCTTTCAACAGAACAATACTAAGGCAACAAGTTCACAAGTCTGCAATATAAAGGGGAGATAACTGTTTTTATTATATGTGCATACAAAGATGCTCTCTTATACTGGTAACATAGTGATCACTCCCCATACATATTTAAAATGTTTATCATAACAGAAAAAAGGCGAAATTTAGAAAATAAAATTTGAAGGTAGCAGGTTAAAGATCTAATCTAAAGTTATTAAAAATAAAAGGTAAAAGATTTGAGGCATTAAATATAATATCGATAAGAGCATCATCACATTAGTACAGGTATTAATCACAAGAATTAAAAGGCAGCAAACTCTAGGTATTAAATCAATAATATTGATGTGAAATTCATTAGCATTTCTTGTCACAAGATCTCTTAGTGATTCAATTTGATGCTAAGCTCTGTAATGCAAATGTCAGATCAGCAGATATGATGTTTTCATTGCGAAAATCCATCTTAAACCCACGAATGTTCCACCATATGTATAATAGTTTGTTGTTACATATCTCATCCACCCAACTTGTCAGCAAGTAAAATAAAAGTATCAAAAACACTAAATACACACCTGGATGAGGTTAGCAGGCAGGCGAGCACTACGATAACCATCAAAAAAGGCCAGTGCAGTGCTAAAAGCTGGTGTAGGAATGCCAAGTGTTACTGCCGTTGATACAACACGTCGCCAAGAATCCTGAATATGAAAATTGTTACAAAATTAAAATAAATATTGAAGATAAACTGACATTCATTTACAGGAAGAGATCATTAATGCGCCATATTAAAATTCACAAGCTAAAAACTATATATGATCTAAAGATAGCCACCAATAAACGTGTTATTAGCTATGTAGGATTTTTTTTTAATGGCCATTTCCAAATTTCTTATTTACATACATAACATTGCCAACATCTATTATTTACATATATAATACTTTGAATATTTGTTATTTACATATATAACCATATGACAGGCACAATCACACTTACAGGGTATGCATATTTCCAAACATTATGACACTCACCACCTACATAAAATGTTCATACTTCTAAACATGGTCAAACTCACACCTACATAAAATGTTCATACTTCCAAACATGATCACACCTACAATGTGCATACTTCTAAACATGATCACACCTACATACACTGTTCATTCTTCTAAACATGATCACAACTACATACACTGTTCATACTTCTAAACATGATCACACCTACAGACAATGTGCATACTTCTAAACATGATCACACCTACATACACTGTTCATTCTTCTAAACATGATCACACCTATATACACTGTTCACACTTCTAAACATGATCACAACTACATACTATGCATACTTTTTCTATTATGATAAAGTCTTTCAGTTTGACAAACACCACCACGTTTATTGTCCCCCTATTAGGTTGCAAAAAACACTGCAATATTTTGTCACCTTATCTATCATAACCCTATAATAAAAAAATTAAAAAAACCAACAAATATTACTATGTTGCTCATGCCACAAACTTCAGATAGAACAGTTTATTATCTGATTTTAGCTATTTAGCCTGTTGTAAAGTTTTCTGTAAGGCTTTCTAACATTTCTTTCTAAGCTATTTGAATGGCTAATTGTTTAATCAGACTGAAGAGTAGAAACCAGAAAATTGTGCAATTGATTATGCTTATCTCAAACGGATGGGTTATTCTATGATTAAAGAATAAAATTGGTTATTTGAAAATATGTCAACGACTATAATTTATATCATGATAAGTGTTAAGTAAATTAGTAGACTTTTGCTAATTATGATATATATATATATATATATATATATATCAGTATATTTTGTGTAGTTTCTATGCAGTTTACAATTTCTTAAATAATGTGCCTTCACTATAGAGTATAAGCATTATATACAATTTGAATTTATTATATATGTTTTTAATATCCAACAGAAAACTGATCACTTGTCATGAATGATCATAAAAGTTAATATATCCACTGATGCAAATTAAAAAAACAGAGAGAAATGGTTCTTGATGTAGATGTGTTTCTGCTCTAGCAAAAGCTCATTATAACAGGTTCTTCTTGCTGTTTAAAAGTCTGAAATGTCAACTTGATATTTCTGGCAAAAAACAGTCAAAAACAAAATTCTGATGTAAATGTATGCAAATATACAAACCTGACATTTCTGGATTTCTGCTTTAAAAAAGCTATCTAAGAGAAGATTACTCAGGTTAGGATTCTTGTCAAAGGCCTGCTTGATGTTACCCAGAAACACACTGCAACAAATAGGAGACAATCTCTCCTTTACTGCACAACACTCTTCAAAGACAAATTAATCAACTGCATTTCTGTATAAGCTCCAAATAATATTTGTGGTGGAGTAAATTTGTCTATCCCTATACTTAATTGTATATTTAATTGTTAAATTGTCAAAGTGACCCAACCTTGGGCACTCCTTATGATGGTATTTTTGTAAGTGTCAGAGTTGGTGTAAACACTCGAGTTGAGAATATGCTACATTTAATTGCTGATGTAATCCAAACCAGTTTCAAATGGATGAGTAGTTTTTATTAATTATTCAAAGGTTAAGATTTACGAGAACGAGACCAGCCAAAGGGTGAGATCAAAAGTTTACTGTCTACTGTCTAATCATTTTGAATTTGGTGTGGCATGAAGTCTGGTCATGAAAGACAACCATTGGCTTAATGGTGAGTTCTGACTGATTGAGAGAGAATGGACTTAGAAATATTAAGCGCATTTTTGCTATTAATTTGTTATACTTGTGTTTTATGTAGATATGTATTCTGTGAGTAGACTATTATTTCTACAAATGTTTGAACTAAGATGCTCGTATATAGTATGCTAAACACTTGACACTGTCTCTAGTGAACCTGCTCATAAAACTACTACACTGTATTTATTATGCTGTATGCGTGTATTGGGCTAATAAATACTGTTGCAGGAAACTATCAGTTGAGACTTGAATGTAAGAAAGAATGGAGTTAAAAAAGGAATAAACTGGAAACTTAGTGTTTTTTTCCTGATTATATTTTTACAGGGGAAAAGCAGCCTTTCCTTGTGTTATCTGAATCTCCTGGTTTACTGATTATAAACTACTATGACTGTGGTAGACGCAAAAAGTATCTACAGCGGTGTATAATTGTTAGGAATACACTACACTCCACTGATGTATGGTGGCAAGATATGCTGACTACATCAAGCAATTTAGCAATTTCTGGTACGAGGAAGTTACTGGAAATTGCTACAATTGTTGTTCTGCTTGAGGAAGCTGGTACGGCGAATGAATGCCCAGGTTAGCTTTGAGAGAATAGCAGTGATTCATTGTTTTACAATGTGAGAAAGGAAACATATGGAATTGGCATGGACAATAAACTTTTGACCTGATATAAAAAGTGCACAAAAAAGACAATTGCGGCTTCACCAATATACGGTTATGTAGAAGCTATTATCGCTTATCTCTAATAACTCCATCTCTGATAAGAACTATTCTTTGATTTGTATTGACAGTATTTGTTGAATTGTATTTTAGGATATAAGACTGTTTAGATATTAAAATTATTTGAACAGGGTTTCATGAAAATATTGATGTCAAGTAATCTTTTTATTGTATTTGTTATATGTATATTTAATTGTTGATTTAATAAATTTATTGTTAAATTTATTTACATTCTTACACATACTGATAACTTTATGTTTGGGAAGAAAGTGGGAGGATGGGGGCTTGCTAAATATAGATTAAAGATGGATTTGTCTACTCCTTTAGTAAGAAGTTTTCCACTTATGGAAATACTGTGTGATGGTAAATATTTGTCTTTAATGTTGTGGAAGAGAAAATATTTACAGCACCCGCATATCTGCCAAGTGAGAGAGTGATTGACTTCTGGAGAATTATTAATAACATAAATTAAGATTCTCATCACTTGTAATTAGTTATGGATGACTGATTAGTTGGTGTCACAATAGCAAGTACTTAATACTTATCTTTCTTTTTCTTCCTTTAATGTATAAAAGCATCTAACAACCTCATTAAGAATAAATAAATACAAATTTAAGAAAATAAAAATAGTAATTCTTCAAGAAGTCAAAATATTTACCTGCGAATGATGCAACCCCCTCGCCACATTAGCGCAATGGAACCAAAATTTAGTGTCCATTTAAGCTCCTTAGCCGTTTCACGCATTAGCATAAAACCTTGGGCATAAGACACTATTTTCGATGCATACAATGCCTGTAAAACAAAAAACAAAATTGTATAATGCAATCTCAATATATGAAAGTTCAAGGAACCATCAAAAATGGCCCAAAATACCCAACTATAGAAATATCGGCAATGAGGTCACAGCACCATTAATGTTATTCATTATAAGTAGATGTGTGACAAATCTGACTTCAATATGTCACTGAACTGTAGTTGTTATGCTATTGGCAATCTATGTCAATTATGTAATAACCAAGAATAATTCTGTTTGACAGTTATATAATTACTAAGAATAGTTCTATTTTAAACAAGCTACCATTAAATCTGAGATTACAATTTCAGCATTATTAATAACATAATAATAATAACAAAACATCTAATATAAAAGTTTAAAATAAATTTTATTTTTATGCAAGCATAAAATGACAAGTGAAATTACTGATTTTACCTTTTTAATGTCCTCAACAAATGCTTTCTTGTCACCGCTGAATTTAGCTGTTGGCCCAGAGATCTCCTTGCTTGCAGAAACTCTTTCATCTTTCAGGGATGACAGGCAGCGAGCAAAAACTGCCTCACCTTTAAAAGTTAGTTATGATAATTCATTATAATGCTAGTACTAACAGGAAATGTGTGTGCGCGCGTACGTGCATGTGTGTGTGTGTGTGTGTGTGTGAGTGAGCGTGTGAGTGCATGCATTTGTGTATATGTGTTCCTTTCAACTGCAAGAGGTGCATATATGGGTGGACTTACAAATGACATTAACTCTCATTTTTAAACACTGAAGAGTCAAGAAAGGCAGACAATATGCCGAATGTGTGAAGCTATATGAGTTCAGCCCACAATGATAGATTTATTTCAGTCAACAGTAAAGTATAAATGTCAAATACATCATTTTGGTGCCCCTGAGTATACATGCTCATCTGTGAATACGCCTTCAGTGTGTACCAGAGATCATGATTACTGGTGATAAGTGATTGTGATTACCTCTAACAAGAGACCTTGACTACCTGTGAAAAGAGATTGTGGCTACTATGAAAAGAGATTGTGACTACATGTGACAAAACAGTCTTTTGATTTGACAAGCAGTGCCTCTCAGGCATTTTACTTATTTTACTTTTTCTTTTTTTTTTTTAAAGAATATTTGAATAATTAATAATAACCAAGCAAGTTTAATTTAATTAACAAATGATTTTTTTTTAACAATGAAATTGTAATTTATAAATTTTATTATTTTACATATGCTTTGGTTTAATGCAAAAGTTCAAAGTTCACTAGTTATATTTAGGAATAGGAAGTAGGCGGTGGGTGGAGGTATAGTGTAGAAAGCCATTACTATATCACATCATTATGAAATACAGTAAAGGTTTAAATGTGTATAAAATATGCATCAACACAATATCATAAACTAAATTAAACTAATAATTATTATAAATATTAGCTGAATTATTTTTTCCAGAAGTCACAATATTTTCTAAAGCTAATTACCTCTCTTCATTCTACTTTTCTCATTGTTTCTTTCATTTTATCTTGCTATGGATAAAAAAATACAACAACTTTAATTTATAACATTGAGCAATTTTTTCATTTTACTATTCAAATAATTTTTATTTTGTTATTTTACATAATAATTTAATTAATTCACATTTATTTAATGTTTACAAAAAATATTTAAACAGAAAGGAACGTAAAAATTACGTGGTGGAAAAAAGAAGAAAAAGAAAGTGATTTATGGAAAATGACATATAATTAAATACTTGAAAGGTATGGAACTTTTATACTGTAACTCATCAATTGTCATCATCATTGTCATCGTACTCCTCCTCATCAGTATTAATTTAGTTATGGAAAATGACATATAATTAAATACTTGAAAGGTATGGAACTTTTATACTGTAACTCATCAATTGTCATCATCATTGTCATCGTACTCCTCCTCATCAGTATTAATTTAGTTATGGAAAATGACATATAATTAAATACTTGAAAGGTATGGAACTTTTATACTGTAACTCATCAATTGTCATCATCATTGTCATCGTATTCCTCCTCATCAGTATTAATTTAGTTAATTTAGTTGCATTAATATTTTAGGACCAGTTCATTATATATGCATATACAATATAATAGTTAACAAAACTTTTTTTTAGCTTTCTAAGCTGTATATTAGAACAACACAATTAAAAAAGAAACAATCTCAAAATTTAATATGCATTTGCCATCACAAAATTAAAATAAATTTTGAAGGTGGAAGTAGGCAATATACAAAAGAGAAAATAGATATAGATATAAATAAACATATTTAATAAAACAAATGTTAAATAAATCACTCAAGCAAACAACTAGAACAAAACAGAACAGAAAGTAACGTTGTGAAGGTAAAATCCCAATTTGGAACATACCAATTAATGTCACTGGGACTCCGTACTCAAGGGAAGCAATCGCAGTCCATTTACCCGTGCCTTTCTGGCCTGCGCTGTCTATGATCTTTTCCACAAGTGGTGTCCCGTCCGAGTCTTGAAACTTCATGATGTCCCGTGTGATCTCAATAAGAAATGATTCCAATTCACTCTTGTTCCAGTCCTCAAATGCCTTTCAAAAACACGAGTAGAGAATGTAAGCATTTCAAATATTGCGTTCATGAGCGTGATTTTGCTTTGTTAAATAAAATTTGCTCTGGCTGGGCCAAAGATATATATAAGAAAAAAGATACATAAATATGTTTATCTCTTATTCCAACATACTTGCGCCATTTCTGCATGCGACATTCCCAGAGCATCCCTCATCAAATTGTATGCCTCACAAATGAGCTGCATGTCTCCATATTCAATGCCATTATGAACCATTTTCACAAAATGGCCTGCTCCCTCTGGGCCCACCTAAAGCAACCAATACATTTAAGTTAAATCACAACACAAAAAAAAGAATAAATCATACTAAATCCATCAAATTTTAAAATGAATCCTCCTAATTTTTATCAACAATTTTAAAATACATTAAAAAATACTAATATCACAAAAAACATGTTATTTTTGTAACAAAAATATGTTCCAGAAATTGCCACAATAATTATTTATTCTCCTACTTATTGATTAAATTAAATAAATTCACTTACCCAGTCACAGCATGGTTCATTGTCTGCTTTCGCTGCTATGGACTGAAAGATATCTTTGATTGCCGGCCTGGAAAATTGTATAAATTTATGCAAATCTGGGATTTTTATAAATACTCTTTAAATTGTATGAAAAGATACCCATGAATGTTAGGTTATTTATTTTGCACAAATCTGATATAGCAGAATATTAATGCATTGGTACATTACTACTGAAGACTACAAGACATCAAAGTATGTTAACAGGTAATTTTGTAAAGAAAAATCTGACAGTTGAGTATGAATGCACAGGAACATTACTACTAAAAATTACATGACATCACTGTATGTTAGTAGAGGCAACTTTTGATAAATATGATAGAATAAATGGGAATAATAAACTGCTGTTAGAAAGTGGAAGAAGTCACAAATGCAAACCTCAGAAACCAAGAAATTCATTTTATTTATTTTTAATCATAGCTGTTTAGTACTTACTCTTGGGAAAATGCCACCTGTTTATTAACTGAGATAATTTCTCATTAACATGTGAATTCAATATATTTGCCATCTACTTATTACCCAAGATCATTTCCCTTTCAGTTATATGAATTTTGTACATTTGCAGTCTGCATATTATATGAGATCATTTCCACTGAAATTATGTGAATTTAATATAAGCATTTTGAGAGTAAAGTTAATATGAAACATAACGTATATAATTATAAATGAAAAAATTGTCAAACAATTATCACTTGATTATTCAAAGACTTATTTATTTTATCAAAATATAATAATAATAATTATGCCAATTTTGAAGAGCTCTAATTCTTCAATAACAAAACTAAATAAATATAAACATATTATAAAACAATCATATTATCAAATTACAGAAGCATGCATTAATAAACACATACAATTACACATATCTGATGGTGATGATGTTTGATCATGACGATAATGATTTAATAAATAATAAACAATAAAGTTCTAAGCATTAAACAATTATGCATAAAATACACAGCAGTCTTTATATAAATTACAACGGGCAAACAAAAGTAATGACAATATAATTTAAGAAAAACCTTATGATAATATAACAAAACAAAAATCCCCTCACGATAATAAAAATGTAACAAAAACAAAATTAATGCTAATATAATAAAACAAAAAAAAACTAATGATAATATAATACAACAAAATAAAACTAATGATAATATAACAAAAAGATGAATGCATCTTAGCTTATAAGGCAGCACATTCCAAATAGCTGGATCCTGAGAAGCAAATGAAGATCAACAATATGACTTGCATTTTGCTTTTTGGAATATTGGAAATGTGAGTGTCTGATGTTGAACAAAAGCTTCTAGCAAGTGCTTACAAGTGAGCTCAAAAGGACTTTTGACAAAGATATTATAGTAGAGATTGGATGATAGTTTTCAAATTATTAGGATGAAGGGTGTGTTTTTCTAAAAGGAGTTAACAACAGCTATTAAAAAAAAAAAAAGTTAAATGGCCAGTAGAGAGAGAAGTAATTATTTTGGTCAGGCTGTGTGGCATATGAATACTGAAACAGCAGTCATGTTGAAATATGGTCTTTATGGTCAGATGGATTAAGGTCAAGTTCACATGACAAGAGTTCTTCAGAAATGTTTGTAGAAAATCCATTTATTGGATGAAATGTTGTGAAAGTGTGAGAGGTAATTGTTGAAACTGTGCATTCTAGCTGTAAAGATATAGTAGGTCAGGTAACATGATGTAAAGTTGATTTTCACCTTATCAAGAAAAATATCTCTAAACTAATCACAAAAATTGCCTGCAAGGATTATTAGTGATGCAGAAAAACCATTTTCACCAGGTATTTCAGTGGCTCTTGTAACTGTAAAAGTGAATTTTGCTGAAATAATATTGTCTGTTACATTTTGGGGCTAAGTGATAAATTTGTAAAACAAGATGAAATCCACTGTCTTTCAACTTTATGGCATTTTCTCTGGACACTTTATAGCTTGTCACTTATAGTGCACATTTCCACACTGCAACTCAACTGCTGGTCTGTGATGCATGCTTATCAATCAAAAAATGCAGTCACAAATATTCTTGTTGAAACAGTGGGACCTTGCACACTTGTTAGTTGTGATTTAATGTTCAAGGCCTCTTACCATGTTGATATTCCATTTGGAAATGTAAACTTTTAGGGCAGACAAATTCAGATGACATGATTCCTAAGTGGTCCGAATAAGTTTATCAGAGACAGTAGTGGAAATCAGAATACTATCATGCCTAAAAAAAATTATCCTAATAGGTTACTATGTCTGAGAGTTGGCATGCTAAGATGAGGAGACTGTAAATGTTTTGACACAGTGAAAACTAAAATTATCTGGAATCATTAAGTTTCCACTGGCAGCATTATTAAATTCAAGAAAAGGAGAATCCGTCCAGTCTAGAGATTAAGAACCAGTTAGGTTATTTTTTAATGACTAGGAAGAGAACAGTAGAAGTAAAAGAAAAGAACTGACTAACTTTGAAGAATAAGAGTTGATTTAATCAAATTTGTTCAAATGAAGTTTGGTCAAAAGTGAAAGTAGAAGTGAATATTAGAGAAGAGAAAATGATATTTCTGGCAAGAAAGCAATACATGCTGATTTAGGATAAGGAAATTAATTCATTTCCAAACTACCAAGTGCAAATTTACTCCTGGTATACCAAGCTGGGTATTAGTGAGAAGCATGGTATCTATATTGTCCTCAATAATGAAGTTGCAGATTTCACTTTGTTTATCTAGTGTACCAACAAATAGCACAATGAAGACAATTCTTAAAAGGCTGAGTAAGTTAGAGATACATACTTATGGCAAAAGATTACCTTGATCAATTATCAATTTTGGGGACTTGACAAATTCTTTGTATTGCATGATTCTACTTACTAAAACTATAATGGTTTCAGAATTTATAGAAAAAAAAGTATTAGATTGTGTATGTGATTTATAATGGTAAAAAGTTCAACTTTCATCTGCTGAAAGTGCCTGACATTTGTTTAATATTATTTTATGTACAAATAATGTCTGGCATTTATTTAGTATTATTTTATATACAAATAATGCCTGGTATTTATTTAGTATTATTTTATGTACAAATTTAGTATTATTTTATGTACAAATAATGTCTGGATTTATTTAGTATTATTTTATGTACAAATAATGCCTGGCATTTATTTAGTATTATTTTATGTACAAATAATGCCTGGCATTTATTTAATATTATTTTATGTACAAATAATGCCTGGCATTTGTTTAATATTATTTTATGTACAAATAATGATGTAGTTGTTTGCATACAAGAGCCAAAAAAGAAAGTGGAAATTAGAAGAATCCTTGATGAGGTCAATTCAGTGGTCAATATAAGTTTTGTGGTGTAAAACCCATTGTCATGCTGTCATGTAGATATATTCCTGTTCCCTCAAAATAACCCATGTATGTAATATTTTCACTGAATAACATTAGCAGAATGAATTAATACAATACATTATTAAAAAGGACAGGGCACCTACACATCATAAATTCAACTTTCTAGTTCATATTTTTAAGAGATCGCTTCACTTTATCATTATAAAGTGAGTCAAGTGTGTAGACTGTCTTATAGCAAAATAAAATTTGTAGTTCTTTATTTAGAGTTCCAGCAGGGTAAGTTCTGTTTATAAATTATATCAAGTGAAGTGTTTTTTCTTGGAACAAATGGTTAAACATGCAATATGGGATGGTATTAAGAAGCATTAGTCCAGTATGAGAACTGACCTTTTATTTAATATGAAAAACAAATCAATCCCATTTTATTTCAGAGGGTATATAGCCTTATGAAATACAAAGGCCAAATGAAAGAAACCGATGGCAGTAAAACATTTCCTTTACTTACCAAGCTTGTTCTGAGCCACCTGGCATCAATGAAGGACCATAACGAGCACCGTCCTCACCACCGGAAACCCCACTGCCGACAAACAGCAGTCCCTTTTCTTGAAGTGCCTTGCATCGTCGCTGAAGCAAAAAAACAATTTTTTAAATATGCATTTGTTTACTGTCATTGTGAGTATAGCTTAAGCATGAAAGTTTACAAAAGGACTATCTATGTGTGTATTCAGATACATACAGAAACCCAACCATTTCACATTATCATTATGACAACAATATTACTGTTTTGTTATTTACATTACTTAGCATAAAGAAACCCAACCATTTCACATTATCATTATGACAACAATATCACTGTTTTGTTATTTACATTACTTAGCATATAAACAAGATAACCAACTACAGCAGTTGCAAGGAAAAAATACATGAAAAAAAAAGCCAGAAATGGCCAAGAGGAAGATGCTCCTCCAGCACAACTTCTCTAAACAATGTAACTGCTCACACATCTGCAAATTGCAATATACAGCAGGTTATGAATGTCAAAGTACACACATGGTGTCCAGAAATCAGCAGGTTATCGAATGTCAAAGTACAGACATGGTGTCCAGAAATCAGCAGGTTATGAATGTCAAAGTACACACATGGTGTCCAGAAATCAGCAGGTTATGAATGTCAAAGTACAGACATGGTGTCCAGAAATCAGCAGGTTATGAATGTCAAAGTACAGACATGATGTCCATAAATCAGCAGGGTTATAAATGTCAAAGTACAGACATGATGTCCAGATATCAGCAGGGTTATGAATGTCAAAATATAGACATGATGTCCATAAATCTGCAGGGTTATGTCAAAATAAATATGATGCCCATAAATCAGCAGGGTATAAATGTCAAAATACAGACATGATGTTCATAAATCACCAGGGTTGTCCACCAAGACAGGTTCACTCTACAACTAGTAAGATTAGTTTCTAAAACATCTTATGTAACTGAATTTCTGAAAGAACTAGCAGAAATGTGCTGTTCATCTACACCAGAAAATGATTGCAGACACAAAATACACAAGTTTTGCAGAAACATCTGTGATTTTCAAAGAAAATATTAAATTGTTATATTAATTACATTAATGTAAAAATTATTATTATTATTATTAATTAAATATTAATTCTTTTGGAAATTTAGTCCTTCATGCACATTTAGGAAAAAGCTATATAGTTATCAATTAGCAGTTAGTTCGGATATCACAAACATTTCACTACAATTTAGATGAACAGTTTTTGATCAACAGTTATATCACAAACATTCCATTGCAAATAGACATATAGTTTTTGATCTGCAGTTATTTCAGACGCCACAAACATACCACTGCAATTTCATATATAGTAGTCAATTAGCAGTTATTTCAGATATACAAGCACTCCACTGCTAGTTGCTGCCTTGTTAGTTGGTGAGTGGCATTTCCAATTGTTGTCTAGCAACAAAATAATAACTGCACATATATTTTACTGCTCCAATGATGACTATTCAACAAGACAAAAGATAAATATGACTTGTGTTGTGTACTTACCACAGAGTCTCTGTATTCAGAGTTGCCACCATCAATGATGATGTCACCTTTTTCCAACAGTGGAGTCTAAATATTTTAAAATAAAAAATAGTAAAAAATGGAAACATCAAATACAATATAAAATTTAAAGGAATAATTCAAGGGTTCAAAAATGGCCCTATAAAAATTAGCAAAGCAAATTTTAAAACATTTGAAAAGCATGTGAGGCTTCATTTTGGCATATGAGTTGGAAAAATATCCCAAAAGATTTGTGGTGAGGTGTGTGGACTTTATTAATGAAATGAAATCAAATAAATATTGCTCTGCAATGTGAAACCTCTAAAATTAGGTTAATATATTTCTTGAACTATTTATTTATTGTTTCCAATATATCCAAAATAAGTTTTACTTCTGAAGCAAAACTACTGCAATGAAAGATTATTATATATAATTCACATTCCAATGTGTAGTTATCATTAAACATGTTCTTTTAATAATTCTATCGATTAAGTCATTTTTGTGATGATACTTTATTTTTATACATATACTTACTACTATTTCTGATTGAGCTCCATTTAATTTGTGTTTTGTGGCAAGTTATGTAGGAAAAAACCAATGTTAATATATTATTTTTTGTTTTATTCTATTATTGATTTTCCTTTTTGTTTGTTACTTGGATACAATTATGCCCAATTTTAAAATAAACAACACCCCATCCCCCACAAGCATTAAAAAATGTCCAAGGGGATATAAAAGTCTTTTAGAGATAAAAGCAGAGATACTGATCTGTGACAACAAAGTAACATTCAAATAAATAATAAAAGCAATAAGTAACCTGTGTTAGCAAAATGACTTTAAAGAGAATCAAACAATTAAATTTAATCTTTTCTCTGATGGCAAAATACAGTCAAAGATAATAAAATAAACTTATAAGCCTATGGGATAATGCTATCCCTGTGCTGACCCCAGCGTGAAATGTTTTTTTCCTATGTAAAATGAATTATTGTATTTAATAATTACACCCCAAAAATCCCTGACTTACAGGCCAGCCACTGTCTAGGAAGGAAATATCTTCCTGTGCCTATCTAAGTCTCATGTGGCTCAGGACCCCACCCCCTTCTAACTAGGCAAGGATACTAGGAAGATTATAAGCTAATAATAACCCATGGACATAGCAGACAAACACATCACATGAACTATACAACAAGAAGCAATTACAAAACAGAGCGTAATAACCAAAGAGAACAAAATGAATACTTTAATTTAATATGATAAATGAACAAATAGTCAAACAAAACAAATATGAATGTAATAACTGTATTTATAGAAAAATGTAAATTGTAATTTATTGTATGAGTTTTTGTATTTCTTCTCTCGCCATTCAAGCACAAAGTAAAGTACAAATGAATAATAGCCCACTGTCTTGGGCGTTCTTGAATAACTAAACTGAAGATCAACTATTAATTAGTGCTCACAGAAACCACCACACTCATGGCTTTACTGGTATTGGGAAAGAAACAGTTGCAGACTACTCTCCAATGGATTAACAGCTGGTTACTGAACTCCCAACTATACACAAGAATTTCACTCCCAGTGAATTACAGACAAGACAGTACTCCAACTTTACACACAGTAAACAAACTTTGAAACACTCAACCAGTGATTTCTACAGCCCACTGTAATCCAATTTTAGCAACAATCCTTCCCAGTGAATCCGCCGCACACACAAATCCTACTCTAATGAAATTCACTCCCAGTGAATCTGCCGCACACACAAATCCTACTCTAACAAAATTCAATCCCAGTGAATCTGCCACACACACAAATCCTACTCTAACGAAATTCACTCCCAGTGAATCTGCCGCACACAGAAATACTACTCTAATGAAATCCACTCCCAGTGAATCCGCCGCACACAGAAATACTACTCTAATGAAATCCACTCCCAGTGAATCTGCCGCACACAGAAATACTACTCTAATGAAATCCACTCCCAGTGAATCTGCCACACAGAAATCCTACTCTAACGAAATCCACTCCTTGTGCAATTTCCTAATAGAATTCTCGGAGATCTGTGGTTACTGTGGATGAATTCTGTTGGCATTTACCAGTTGACTCTAGAGACTGAGCCCCAGTTTTTAAGAGTACTGGGGTATATATAGCCAATCTAGCATCCCACCTCAGTCTGGCCTAAATGGGGCCCTAATTAATGATATTGCATGGAGTTCCCATTTCAATGCGTTCTGCACATCAAACTGCATGTAGTTAACCTATCCACTCTCAATGCTTGCTCATGCCTCACCTTTGCGCGTCAGTAGACGACCACCCAGACCATATGAGCAGAAAGTTGGGCTTAATCTCAGAGTGCACACATATGCCCTCAGTTTAATTACATGAAAAATAACCATGATTTTTTAGTACACAAATATCCCCAAATGTGCTATTTTCAGTTGATCATTTTAAATGTTAACATTGCTAACTTAATAATACTATCAAAAAATTAAAGATACATCTCCCAAACCATTAGTTTTCTCCATAGGCTAAGACTGATGGCACGCTGACAAGTAGATCTAAAAATCCCTGGTTTCCTCAAAATTTGCAGTTTACTTATCAAATCCTCAGGTGCTTTGGCAAACCAGTGTATAACACTGCTCCAGATACTAAAACAACTCATTAGAACTTACCAGCTTGTCAATAAAATCATCCACTGCTTGACCAGCCTTGACAAGCAGCATAATTCGACGTGGTGTTTTTAGCTTGCTGACCATATCTTCCAATGACTTGGCCCCAATCACCTTGGTATCCTTTGCTTCATTCTGCAAAAACTGGTCCACCTTTTCTACTGTCCGATTGTAGGCAACCACCTGCAAGGTGATGACAATTCGAAATAATTTGCTGGTGATTAAATCAATAAATGTACATCTTGAAGTAATTTTCTCTCCAAAAATCTTATGAATGCCATTTTAAATTTAGAAGAATTTTCTGTAAAAGATTTAATGCAGATAAAACAAACTCAGATATTATGCTTATGTGTGCGTGCGTGTGTGTGTGGAATTCTTTCTTAGAAAATCCTACCCCCACCCCAAAAAAACAAACAAAAAAACCCCTATAATAAAAATAAAGATAATTGCTATGTATTATTATAACTAAACAAAAACAATAATCAATAATGTGCAGATTAAATAATAGTGCTTGTTATATTAATGTAATAATTAAATTAAATAAATATATAAATAACATGCTAAGCTACATTCCAGTGTTTTCACAAAAACCTTATTTTACTGTTAGAATCTGGAGTGAAAATCACACAAGATACAATAGTGTTTCTAAGACATAATTTCATTATTCATGTAAATGAGAACTGGGGGGGGGGGGGGGGAACTACAGCTGTAAAAGACATCAACCCTTTCATTTCAAAAGATTCACACTGTTTATTTGTTTTAATTAATCATATTTCATAACAACAACAAAAAACTACAGTAAACTGAATAAACTATATCAAATGAGGGCTAACACAATCATGAAGCCCAAACAATTTTACATAAAAAGACCCATGTATTTTTATGAGACAGAAGAACTATGGCCGCAATATATATTCAACATGAGACCATCAATCACTCCAGCTCACTGACATTAATGTCTTACTTGTGCAACATAAGCAGATATGACTGTTAATGCAACATAATATGTGTGTATGGGCTTTGATTTGATTTAAGACTGTCAAGAGAGGTATAGAAACACTGACAAGCTATCATATCCAAAAAAAAAATTACTTGAAGAAAATGTAATAATTATGTAAAGACCCTACTTACAGTAAAGCCATGGTCATTCATATTAAGAATGAGGTTCTGACCCATGACAGCCAAACCAATCAAAGCAATGTCTCCTCTGCAACAAAGTTCAGAGTTCACATACAAATAAAATATAAGTAAGAAGAAACAGAGTTCACATACAAATAAAATACAAATGGTTATAAAGCAACAGGGTTCAGAATTCACAGATATATAATATATACGATTAAGAAGCAACAAAGTTCAGAGATCACATACAAATAAAATATATATGGTTATAAAGCAACAGAGTTCAGAGTTCACAGACATATATACGATTAAGAAGCAACAAAGCTTAGAGTTCACATACAAATAATTATATAAGAAGCAACAGAATTTAGAGTTCATATACAAATAATACATATGATTAAAAAGCAACAGAGTCCACAGACATATATAATTATAAAACAACAAAGCTCAGAGTTCACATACACATAATATATATCAGGGGTGCACAAACTTTTTAGGCCAGAGGGCCAAATTTCCAATTGATAGTGTATGGAGGCTGCAAGTCAGATTGCATATGGATGGCTCAGTAGAAAAAAACAACACAAATAATGAAATAAAGTCCTTCTATGGGCTGCACAGAGCCATGTCTCTGGCCTTATGCAGCCCGCTGTTTGTGCACCCCTGATATATATGATTATGGGGCAACAAAGTTCAGTACATATAATATACAAGACATACTAAGAAACCAAACACCTTCATTATGTTTCTAATTATAAGAAAAATTTAAGATATTAAAAAGAAAGAGGAGGAAAGTGATAAAAGATTATAGATTGAATAGAAAAGATTACAGATTGAATGAGAGGAAAGTGACAAAAGGATAAAGATTAAAAGTGACCTTAAACGAGAGGAAGCATTTCCCTGGTTAGATGCTGATAATAAAAGAAACAAAGAACTTGACTTAAATCAACTAAAGATACAGGAAGATAGCCTAAAGATAAGTGAGAGTGTGGTTAAGGTTCAGGAAGCAAACATAACATTTCTTTTTCGTTCCTTCAATAGGAAGGAGGAAAATATTGAGGACTATGTGTTGAGTTTTGAACAATGTGCCACAAGATAAGGTCTACCGGACAATTTATGGCTCTCTCAGTTAGTGTGACTGGTATGAAGGGACAGGACAATATGGTCTTTAATAGACTCCCAGAGGAAAAAACGACATATGAGAGTTATAAGGCTGAACTGTTAGCTTACTTCCGAGTGACTAGCGACATGTACATATGCAGTACAAACGTGAGCAAACCGACACATTTTTAGTCAGCTAGTAAACTACAACATATCTTGAGATGGTTAGAGTTTGATGATGTGAAAAGTGACAGTGGGAAAGATGTTAGGGATCACTTTGTGATCAACAAACTACAGATGACATGTCCACCAGCACTTTTAGCATATGTTAAGGACAAAAGACTGGAGCTTAATGTCCTGGTTAGAAGCAGCTGACAGGAACAAAGAAATATACATGACATCTGTTGATCTGACACCTATGCATAACTTCGAACCATACAGACATGTTAATGATCCTTCAACAAAACAATAGGGCAGACAACAGGCTTAAGACAAGGTTCTCACTTCCTCCATTTAGTAAGATGAAGGACAGGCGGTACCCTTGCCTCACCCACATGGAAACAATTGAACTTGAGACAAAGGTATTGTGGTGTGTTTGGCTGTGGCAAACCAGGCCATATTAGACATCACTGCCCAGGTAACATTAATGTGATGGAACCTAGTGGCACACCTCATTTTGACTTGAATATTAATAGACATTGTGTTCCAGTCCTCTGTGACCCCACTGACTGTGGAGTAGGTTTGGGGTAACTGTGAAGAGACGCTTCTACTCAAGATGTTCTTGTCCTTGCATATTACTTATTAGGCAAAGTATGAAAGTTTTATGTTGAACTACTGTGGTTTGATGCAGCTAGTAATGTCTAAAATCTTATATTTATTTTAGTTTGTTCTGTCATAAATAGTAAGTAAATTTATATGTAGTACTTTCTTATTCTGTGTTTTAAAAAAATGTATAGTTATGTCTTTCTTAGAAGCATTTATAAGCAAAACAGTAGCTACAAAATTCAAGTTTAAACTGGTAGACTTGACGTAGCTGGCAAGGTAAGGAAAGCTGTGAATAGAAAATATGACTTGACCTGGCTGGCAGGAAAGTTGTGAATAGGAAACAGGATACTGAGGTAGATAAGTGCTACACGCCCAACATATTATTAACAAATTACATCCTTTTAGCTTGATCATGTATGTTTGCAGTTTTTAAAGGTCCTGGTTTTGGGACAACAGTGAGTGAACTAAGCTACTGTCAACATGGACATTACTATTAAGCTACTATCATTGTGGACATACTAAGCCTATAGTCATTACATGTTGCACTCTGCAATGAGTGTAGAATGCTACTGTCACTAAGTAAGATATCACTAAGCTAGCTTAATTACTTCCAGTGATATACTCATTAATAAATGAAATAAAAATAAATAGTTTATAACTATTGTATTACAAAACCTAAGCTAGTATGATACATACATTAATAAAATATACTTATTTCATTTTGTTATTAAGAAAACCAACACCTTTAATAGTTTAATTATTAATTAAAATCAACAAGTAGTTTATAATCCATATATCTTCCACATTTTTTTTTTAACATTACTACCCTCCTAGAACAGAGTAAGGAGGAAGGCCCCACAGGAAATCTACAGAAACTGAGAACATCAAGCAGATGAAAAGTTTCCACGCAATTCCTGTGGGGAAAAGAAGTGATCGTAAAGAAGTAGTTTATTTTAAACACTCTTAACTGTAGTAAACAATAAATATAGAATTTAAATGATAAATTATAATTTATAAACTAAATCTATTCTTTGTTTATATTAAAAAATTAAACTATAAAAGAGAAGAAAATTGTTTGCACAATCTGTGTTTATAATTACTAATTTCAATTTAGAAAGAAACATGAAGAATCTGTCCATAAACCGTAAACCGACTTGGTAAAACTAGAAGACTTGGCGAAAGATGTTTTAAACTGTGGTCAAACTTTGCTAAAACATCACACCAGACACGCTATAAAAAAATTTTTTTTTGACATTCAATGCTTTGCCTATAAAAATTTGTGTGATTAAGATTAATAAGAGAGTTGACACCTAAAAACTTTCTAAAATTGTTGCATCAGGTGTCAGTAAACTGAAACTTTAAAGTAGTGCTTTAATTTAATTAAAAGACTTTTAAATGTTAAAACTAGACAATTTATAGCAAGAATTTCGCAGAAAGGACGGGATCCTCTGGTGATCCATTTTATTTTTTTAAGCACGTAAAAAAAATGCACGTAAACATTCAACCAGTAAGAACTCATTACTCATCGTGATTGTACTAAATTGTTATAGACACCTTCGACAAACAATGAAGCAAAATCAAAAGACATAAATGAATACTCATATATAATAAAATGATTATTTAACTTTACTTTAAAAAATATTTATTAGCCTACTGCTAATTCATTTCGAATCAACTGTTTTGTAAATCGTTCGCGAGTGGCGCGAGCATCACGCGTTTCAATCGTAAGAGCTTAGTTAATGTCGTCTGCTACAGCAAATATATTATTGTAAACTCCAAACCGTACTTACTTTTGAGTCGTCATGATGGTGCTACTTTTATAAACACTTTTTAAACTACGAATATAATCTTGTTTGTTATTTGGGTCTAGCTAAGCAACCACAGTAGTTACGTTAGTTTGCTTGATATGCCCCGCTGCTATTACACTAGACCTCGACCTTTCGAGTCTTAAGCTAACCAACTGGAGATGAAAACAAATAGTTTCGTAGCTTATGATACCTTTTTGTGATAGGAGAAGTGACCATTATTAAAATATCTAAATAAAGTCTATACGTAATGATGAAATGATCAATGCGAGTCATCAGTCGAGCTCACAAAAGTTTATTTAGCTAGATTACTGTGATATTCCTAAATCATTAACTGGTCTAAATTTCGGTAACCTATTCCAAAATGGTTTTAATGACAACACATCCAATATGGCTGACTTAAACCAAAGTTTGAAGGACTATATGTCAAGATCTCAAAAACCTGACACAGGTTCTCCTCCCGATTCAAACTCACGATATTTTAGCGGATGGTTTAAAAGAGGAAATGTTGGAGAAGATAAAACATCTACAGAAGCTGCAAATGGATGGTTTGTTGAGGCTCAAAATGACCCTCTGTTGCCAAGTTTGGTAAGATTTTAATCAAACCACTTTAGGCCTAATAGTAATACAAGTAACAGCTTAGAGCTTATTAAAGTACTTAGTTTTGAAAGAGTCGATTTCATAAATTTATTATTCGCTTATTTGTTCCATTTAAGAGTATCATATTGGTATATTATCAAAGTATCTGAAAGTAACAATTTAAACTTTTATTTAAAACTTTACTTAGTACAATAGTAGGCATATTTATTAAATGTACTAAAATTTTATCACTGCTAAGAATATACATTAAATGAGTCAGTTAGGACTGTATTGTAAGCATATATGTGTACATATTTAATTAACTGATAACTTCTCATTGGACCTCTTGTTCTACCTGATATTATAGAGTTAATGATAATGTTATTACTGACATTGTGACAAGTGATATTTTCTTCACTGAATTTTTTAACAATTCCATTGAAAATTCCATAAAAGTTTACACATCCAAATGAAGTAAAGAAACGCTGGGTTTTTTTTCCATTTGAGCTAACATATCAAACACTACACCATGCCATGTTCGACAATCAGCTCGATACTGTCACACAATTTTCTTTGAAATCACTAGGGGTTGGCAAAAATTCCTCCTCAGAAGAAACAGAACATGAATCATCAGCTAAATTGTAATCTGATTCAGTTGTGGGTTGACAAATTCTGTTAAAAGCAAAAGCATTCTGATTTGAAACTATGACTAACAAAAATTCCTTTTCAGCACAAGATGCAGTGGCTGCTGTAGAGAAAGACAAACCAGTGGTACCAGTGGTACAAAATGCGTTTTTCTATCATATTGACCAATCTGATTAAAGCTTTGATGCAAATTGTCTATTAAGGGAAACACATATTTCCTTCACACTGATTGGCTCATTTTATGACTGACATTAGTATAATAGTAACAATAAGCATGCATTCAAGTGGGACATTTACAGCCATCTGACTTTCTAGCTATATTTAAATTTAGGGATGCATACGACCTGACACCTGTGAACAGGTTAAGTTCCGTAGTAAATCATTGCATTTTAAAAAAATTGAAACTTATGCTGATTTAGTGACTTGGTATGAGATTGAGATCAAATTTTTTTCACATCACACATCACATTTGAAGATTGTAATTTTTAATTAATTATGTTTTTAATTCTGCAGCATTTTTATATATTTTTTAATTCTGATTTTTTTTTTTCATTTTCAGACAAAGAAACAGAGAATTCTAGGTTTTATCATATGTCTTCTGATGGGCACATTTTGTTTTAGTTTGGTGAGAAATCTTTGTTTATAAATTATAATTTAGAAAATCTCTTATTCTTGGTCTTGTATCTGTTGAATCCAGAATATATATAGAAAGAGAGAGAAAACTTTCTATTAACAGTAATTATTTTGATAATTATTTGTCATTACTATTAAAGATGACTGTCTTTTCTTTGTTGTTAACTTAATTGCATGTTTAGTAGGCTATTTAGTATATGAAGCTGTTCTGTACATTATCAGTTTTACATTTATAGGCTGAATAGCCATTTTTATTCAGTAATCTGATTTGTACATATTTTCAATTTAACATTTACAGACTAAATGGGCTTTATTTTTCAATAATCTGTTTTTGTAAATGTACATTGCCATTTTTACATTTGTAAACTGAATGGCCACTATTAGTATTATTAATACTATAATAGTCTATTTTGTATTTGATTGACATCATCCACAAACACCACATATACAATCTAATTAATTTCTGGAGATTTGTAGGTCAAGCTACTATCTAAATGTATATTTGCCTTGGGCATTTTAAACAAAAAATAGCAGATTTATTCCTGAATACAACAATAGAGGACAACTAAAGAAACTAATGTACATCTTTACAATGTTTACATGTTTTGACAAACAACTTTCATTGTATAAACAAAGCACAAAATATACATTTTAAAATTCTTAAGTATGCATTATAAATATAATACTGTCAGTACATATCACAAAATTCCCATTAACAGGATTATGGCCAATACTTAACAGCATGGAACCCCTGTTTGCATCATCGCAGATTCATTATCATCATGGACAAGTGCCAAAATGCTTAATAAGATATATATATAAATAAATTACACTTCTTTAAGACAATTTCCTTTCTTTTCTGCCAATGATTGAATATTTCAATTCTTCTTTGTATATTTCTTTTGTTAAAAATAAAATGATTTATTTGCCATTTATTTTACCAAAACAGTCTTTATCCAATATTAAAACAAATATTCAAAAATGTAATCTTATTATATTATGCTTGTTGATACAGACTGGAAAAGTGATAAGGTGGCCTCTCCATACCCAGCGCTAGTCATCATATTACTTCAAGCTAACATCAACCTGACATATTGACCCTTAAATCTCATGGAACACCCACACTCAAAAGTTTTCTTTTGTGTCCAACTTCTTAATCATTATGTGTTTGTGATATTCTGACAAATGCTGTACAGGGCCAGTTTTACTAATCATGTCAACAATAGGCATTGTTTTAATTTTTTCTTAATAGTTAATGATTATGCCATTTATATTCTTTTATGTTTGTCACACATATATATGCTAATTGCTGTTTGTCATCACAGGCTATGTTGTACATTCCTGTGCTGATACTGAAGGCCAGAAAGTTCTCTCTCTTATATTCATTAGGCAGTCTCTTTGTCATATCAAGGTATGTGCCAACAATTACAACAGGTACAAACAATTGCGCACTTGTTTACCTAGCCTATGTTTATTTATTTATTAAAAAATATATCTTCTTTCTTTACACGAAAACACAACACCTCAATCTTTCACACACATGTACATATATGATATATCAGACTGCCTACCTTTCATTTTTAGCAGAAGAATCTCCCGCTCTTCCACCTATAGAAGCGATTTTCCACTTTCAATTTCATTTTCAATAATTTTCTGATAAGTTATGACAGGACGAAAAATCTGCTTGTCTCGTTTACAATCACCCGCTCTGTGTTGGCCAGCAGTCCATATTGGTCAATGATAGTTGTTATGTAAAATACTAGTGGGCTCCAGCCACTCTGTAACAAACTGCCAGCCAAAGATACTAAAATAATCATTGGTAGTTTTCCTGTAAAGTATGTCATTTATTTGTATTTATATTGTTAAACTTGGCTGGATGTTTATCATATCTTCTTGTAGGTATAAGGACAATAAACTTTCCTGTATTCCTGTAAAAGTGAAGATCATGATGCAGTACTTATATGGCTCATTATTCTGAAATGTGAAGATCCTTCTTCAAATGAAATCTAAAGAAATACCTTGGCCAGTGTATTTCTAAATAAAACTGCCTGACATTTGGTGTAAATGACAAAAATTAGTCTAAAATAAAACATTGGAATGTTGGAGACTAGATGCAAAAGTAGACAGATCATAGACAAATGTGCTTTACACAAATCATTACATTATTTGTAAGTTCATTTACAAAAATTAACATTATTTGTTATTATATTGCATTTATTTTATATTATTGGTATTTCTATTAAAATGCTGATTCCGCGTAGAATCTTCTTTTGGATCATTGACCATATGGTCTGCTGAGGAGGTGGGGGGGTAGGCAGGTCTGGTACATGCTCACACACACACTTTCAACCACACATAATCACATAAATCTATGAATTATCCACCTCCCTCTCCGGTGCACACCCCAAAAAAGAATAAATAAATTAAAAATAGTAATTTTAATTACATAGTTAATTATTTAAATTCACAAGAACATTTTGATATGCCAGAATAAAATTGCAACAGTTTCACACCTTTTGCATTATTATTGTTAAGCCATTAGGATGTTCTGACAATACTGACGAATTTGCATCATTTTGTTTTAAGCTTTTCATTTTTGTGGGGGCCATGGAATCATATGAAACATCTTTTCTCTATGGAGCGTTTGCCGTTTACATCTGTTTACTTTGGGACGATGTTTGCAACTCTCTACTTTGCTATGTGGGTTAGTATAAAGTACTTTATGTTTACAGATTTATACAAAACAATTTTGCAGTGAATGAATACAAAGTACTTTTAGGATTTATATGAAACATTTGTATGTAAATTATGGATTTCACTAATTAAATCATTATGATTTTTTTTATATTACACCCTGCACTATCTTACTTCTTTTTTTCTGTTTATAATTAGGTGCAGAGTACAATGCTGACTATTGTGTTTGCTGCTGCACAAATTGCAGGACTTATCTGGTATGTGTCTGTAAGGATTTGAATAATAAATATTAGAACAGCATGCTAGAACAACATCCAAACATGCTAGAACAGATCACCAACAGATCAAAATTGCTAGAATAACAGATCTAAATATGCTTAAACAGATCTAAAAATGCTAAAACAGAAGATCTAAACCTGATACTTGAAGAATAAATCTAAATGCTTCCATTCAATGATATGATTTGTTCCAGCTTGCTCTTAAGAATTCATTTGGTTTAACTGAGAGCAAGTGTACATATGTTTATAAGCTCACTTAATCATCAATTTATTGCTGTTATATAGTCCCATGACCAAAATGGAAAATATATATTACATATTTAATTAATTAACCACATTTCTTTTGCTGCAGGTACATTGTGAGCTACATTCCAGGTGGACAGACAGGGTTAAAGTTTTTCTCACACATTTTTTATGCTGCTGCTTCCAAAACAGTTTCCAAAGCACTGCCGGTATAGACATATTTACAGAACACTGTGGCTTGAAAAGGAAGAGCTAAATATATATATGGTGCAGTTAACAAATTAGACACAAATCTATAAAGATTAAAGGGGGAAAATATTAACATAGCTAGATCTAATGGTTCAAGTAGCATCTTAAAGGGTTAAATAGAAATAAATCTGTGAAGATAGGGGGAAGAATGATATTGATAACAGTAGATGTATAAAATTACTCAAGTTGTAATTGAGGGGTTTGTTTCCTTCCGAGGATTGAATCATGCATATGGGAACACATATACATGTTTATGATGTGCGAGGACACAAGTTTATTTTTGTGCATGTTGACAGTGTCTGACATTGCTGGTTCAACACGCATTTAAGTTTGATTATGTGCAGAGTATAACATACATTTACTGTGGTTTTCTGTATTTGTTACATATTGCTTTGAATGTTTGTATAATTTAAATTGCAATGAAATAAGAGAAAATGTGATGCATTCTCTCTGAGCTCTCACAGAGTGAAAATTCTAGCAAGAATTTATGTGTCACTGTCAGTTTCTATTTATGGGAAAATCTTATACTTTTAATGCAGGTATTATGGGGGGGTGTAGTTGAATGGATACATGTTTGTTGTGGGTTGTGGTTGTGTGGTTGAATGCAAGCATGTTTGCTGTGGGTGTGTGGTTGACTATGCATATTTTTTAAGCAAGTTCTAGGTGTTTGGTTGACTGTATACATGTTATGTGAATACCTGAGTGAGTTATTATAAGCATGTTGTGGTTACGTAGATGACTGCATGTGTTTGTAAATGTGTTATTATAAGCATTTGCAGGTGTGTAGTTTGCATGTGTTGTAAAATGTGAGCAAGTTATTATAAGCAATTTGTGTGTTTGGAAAATTTTGTTGAACAACTATGATAGATTGTGCAGACTGCACCTTGAACTGCAGACAAAACAAAGAAACAGCCTTAACTGGCTATGACCCAGAGCAGTTTAGAATTTTTTGTTGTCATGCAGCAGTCTTGTGCAGCAATGAATTTTTATTTTTATTTTCAACCCTTACAATATTTATTAAACATGTTGCTGCTTAGACTTTGCCAGGATGTTTAGAAAAGGTGAAATTACTGAAATTTTATTTTCGTAAAATGTATATGCCTATGAATTTCTATTAGCTTAGACTTGAAAGCCAAAGAAGTATATATTATTTATTTATTTGTTTAAATTATCATTAACCTTTGATTAAGAATGTTTTCCTTTGTGCTTGTCTGTTAATGAGTTTCAGTTATTGAGTGAAGAATACACTTTGTGATAACTCTCCAAAATGTTATTAGCTTTCATTGCACACATTTGTTTGTAATATTTAAAATGTGTGAAAATATAAATATGAGATGCTATATTCCAAAGAACCATTGACAATCTTGTTTATTCTTTCAGAATTTAAATACTAATATTGTGTGCATGTCTGTTCTCTAGTGCCCTACAAAATGCAAATTTATAATTATATGCATATATGTACTTGGCGCTCTAAATTCTTGGCTATCCAGGGATTAAGTTATAATTGCATTCTTTTTTAAAGTAACACTGATGTTTAGATTAAGATCACCCAGTGTCTGCATCAGACTTTAAAATAACGAAGATAAATTATTAAGAGATATTTCTGATGAAAGTCATGCATAATTATCAAGCACAGAGCTATTACAACATCTGTATTAACTATCTCTTAGGGGTTATTATGCCGAGACAAAAATAACTTATTCAATTTTATTGCAAATTAAAAGAAACTTGCATTGAAATTAATTAAATTAGGTATTACAAGAAAGACTATTACAGGTAAGTCTTCAGCTAACGCAAGTTCAGCCAATAAAGACATATATCTATCTCACTCATTCAACTAACACAAGTTCACTCAATACAGATTTATTAACAGGATTTTAATTTATACAGTGTTTTAATGTTGCTACATATATCTCATCATTCTTGTCACGGTGTTGGACTTGTATATTTTTGTACATTTTGCAAGTGAAATAATCATGACTGATTAAATGGGAAAGTGGAGCTTGTGAAAATCTTTCTTTTTCCATCTTTTGTTGAAAGTAAAATAAAATACTCAAGTAATTAATAGTACTGAAATAAAATCAAGACCACATTCCACCATCCAGTTTAAAATAAAACCTCGCTGGTTTGGAGTGTGACCATCTGCAGAGCATGCAGACAGGTCTCTTCTACTCCTCCCTCAGTTTGTTGTCAGTTGTCCTTATCACTCTATAATTTATATTCAAATAATTCTTTGTGCTGCCTGTGTTAGATGCTTCATTAATTCAGATTTTTTTGCCCATAATTCCAATCAAACAGTACTTCACACTACAGAAACATTTGCAAAAATACATTTTTTTCATTTTGCTGATTAGATACAGATATCTGAAGACTCATGGCTAAGGTAAAAGCACTATTAGTTATAGACATCTGAAGACTCGTGGCTAAGGTAAAAGCACTATTAGTTATAGACATCTGAAGACTCGTGGCTAAGGTAAAAGCACTATTAGTTATAGACATTTGAAGACTTGTGTCTATGGTAAAAGCACTAGACTCCCATGCAAGCCACAAGTCTAACCTTTATAAATGGGATTTTATTTTCCTCGATCACCTCTCTAGCTCATGACAGCTGAATCTTTGTGACCATGATTGTTGGCACATAAGAGTTTTATGCAGAATTAGTGTAAATAAATAGTCATTATTATTATTCATGCGAGCATTTAGACAATGCACAAGTTCAGTTTTAAAAGTCATCAAGTTTTTATTTAACTTTAAAAAATAAATGTTTAAATGTACAATGTTGCACTATTTTAAGTGATTTTGCCCCTCCATTGCAAAAGACTGCATACAAAAATATAATAGATTAATTTTTTCATGGATAATACTCTTCACACATACCCCCAACATTCATTTTAGCATAATAAATAAATAATATATTTACAAGATCAGCCAGCACATTCCAGACCCATAAATCTAATTTTCTGTGTGAATATTGCATGTGTAATGTTTATTATGTCGGCATCTTCATTCATTTACTACCCAGCTACAAGCAAAAATTTATTCAGAAATATAGCATGTCCATTTGAAAAGGAAAATAGCTCATGGTAGTATGTTTAGTTCTGTTGAATGTCTGCTGCACATTAAAATCAACATTTTAGTCTTCATTCGCATAACAATATACAGTAAAAACAAAAACTAAAATTGTATTGATGCCACTTACTAAAGACAATTTTGCACAAATCTTAGTTTCACAGATTTTAGACTTTGTGAGGTTTTATAATTCTAGAGTTATTTCTTTAGTTAAGATACATCAAGAGGCAAAAAGTCAAGTATATCATCCAAATAAAACTAGTGGTTTTCCTAATTAATGATCTGAAAGTTGAAATGCACCGTATGATCACAATTCTAAGATCTCGAACTTTAAGTACATTATTTATTTGTAAAAAATCCATTGTAAAAAGTAACTGTTATCTTTTTCATTTCATTAAAAAGTCAATAAACAAGTTCATGATCTGAGTACTATCAAAATAGTTGTGAAAGACAATAAAAATCTGTGTTGGTGGTGGAAAAAATTTTTGAAACCATGATCACATAACAGCTTTGCAGATAATACATGGTTTAATTTTAAAAGTCTAGTCCATATAGTTTCCGTAAATGTTTTTAAGCTTTGAAAAAATATTTTCATTCTCAGAATGATATGAATAATAATGATTACTTACAATGGCTTTGCTTGCTTTATATATTTATATATGACTTGCTACTGATGGGAAAAAAAATACTGGTATTGAGAGACATCATAAAACTACTGACAGAAGAAATTAATGGTACTGACAGACATCCTTGAACTAGTGATGTAAGAAATTAATGGTACTGACAGACATCCTGGAACTAGTGATGAAAGAAATTAATGGTACTGACAGACATCCTGGAACTAGTGATGGAAGAAATGAATGGTACTGAAAGACATCCTGGAACTAGTGATGGAAGAAATTAATGGTACTAAAAGACATTCAAAACTACTTATGGAAGAATTTCAATTTACTAAAAGACATCCTAAACTATTGATGGACAAAATTAATGATGGGAAAACCTAAAAACCACTGATGTAAGAAATTACTGGTGCTGAGAAGTAACCAAAAAGCACTAATTAAGTGATTATTTGGGGGCTGCTAACTCTAGACATAGACAGGACTGGTGCTATGGTAATTTAATCATTCATAAAGTAACTCTGGTTCATCCTCTTGTAAAAAAAATACAGTACAAAAATAAAATGATTTCTACTTTTCTAAAGTATGAATAAATTTTGAAAATACTTATTGTACATTATTTTGTCTCATATTTCAAGACACTATTTTTGTTTTAAATCAAAAGAATAGGGATGATTTTGAACTTTGTGATTTGTGGATGTTTTTTTTCTTTTCAGAATTGAGGGGGCAGTTAACATGGACTATGGCCATTATTTTCCAAATACCTATAAATTTAGTTCCCCCCCAAAAAATCCACCTGAAATTTTCGGAAAATAAGCAAGTCCTGTGCATCTGTTGCCCAAAACCTGCCTGCACCCGTCCCCACCATTATGAATTAATATCCAGATTTCCCAAATTATTATTATTATTTTTTTTTAAATTTAGTTTTACTAGCTCCAGTCTCAAAGGTGAGTGATAATGCTTGTACTCTTTACAACTCACAGATCCTTTTAGTGTAGCACCATTGAACAGATTTACTTCCTTTGGGATTAGGGGCAGTCTCTACAGAAAAGATGGAAATATCTTAGAAATGATGTCCATTCTACACCTACAACAGAGACAGCATACTTTTTACATCAGCCGGTAAATTAGAATGTTAAAAACAATCCTTTTTACAATTAGCAACAATACAATTTCAGCTGCAAATCATGCAACAACATTTACATCTTGCAGCAAATCAGCACATCAAACAATCTCTTCATATTTTCACCAGATATATTCTACTGCAGAGATATAACCCCTAAAACCATATAATAAATAACATATAATAACGTAAATACTAACATAATAAATATCTATATAATAATAACACTAACAGCACAACAGTAAAATACATTTTTTTAAAAAAAACAATACTTGAGCAGTAAAAATACCATTACACATCCCAATTTGTTATAATTCATTTTCTGACTCGTCTTCACCACCATCTTCATTGGAAAGCAGACTGTATGTTGCATCTGAAGTACTGCGCTGTAATGCAGCACTCTTCGCATGCTTCTGCATGAATACCATCACAACGTAAGCAATTAATCCTGTAATACAGCACAAAAAAAAGGTTGGGTTACAAGAAGCAAGATATTGGGAAAGGAAATTTTTTAAAGATGTTAAATCTGAGTTTAAATTTGAGAAAGGGGAAAAAATGACAAATCACTGTATTCAAATTCAATTTAAACCACTGTTTCAGACTGTAAAAATATGTTTATTTAAGGTGATTAAAAAACTATTATCAGTACCCAGGCAGGTCTTGAATAATGGACTTGTCTTTTGTCAATAGGATAAAACCATCACATATGACATGCACACACTATTATCAAAGAAACTAGCATGGCTACAATAATAACAAATATCTATTTTATGCCACTAAAATAAACTAAAGTATGTGCTAGGATATTCATTCACAACGATAACATAATATAATTTCATTATATCAAACTCTTAACTTATTGAACATTCCTTGATCCTGACCATCATACTTCTAAAATATACAACAACAACAACAAAATACTCAGTTTTATAAAACTTTCATATAATGAAGTTAATAGTCAGTTTTATAAAACTTGATTATATCAAAGTCTCAGTTTTATCGAGTGTTTTTAGCCCCTGCCCATCTCATCAGCAGATACAACATATATTTGATCTAAATTGAAACTTTCTGAAAACAAAAGATCTCTTTTAATTTAGCTGTAATTTATCTTGAATCACTGTAAACTGACACAGATGGGAAGAACAAGTGAGAGGGATAATAAAAGTCTTCCCGTAATACAAATCTAAATTTCTATTTAAAAAAAAAAAAAAAAGTCAGTCTATATTGATGCTTTTTGAAAGGAAAAAATCGTTTACTTTTTTGATTCACTAGATAAAATAATGCTGCCTCGACATAGCAAACTGGCATGCAGACAGCAAGAAGAATAACTGTCAGCTCACAGAGCACATCACTACATAAACAATGTGTAACATATCAATAGAAAAATGCATGAAATATTTCTCCAAGTCCATTCTCTCTCAATCAGTCAGTTAAAAAAAAATCACCCTCAAGCTAACGACTGCCTTGAAGCCAGACTTGTCTGTTGGTCACTCAGATTTAAAAATTCTCTACTGCAAGTAAACTCCTTAAACTCAGCCCATTGGCTAGTCTCGTTCTCATAAAGCATAATCATTGGATAATAGGAAACTGCTCAATCAGTTTCCATTAGGTCAGCAAATCTAAAATGTTCTTCCCTTAGGCTGTTTACTTCAAACCCAGACACTTCAAAATAACTCCATAAAGAGTGTCCAAGGTCAGGTCACTCTGATAATTTAGCAGTTTATATAACAATTAAATTAAAAATAGGGAGGGGCAAATTTACTCTGTCACAGTCTAAAAGAAAGTAAAATTATCTGTGGAAGAGAAGTATGCAATTAAGTATACAATTATCTAAGAGAAGTATGCACTAAAGTATACAATTATCTGTCTAAGAGAAGTATGCACTAAGGTTTAAAACTATCTAAGAGATAAGTATACACTAAAGCAATAAAACTAAGAGAAGAATAGGCTTAAGTATAAAACTATAATATAAAATATATAAAAATATAAAATATAAAAAAATGTAAGTATGCACTAAAGTATACAACTGTCTGTCCAACAGAAATATACACTAAAGAAAAGTGCTAAAACAACTACATGTACTGTATTCACAATTTGATAAAACTATTAAAAGCACCAAAGAAATTATTAAGCATTCATAATAAAGTGAATACATCTATTTGTTATTAGTAAAAGTGTTAGAAACATATAGAATGATGTACAGCCAAAGAACTCTCCTAAAAAGTCATAGTGATCAAAGTAAATACTAGTAAAAAAAAAGACAGAAAATCCAGACTAACAGTGGAAATAAGATAATAGGTTTACTCTTAGTATTCCAGTTAATTAGAGGAATTTTCAATGTCATAACCTGAGTGAATACTATAAAGCAATCAACAGTGAAGGTTTCTGTGAGATTTAATATTTCACACATGCTAACTGGCCAGACAGTATTCATCCTTAAGTGCTGATCCACAGTTTAGGCAGTTTTCCTCTTGAACTGATCATAATACTAGAGAAGTTATGATATTATCAATATATTCTGCTATTTGCAAGCTACTAAAATTATCTTATCACAAAATACAGCAATGAGACAAGAAAATATTTTTATTCATTAATCATGATTTCTTTTTACGCACAGTTATCTGTCATGGGCAGACTAACAGTTGTATTTGTTGTGATTTGATGTTCTTATGATGAAATGAAAGCAATGACAGTATTAAAGTACAGTTTGTAAATATTAATAAGAAACATAAGGAATTTTTAAAATAAAAATAAACAACAACAACAAAAAAAACATAAGCTTCACAGTTCTCACCTATACAAACTAGGACTGCTGACTCCAAGAGACCCAGAGAATCGACTGCCGAGACCAGAAGAAGAAGATTCATAAAACAGGACAAAGCTGGTACATATGGGACCAGTGGTACCTGAAGGTCAACAAACTAAATGAACTGAATTTAACCAAGAAAAAAATCAATCAACATGTGTCATATGTTAAAACAAATAATTATCAGCAGTCACTCTGTTTTCTATCTATATAATCAGCAATAAATTTATAACTTTGAGAACAGCAGACAATATTTAACAAATCAAACCCTTTTGCTATATGCTATTATTAGATTATGTTATTCAACTTATTGTATAAAACTGAAAAAATATTAAATTTTATTTTAAAAGAATAAAACAATTCACAAGCATCCAGGTTTGTTATTAAAGTTAAAAAAATATGACTTTCCAGAAAACAACCAAAACATTACATTTATATTAGATGAGTATTATAATACAATACAATAACACAACTAAACTACAAGTACAAGATACGGAACTATAATATTAAAAACACTAAACTACATTTATAGCTGGGTATTAAAACAGTTCAAGGATAGAGAAACATATGTTGTAATTATTGTGTTAAAACTACGTGAACTGAAGCACAATAGTAAATAAACCACATTTACAGTTAGTTGGATATTATAAAACAAATAAAGAACAAAATCCCAAACCCTTATATGTGAGTCAAAACTACTAGCATTTAAGTACAATAGTAGATTATATACGCCTCGTGACTTACTGATACGCAATAGTTAGAAAAATTTAAAACACAAAGAATATATGTCATGAGAAAGGCATGGAGACAAATTTATATTTTTATTTCACTGTTTGCACTAGACTAGGGGAACAACCCACTGAAAAAAGGCGCGACCGTAAGAGCTCTCATATGCGCTAACGCATATACAAATATATTAATAAATGTTTTTTTATATTCACCTAATTTCATTTAGCTTATGAATGACTTATGTAGATGATAGAATATGTGTACCATATCAATTATCATGCATAATATATATATATATATATATATATGTGAAGTTATATATTGAGTGAACGCAATAATATTCACAAATGTGTGTGTACACTTGCTTATGAGTGAATGTTAAAACCAGCCAGAAGCTTGCCTAGGTAGTGGAGTATGTGCATTATCCATCATGTGCACCAGCAAAAAAAGTCACAAGACTGCTGAAACTCCTAGAATTTTCAAGGAAAGAATAAAAGGAGGAAGGAAAAGTTAGACATTTCATGATAACGGGGACTTTTGTGAAGGTGACATGAGACAGTAACTTCATAAAGAGCAATATTTTTGTGGGGTGAGACTTCGTACAATGGAAGTTATGTCATGCCCACTAGGGAATGTTGGAAATATCTCTTTTCCTCATCCCTCTCATCCATCAAACGCCAAATCACAAACATTGAGGCAACATGTTTGTAAATACATCATGGCGAAAGTGAAAGTTCAATGCTTCAGGACAGCCTTGTATGTAATGTCCTTTGCACACTGTCATAGACAGATGAGTCATTCAGTTCTCTCTGTCTCGGTTCCATCCTGGAACATTCTATTCCATGTGTAAAGGAGCGGATTCTTCTCAGACCAGAGTACAGGTGGAGAAGGTATCCAATTCGCGAGCGTGAGGTCACATCACTCAACGAAGTACGGTGACAACACCAGAAAGTCATTGAGACCCAGCCGACACGAGGCCAGTGAATTCAGTGACAGCTGTCATTGTGGTGACAGCCAGGATTGCCACACTCAAACCACATACTGGAGGTATAGAAAAGCAATTTGAAAAATCGCCTTTGTGAGCGACGCTACGACTTTCTGTCCACCCCTCTTCGAACATTCACAATATCAGTGAGTAGAAAAATAGAGGCAAGGCTTGATAGGCAGTAAATTTAAGAAAAAGAACATTTATTCTTACCAGGACAAAACATTTGATACATGTAAAAACTGAAGTATGGTGGTTAATCCATGTTCTTGTGTGAATTTTCTGACATTGGTGGTCTTCTTTATTGCATAGAAATTTTGTATTTACTATTTCTGACATTATTGAATTTCATCATTTTCACCTCCACCCCCTCCACAGAGTGTAAGTCATTCGAAAGGTGTGTGATTGAATTAACCACTGTATGAGAGAGATACCTCATTATGTTAATAAAACCTAAGTTATACCTTTTTTTAAAAAAAATCGTTATTCACAGTTTTTGAAAAGTTCATGTTTGTATTGACTTATTGCATTCGTCTGTTCATCCAAGTATTCATATTTGCACGCTCACTTGCAGACACAGCCAATAAGACATTCCTTTGCATGACAGAATAAACTTGGCCCCCAGCCAAACATCAATGGTGTATCTGTCTTGCGGGTTTTGTAACATCTAAAAAATACAACACATTACTGGTACGTCACATGCTGCACCACTCCTCACAAGCGAGACACCAGAGTGGCCAAACGAGACCCTCACGTGACAATATATATAAAATGTATATTAAAATTGTTTACAGAAACATCCATAATAGAATTTAGTGCTTATACTCAAGTGTAACCTGTATGAAGATTACTTATACTCAAGTGTACCTGTATGAAGATTACTTATACTCAAGTGTACATTTATGAAGATTGCTTATACTCAAGTGTATGTGTATGAAGATTATGACTACTCAAGTGTTCATGTACAAAGATTACTTTATACCCAAGTGTTCAAAAATGAAGATTGCTTATACCCGAGTGTTCACATCGAAGATTATGACTTGCTCTGAATCTTACCAGTAGACAGTAATCTTGAAGAATAGGAATGATGTATCAAAGTTCTAAAGATAAATAAGTTTTTAAACAACTTGCACATGAAAAGATATAAAAAATTTACAAACAAAGCATAAATTCACAAATTAAGCCCATCATAAAGACATACAAAATATGGCAAGTAAAACAATCTAAAATGCAAATATGATTCAAATCTTATGCTCATCAAGAATTACACAAAATCTGTGACACACAGAACAGCTACAAATAAATACAATCTAAAACACAAATATAATTCATATCTTAATCCTTTCTTCAAGACACACAGCACAGTTACAAGCAAAATACAATCTAAAACACAAATATAATTCATATCTTAATCCTTTCTTGAAGCACACAGAACAGCTACAAATAAATACAATCTAAATCACAAATATAATTCATTTCTTAATCCTTTCTTGAAGACATACAGCACAGTTTGAAGAAAAACACAATAAATAAAATTCAAATATGATTCAACCTTAAACTATCAAGAAAATATAAATTAAGATGCAAAGAATAGCTAAAAGCAAAACACAATCTTAAACATAAATGTAATTCATACCTTAAACCCATCATGATGACCTGGTTCGCATCGGGCTCGAAGTACCTCACAGAAAAACACACTGAGCACAATTAAAAAAATGACTGTTGCCACAGATACAGTCTTTGCATTTTTTACATCTCCCCATCCCATGCCTAGCTGAAATGCCAGTCCACAAAGACAGACAACAAGAAGTGTAATTGATAACTTAGATGTCAGAAGTTTAAAGAATTCATTCATACTACCCTTAAAACAGCCTTTTTCACTCAACTGTGAACTTGAATTAGTGCTGTACTGTGCATCATCAAGTAATAGTGGTTCCAAATGTTTTGAAACATTCTTTTTCAACTGTTTCAATTCTCCAGGTTCACAGCCATCAGGATGCAGAAGGCCAACATTTTTACTCCTTGCTGAGTATTCAGTCTCACCTTGAAGCAGTCTGTGCTCGGATTGTGTACTTCTATCATTCTGCAAGGCTGTTGTTGGTAAACTGTTATCCTGCAAAAATCGCACAGTACTCACCCCACTATTCTCACAGGCAAGTGGGTCTCTCAGATTCAAGCCAGAACCTAGATCACCATCAGTGTCATATGCCTCTTGGTGACTTATGCCTTCTGTATCAATGAATTGGTCATGCCTCTCTTCAAAAGGAAATGTATTAGGAGGAACAATAATTTCTCCAAGTATGCAAAAATTATCAGCTGTTGGCTTTTGCCGTTGGCAGTTGTCTTTTAAGCCTGGTGCAGACTGTTCTTTATCATGAATCCTCAGGGCAATAAGAGCCGGACCAAGAATAATGTATTGAAACAACATGCACAGAACTGTAAAACTGACCAGGTTTTTCAACTCCAGGACAAGGGAAATAACTGACATAAGAATTCCAAAGACAATCACACCAAGTATTGGGACTTTTGTACGAGGATTGACGTAGGAAAATTTCTCAAAAAACACTCCATCCTCTGCCATGCGATAGGCAAGTCTGGAGACGGTGTATAGATTCAAGACATTCATGTTGGTAATGGCAAAAATGGGGCCAATTGTCACTATGTACTGACCCCAAATTATCCCATGATAGGCAAAGGCTGATGGGATTGGAGCACGAACATCGATCTTGGAATAGGGAATGAGGCAAAGAGTGCCTAAAGCTGCCCCACAGTATACAACTGTCACAATGGCTAGTTCCAACAGAATGGCTCTCGGCACAGATTTTGATGGATTTTTTGCTTCCTCAGCTGAAATGCAAATGCTGTCAAAACCGCTAAAGGCATAAAATCCAGCAGACGCTCCAACAATCACACCTCCAAGACCATAGGGCAAAAATCCCCCCTCTTCTGGATCTGCAATTTTTTTTACATCCCCTAAAATGAAACCAGATCCTGTGACAAATATTAGGACACCTACAGTGATGATGGCTAAAACAGTATTGACAACTGAAGAAAAACGAATGTTGCACGAAACCACTATTGTGATGATGAGGTAGTAGGCAAACGCAATCCAATCCAATGACCTTGCAAAGGGTGGACCAAGGTCGATGTGACCAATCTTATCATCAAAGAAAGACTGAATAGTGTTATTGAAGAGAGAGTCAATAAGCCCACTCCATGCTCGTGCTCCAACAGCTCCTGAACACACAACAGCTGAAAAGTAAAAATGAAAATGGTGTTAAATATGTGTAGCATTTCATAAAATATGTGTAACATTTCATCAAATATGTGTAGCATTCATTAAACATTTCATTAGATATATGGCTCAGTCTCTGGGCAAGTGTACCACAAAGTGTGGGTCCATTTGAAATGTGTTTTCTTAAAAATAAAGCACTGAAATATCATCTGTTTATATTCTATTTATTCAGAATTAACATAAGATAACTGAGTGAATTTGTGTTTATTTATTTTGTAATTATTTGTAATACGAATTTGCTTTGAACTAAAAAATTGCACCCCTTTTAGACAGTATTTTCTTTAATTTTCATTGTTATAATTAATCCAAAAAAGGTTTTCTTAGAGGTGATAATACATTAAAGCAACATTCTATATATATTTTATCTTGAAACAGTCAATTTTATGAAGAAATAATATTTTTAAAAGGCACATTTTTTGTCACACTTTCTTTCCAATCGGATCCAAAATTTATATTATTTTACTGAACATGTGTAATACATAAATGACATGTGCTATTTAAACAACCAATGCAATCTAAATATTCATAAACTAATGTTTTTCAAATTTATTCATTGTACTAATAAATACTCAGCTTTAAAAAAACTAATTTGCTTTCATTTCCATTTTGGCATGTGACAAAGAAAGTAATAAATATAAAATAATGACAATAATATCACGAATTACTTCTTACATTTTTCACAGACACCATATTCTGGAAAAATAGCTCTCATGTAATTTTGTCTTGGTGTAATCTGTATAAGTATCGAATAACAAAAATAGCTTTCATTTCCATTAATTTTAAGATCACATTGTTACAAAAGTTATGGCAGGAAAATTTTTATACTCATCGATGTTTCAAAACAGCTAAGATTTCTGATAATCTCAATATATTTTGTATGCTTAGATGTGTACACTGTACTAACATAAGTTGATACACTGAGTGAAAACAGCAAAAAAAATCCCCACTCATTTATTCTCATTTCTGGAAGTAAAACATTATGAAAATACCCAGTGTCATATTACAGATAAATGTGAATATTTCTGAGATATTCTCAAGAGAAATATTATGTAAAATCTGTGGACAAAAAAAAAGCAACTTATCACATCCGTTTTTATGAATGGCTTTTCCTTTGCAAGCACTATTTTGCAATAAAGCATAAAGGCATGTCCGAATGATGGAATCAGTTTTTGAACACTTTAATTTGTGAATAGTAATACTACAACAGAAAATGAATTAAATCAAAGTGCAGTAAACAACTAAGCTGTATAGGTAAATGCTCATTTAATACCAGAAATAAAAAGAAATATTATTAATTTCAAACTAAAATTCCAATACATTATATCACTTGTGATTTTCTCGATCTTACTTTCTTAGGAACACATTATTAGGATTTTATAGAATGCAATGGGAATTTAACCCTCTCTCTATCCATGAGATTTCATTTACCAGCACAATTCTTGGAAACAAATGAGCTAAATTGAAAGCTAGGCTGTGAAAAGATGTAAACTGGCAAATTGTCCATCAGTCATATGTAAATGCAGACAGTGCATGCAGATGTTTAATTCTTTTTAATTCAGTCAGCCGTGAAAGAATTGCTAAGCGTTTGCTGATTAGAATTAAAACACAGCACAAAATTATAAACCAAACCTCACCGAATAACGCCATCCAGCCTGCAGCAAAGGCAGCCAGTTCATTGACAGAACAGAAAATGTATGTGTAGGCTGCACCAGTGTGTGGAATGTAGGATCCAAATTCAGCATATATCAGTGCATTTGCCAGAGTGACAAATGCAGCAAATACAAATGAAAGAATTACACCTGGCCCTGCACAGATATACATCCAACATGGTCAAATAAATAATACAGTACAGGAGTAAAAGCAATATGATAAGATAATGAAGTAAGTAAATCAGACAAGAAAATTAAATAGGAAGTGAAATAATGTGGTGATAATGTGAAGAAGCTAAATCAGAAGAGAAAATTAATTAGGAAGTGAAATAAAGTGGGAGTGTGGTTGTATGGGTGGAATGAGGGGAATACATTAGTACTAGTTAGGACATATAAAGCCTAGGTGATACAGAAAATAATCTGTCAGAGTGGAAACAGAGAACAGAAATAAGATACAAGACAAGAACTGGTTATACAATAGCAGAGGGAAACTGGTGGTGAAGCAAAATAATGTGTGAAGTGGAAACAGGGGTGGAAAAATAAGATACAAAAGAAAAATATTTTTATTAGAGTGGAAACAGAGGAGGAAAATAAGATGTGGAAGAAGACAATAATTTGACTGAAAGTGAAATGGAAAACAGGGGTAGAAAAATAAGATGCAGGAGAAGAAAATAATATGCAGAGTGGATAATGGGTGGTGGAAAATAAGATGCTAGGAAGAAATTAATTTGGTCGGAGAGAAAACTGAGTATAATATGTTGTAGAAATACATATTGTAGATGATGAGGGGACAGGTGTCTTGTGTATAAATTAATAACCCGGAAAAAATACTTTCAAACAAAAGAATATTTTTGAATCTGATAATAAGGTGTTGGATATAGCAAGATTTAGTGTATTTTTCAAAATAAACTTTATACTTATATGTGTATTTTTGAACAAACTTTTACTTTTATATATATATATATATATATATAAATACTTTTAAAGATATATACATACATATATACATATATATTATAACCCTACCCACAGACCAAACACACTTAAAAACCAGCCTTATAATTTATATTGACCCACAGCATTAAGCAGACAAATATGTGGTATGCCATAAGTCTTATACTATTTATTTGTATAAATAAAACTTCATTTTGTAATTTTTCTCTCTTTCTATTATCTATTTTAGTTACCTTTGACATATTTCATATTTCAATAGAATTTCCTATGAATTCAAGTGTGGTTTTGAAGGTATTTATTTTATACACTGAGGTCCACCTAATGCTGGTTTTTAAAGCATAGTCTACCTAAAGTTGGAAGTAGGGTTATATACTTAAAATATATTATATATATACACATATATAATAGTAGATAAAGGGCAAAATATGTCCTAAACTCCAATACAGCATAATTTACTTTTAGAAAATATATTTAAAATCCAAAAATCTGTTATTTACTGTAATCTACATTGAGGAAAAATATAACACATATGACATTAGAGAGTTAACAATTAAGATTTAACTGTAAATCAATCAAAATCTAAAAAAATGTATGCTTTTAAAAATGTTTAAATTATTTAGTTCATTTATTAACTGATTAAAACAAACAAAAAAAAACCTCATACCAGCATAATCTTTTATTGCAACACCCAGCAGGACATAAATTCCAACACCAATAGTTGAGCCAAGACCTATAGCAGTCATCTGCAATGTGCTAAGACATCGCAAAAGCACAGTGTGTGTATCATCTGGAGTCACCAACTTTTGTCGACCCATGCGTTGCCACAGATAATGCAAACTTTCCGTGCACCCCATTTTTAGCTGATGCTGCATTGGAATAATAAAGCAATGTCCCTTTATTCACAGTAATGAGAGAGTATGTGCTAAATTGATATGGATTAATTGCAGATTAGTTTTCTCTTCCTCCATTTCTCAGAATTTGTCAAGGAAAACCTCAATATGTATGTTAATGTGTATTACTATTAGTACTCTAACATTTTATACTCTCAACATGTAATGTTTCCCTTTCCCTATTTGCTATAGAACATAGGCCTAATTACTATCCACTAAGTCAGTAAGTGTCAAAAGGGAGGTGGGTATTATTTGACAGAACAGCAAGCTTGATTTGTACAAACTGAAACACTAAGTGGTTTGTAGTTTGTGACTACACTTACCCACATTTCTCTGAAAGCGTTCATAAAGCTCAGGGTTTACTCTTGATCATGGCAAGAATCACACATCTAAAAAAAATCAAGGAAAGAGTAGACTCAATTAACTAGTATTAGTTTCCTTCAAATATCCAAATATATAGGCATTCTCATAGATAACCCATTTGACAAGGATATTTGCCAAGATAAATCTTTGTTCAAAAAGTTGCTGTGAAGCCATGCTTGCAAATGCAAGATTATACATTAATTTTATTCCCTTGACAATTGTAGTCCATAAAAAAAAGGCATAATGTGATTTTGCAAAGAAAAAAATGTTAGTTTTAGTACTGGAAAGAGACAGGATTTCAATCATATATAATTCCAAGCAAGGAGGTTGCAAGTGGGGAGTTGACTGTATCCCTACGGTGTCAATTCAGCTGAGAGTGTCTTTTCCCTAATGGAATTTGCTGAATTAATTACTGTATCTTAAGTATCATGCAATGAAACCCAAACCTAATAAAATTTTCTAACCACAACACCTTAAATTATTTTTAATCTGAACAACAGCAATTACACTACTGGTAAAAATTCCTTTATCATGTCTGTACAGAAATAAAAATCAGCTATACAAAAAAATGTGCTACTTTCTGATTCAGCAAGGGGAAGAACGTACTTTTAAATGAATCCTATCACAACTCTAGTTTGGGGGTGGTTTTGGGTGGAATGTGAGACAGAGTTTTAAAAAGCTTTTTGCTGTGCAGTCTGCATATTTTACTGATACACACCAAATATTATTTTATTAATAAATAATGAAGGTACACAAATAGCTACCCTGAATATCTAATCAGCTAAATAGAAATACTGATCGCATTCACTCTTTCTCTCTCTTGCACGCACGCACGCGCACACACACACACACACACACACACTCCACAGGCTTGCTTGACAGGCTTGCTATACACTGCTAATATTAAATTATAAATAAGAAATTTTAAAAATTAAAATCGATATACAGTGGCTAACTTCTAACTTCTGCTTCCTACCTGCACGAAATGACGAAGTTATGATTAGTCAGTTTGGTTTTTTCTTAGGTATTGACGAAATGCTGAATATTAAAATTATATATTTTAATATTCAGTAAAAAGCCCCATAGTTGAGCAGAAGCTATCAGTATCACTGATGAAATCTTGTAGTACGGCAATTTACTAGAAGCTAGAAACAACCCAAACTTCAATTACCGGTGATTAGCTCCCTTTATAAAGATCCAGAATGTAACTGATCCTCCTACAAATCTACCACATCGACATATTTCTAAAAATAAATGCATAAAACCATAATGAAAATTAAAAAAGAATGCATATATTATACTTATCTCATAATGTATATGAAGCAGGTGCTGAGAAGTGTTAACCGCACAGCTGATGTCTGACTGAGACGCAATCGATCCTGAAGATTGGAAGAGCGCCGCGATACAGAAAGCTGTTGTATCACGAAAACTGCGTCATGTGTAAGGCATAAAAATCAATGCCAACTCAGCGGTAAAATAATTCAACTCATTCAGATTTTAATAGGGGCCTACACCTTTCTTCTTAATTTTTTTCTAAAATTGTTTATTGACGACAATGACAGATAAAACAAGCCAAATTACTATCGTGTGTTGGTAGTGGCAAATTTCGACCAAAGAACAATCTTTCCGGTAATAACTTTTCGGACTTAAACAGTTATTGTGTTGCAAGTCTAAATAGAATTAACAGATTCCATTTGGTGTCACGTTTTAGCTTTAGGAGTTTAATCCTGTATTAACATATTTAACTCCTTTCTTTCTTTTCTATAAATACTAACAGCTAGTTAAAATTATGTTACTTTTTTCACATATGTACCTATGACGATAACGCTACCTTAGTTAATGATTATTATTATTTATTAATCACCCATAACTAATTACAAGTGATGGGAATCTTAATTTATGTTATTAATAATTCTCCAGAAGACACCACTCATTTCTCTCACTTGGCAGATATGCGGACACTGTAAACATTTTCTCTCTTCCACAGTATTAAAGACAAACATTTACCGTCACACAATATTTGGAAGACTTCTTACCAAAGGAGAAGATAAATCCGTCTTTAATCTATATTTAGCAAGCCCCCATCCACCCACTTTCTTATCCAACATAAGATTATCAATATGTGTAAGAAGGTCGATAAATTTAACAATAAATTTATTATAGCAAATACAATAAAAAGATTCTTTGACATCATTATTTCCATGAGGCCACGTTCAAATAATTTAATTATATCTATCTATCTGTCTTATATCCTAACACACAATTCAACAGATTAGTGTCAACACAAATCACAAGAGAGTTCTTATCAGAGAACTGAAATAGAGTTATTAGACATAAGAGATAATTGTTATAACCTTATCTAGATAAAGCTGCAATAGTCTTTCCTGTGCTGTGCTTTTGTAACAAAGTCACAAGTTTACTGTCCATGTTATTACTGTCCGTTCTATGTGTTTCCCTCAAACGTTGTAGAACACTGATGACCTGCTATTCTCTCAGGGCTAATATGGCGCTCCAATGTATATACTCCCTCAAGCAGAACAACAATTCAGCAATTTCCACTAACTTTCTTGTATCAGAAATTCCACGATGTAGTCAGCATACTTTGCCACCATATCTCAACAGAGTGCAGTGTATTCTTTGCACTTACCAGATGTATTCTTGCATCTACCAGTCATAATAGTTTATAAATCAGTAAACTAGGAGATTCAGGTAAATCAAAAAAGGCTGTTTTTTTCCATGAAAAATATGACCAGGGAGCAAAAGCTAAGTTTCCAGTTTATTCCTTTTTAATTCCATTCTTCCTTACATTCAAGTCTCAACTTACAGTTTCCAGCAGTAGTATTTATTAGCCCAGTACAGGCCTACAGCATAATAGTTTATGAACAGATTCACTAGAAACAATGTCAAGTGTTTAGCATACTACATTTAAGCATCATAGTTCACAATTTGTAGAATTAATAGTCTACTCACATAACACATCTCTCCGTAAAACGCAAGTATAATGTAACAATAGCAAAAATGCACGAAATATTTCTAAGTCTATTCTATCTTAGTTAACTCACAGTTAAGCTAACGGCCACCTTTCCTGACCAGACTTCTTGCCACTCCAAATTCAAAGTGATTAATCAATAGAATTCTTTACAGCAGGTAAATTCTTGATCTCAGCCCACATTGGCTGGTCTCGTTTTTGTAAATCTTAAGCATTGGATAATAAAACCTATTCATCCACCTAAAACCGGTTTAGATTACATCAGCAAGTCTAGCACATTCTGTACCTGAGTTGTTTACTTCCAACTTTGACAATTAAAAATATCAGCACAAGCAGTGCCAAAGGTCGGGTCACTTTGACATTTAAAAATTTGCATAACAATCAAGTCTAGAAATAGGGTTAGGCAAATTTATTCTGCCACAATACCTTTAAAAACGTATATTAAATAACTTAATAACAACTCTACTGATATAACTTTAATAACATTACCGATATAACTTTACTGATATAAAGTTAAGGGAATCGTTGTGTGAACATATCTTTCAAACTGTCCAAACAGGCTCGATTTAAATTAAGTGTAGGCTAATTGAAAATAAATTTATTATGCTGGATTTAAATTAAGTTTATCAATTAAATGCATTTAGTTTTTAATTCACAATTTTTTCATTATATACACATACTTTATCACGTAATTTATGACTAGGAAAATTAAAGTCCTTTTGGCACCAGCAGTGACAGGTTAGTGATCACTGCACTGGGTTGTGACGAGCTGAGATGCAACTTTTGTCATTTACGTTGACTGCACTCAAACTAAGATTTGATCTGTAAGAAAAACAATGAAATCTTGACCACTTTTGGGCTAAATTTTTTCTGGAATAATAGATAATAAATTTTAAATGGTTAGTATTGAAATTTTTTATTTAAAAAAAAAAGAAGTCATTTTGGGTGTTGTGAATGAACGATAAATGCACTTTGTGAATTAAAATATATTAACGAACTTTGCCGAACACAGGGATTCGGGCGTCTTCGGAAACGCGTAAGCTAGCGACGTCAAATTAGAGCACGAAAGTCGTGACAAGCAGCATTTAATAACATTGTAGCTGGATGAGCTTTGAGGCAGATATAACTGATCATTTTGATCTTGAAACTGAAACTTTAAATTATCTGGCGTATAGAATTTACAATTACTAGACAAAAACTATGTACGTCTAGATAAAGATTCTTTATCACTACCACCCCACAGTAATCATTATAAATATAATGGTGTTTTTTTTTTGTTGTTGTTGCTGTTTTATGTAGAAGACTTCGTTTAAACTTTAAAGGCAGCTTCCAGCTTGACTTCAAAGTTGTCATTTCCTTAATTATCGACGGAACGCTTCCTTTTTTCGTTTTGGATTTGCTACAAATCTAATTTCTTTGGCAAAGTCAAATATATATGTACACTAAAGGATGAAAACCACTCCAAAGAAATGGCACATAAAACATTGAAGAATTCACTCAGTTTTTTTATGTCACGCGCGAGAGGTCAGAGCTTTATATTTAGAACTTCTTCAAGATCACGTGTTTCGAGTGTTTTCGAGCTGTCGAACAAAAATGACCAGAATAGAGATTATAAAACGGGGAGATAATTAGACTGATAAATTTGATAGAGGTGGACTCAGAAATCTGATCTGTCTGCGCATATCCTTTGACACAGTCAGGGTTAGCAGAGTGCGAAGAGAGGGAAGTGAAAACGGTAGGGTAAAGATGGTGGCTAGAGAGATATGAGAGATTTTATTTTCCTTAAATGTCAGAGAGTGGACTTAATTGTATTAAATCACGTTAGTGTATATGTGACGAATGTACAGAGGAAGACAATATTGTTATTTAGCTAGCTTATTGGGCAGTTTTATTACTATATATTGTTCCCCCTCCCCCTTTTAAAAAATAATTTATGAATATAAATAGCTGCTTATTAATGTTTGGATAGCCAGCAAGACGTCAGCTGTTTAATAAACTCAAGTAACGTTCCACAACTCAGAACCGGTTGGAGTTTGTAGTGTGCCTGTAAGGGGGTGGGGGGACAGAGACCTGTGAGAAATACAGCATGTAGGACGCTATAGAGACTATATGTGTTAAAAGGACATTACACAAAGCACAGACGTAATAATAAAAAAAACAACTTTCGAATCCCCACGTAGCACACACACATACGCACATACACTTTCGTCGCTTTAATTTGAAAGACAGAGTGCATCATATACATAAATATTATGCTTTCGTTTTAGGGTGACTCGATTTTCTGGCAAATAATGATTTATAATTTTTAAATAAGGGAGCCTTTTAGAACAATTAACATTACATTTTTGTTGTTGTTGGCAATGTTTGACCAATCTAGCGGGTCCCATAACTCCCCAACTATATGTCACTGTTTGGCTGAAACAAGTTAAATATTAAAAACAATTACAGGTGGTAACATCTGGCTATAGACATTCAGATTATAATGCACACTATACAGTCTATTAGTATTAAAACAGCAGGTAACTATGAATTTTTAAATACCTGTAACTATCTATATTTTACTAACGCTAAAGTTATTTGTAACTGCGTTTTATAGCATTATCACAGTTATATATTGTGGCGGAGTAAATTTGCTTCTCCCTATTTTAAAACTTAATTGTTATATAAATTGTAAAATTGTCAAAGTGGCCCAGCCTTGTGCACTCCTTATGATGGTATTTTTGTAAGTGTCAGATTTGGGAGCAAATAACCCGAGTTGAGAATATGCTAGGAATTGCTGATGTAATGCAAACTAGTTCAACTGGGTGAGTAGATTTATTATCCAATGGTTATTATTTACGAGAACGAGACCAGCCAATGGGCTGAGATTAAAAAGTTTACCTGCTTTAGAAATTTTATTCTCTGATCACTTTGAATTTGGAGTAGCAAGAAGTTTGGTCATGAAAGGTGGCTGTTAGCTTAATGGTGAGTTTGAGAGAATGGACTTAGATATATTTCATGCATTTTTGCTATTGATGTGTTACACTTGTGTTTTACTTAGAGGTATATTATGTGAGTAGACTATTATTTCTACAAATGTTCAAAGTAAAATGCTCATCTATAGTATTCTAAACACTTGACATTGTTTTGATATGCTGTATTTATTATGTTGTGTGCGTAAATTGGGCTAATAAATACTGTTGCAGAAAACTGTAAGTTGAGACTGGAATGTAAGAAAGAATGGAGTTATAAAATGATAAACTGGAAACTTAGTGTTTGTTCCCTGATTATATTTTACAGGGACAAGCAGCATTTCTTTCCATTTATTATTTGAATCTCCGGTTTACTGATTATAAACCACTGTAACCATGGTAGATGTAGGGAGCCTCTACTGCAGTGTGTAATTGTAAGAATACATGGCACTCCATTGATGTGTAGTGGCAATGTATGTTGACTACATCGAACAAAGTCTGGTACAAGGAAGTTACTAGAATTGCTATAACTGTTATTCTGCTTGAAGGCACAGTTCTGTGAATGAAGTTAGACTAAAATATAATTTGACACACAACTCCAGTAAACTGACTGACTGGCTGAAATATTACTTTACTTAAACGAAAATATCATTTGACACACAACTCCAGTAAACTGACTGACTGGCTGAAATATTACTTTACTTAAACAAAAATATCATTTGACACACAACTCCAGTAAACTGACTGACTGGCTGAAATATTACTTTACTTAAACGAAAATATCATTTGACACACAACTCCAGTAAACTGACTGACTGACTGACGTGTTACTTCAGATGGACTAAAATGTCGTGAGCAACTCAATTAAACGAACGAGTTTCTAGAACAGCTCAGACTCAAGTGGACAGTCTAGCATTCTCCAAAAAGTTCGGCGCTGGAAATCTCATCAGGTGTTGTAACTCGACTGCTTGCTTTGGTTCTAAAGTGTTTGGGTCGGGCGAATCATAATTGTATCTTTTAAAGGGATGTATAATGTAACTGATTACTACTATGTAAAGGTTTGTATTCACAAAATGTAATCACTTATGTTCACCTATAGAATAATTAGTCATACATTCTATCAATTCAGGACAATTAGTCACACACTTACAAAGTCTTCATTCTCACTTGTAGAATAGTTTGACTCGCGTTTCTCTCTAAAATCACTTAACTATGCATTCTCACTATAGAAAAATAGTCTCATATGTACATCTTTAAAACAATTAGTTATTATGTGACCTTCACAGCAATTTACATAACAATACATTTACACTATTAGAATCGTCTCATATTTTCTCTTTTAGAATAGTAATATCTTTACACCTTTAGAACAATTACTCACGCATATGAACCACTTTAGAACAGTTAGTCACACATTTACACCTAAATTAGTCAACAGTCTCATTTGTAGAGCAACATCACACATTCTCACCTTCAAAATAATTATTATACAATTAGTCACAAACTCATCTTTAGAACAGTTAGTCACACGTATAGAACAATTAGACCCACCTTACCACCAATAGAACAAGTAGACCCATATTACCACCAATAGAACAATTAGACCCACCTTACCACCAATAGAACAATTAGACCCACCTTACCACCAATAGAACAATTAGACCCACTTTACCACCAATAGAACAATTAGACCCACTTTACCACCAATAGAACAATTAGACCCATAATACCAACAATAGAACAATTAGACCCACTTTACAACCAATAGAACAATTAGACCCACTTTACCACCAATAGAACAATTAGACCCACTTTACAACCAATAGAACAATTAGACCCACTTTACCACCAATAGAACAATTAGACCCATATTATCACCTATAGAACAATTAGACCCACATTATCACCAGTAGAACAATTAAACCCATATTATCACCTATAGAACAATTAGACCCCCATTATCACCAACAGAACAATTAGACTCATATTCTCACCAATTAAACAGTTAGACCAGTATGTACATCTATAGAATAATAACCAATCATGCATTCTACCTACAGAAAACTTTGCCATGCTTTCTCACATAAAAACAATTAGTTATTCATCCTCGTCTTTAATTTGTTCTAAGAAAACTAGAACAGTTAGTCACTGTGTCCTTGTTAAGAGCAATAATTCACATCGTCAATAAATATTACCACCATCTTAAAAGAATATCCACTCAATGTTAAAAATAGCTATTCACACCAACCAAATATCCACTCCAACTTAATATATCTTCATATTCAACTCGACAAATATTCTTAAAGTGTTCACATATTTTCATATCTCAGAACCAATATTCATTTCATATCTCCTGAGGAAACATTCCTATTATTAAACAAAATTCACATCAACTAAACAAACATGCAAAATATATGAAAAAAGCACATCCGAACATTCTCGACTGAACATTTATATTTGAACATTAAGTGTATGTATGAACCAACAATCACATTATTCACACCGTCTGAACAAACATTTACATTACATTGAATACATACTTTCATATGATCATTCACATCATCCGAACAAAGGTTCACACTGTCCTAGAAGACAGTCACGCAGCACAACATTGCAAGAACACTTGTCACAGACTATAGTCTTTCTCTGACAATTTTTGTTTATTAGGTAAACTCTTTCACAAGAGAACGACTTCGGTGTCTTCAATACTTGTCTGAGGTCAAGCAATCAAATACAGTTCAAGATGTCAAAGTTCATGGTTCTTAACAACACAGTATGAAACCAAAAGAAGAAAAAAATGAATCAAGCATTTCGTACGATGACGAAGAAAACTATTTAAACACCGAGACATGTCAACGTTTGTGGTCCTTTGTCAACTTTTACTGAAAATCATTTACCTGAAAATTAAAAATAGCTAATCGGGCGTCGATTTAATACCAGTCTTACATTGTTTCCAAAATACAACAACCTTGCCATCAGCTGACTCCGTCTCGCCTTTGGCTGTCTCCATCTCTCCATCAGCTGTTTCTATCTCTCCATTGGCCGTCTCCCTCTCATCATCAGGTGTCTCCGTTAAATATCAATTATAAGCTACCTATCCAATGTCGTCAGCTATATCTCCAACTTATTACCAACCAGATCAGATACTTGCGTCAGTAGCCGTCAGATCATTTCCACTCGTCTTAAGTTGTCTTCGCTACAACTTTTCATTTCATTTCACTATTAACTGTCTCCAGATTTATTTTACTGCGTCTTCGCTACAACTGTTTCATTTCGCTATTAACTGTCTCCAGATTTATTTTACTGTGTCGTTCTGTCCATCAGCAGCTCAGTCTCGCTGTCAGCTGTTTCCATCTCCACTATCTGTCTCCAGTACTCTATCAAGTATAAATGTCCTACCTCGCACTCAGATCAACTATTTCATCTCGCCAAGATTTCACGATTTGTCAGCCATCTCTCTATCAAGTATATATATCATATCTCGCCGTCAGATCAGCTATTTCATCTCGCCAAGATTTCACGATTTGTCAGCCATCTCTCTATCAAGTATAAACGCCATATCTCGCTATCATTTCGCCACTAGCTGTCTCCTACTTGCTATCAACTGCCTTATTTTGCCATAAGGCAATCTGACTCCATCTCATCTATCAATTGTCTCCACGAACTGCCTTCCTCTTACTATTAACTATCTCTACATCGGCATATTAGCTGTCTCCATCACCTGCTCCCATTACTAGTAGCTGTCTGTATACCGTCATATGTCGTCTTGCCTTTAGCTGTCTCCATGAGCTGCCCCCTTACTATTAGCTCTCTGTATCTCGTCATATGTCTTCATGAGCTGCCCTCTTACTATTATCTGTCTGTATCTCGTCATATGATGTCTCACCATTAGCTGTCTCCGTGAGCTGCCCTCTTACTAGTAGATATCTGTATCTCGTCATATGTCTCCATGAGCTGCCACTTACTATTAGGTGTCTGTATCTCGTTGTATGTTGTCTCCATTTCGTTACTATCATCTCATTATTAGTTGTCTCCATCTCGACATCAGTGGCTCTTAAAAATTAACTCGAAGAACATATTTGAAAGTTACTGCTCAGAGCAGTGAGTCAATAAAAACTGTCCATCTGACAATAGAACAGGAGACAGGGAAACGTGAGTAAAGCCCGAATTATGAGAAACTGTTATTAGTAACAGTTTTAATTTATTATTAATTAATTAACCCGAATTATGAAAGCAGGCACTTGGTAGATGTTCCAGTTTACGTCTTCGTAAGGAAAATAACGACAAAATGTTTGAAGAGATATTCCAACAGAATGTTGGATCTAAATTGGTTTACTTTAACTTTAGAATAATTATTGGGATATCACGAGACACGCATAGACATCTTTCCCAAGGCACAAGTTGATTTCTCAATCATATCTGGATATCTTTTTCAATCACAAGTTGATTTCTCAATCATATCTGGATATCTTTTTCAATCACAAGTTGATTTCTCAATCATATCTGGATATCTTTTTCAATCACAAGTTGATTTCTCAATCATATCTAGATATCTTTTTCAATCACAAGTTGATTTCTCAATCATATCTGGATATCTTTTACAATCACAAGTTGATTTCTCAATCATATCTGGATATCTTTTTCAATCACAAGTTAAAATATTTCTCAATTCGCAGAAGTATTTCTATATATAAAAATGCCTTCTCTCACCTCAAAAGCACTTTTGTATGGACTTTCTACCCACTTTTTTTATAATTTCTCTGAAATTTCGGATCGCGTCAGTCGTTAGAACATGAAAGAGAATATTCCTGACAGTTGCTGTCATTCCAAGTTAACGGTGAAGATGAAACTTCATTCGAAATGAGTTCAGTAATGTGGATTCAAATGAAACAGGTGTGGATTCTGTTGGGACAATGTAGACTATACTGAGGCAATAAAAAAATGAATCACATGTGAACACTACTAGAATAATGTTGAACACAATGTAACAATGTGGACAAGTTAGATTACATGAGGATAATGTGGACAGAATGAAGTAATACTCAAACTGTTGAGGTAAAATGGACGTAAGTAAATGTGAATGTTATGGGGGTAGACTTCAGAGTACAGAAATGGTTACTAAACTGATTACTAATGGTTAGTTGTTTACACTACTGAGTACAGAAATGGTTACTAAACTGATTACTAATGGTTAGTTGTTTACACTACTGAGTACAGAAATGGTTACTAAACTGATTACTAATGGTTAGTTGTTTACACTACTGAGTACAGAAATGGTTACTAAACTGATTACTAATGGTTAGTTGTTTACACTTCTGAATACAGAAATGGTTACAAAACTGATTACTAATGGTTAGTTGTTTACACTACTGAGTACAGAAATGGTTACAACACTGATTACTAATAGAGCGATATGCTGAGGCAATAGTTGTGTTCCTAAAGGGGTACATACTGAGACTGATGAGATAAATGCAAATTAATAATACAATACATGCATTAATAACCACTAATAGGAATAGACCTTTACTAATACGACAGACGCATAAAATATAATGACATTATAATGAGAGAGAGATTAACGGTAAAATGGTAAATAGTAAAGAAATGGATAGATGAGACTTTAATTAAACAGATCTAGACCTTAATGTGACAGATGAAGACACACAAAAAAAGAGTGCATTCACTAATAGAAAGATGGAGACAATAATGATATGTGTGTGGATCCTATATATACATAATACACAAGTTTATTACTAAGAAAGTCGCGGACTTTAGTCTGAAGTGACACTAATGGGATTTAACACGTAGGTATTAAATAAATACTAATGGATAGAAGGTAGACTTCAAACGGGATGATGGGAGACTCTAATTGTAAAGATGGAAACTCTAAAGGAATAGATGGAAATTAATACTTCTACAAGTACATGGAGCTTGGAATATTTATGGATTTTGAAGTTGTGAAATTGTATCTTTCAGTGTAATATCGTGGACAATTTAAATCAGTCTATAAATAGACATGGTTTTGATTTAAATTGTTTTAATTAATTGTTATACTCTATTCATTATGTCCATTTGTATTCACCTTTGTAATTATTTTTATTACTTATTTTTGATACCGTCACTTTACAGGTAATATTTTTACAAAGAAACTTGATTTCATATTAACCGCTTAGGTGTGTCAGTAATTTTATAATGTTAAGCGACTGACCTTTACTCTCACCTCATATCAAAATAAATTAAGTAAAGAGCTTATCAAGCAAGATGAAATAACTTGACATCGTTCTTTTATTAGAAGTGATATACAACTCAAATTAAAATTTGTAAAAATACAATCGAATGAAGGACCAGTAACTCTTTTTTCCATATAGAATACATTATCGAAAGTTACGTCCCTTAATACAGCTCTTGTTTCCCGTGTTCGGCTTTTCAGAGTCAAACAACAGAAAGTAGTTAGTAATTTTTTTAAAATAAAAGAAAAATGAATTTAGTAAGCTGAATATTTTGTGAAAAGTAATTTAACGCTGTATTTTGTATGTATGTTATTAGGTGTTTATTTTAATCCCTCAGCGTATACTGTCTATATATAGAGAGAGATATAGCATGCAACTGACTCCGTTCATTATTAAGATTGTCTGCCCTATAACCTTTCAGCATAATGAGTTCACTTTGGCTTGTCAGCATAATGGTTCACTTTAGCTTTTTATCTGTATGAGTTCATGTTGGCTTGTCAGCTTAATGGTTCACTTTGGCTTGTTATCTTGATGAGTTCATGTTGGTTTGTCAGCTGAATGAGTTCACTTTGACTTAATGAGTTAACGTTGGCAGTATATTATATTTACCTCACAATTTAAGCTATCTGTCGTATGATGTACTTGACCCAACATATTTTATTATCCAAGGATAGGCGAAAATGAAAAATAAACGGGTTAGTGTATTATTATTATTTAATAATAAGGGTGTTCAGTTTTTATTTTTTTTTAAAAATCACCATTTTCAGTTATGTCACAAGCGAAAGGATGAATTACTACAGGCCTTTAGGAACACAACAGTCCCTGAATTTGTAAGACATTTAATCTCTGAATATCCATTCCCGTAATATTTCTTATACGATTCTGAGAGATAGAGAGGGACCCAGAATGCAGCGAGGGGAACCCAAGTCCTTCTAGAGTTCTCGAGGGCTGAAAACGTCCTAAGACGAAAAGCACCCATACAGGCTTTGGAGAGATAGTCCCTAAATCTTTAAGGACATTTAATCTCTAACTGTCTATTCCAACAATTCTTAGACTACAGTCTCTAAATTTCTAAGGACATTTAATCTCTAAATGTCTATTCCAACAACTCTAAGAATACAGTCTCTAAATCTCTAAGGGCATTTAATCTCTAACTGTCTATTCTCACAACTCTTAGACTACAGTCTCTAAATATGTAAGGACATTTAATTTCTGTCTATTCCAACAACTCTTAGAATACAGTCCGTAAATCTGTGAGGACATTTAATCCCTGTCTATTCTCACAGTTCTTAGAGTACAGTCCTTAAATATGCATGGCCATTTAATCTGTGTATATTCTCACAGCTCTTAGAATACAGTCCCTATATTTGCATGGATATTTAATCTCTAACCGTCTATTCCCACAACTCTTACAATACAGTCCCTATATTAGTAAGAACATTTAATCTCTAACTGTCCATTCCCACAACTCTTAGAGTATAGCCTTAAATATGTAAGGACATTTAACCTCTGTTTATTCCCACAATCCTTAGAATAGTCCCTAAATATGTTAGGGCATTTAATCTCTAACAATTTATTCCTACATAGAGTACAGTCCCTAAATATGTATGGCCATTTAATCTGTGTCCATTCCCACAGATCTTGCTGTCTTACGGTCCCTAAATCTGTAAGGACACTTAATCTCTAAACATCCATTTCCACAACACTTAGACTACAGTCCAAAAATCTGTAAGAACATGTAATCTCTAAACATCCATTCCAACAACACAACTTGTTATCAACTGAAGATCAATACAGTCTATACATATCCATATTGCTTCAATCTGCCAGGTTTTCCAAACAACGAGTTATGGTTATTGTATCTCAAGTATGAAGGTAGTTGTCTTCAGCTCCTTATTTCTCTTTCTGTTTGAACATGATTAACAAAAAAGTAAATCACAAATAGCAC